>JAOWBW010000750.1:0-657845 GCA_026119855.1 Campanula takesimana | reverse complement strand
CCGAACATGATTTAATGTTTGAACAATGTATGGAGGAGATGGAAAGGTCCATTAAGAGTACGTTGGACAGCGAAAGCCAAGGCTCGAATGGGGATAGCCTTTCCCATAATGATTGCTTCCATATCATTGAGGCATGTAGTTCATCTACGGGCAAGAGGACAATTAAACGAACGGGTCCGAGGTAGCAAAGATCCCAAAATGATTGACTATCTCGCCCAAATGAAAGAAGCACGTTCGTTCTCTACCTCACAAGGAGCTCCGGATCCTATGTGACAGTGATGATGATGAAGTATCCTCAAATATGGCTCCTTGTGTTTTCTCCCCGAAATTGGGAAAAGAGAATTTCCAGCCTTGGATGATTTCTTAGCTTTGCCACCACTATCTCCGCCACCGCCGCTATTTGACGGATCAGCGTTCCCAGATAATTATTGTTGCATGCTCACCCTGGAAAAGCTCCGTGAAACTGTGGGAGCCGGGAGAGCTAGAACACCCCACCATCTTCCCCTAGAGGAAATTTGTGGGTCAACATCCACCCCAAAACGAATGGTCACGGTAAATGAGTTAAGGAGGGAGGCATGGCCGTACGGTACCCAAAACCCTCCGCCTATCGGAGATGAGTAGATAAAAAGCCGATGACCCCTTGAAGTGAGTGTATTGACTCGATCAGGGCAAGTGCACACGGGAGAACCCTAAAAACCTCCACCACCGGAACACCGAGCGCCTCCCCTTCTTGTTGACGAGGCAAAACCCCCAGGTTCCGGAGAAGAGGATCCCATCTTAGCCCAACTTAAGAGGACACAAGCTAACATATCTTTGTGGTCCCTCCTTACTTCCTCCTACCCTCATAAGCTCAAGTTGGAGGAATGCTTGGCCCACAATATGGTACCCACCACAGCTACCCCGAGAGAAGCCGTACAAATGATTGGAAGTGTTCAGTACGGATAATATCATCACATTCACAGATTTGGATTTGCCGAAGTTTGGGGCTAGCCATAACGAGGCCCTTTACATCACGATACAATTGGACGATCGCCGCCTCCCTCAGGTTCTGGTCGATAACGGATCCGCCATGAATGTCCTCCCCGCCAAGATGATGGACCTACTTGGCCTTGAGACCACCGACCTAAAGCCTTCTGTGATCACTGTCAAGGCTTATGATTCCACGGCCGCTCAGTCTTAGGGGTGGCCACTTTGAACCTTGGTTTGGGAAACAAATGATGCCGACCGACTTCCAAGTGCTCGACATCCCCATATCCTTCACTGCCCTATTGGGATGCCCGTGGCTCCACAAAGTCAACGGGGTCGCCTCCACTCTCCATCAATGTGTGAAATACGTGTGCAAGGGGGTAACTTGACAACTATTTATGGGGACAGCGTGACCATAGAAGGAACCAACACCAATGGGATTCCTGTGTTAGAAATTAAGCATGAGGGAAGCGGCATGGCTTTGACTGGCTTCACAGAAGTACCACCCAAAACCACACATTTGTTGTGTAGATCTCACGCTCACCAAGGATAAGATTCCTCCTGCGATGAGAATGATGCGTCTGATTCGCTACCTCCCGGGGCTCGGACTAGGAAGAAAGCTCCAAGGGACTCACAAGATTGTTGAGATCAAAGAGCAAAACACGCTTCATGGCTTGGGATACAAACCCACCCCCGGAGACCTCAGATGGATAAGGAAGGGCTCGGAAGAAAAGCCAATCCAGGGCTCAAGGGACTCCGTTTAAAACCCCCAACCTTCGTCCTTATACCTTTGA
The DNA here is from genome assembly GCA_026119855.1 of Campanula takesimana. Taxonomy (NCBI): domain Eukaryota; kingdom Viridiplantae; phylum Streptophyta; class Magnoliopsida; order Asterales; family Campanulaceae; genus Campanula; species Campanula takesimana. The sequence continues at coordinate 656,085 of JAOWBW010000750.1, read as the reverse complement.
TATGAGCCGTTACTTTGTGAAGGGGGGAGTTCAAGTCGAACCCCCAGAGCCAAGAGAGCCGATGATGACCAATTGGGATAAGTTGCAAGAGGATCTCAAAAGGTTCTGAGGGGTGGTGACAACCCCGTGAGGAGGGAATTTCTGGATACGCCCAAGATAAAAGATCCTACTGATACTACTATCAGCCACGAATACACCTTCAAGGGGGTGCCCGAAATGGTAAAAGAGTTTGAAACCTTGTCTGTGACGGGAGCTAGCAAGGAAAGCGGATCCGTCTGGGGACAAAATGGCGAATACAAGTTTGAGGAGGAAGTTCCTAAGGGCGCTGCCAAGGATGCTATGAGCAGTGAGTGGAACGGTGTGGTAATGTAAAGAATGTTCGGAGAAGACATGGTTGTGCCTGACCTAATTGACTTCGAAAAGGAAATGATTGCCGTGATTGAAGAGGACCTCTTGCAACCTTTGACCCACACACTCTTGCAAAGCCAACGGACATGCCTCTAAAAAATTGGGTAACCTTCTCTGGACCGGTGGCGAGCAAAGAAGAAATGACCGCGAAACTTGGACTGGTCCCTCGTCCCCTAGAGTCAAACGTCATAGGGTCCAATGTAGTTGAGTCTCCCCAATCTCTGTATCTTTGAATTCGAGTCTGTCTCCTCCGAGGGCCTCACGCCCGAGGATTATGAACTTGTAGCCAACGTTGTATTCCCGTTTGCATTGAATGAAATGAAATGATAGATTTCCGAGTATCCCCTCATTGCCAACTTATTAGATGATAAATTAACTAATAATCTGAAAATGATTAATAATGAATCACCTAATAATGCATACGCACTAAACAATCCAAACATTAAACAATCATCAAAGCAGGTTGTTGATCAAGAGGAAACCGTGCCCAAGCTGCCGGAGAGGTTTTGACTAAGGTGAATTTGGGAACCGAAAATGAGCCAAAGGAGACACAGATTGGGGAATACTTCAAAGGGGCCGAAAGGGAAGCTTTGGTTGAGCTACTCAAAGAGTATGTAGATGTGTTTGCTTGGTCTTATAAGGATATGCCAGGGTTGGATGCTTCGATCGTGGAACACAGGATCCCCGTAGACCCCGAGGTGAAACCCGTTAAGCAAAAGCTTCGGCAAATCAAACCAGAATGGTCCCTGCAGGTCAAAGAAGAGATTGAGAAGTTGCTTCGGGTCGGCTTTATAAGAGTGTTAGAATACCCCTCATGGCTCTCCAACATAGTAACGGTCACAAAGGCCAACGGAAGGTTCGATGCTGCGTCGACTTCAGGGATCTCAACAAAGTGAGTCCCAAATATGACTTTCCCCTCCCAAGCATCGACATGCTTGTTGATACAACCTCTAGCTTTGAGGTTAAGTCTTTTGTGGATGGCTTCGCCGGGTATAACCAGATTAAGATGGCAGAGGAGGACCAGGAAAAAACTGCCTTCACCACCCCATGGGGAACCTTTTGCTATACCGTGATGCCTTTCGGGTTGCGAAACGCTGGGGCTACCTACCAAAGAGCTGCGACCGCACTCTTCCACGACATGATCCATAAGGAAATAGAAGTGTATGTCGATGACATGATCGTGCATTCTAAGGGTTCTGACGGGCAACATTTGATAGACTTGAGAAAGTTCTTTGACAGGCTTAGGAAGCACTCCATGAGACTTAATCCGGCCAAGTACACTTTTGGGGTTTCTCGTGGCAAGGATGGTCACCGAACGGGGCATCGAAATTGATCCTCAAAAGGTTAAGGCAATTGTAGAAATGAGGCCGCCTCGCACCTAAACAGAGGTAAAAGCCTTCATGGGAAAGTTGCAATACATCAGCCGCTTCATAAACCAACTCACTCCCATTTGTGAGCCCATCTTCAAACTGCTAAAAAAGAATGCCGAGGTCAAATGGAACGGGGAGTGCCAAAAGGCCTTCGACAAGATTAAGGCCTACCTCATCCAACCACCAATCCTATGCCCTCCGCACAAAGACAAGCCACTATTGCTTTACCTAACAGTGACTGATGCGTCGATAGGAGCAATGTTGGCCCAGGAGAAGAAAGATTCAAAGGTGGAAAATGCCATCTACTTTGTGAGCCGTAAGCTACAAGGAAGCGAGCTCAACTACTCCCCAATTGAGAAGACTTGCGCAGGATTGGTATGGGTCGTGAGAAAGTTAAAACATTACATGTAGGCTCATCCGATACAACTTATTTCCAAAATAGACCCCATCAAGTGCTTATTGGAAAAACCATCTTTGTCTATGAGGCTTGCCAAATTGTCCTTCTTCTTAGCCGAATACGATATCAGTTATGTGTCGAGAAAGGCAGTCAAAGGAAGGGTTTTGGCAGAACACTTGGCAGATTTCCCTAGTAATGAAGAAAGGGGGCCGAACCAAAATTCCCAGATGAAGGAATCTTTACCCTCGAGGGAGGAAATAGGTGGCAATTGTTCTTCGACGGAGCTGCCAATAAAAAGGAAACGGTGTAGGATTCTCTTGGTGAATCCAAAAGACGAGCACACTCCCATCGCCATCAAATTGAACTTTGATGTCACCAACAATGCCGCAGAATATGAGGCATGCACAGCCGGTTTGGAGGCAGCTCTGGAAAGAAATGTTAAGGAGCTGGAAGTATACGACGATTCGGCCTTGATTATCAACCAAGTCTCGAACAAATGGAAAACACTAGATCCCGGTTTGCGAAAATATCATGCCTATATGGAAGAGCTCATAGCACAATTTCAAGAGGTCAGCTTCCATTACCTGCCGAGGGACCGGAACCGTTTCGTCGACGCCCTAGCAACTTTGGCTTCATTGGTGGAAATCCCCGAGGGAAAATTGATAAAACCATTCCGGGTCGGGAGAAAGGAAAGCCCAGCATACTGCTTCGAAATCGGAGCAATCCTAGAAGAGGTAAAGGAGCCATGGTACAACCAGATTTACCAATTCCTCAAAGAAGGAGAAGCTTCCTTCATGAATGAAAAGGGAGAGTATTTGTACGGGATCAAAGCCAAAGGTATGACGGCACTCAAGCGGTTGGCATCCAACTACGTCATCCTGGGGGACATCCTATAAAAAAAAATGCCATCAGGGCCTCCTCCTTAGATGCATAAGTGGGGAAAGGGCAAAAGAACTCATGCAAGAAGTTCATGGTGGAGTGTGTGGTCCTCATATGAACGCAAGGGCATTAATGCAAACCATTCTGCGGATGGGTTACTTCTGGATATCAATGGAAACAGATTGCATGCAATTCGTAAGGAGGTGTGATAAATGTCAGCGTTTCTCCAACCTCAACCACCTACCGCCTCATCATCTCTACTGCATGACTACACCATGGCCCTTCTCAACATGGGGCATAGATGTTATCGGGAAAATCTCCCCGTCTGGTAGTAATGGTCAAGAGTTTGTTTTGGTAGCCGTGGATTACATCACAAAGTGGGTAGAGGGTAAGTCATACCGGGTCCTCACCTCCAAGAAGGTGGCGGGATTTATCAAAGAGAATATCATGTGCCGGTACGGAGTCCCGAACGAGGTCATTACCGACAATGGCTCGTACTTCGAGGATGAATGCGATCGATTATTGGGAGAATTCTGAGTTACTCATCACAAGTCTTCCCCATACAGACCCCAGACCAATGGCGCGGTAGAAGCCACCAATAAAACGCTTGAGAGGATCATTAGAAAGATGGCAACACGGGGAAGAGATTGGCTCGAAAAGCTACACCTAGCTTTGTGGGGCTACCGAACTTCGGTCAGAACAGCCACAGGAGAAACTCCTTTTGCTTTGACGTACGGAATGGAAGCCATGCTCCCCGCAGAATTGGAAGTACCGTCACTAAGAATTTTGCTGGAAAATAAGATCCACGAGGTCGATTGGCTTCGAAGCCGACATGATGAGTTGGCCTTGTTGGACGAACGTCGCCTAAGGGCCATGGAACACATCCGCGCCTACCAAGGAAGAATGGCGCGAGCCTTTGATAAGAAGGTAAAGCCCCGAGAGATTCGGGCAGGAGATTTAGTCCTTAAGGAAAAACCCCCGGGGAGGTCTAATCCCAAGAAAATGGGAACCCGTGTGGATTGGCCCCTTTGTGGTGCAAGAAGTCTTTTCAGGGGGCGCAATGAGGTTCAGACTTGGACGGCAACCCCTTTATGCACCCGTCAATGGTGATAAGCTCCGTCGTTACTTTGTTTAAAAAAAAAAAAAAAAAAGGGGGTGAAAAAAGAATATACCCATCTAGATTGAAAACCCATTCGGGCGGTCTAGAGAAAAAACAGGGTCGCATCCTAAAATTTGTGGAAGAAATGAACTACGATGACCTGAGCCCCTTAGATTTTCATTTGTAAAAGGGGAACGTAGGCAGCCAATCTTTGGTCCGGTCTAAAAAATAAATAAAAATCAAGTTTGGATTTGAGAAAGAGCTGCATGAGAATGCAAATTGGCTTCATGAGTAACCATTTTCATTACAGTTAAAACACTTCTTTGATGAGTTCAAGCACGGTCTACTCTCGACCCAACTAACATGCTTAAGACATAATTAAAATACCTAAGATAAACTAATGTGTCTGCAATGGCAATGGGTGGATACATGGAAATCACTGTCCTTCGTCCCTCCATTTCTTCTTTTGACTTCTTCGGGTCTTCTTTTTCTTCACCTCAAAGAGGTCAATTCCCCCTTTTCCATGATCAGAGGCTCTTCCAGCATCATCTACGAGCCCGGTCGCCCTCAAAGCCACATTGGCGGCAGCCCGAGCCCGAAGATCCTCCATTCGTGCCCCCGCCTTAGGCATCGCGGCCATCCTCCTGTCTACCAAAACTCTATAGTCCTCAACAACGTCTCCAGTAATGTTATGGCCACTCGCCACAGCTTCGGTCTCCCTTAGAATCCTGCTAGGACCATAAGTCTCACCAAGAATAGCCTCACGCCTCTCCTCAATGAGCCTCTGAGTCTGTCCCATGGTCTGTTCATACCAGTCCAAGTACACCGTGGTCAAAACCATGCTAGCCGCTCGCCCAAGAAGTGCCCGAGCTGGAAAGAGGGAATAAGTCCACGACCAGGACAAAAATGAGACGGTGGAGGAATCCCACATAGACAGAGATGAAAGCCTCAAGTGCTCCGGGTTGACACCCGACCACTCCAACAGTGGAGTCTGCGGTAACCCAAACTGACGACGGACCAAAGAAGGGATATAATGAGATGAACCCAAGAGCCCTGGCACCCGAACAAAGGGGGAATTATCTTGATACTCCCGCACCGAGCCAATACGCCAATGGGGAACTAGTCAGCGTATCTCGGCAGTTGTGAGGCGAGCCATGTAAGCCTCCCAATCACTCTGAACTAGGTCCAAGATAATGCCTCTCAAAGAGTAAGACCAAGGATTGTGAGAGATACGAGCCTCCGGAATGGCCATCAACCTCTCCCTCAACCACAAAGTAAGCAAGGCAGGGCTACCGCTGCGCATGAAACCATCCCCCAAAGCCAAGCGGTCCATACCGTGAAGGGTCTCGCCCAAGATCAAGGGGACTATATCCTTCCCCGCACGGCACTCCTCGAGGACACTCAATAAAACCCGATGGCAGGTGCCCTTGGAACTGAAGAAAAAGGCAAGGACGCATAAACCAAAGGAATTCTAAGAAGCCTCATCCGTGCGATCCATGAACTTCTCAGGGACATCCGAAATATCAATAAAAGTGTGATCAAGGACCATGCATTGGGCCTCTTCCAAAGAAATACCAAGAAGAGAAACCAACCTCTCAACACACATGGTGTCATCAACCGAAGGAAGAGCTATGACCTCCGTGTCCACGCCACCCACCAAAGCCTTGAAATCCTCATAAGTAGGAGTGATCTCGTTGTAGGAGAAACAATAGAGATGCCTTCTAACATCCCAAAAGGACGCAGCGGCCCTCAATAGCTCAAGATCCGGAATTAATTCCTTGAGAGACCAAAGGGATTGAAGGCCAAACATGGATTGGAAAGTTCCCTTGTGATTCCTCATATGGGACTGCATCCAAAGCCTAAGGTTACCCTCGAAACATTCTTGATGAATTTTGGACAATTTTGGTGGTTTCTCCATGAGAAAGGGTTCCATGGAAGAAGAAGCTCTCGAAATGAAGAAAGACGAACTGATTGATGAACTCAGGACTCTGGTACTTAAGTAGATGACCAGGCCTGGAACAAAATTGAATGAAAAAGGAGTACTTCCTTCTCGAGCCGTACGGCTACTTTAGCCCTGTCAGAATTGATGATTTCTTGTTGAGAGTTAGCTTTGTGGTCCAACCCATTTAAAGCCCCTTCCCAACCAATGTCATAAATGCAACCGAAAAATGCCCTCCTTGGCTCATACAACTTGAATTGAACCTAGAAAATTTAGGTTCCCGAAGACGAAAATCCGGCAGTCCTAGCGCGTAAGCCCAGCTTTGTGAAATAAATTATGGCCGTCCTAGACGTAAGCCCATGTTGACCCGGTTGACCAAGTAAGAGTCAAGCCCCTTCTGAGAACATTTAGGTCCTCCAAGTGACCCATTTTGAGAAAAGTTTAGGTCCCCCGAGTGACCATTTTGAGAAAAGTTTAGGTCCCCCGAGTGACCATTTTGAGAAAAGTCTAGGTCCCCCGAGTGACCATTTTGAGACAAGTCTAGGTCCCCCGAGTGACCATTCTGAGAACATTTAGGTCCCCGAGTGACCCATTTTGAGAAAAGTTTAGGTCCCCCGAGTGACCATTTTGAGAAAAGTCTAGGTCCCCCGAGTGACCATTTTGAGACAAGTCTAGGTCCCCCGAGTGACCATTCTGAGAACATTTAGGTCCCCCGAGTGACCCATTTTGAGAAAAGTTTAGGTCCCCCGAGTGACCATCTTGAGAAAAGTTTAGGTCCCCAGAGTGACCATTTTGAGAAAAGTATAGGTCCCCCGAGCGACCCTTTTGAGATAAAATTTAGGTCCCCCGAGCGACCCTCTGAGACAAAAATCCGGCAGTCCTAGCGACGTAAGCCCAGCTTTGTGAAATAAATTATGGCCGTCCCTGACGTAAGCCCAGTTAAAAATTTGTCATGGCCGTCCCTGACGTAAGCCCAGTTAAAAATTTGTCGAAATTGGCCGTCCCTGACGTAAGCCCAGTTAAAAATTTGTCATGGCCATCCCTGACGTAAGCCCAGTTAAAAATTTGTCATGGCTGTCCCTGACATAAGGCCAGTTAAAAAATTTCATGGCCGTCCCTGACGTAAGCCCAGTTAAAAATTTGTCGAAATTGGCTGTCCCTGACGTAAGCCCAGTTAAAAATTTGTCGAAATTGGCCGTCCCTGACGTAAGCCCAGTTAAAAATTTGTCGAAATTGGCTGTCCCTGACGTAAGCCCAGTTAAAAATTTGTTGAGAAAATTTGGCCGTCCCTGACGTAAGCCCAGTTAAAAATTTGTTGAGAAAATTTGGCCGTCCCCGACGTAAGCCCAGTAAAAATCTGTCCCATGTGAGTCAACCCTCTCCTATAGAGTCAAGTTGACGATATCCCCAGCAAGTCAACCCTCTCCCATAGAGCCAAGTTGACCATGTCTCGCCTCTGACCCCTAGAGTCATGCCTCCTTGCGGACCTTAGTAACCCCGCGTACCCCCGAACTACGTTAGGCTTGATTCCCCGCGAACGGGATACGTAAGAATCCTATACCACTATGTCCATCCATGCAACCAAAATCGGTTAAAGCCGTCGTCCCGTCAGATTGGGATGCTTATTTTTATCGACAACCCCGCTCCTTCGAAACGACGTTGCCGAGGGGCTCTGTAAGTACCCCAATCTGAAACCGACCTATCTTAGAGGTAGCCTTAGAACCGTTTCAGGGATAAGCTGATAGGCCAGGACCTCCCTAGGACAAGCTATAAATTCCAGGACTACTCTGGTATAAAATTGGAAAAATCCAGAAGCTCGCCAGGCTGAGCCGTACGAATGATTTGGGAACTAGAGGGGCCTAGCCGTACGGCTGGTTTGGGCGCCCTCAGTCCCTATAAATAGAACCACTTGCTGATCATTTCAGGGGGGAGAAATACACATTAGGGAGGTCACTCTGCTGGAATTACCACAGAGTAAGAGTGAGAGTGATCACAAACCAAAAAAGGAGAGAAGAAAGGAAGATTGGCCATAACCATCATAGGTAAAGCCACCTCCCCCCTCCTTTCTCTTCATCTTACTCCTATTTTCTTTCTTATATCTTGGTTATACATGTATTTATTCTTCATTCATGCAAAGACTTGTCCATTTCAAGCACCTTTTATTTCTTGCAAGACTTGTCCATTATCAAGCACTAAATACCTATCTATTACATTACTATCTTGTCCAAGCTATGAGAAGTTCAAAGGTGCCCTCCATACCTTGTATGGAAGAGGTTCTAAACCTAGACACTCATAGACTTGTTGATTGTCTTTTACATTCCTTATTCATTTAAATGTTATGCTTGTTTGGCCATGATAATCATAAGGGTGGTGGAACCTTAGTGTCCATCATTTTCCTCTTTGGTTTAGCCTCAAAATCCCACTTTTGGGTCATAAAGATTCAATCTTTATGTGTTATTTTGACTCTTGGAAGGATTTTAAGTCATAAAGATGTCATCTTGGTGATAAAGTTCCAATCTTTATTCACCAAATGACCAACTTTGGTTCAAAGGGGACATTCATCAACTTTCTTGATTTTCTCCTATGATTGCTCATGATCACACCCAAATACTTGTTTTGGGGAACCAAGTGATGATCATTTAGCATAGGAATGATGTTATAAAACTTGTAAAATGATTTCTTGCAAACTGGGATCAAAAACAGTTTGTCCAGCTTCAGACAGAATGCCATGTTTCTGTTCTGAACTGGACTGTTCTTGAGCAAACTGTAAAACCCCAGAATTGCCTCCTCCAGCCATACGGATACTTTAGGTAGGGGGCAAATTGCCTGTTTTGCCCTCTGACCTTTATCTTATCACTCAAGGCCCCCTTTTCAGCCGAGTTTTCTCGAATAAAATCAACGACAGAATTTTTCCGTTAAATACACACACACACATATGCACATTTTAACTAACTTAGGGAGACTCGGCTTTGTCCGAGGCAACTTGAGAGGACGTAAAAACTCCTCCCAAGTTGTAACCTGACCTCCGAACCCTTGAACTCAAACCTTTGTCATTTTGTTGGGTTTAGAATTAACAAAATGTGGCGACTCCGTTAAATTTGACCGGTTCCCGTGTTTGGCGTTTCGCCCCATACTTCCATCGCGTTTCCGCGCGGCGCGCGCGCGGGGAAGGGGGGTGGGGGGGCGGTATCCTTACAGCTCGTAATTATGTGATCAAAACTCCAACAATCTTGAGAAACTTGGCTATCCACTTGGATTGGAGCTAGCCACGGATCTCATTTCTTAATTCATTGCCTAAGGGCTCGTTTGGTAGCCTGATTAGAGCTGGATATGATTGTTAGCCCAATAATTTTGGTGTTTGGTAGACTAAATGCAATCCGATTAATAATCTTAGGTACAATTCAAATAAGCTTCTTATCCAATCTTATCCCCTCTAACCCCCTTCATATCTACCCATAAAAAAAGGTGGTGTAATTAATCTCCCGATTAATAATCTTCCGACTATTAAAACGGGCTAATCCTATCAGGTTACCAAACGAGCCCTAAGAGTTATAATCAATTTGTGATGAACTATAACATGCATGGAATGGATAAAAATCTCTCTGAGTTGCATAATATGCTGAAAAACTGTGGAGATGAAGAAAGTGGAGAAATGTTCTCCAGTGCTCATGGTTCATGATGGAAAAGGTCCAAGTGCCAAAGGGAAGGGTAAGGCAAAGGTTGCCAAACCCAAGATTAGCAAGGCAAAGGTTGCCAAGGCTATAGATGCAAAACCCGATGCACAAAAGTATGCAATTTGTTTCCATTGTCAAGAAATTGGTCATTGAAACGTAATTGCAAGGCTTTTAAGGAATAGCAAAAGATGAAGAAGAGCAGTTGGACTGTGTCGACTTTAGATATCTATATGATAGATATTCTCCTTTCTACCACTAGTTCCTGGGTATTGGATACCGGATGTGGTTCTCACATTTGTCTAAATGTGGAGGATTAAAGAATATGAGACTACTTAAAAATGGTAAAGTAGACCTACGTGTGGGGAATGGAGCAAGAGTTGCTACATTAGCCGTAGGGACTTATGAAGTCACTTTACCTTCCGGTCTAACACTTGTTTTGAACAATTGTTATTATGTACCGGATTTAAGTAGAAAAATTATTTCAATTTCTTGTTTGGATAATGAAGGCTTTAAATTTCTTATTGAGAATAAGAGATTTTCTATTTATTTAAATGATGTGCTTTATGGTATTGCAAATTTATTTAATGGCATTTATATCCTGGATGTCAAGAATGAAAATAATGAAAATGTCTATCATATAAATAAGAAATCTAAACCTAATGATGTAAATCATACTTATTTGTGGCATTGCCATCTTGGTCATATTAATGAGAAGCGTATCTCAAAACTCCATGGGGACGGTCTTTTGGGTTCATGTGACCTTGAGTCATATGATACTTGTGAGTCGTGTCTTCTTGGAAAAATGACTAAGACACCTTTACCAAGGTGGGTGAAAGGGCGAGCGACTTATTGGGGTTGATACATTCTGATGTATGCGGACCACTGAGTAGCAATGCTAGGGGAGAATTTCAATACTTCATAACCTTCACGATGATTATAGTAGATTTGGGTATGTTTACCTAATGAAACATAAAAGTGAAGCATTTGAGAGATATTTAGAATATTTCAAAATGAAGTAGAAAAACAACTTGGCAAAAGTATTAAGGCACTTCGATCGGATCGAGGTGGGGAATACTTAAGTCAAGAATTTGATGATCATCTAAAGAATTGTGGAATAGTTTCACAATTGACTCCACCCGGAACACCACAATGGAATTGTGTGTCCGAGAGGAGGAATCAAACCTTGTTGGACATGCTTCGATCAATAATGAGTCAAGTTGATCTTCCGATATCCTTTTGGGGTTATACACTAGAAACCGATGATTTCACGCTAAATCGTGTTCCAAGTAAATCAGTTCAAAAGACTCCATATGAGATATGGAGCGGAAAGAAACCTAGTTTGTCTTTTATGAAGATTTGGGGTTGTGAAGTTTTTGTCAAAATACTTGTCTCAGACAAACTTGCACACAAATCTAACAAATGTATTTTCGTGGGATATCCTAAGGAAACTAAAGGATATTACTTTTACAACCGAACAGACAACAAAGTGTTTGTTGCCCGGACTGGTGTCTTTCTTGAGAAAGAGTTTCTCTCCGAAGAAATTAGTGGGAGTAAAGTAAATCTCGAAGAGGTTCGAGACCCAAAAAATGACATTGAACCGATAGTGGAACAAGAACAAGTCCCACAAGGAGTTGTGGAACCTGTTCAAGATACACAAGTAACTCGCAGATCTGGTAGGTTATGATCCGAGTCCGAGAGATATGGGTTTCTCATAACGGATAGTAATGAGGTGGAGATCATTGGGAATGATGAACCGACCACCTACTAAGAGGCGATGTCATCTCCTGATTCAGATAAGTGGCTTGGAGCCATGGAATCAGAATTACAATCCATGCATGATAATCAAGTTTGGAACTTGATTAATGCACCTGAAGGTGTAAAAACCATAGGATGCAAATGGGTTTTCAAGGATGAATATGAACCTTGTGTATACTTCTTGTATACACAAGGTCATTGGAAACAACATTCCTACACTTCAGTCTGTAAAAACTTAGTTAAGAAAGTGTTTCGCAATGAAAGATATGGGTGAAGCCGCATATGTACTTGGCATTAATATATATAGAGATAGATCAAGGAAGCTAATTGGTTTAAGCCAAAGTACATATATTGACAAGGTTATTAGAAGATTCCGTATGGAAGACTCTAATAGAGGACGCTTGCCAGTGTTACATGGAATTTCTCTAGGCAAGCCTCAATGTCCTAAGACAAAAGATGAGCGTGAGAAAATGAGTGAGATGCCATATGCTTCGGCAATTGGATCCATCATGTATGCCATGATATGTACTAGGTCGGATGTATCTTATGCTTTAAGCATGACAAGTAGATATCAATCCGACCTCGGTGAGAATCACTGGATGGCTGTAAAAGCGATTCTTAAGTACTTGAGAAGGACTAAAGACTCGTTTTAATCTATGGAGGTATGGAAGATGATCTCGCTGTAAATGGTTACATAGATACAAGCTTCCAAACCGACAAGGATGATTGTAGATTGGAGTCGGGTTTTGTGTTAAATGGTGGAGCTGTAAGCTGGAAGAGTTCCAAGCAAAGTATAGTCACTAATTCTACAACTGAAACTAAGTATATTGCTGCATTGGATGCTGCAGAGGAAGTTGTTTGGATTAAGAAGTTCATTTGTGTACTTGAGGTGGTTCCTAGTATTGCTAATCCAATGGACCTTTATTGTAATAATAATGGTGCTATTTCTCAAGCAAAGGAACCAAGGGCACATCCTAAATCCAAACACATACTTAGGCATTTTCATATCGTTCGAGAAATCGTTGATGGGGGAGACGTAAATATATACAGAGTACCAACTGATGATAACGTTGCGGACCGGCTAACAAAGGGACTTCCACAAGCTAAACATGATGGTCATGTTAGGTCCATGGGTATTAGATACCTGGGAGATTGGGCCTAGGGCAAGTGGGAGATTGTTGGTATTGGTGCCCTATTTGTTTAAACGTTGTTTGTAATCATCTTATTCATATTAATAAAGAGATGTTTGATTATTATTGTTGTTCATGTTTACTTATAATAATCTCTGTCCTTAGTACTTGTTAAGCACTAGTATAAAGGCTAAATGATCATGGGATGATCATGTTAGATTTATGGGTACTTGTTTAGAACAAGGTACTGGACATGACCCGCTGTGTGAGATTTATGTCATGGTCAATGTCATATATAGATCTCATATTAGTTATGTCATTTGAATCCTTTGACATGAAGTTATTATAGTCTTCCACTTGATGAACATTATGTTTTACATATTCAAACGCTACCTTTAACCAGGTGGTTATAAAGGGTATGATTGGCATAATCGGATTCACGTAGAGAAGAATAATAAGCTAAGTTGTATTTGTCCCTCTTCGGAGAGATGTCAAGCTTGGGCCCCTCGTAGGAATGATGTTGATAAAATGTTTGGCCAAACTCAAATGAATTGATTGGATCAATGTCATTTGGATTATCAACATATTCGGTATCGAGAAGTATTGAACAGTACAAGTTGACTTGTTGACCATGACTTATGTTCAATGACATCGTGGACAAAAGGATTGTGACATGTTCTATGTATTTGGGTAGGTAAGACAGTTTGCTAGAACCTAATCATATCTTATGGGTTTATGTTTAAACCTATTGCCAACTTAGTGTAATCCTATAGGGTCACACACAAATAGAACGAATCATAAAGGACTTAATTGGATTTATGGGTCGAAGGACCTTTGAGGGATTTTAGGACTTTAGAGGAGAAAATTGGAAATCTGGAAAAAGGGGTTGGTCCGGGTGGACCTTGTTAAGGACCCGGCCGGACCACCTATTGCCCCGGTCGGACCATGCCTGATCCGGCGGACCTACTTGCATACCCGGGCGAACCTAGTCCTGTTCGGCTTGGGATTTTCCTATTCCGTTTTCTTGCGGGTTTAGTCACTTGTTACCTATTTGGAATAGGTTAAACATGTATAAAAACCCCCTCTAGTTTCCCTAATCAGTCCATAGCTTTGTGAGTGCCTCCATGGGTTTGAGAGGATTTTTTCTTGTTCTAAGATCTCTTGGGTGAAGAACAAGAACACACACACATATAATAATTCCATATAGTTCTTATAATTGTGAAAGCGTGTTTCACAATTCGGTCTAGCAACCAAGATCAAGTGTTTCTTGATATTCGTTCGAAGGTGTGGATACCGATAGAGGGTGACACTTATCATCTCCAAAGTTCATGTTCCTGATTTTGTTCGTGATCAAGTTTCAAGTCTCCACTAAGATTCATGGTTGCAAAATTAAAGGCATCAATGGTTAGTATTCTAGTAATCATTATGCATGTATTTGATATAATCATATGAATGCATCTATGGGCTTTGGGTTTCATGAAAACTCTAAATGCTTAATTCCGCTGCGCATGTTATGAGGAAACCCAACAAGAGAGAGGGTTTTGTACTGAATGTGGTTGGGAGAGTTTGTGGTGAGGCAAGTTAGGAGTTGTGTGGGGTGTGTTGTGAATGTTACTGTAGTGTTAGGCAATTTTTGTGGGGTATTAGGCAGGAGGAGGGAGGTGATTTTTTGACCAAACTACCCCTAAGGTAGGGGTGGAGGAGGGGGAAGTTGGCTATGGTGATAGGTGATGGAGGTGATGGAGAAAAATGGGGGAAGATGATGATGAACTAGGTTGAAAAACTTGAAAAGGCTGGAAATAGGGGTGCACGGCCGTGCCATTTAAAGAGCACGACTGTGTACCAGCCTTGGTACCCAATCTTGATTTTTTTATTCTTTTTCTCCTTGACCAATCACATGACTCCAAGTGGCACCTTGGGCTGGTCCAGGTGTGTCCTTGTGCACGTTTGCTCCAGCTCCGGCTTTCCGCTCCGCAACTGCTCCGTCGTGCGCGCTCCAGTGTCCCAGTTGCCCGCGGGCCCAACAGGAAAGTTGCTCGGTAGATTTTTCTGGTTCAGGCGGTATGTCTAAAATATGTTAATAAGAAAGGAAAAACATAGATAATATTTTTAAATGCATAAGATGACGAGTAAAAGGCTTTTTAAGCAGTGCGGGACCTGGCGAGGGTCCCAGCACGCGATTTTTGAGGATAGACCTTTTTACTCAGTTTTGAGCTCTGATCATGAATCCGGACTCGGTTTTGCATTCGATGCACCGATAAGGCGTACGGTAGTCCTGAACGGCCAAATCTGGGGGTTTTAGGTCGATTATCGCGCTTAGACCAATTAAAGGGTAGGTTTTAGGGGGTGCGAGATCGGGGTGTCTACAGTATCTTATGGTTATGTTTTAGACAAGTAGTCTCGAAATAATAAATGCCTTGATTAATCGAGAAAGAGAATAGAAATTATAGTATATAGGGGAAGAGAGAAAAGAATGAAAGTTGGCTCGAGGTGGGCTGTGTATATTTTAGACCAGACCAAGAGGTTGCCTACGTTCTTCTCGAAGTGAGAAGCTCAGGTCCGCGTGGTTCGAGGATGACCCGGCTAATGATGATACCGGGTTCGAGTGGGTATATGTGGAAAGAGAGAAAAGAAAGAAAGTTGGCCCAAGGTGGGTTGTGTTTGGTTTTGAGTTGTTGCCCGGTTGATGATGATACCGGGTTTGAGTGGTGGTCTGCTCCATTGTTGCTTGTTGCTTTAGACCGCTGTCTGTAGTTGCTGCTTGTTTCTTTAGACTGCTTCATTTGTAATTGTTGCTCTGGACTGCTGCTGTCGGGTTGAGTTTCTTTGAGAAAAGAAAGAAAAATAGAAAATGTGAAGTGAAAAGAAAGTGGGACTTTTACTTTTCTATGATGATAGCCCCTTCTATTTCTCTTTGTTTTGATTTTTTTTTCTTTATGCACACCCTTGTTTTTGCCTAGGCCGCCCTTGCGGTTTTCAACCTAGCGGGCTTCTTTTTTGTGCATTTGCTCTAATTTTTGCCTAAGATGCCCGTTGTGGGTTTCGACCTAGCGAGCTTTTATATATAATATATATATATATATACATTTGAAACGTTGGGCAAGATGAGCCCCTAGTTCGCTTTTGTCTTTGGGAGGTAGAGCTCGTAGAGTGGGGTTGAATAGCCCCTTACCTTTCGTTGACATCTTCGAGGAGGACAGACAGCCCCAGTACATCGTCATGTCGGACAACATTTATAATTGTGCGGACGCTTCTTCGATGGTGAGCAGCTTTCCAGTCATCGTCTTCTTCATGGGAAGGTGGAGGTGTATATGAGGAGTATTTAGTGGGTGCACACAGTGGGTGTACACGAGAGGTATGTATAGAGGGTGCACACAGTGGGTGTACACTAGAAGGGTATATATAGAGGGTGTACACAGTGGGTGTACACGAGGAGTGTATATAGAGGGTGCACACAATGGGTGTACACGAGGGGTATGTATATAGGGTGCACACAGTGGGTGTACACGAGGGGTATGTAATAGGGTGCACATAGTGGGTGTACACGAGGGGCATGTATAGATGGTGCACACAGTGGGTGTACACGAGGGGTATGTATAGAGGGTGCACACAGTGGGTGTACACGAGGGGTATGTATATGTATGGTGGTAGGTATAGAAAGCGTATATAGAGAAAAGAAAACGATTCGATTGATCAAAGCGTTTGTTATTTTGAGACTAATTGTTTGTTTAGTTATGTATGATGGTTTGCGGGTCCATTTACCTTTTAATGAGTCTTCATTAATGAATATATTTGCGATTAATTCATCATATAAAGATATAGCAATCAATTGACAATTAAGATTAATACAATTTTCATGGAATTGATTTATGTATGCAAGATTATGTCTCAAGTCTAGAGAGAAAAGAAATAAAGACTCTTTTTATTAAAGACTCAAATTGACTAGTCCGAGGTGGACTTTAACAATCTAACTAGGGTCCAAAATGGACTTTTGCTAGTAAAATAAAAGACTAATGTCCAAGGTGGACTTTGACTAAAGGACTCTCTAGAACCTACGAAGACTGAAAGACTTTTTTTTTTATTATTGAAGGAGGTAGCCCCGGTGTAGCTTCTTGCTTGCATGGACTTTGTTCACGCCAATGTATTCCCTTTGCGGATGAGGGTCCCACCTTCGATTAAGTCTTGGATCTTGTTCTTCAAGGTGAGGCAATTTCCAGTGTTGTGACCAATTACGTTGTGATATCTACAAAACTTGGAGTAATCGACATTTTTCCCCACATGCTGTGGTTGTTAGTCTTCTAAAGGGGTTAGCTTGCCCGATCTGATGAGACCTTCATAGAACTCAGCTAAAGACATCCCATAATCATTGAACTCGCGTTCATCTTTCTTTTCACGAACCGTCTTGGGGAGTGGTTTAGGCACCGGTATTCCTTGCTGATGAGTAGTCACAGGAGGTATTCCAACGGGGAAAGTCCGTGGTGGCCCATACATTTAAGGAGCGTACGGGTGTTGAAACTGAGCATGAGGGAGAGTGCGGTTGAGGTACTCGTAGATGCCATAGATATTGGATCGTAGACTCTCCTCGGTGTCCTTTAGAGCCTTGTACATCTCTTTTTGAAAGTGTTGCTTGAGGAGAACAGTCTCAAAGTAGGCTTCTTGCTCATTGAGAGCGGTCCGAAGTAGGGTTGCTTGCTCGTTGAGGATGGTCTCAAAGTGGGTCGCTTGCTTGTTGAGAGTAGTGTTAAGATAGACTGTTTGCTCATTGAGAACGGTGTCGATATGGGCTGCATGCTCATCGAGAACGGCATTGAAGTGGGCTGCTTGCTCATTGAGGACAGAGTTGGGGGTGGAGAGTTGTCTCAAGACCTTGGGTGGCAGCTTCGGTTTGACTGTGTTAATCCCTTCGGTAGACATGATGCGGGATTCTGTAATTGTTGGTGGAGAAGTTAAGTCTTTGAATTGAATTAGACTCATAATTAATGACAAGGCATCGTTATAAAATCATTTTTATGAAAGACTCGATATCCGTATTTTCGAAATGTACTTTGAATGAAAAGACTAAAAGTTTGACGGCGGGCCGGAGCTGCCTACATTCCCCTTACCATGAGGGAGAGGTCCCACACAATGAGAGGCTCATGTCACCTTAGTTCGGGTTAAGTGAGACAAAGAGAGGGTGACCGCAAGAGGTCAGTGATTTTTCGAAAACCATAAGTATTAGAAGATGATCGTAGAGGTCAGTAAGAAAGGGGATAACTCGGTCCTTGGTCAAGTAAAGGTGGAGGGGACCCTATGTAAGGTTGTTTTTTTTACTTAGGTGACTCGGGTAAGGTTTGACATGGGTGGACAAGAGGTGGGTCATCTAAGATCGGCTATCTTGACTAAAGGTGGGGTCAAGGTGAAGGATTGACCTAGAGGGTCAAAATGGCGGGTTGACCTAGATGGGTCAAGGTAGGGGTTTGACCTAGACGGGTCAAGGTGACGGATTGACCTAGACGGGTAGAAGACGGGTTGACCTAGATGGGTCAAGGTGACGGATTTACCTTGATGGGTCAAGGTGATGGGTTTGACTAGACGGGTCAGGCGATGGGTTTGACCTAGACGGGTCAAGGCGATGGGTTTGACCTAGATGGTCAAGGCGATGGGTTTGACCTAGACGGGTCAAGGCAATGGGTTTGACTTTGTAATACCCCAACAATTTATGATGTTATTTTGGGGTTTAAATTATTTTTGGGCTTTAGTTATATTTTGGGCCAGCCATAATTAAAATGACTTAATTTGACATGGCCCAACCTTAAGGGTAATTTAGTAATTATAAATCTAGGTATATGTATTTAGAGGCTTGTTAATAACCTAAAATGAGAAATGGAAATTGAAAGGAGCCGTAATCGGATGCGGAGAAGGGAGATGGGAGCGGCGTCGGCGTCGGCCACAAGAACAGGTGCAATGCCATAGTAGCAATCTGGTGAGTATTTGTTTCATTAATTATATTGTGAAGAATTTTAGTGTGAGTGTTATGGAGTTAATTAATTTTTCTATATATTATATTATGATTATATTAGTTAGTGTTTGCAAAATCAATTGAAAGGAGTTGATTAGAATGGTGTTGTTTGACATGGTGGAACCGTTTTGACTGGAAGGAAACTGGAATGGGAATTTGATGTAGTTTACCGAAATTGGGGTGAGGGCTAAGAGTTGTTTCACAATAGTGTAGAGTAGGAAAAGTAAGGCAGTGTGTGTGGTGTAGTGCGTTTGTAGGTATGTGTTTTGTTGGGGTTAAATTAAATAAAATCAAAGGTACTTAGAATGGGTGGGACAAATGTTACTATGGTTAATGTTACTGTTTTTGCTATTGTTAGATTTTTGGCGAGCCATTAGAGGTGCATTCAGGAGTATATTGCACAAGCTTTAAAAGGTAAGGGATTTACGTCTCCTAGTCCTATTGTATATCGTTATTTATTGACCCTCCGTTCCTAGAGTAATTATTGTTTTACCGTTATGGCCGGTAACTCTTGATTGGAATTCACTCCAAGTGCCTCCGTCATTGAAACTATCTAAACTTAAATTGACGTTGAATTATTGGTCAATTGAAGAACCTCATTGACAAAAGAATGATCACTTAATGACACCCATTATTTGTGGGTTAATATTGATACACCATTGATACCCGGTCATGAGGGTTAGTTCATGACATGCCTACGTGGCATTAACCATTGACATCGACACCACTGAAAAGGGTGGTTATATAGGTTATCCGGATATACTGAAAATATTGATACATCGACTATTGAACCCTTTTGTGTAACATTTTGAGCATTGAATTGATGTGAAGAATATTAAGTGATCATAAAGGATTGTACGTGTTATTGAGTATTGAATTGAGCCATGATTCATTTCCTTGTATTGACAGAGAAAATTATTGTTTGGTTTTATTGACTTGTCCTTTTCATCGAAAATTGTTTATTGATGCACTCATTGAGGTCATCCCTTCTTAGAAACCGAAGGGGCGGCGTTGGACCTTACTGAGCATTGTTCGCTCACCCTTTTCTCTAATTCTTTTCTTCAGGTAATAAATAGGAAAGCAAAACTTGCAGTGGAGATATCTTTGAGATGGACCAGAATATTTAAAGTAGTGATTTTCATATTTTAAGTAGACTGTCATTGAGATTGTAATAAATGACGTGAACTAGTTTTGATGGCTACTAGCCGTTAGTAGTGGAAGACAATTGTTACGCTTCCGTTATTTATTTTGAATTGTGGTTAGATACACTAGCCGTGGAGTTTTGAATTGTAGTTATGACTGTTATTCTTTATTTTTGGGACGGATTATATTATTTAAAGGTGTTACAATACTTTGAAATTTCGGGTCGTTACAGACTTAGATGGGTCGAAGACTGGTTGACCTAGATGGGTCGATGATGGGTTTGACCTAGACGGATCAAGATAACGGGTTTGACCTAAACGGGTCGAAGACGGGTGACCTAGATGGGTCGAAGTTGGGTTTGACCTAGACAGGTCCAGATAATAGGTTTGACCTGGACGGGTCGAAGACGGGTTGACTTAGATGGGTCGAAGACTGGTTAACCTAGACGGGTCGATGATGGGTTTGACCTAGACAGATCAAGACAACAGGTTTGACCTAGACGAGTCGAAGACGGGTTGACCTAGATGGGTCGAAGGTGTATAGTTGATCTAAGGTAGACTCATGCAGCATGATGAATGATGACAGTAAGATGATTTAAGATAACCGCTTTTGGTAAGTGTTCTTAAACTAGATCAAAGTGCATGGTTTAGACACGGACAAGGATTAACCTCAACCGCTCGCAAGCGTACACGGTGATTTAGATAACCCAGGTGCCACGAAGATAGAGGCGACAGGATCACCTAAATCTGTGCACTCGGCGAATTATCCAGAGTAAGGTTTGCAGTGTGACACGGACTAGTGGTAGTGTGCGATTAGAACGCAAGTTTTATGATGACATACACTGCATGAGAGAAGTCTACTAGCATGACAATTCATAGTGATAGCATTTAAGCATGAAATAAACATAAGCAGAGAAGATCTACAACATTTAAGCATGCTATAAACACATAAACCTGCAGGAAATCGTTAGAACCAATTTTGCAGGAAAGGGGAGCCGTACGGCTAGCAGATAGGCGGACGGATCCAGGGGAGGCATAAGGATGTAAGTTACAGAAACTTGAGAAATTGCAGAAGTGCAGTTTTTTGAAGAAAAAGAGTGCGCGGGGCAATTAGAACACACACAAAATCACGAAGTAAATGAAAGTTAGACCCTCTTAAGTTTTGAAAAAGGTTTCAAAAACAGATGTCCCCAGCAGAGGCGCCATTGTGAATGTGCATGATTGAAATTGAGAGTCGCCACGTTGTTTATTTGTAGTTAAAACATTGAGAAAACCATTTATGAGAGTAATAGGGTTCGGGGGTCAAATTACAATAAGAGAAGAAGAATATTCATAGTGATCACTCCTATTGCCCGATGAATCGGTCTTTCTATCATGATCAATGTGTGTGTGTGTGTGTTAGTGTTTGAGACCGAATCCGAGGACTGCCCACGTTCTTCTCGTCATGAGAAGCTCAGGTCAGCGTAGTTCATTGATAATTAGAATAGAGATTATGAAGCGGGATCATGCATAAAGAGGGGAAAGGTTAGGGTTAGAAGTAGTTCCTAGATCATATTAGGGTTTGATGAAACCCTAAGATCATCATCGGCTATGTTATATGCACATAATAGGGATTAAAACCCTAGATCTAGTATGTTATGTAGAATAAGTCTTAGATCTAGGATAATAATAAGAACATCATGAATACATATGAATGAACACATAAACATGAAGATCGCTACCCTAGATATAGCATATATTATGAATCTAGACTAAGAACATGAAGAACACATGAAGAACATATGAATATGGATGCATAAACATAATGAAAACATGCATAAAACATATCTAGCCTAAGAACATAACAAGAACATAATAAGAAAAGTAAGAGGACTTACCTTGATCGGCAAGAACTATGATTGAAGCTTCTTGAAAATTCGAAGAGGCTTCGAAGTGCCAGAAAGGCTTAAACTTGGAGTTTTCTCGTCTGTCTAGACTCTGAAACTCACAGATGAATTGTGTGTTTGATTTGTGAAGCTGAGGACCCTATTTATAGGAAAACGAGGTCGGAAGGACTGGCCGCCCGACCAAGGGAAATGTGGCCGCCCGGCCAATATGAGAGATTGGCGTGGTTCCCAACGTTGCGATCAGAGTTGGACTCTGGAGAACTCCAAGATAACGTCTATCTTCGAGGATAATCTGATCAGGCGTAAACGTCTTTTATCTGGGCTTTTCGGGAAATTCCAGATAGCAGCTCGTAAATACCTGTGAGTTCTGGAATGCCTAAACAACTCATTTTCAGGCCGGGTACTAACAGCAAGTTGGGTATCTACGTTGTAGATCCTCCAACTTGAGGGGGGAGTTAGAGAATAAGAAAGATCGAGATCGAGACGGACCAAGTTGAAGATATTGAGATCGAGATCAAATCAACCCAAAGATATGCACGAGATCAAGTTGAACGTATTAGGAGATTGTGTATATCTCAAGTAAATATTCTGGACATATTTTGTTAATATTTATCTATTTAGAGGATGTAAATTAGGAAGAAGATATTCACCAAGTATTAGGGTTAGGTTTATGTATAAATAGATGGTTAGGCCATTGTAATTTTGAGAGAGTAAATAAACAATAGGGAAAACTCTGTTTTAGTCCATTGTACTTTAGGGTGTGTATCAGTTTTACTATCAATTTTTTTTTCCATTTTTACCATCGTACTAGAAAAAATGGTTTCATTTTATACCCAAAATTTAACGCCGTTATCTTTATTAACGGAAAAATTATAAAAACTAATGCCCATCATATTTAAGAAATAAATAACGAAATTCGCAACCATAAACTAAGCAAATTAGCCATGTGCATCGCACATGACCATCTATGGGTGCAATTACTGATTTCCATCCCCATCTCACCTCATCCCCGTCCTCACCTCCGACAGCCACCCACCCTTTTTCTCTATTACAAAATTGGCCACTTTCCCGCTCCCCTTCCAATTGCACGTAACAAATTTTTTGATTCAAATCGATTCTGGTAATTGAGAACAATAGCTTCCTTGTCTGTTCCATCTCCAAAGAAAATCGGTGTTTCATACTCTAAACCAAGATTCGGATTTTCTATTTCTGCCTCAACATGTTTTCTGAAACCTAGATTCTGATCTTCAAATATTTGCTTGCTCTGGTTCGAATCTCAAACGTTCAACCATGATTTGGGTTTGACTTTCATAATTTTGAAACACAGATTTTGGTTTGAATTATTAAAGAATATTAAATATTCTTAGCACATATTGTAATTACCAAACATAGAGACTGTATCTTGTACATCAAGTTAGATTATTCTAGAATATTAGTTTCCTTATTGTATTAGTTTTCCTAATTAGATTAGGACTCTAGAATACTCATTGTAACCCTATATATATGTATTGCTAGTATCAATTGTAACGATCCGAAATTTCAGAGTATTGTAACACCTTTAAATAATATAAATCCGTCCCCAAAATAAAGGAATAACAGTCATAACTACAATTCAAAACTCCACGGTTAGTGTATCTAACCACAATTTAAAATAAATAACGGAAGCGTAACAATTGTCTTCCACTACTAACGGCTAGTAGCCATCAAAACTAGTTCACGTCATTTATTACAATCTCAATGACAGTCTACTTAAAATATGAAAATCACTACTTTAAATATTCTGGTCCGTCTCAAAGATATCTCCACTGCAAGTTTTGCTTTCCTATTTATTACCTGAAGAAAAGAATTAGAGAAAAGGGTGAGCGAACAATGCTCAGTAAGGTCCTACGCCGCCCCTTCGGTTTCTAAGAATGGATGACCTCAATGAGTGCATCAATAAACAATTTTCGATGAAAAGGACAAGTCAATAAAACCAAACAATAATTTTCTCTGTCAATACAAGGAAAGGAATCATGGCTCAATTCAATACTCAATAACACGTACAATCCTTTATGATAACTTAATATTCTTCACATCAATTCAATGCTCAAAATGTTACCCAAAAGGGTTCAATAGTCGATGTATCAATATTTCGGTATATCCGGATAACCTATATAACCACCCTTTTCAGTGGTGTCGATGTCAATGGTTAATGCCACGTAGGCATGTCATGAACTAACCCTCATGACCGGGTATCAATGGTGTATCAATATTAACCCACAAAAAATGAGTGTCATTAAGTGATCATTCTTTTGTCAATGAGGTTCTTCAATTGACCAATAATTCAACGTCAATTTAAGTTTAGATAGTTTCAATGACGGAGGCACTTGGAGTGAATTCCAATCAAGAGTTACCGGCCATAACGGTAAAACAATAATTACTCTAGGAACGGAGGGTCAATAAATAACGATATACAATAGGACTAGGAGACGTAAATCCCTTACCTTTTAAAGCTTGTGCAATATACTCCTGAATGCACCTCTAATGGCTCGCCAAAAATCTAACAATAGCAAAAACAGTAACATTAACCATAGTAACATTTGTCCCACCCATTCTAAGTACCTTTGATTTTATTTAATTTAACCCCAACAAAACACATACCTACTCACGCACTACACCACACACACTGCCTTACTTTTCCTACTCTACACTATTGTGAAACAACTCTTAGCCCTCACCCCAATTTCGGTAAACTACATCAAATTCCCATTCCAGGTTTCCTTCCAGTCAAAACGGTTCCACCATGTCAAACAAACACCATTCTAATCAACTCCTTTCAATTGATTTTGCAAACACTAACTAATATAATCATAAATATAATATATAGAAAAATTAATTAACTCCATAACACTCACACTAAAATTCTTCACAATATAATTAATGAAACAAATACTCACCAGATTGCTACTATGGCATTGCACCTGTTCTTGTGGCCGACGCCGACGCCGCTGCCATCTCCCTTCTCCGCATCCCGATTACGGCTCCTTTCAATTTCCATTTCTCATTTTAGGTTATTAACAAGCCTCTAAATACATATACCTAGATTTACTAATTTACTAAATTACCCTCAAGGTTGGGCCATGTCAAATTAAGTCATTTTAATTATGGCTGGCCCAAAATATAACTAAAGCCCAAAAATAATTTAAACCCCAAAATAACATCATAAATTGTCGGGGTATTACATTCTTCCCCCCTTAAAAGGAATTCGTCCTCGAATTCTATCTTAACTTCATCTCCCAAATCTGTTAGACTTCTTTTCCACAATTCCTCAATAACAAAGGCAACTAATTACCTCAAAGAAAACCTAATCTTTCTTAACCGCTCAAAATCGTTATATTGAAGCACCCAAAACTATTCAAAAGCTGCACTTAGCTAGTACTTTCGCATGCAGACGAGCACCTCTTGTAAGCTCTCCAAAATCTAACAATGATTATAATTATAATTAATTAAAAATATACCCTCACCTATACAAATAATTTAAACAACGATTAATAACATTAAACCCAAAATTTAATATATAATTAATCATCCCATTCTTGTCCACCCACAAGAAGTACTAAACAATACTTTTCTACAATTTTACTAAACTGATATCAATGCCAAGATTTATCTCATCTGATTGCATCATGGCTCTCTTAAAATTCTCATGCACCATCAGAGGACATAATCACCCATTAGCCTCTTTGAATTTACTAACACCACATTTAATACAATCACTCACACACACGCACATACAAAAATATTATCATATGCTTCTTGAAACAAATCTAGATACAGCTATACTCCTAAATGCATGATATATGAACAATAGTTATTAGACAAAAACTTGTGTGAGAACACTCCAACCCGTCTCATGGGTGAGACGGGTCATTTTTTTGCCCATTACCCGACCCACAACCCTGCTCCAGGACCCATGGGGGGACCCTGCCACGTGGCAGCCCCTCATTGGCCCCAACAATTTTTTTTTTTTATTTTTTTTTTTTGCTTTTTTTTTAAATTTTTAAATTTTTATTTTTGGTTTTTTTTCGGTTTGTGAAAAGTAATAGTTACCATCTCTTAAAGTAATAGTTACCATCTCTTAAAGTAATAGTGTTATTCCTATGTTTTCTTCGTTTGCCAAAAGTAATACTTATTATAACTAAAATGTAACAAACGTGTTATTTATATGTAATAGTATTTGTAAATAATTGTAATACATATGTATAGATATCTATTTGTTTTCAAACAATAAGTTACAATGGGGTCAAATTTATTATGATACATGTAAAAGTATTACATTATCTATAGAAATCTGTTACAATTTCGTCAATCAAAGTGTTACATTTACTTGTATAAACTTACTATTACATTCATATACATAAGTTATTACTTTTCAAATGGGTAAAAACGAGCTTTTGTTTTTTAAAACAAGTATTACGTTTACTTATGAACAATGTTACTTTAAGAGATGGTAACTATTATTTTTTGCTAAACCACTGAAAAGCCGAAAAAAAAATATAAAAACTCAAAAAAAAAAAAACCAAAAAAAAAAAAAAAAAAAAAAAAATTTTTTTTTTTTTTTTCGGCCAATGGTGGGTTGCCACGTGGCGGGTTCGGCCCATGGGTCATGGGGCGACCCGTCTCATGCATGAGACGGATCCCCTTGTTCTCATGGGAGACCACCTCTAGTTATTAAAATATCATTACCAAAGATCTCTATGCATACCATAAGAGCCAACGAGAGATAGTCTATCACGAACGACTGCGACCACTGTGTCTCTTTTTCTCTGCGACGTTTCTCTGTCCTTCTCATCTATTTCCTTTGCCTCTCTCTCTCTCCCTCATGAAATAGACTGCTCTAGGGTTAGGGTTGAAAACTTGAAACCCTTTTTACTGTTGAACCCTAAAGAATCCTATTTATACTTACTTTATGTTGTTAATGATAACCTTCAAAATTCTCGACCTTAACTTGCAATTAAAATTCATGCCAAAGACAAAGAACTAAAACCGCTTAAAGCGTACTTCTCAAGTTGTCTAAAACTTATCTTACTCATCACCTTAAATACGTAACCTTAACGGGAATCTTGAATCCGTGAGATTGCTTAAAAGCTCTTGGCAAATCCTAAACTAAATAGAAACATACAGTTAACATATTTAGTTCAACCCAATAGTCATTAAATTCTACTATTGTCATTCTACAAATCTCATGGGTCATATATATACAACTTAATATTTAGCATCTTCCATTTGAAATTCATCACAAAACTCCATTAATAAAACATCAAAAATCCTTGCAGAAGGTACTATCTATTATAAGTTCTATCCATTCTGACTTTGCACCAAGTTGCTCATACTCGATCCACGTATAACATTCCGTACTCCCCCACATTTTGATTCCTCTCCTTTCCCATTCTTTAGTTGATCAACTCATGTCATGCCAAACCCCATGGTCAATTTTTTTTTAAGCATCGAACTATCTTGACCAACTGATTTAAGACTACAAAAACTGCCATATATTCAATGTACCAAATAATCCAACCATCTGAACAAAAGTCTAAACGAAATTCAACTACTTCATCAAATGCCAATCTCATATCGATTTCAAAAATAGCCACAAAATGAATCCACATTTACTTAGATATCTAAAAATTTTGTACTTATATATGAGCCAAAGTCTCTCACTCGCTTATTCTAAGACTGTGAACTCAACCAAATTATCCATTAGAGTCAACTCAATAATATCACTTTTCTACCTCCCACTCCTAAACCAAAATGTCAAAAGGCACAATAGTAATAATGAATCAACTTCTTTGTTTGACTGAACTAACAACATCTTATAATGCAATGCTTAACAACAGTTAAGGTAACATCCTCAAATACTCAATATATAAAAAGCTCAAAAGCTTAAAATTCTATAATTCTCAAATGTCTAACTCCCTTCAACAAGATCTAAATCCCAAAGCTCTGATACCACCTGTAACGACCCGAAATTTCAGAGTATTGTAACACCTTTAAATAATATAAATCCGTCCCCAAAATAAAGGAATAACAGTCATAACTACAATTCAAAATTCCACGGCTAGTGTATCTAACCACAATTCAAAATAAATAACGGAAGCGTAACAATTGTCTTCCACTACTAACGGCTAGTAGCCATCAAAACTAGTTCACGTCATTTATTACAATCTCAATGACAGTCTACTTAAAATATGAAAATCACTACTTTAAATATTCTGGTCCGTCTCAAAGATATCTCCACTGCAAGTTTTGCTTTCCTATTTATTACCTGAAGAAAAGAATTAGAGAAAAGGGTGAGCGAACAATGCTCAGTAAGGTCCTACGCCGCCCCTTCGGTTTCTAAGAAGGGATGACCTCAATGAGTGCATCAATAAACAATTTTCGATGAAAAGGACAAGTCAATAAAACCAAACAATAATTTTCTCTGTCAATACAAGGAAAGGAATCATGGCTCAATTCAATACTCAATAACACGTACAATCCTTTATGATAACTTAATATTCTTCACATCAATTCAATGCTCAAAATGTTACCCAAAAGGGTTCAATAGTCGATGTATCAATATTTCGGTATATCCGGATAACCTATATAACCACCCTTTTCAGTGGTGTCGATGTCAATGGTTAATGCCACGTAGGCATGTCATGAACTAACCCTCATGACCGGGTATCAATGGTGTATCAATATTAACCCACAAATAATGAGTGTCATTAAGTGATCATTCTTTTGTCAATGAGGTTCTTCAATTGACCAATAATTCAACGTCAATTTAAGTTTAGATAGTTTCAATGACGGAGGCACTTGGAGTGAATTCCAATCAAGAGTTACCGGCCATAACGGTAAAACAATAATTACTCTAGGAACGGAGGGTCAATAAATAACGATATACAATAGGACTAGGAGACGTAAATCCCTTACCTTTTAAAGCTTGTGCAATATACTCCTGAATGCACCTCTAATGGCTCGCCAAAAATCTAACAATAGCAAAAACAGTAACATTAACCATAGTAACATTTGTCCCACCCATTCTAAGTACCTTTGATTTTATTTAATTTAACCCCAACAAAACACATACCTACTCACGCACTACACCACACACACTGCCTTACTTTTCCTACTCTACACTATTGTGAAACAACTCTTAGCCCTCCCAATTTCGGTAAACTACATCAAATTCCCATTCCAGGTTTCCTTCCAGTCAAAACGGTTCCACCATGTCAAACAAACACCATTCTAATCAACTCCTTTCAATTGATTTTGCAAACACTAACTAATATAATCATAAATATAATATATAGAAAAATTAATTAACTCCATAACACTCACACTAAAATTCTTCACAATATAATTAATGAAACAAATACTCACCAGATTGCTACTATGGCATTGCACCTGTTCTTGTGGCCGACGCCGACGCCGCTGCCATCTCCCTTCTCCGCATCCCGATTACGGCTCCTTTCAATTTCCATTTCTCATTTTAGGTTATTAACAAGCCTCTAAATACATATACCTAGATTTACTAATTTACTAAATTACCCTCAAGGTTGGGCCATGTCAAATTAAGTCATTTTAATTATGGCTGGCCCAAAATATAACTAAAGCCCAAAAATAATTTAAACCCCAAAATAACATCATAAATTGTCGGGGTATTACATCAATAATACTTGAGTCTTTCATATTATTCTTCTCTACCATGTATGAATTGACTTCGTCTAACCCTCCTAAATCCTAATATGGTATCAGAGCAAAAAGATCCATAGAAGGACTTCTCTACCAAAACCCGCGGCAAAACCCTAGCCGCCCCACCACACAATGCTTCCGCCACCAACCTACAAAACCACCACCCTCCAAACACCACCAACTCAATCGGCTAACCACCCAACTAGCCGAAACCCCTTCTTTTTTTATTTTTTGTTTAGTTTTGTTTCGCTCATCCCAACCCGCGGCAACACCTCCATGCCGCCCCACTTATTGTGGCAAAACCCTAGCCACCTCATCTTCACCAATTCACGCCACACACCACCCTAGCCGCCACACTCTTCTTTAACCTCCATCTTCAAACCCCTCCTAACCAACCTCTCTAAACAATCACACCAATACAGCCCAAAATACTCAGAAACTGCAGCAACTTAAATCAGAAAATTCCTCTGTCTAGAGACCTGGAAATCCCGATCGACAGTAGTAGGATCGAAGCCCTATCTTTTAGCAAAACCCAGGCGAAAAAATCACCCCGATCGGACCACAAACGAAGCGGGAATCGCCTTTTCAAAACTGCTGCACTGACACAACAAAACATACGGGATTCTTCACCCTTTTCACTGTTCATGTTTACGACAAACACCCTCCTTGTCGAAACCCTAGAGGCAAACCCTCCTAGCCTCACCTAAACATAACCTCACCTCTCACCTCTCACAAAAACCTAGAAGATCCGTCCGGACCCCCCCCCCCCCTTTCACACCCACTCGGACCCTCCTAACAACCCACCCGGGCACTCACCAATACCCGTCCGGACCACCTTCGCAACCCGTTCTTCTAAGGAAAAAACCCTAACTACCGTCCCACCCTCGGTACAACCCAATTACCAACACCCTTTTCTCTACCGCACTCACAACCTCATCCTCTACCGCACACCCTATCATATCCCCTACCCCACTGCCTACCGCGCCACCTACCGCCTCCCTCCTGCCGCCCAAACCTTATTAATGATAATAGGTTACATATTTATAGTGTTTACAAAAATATTCTAGATCTAATCTATCTTGGGTTACAAGTTTTGAATCTCCTATTGATATACACAATATCTAGGTTAGTAATATCTAAAAGATATTTACAGAATATACTTTGGAATAAATAATATTCCTTATACGCTCCCGCAAGATGGACGATCCTTGGATAAGTCCAATCTTGGAAAGTCATGAGGTGAACCGGGGTTGATGAAGCAGTTGAGGTGAATGAGTTCCCGGATGCGAGTGATGTTGCCGTGATGAGTTGGGCAAATGTTGAAGCACGTGATGTCACCTTGGTCGTCGCCTTTGTAGGGGTTGTACCCCTCACGTGTGAGAAGAGTTGGTCGCCACAAAGACCGGGTTTGTTGTGGTACCTTTGGAGTTTTTACGTCAGAAAGACGATTGTTTGGTGGAGAGATAGCTGAGTTTTGGGCGGCATGAGGGTGTGCCGAAGGTAGATGGTGGTGGGGTTATGCTGCAGAAGGGTTTGTCGAAGGTGAGGGGGTGGGGGGCAGAGAGGGCAGTTGATGAGGACGTCGGCAATTGGGTGGTGCTGAGGGTGGGGCGGCAGTAGGGTTTTGCGGTAGGTTGTGCGGTAAGGGAGGTGGTAGGTTGTGCGGTACGTAGTGGGTTAGGGGATATGATAGGGTGTGCGGTAGAGGATGAGGTTGTGAGTGCGGTAGAGGAGAGGGTGTCGGTAATTGGGTTGTACCGAGGATGGGACGGCAGTTAGGGTTTTTGCCTGAAAAGAACCGGTTGTGGAGGTTGTTCGGACGGGTATCGAAGAGGGTCCGGCCGGGTGTTTGGTGAGGGTTCGGGCGGGTTGTGTAGGTGATCCGGACGGGCAGTTAGGGGAGTCTGGGCGGGCTATTTAGGGGGTTGTCTGGAAGGGATTGATGAAGGAGGGGGATGAGGTGTCCTGGCGGCTTAGGGTTTTAGCCGGAGTTGTGGGGGAGGGGGTAAGTTGTGGTGTAGATCGTCCTGTTTGAGGAGGGGGTGCGGCTGTGGGTGTAGCCGGAGCGGGTGAGATGGAAGGGGTGGATGGTGTAGGAAAGTTGGGGTGTAGGTCTGTCAAGGCGAGTAGGGTTGCCTCTAGGGTTTCGGCAAAAAGGGGTTGCCGAGGGTGTGTGATGGGTGAGAAGAGGATGGCGTGGGGGAGGGGCTAGGGACGGGAGGGAGGGATGGGGTTCTTGGCTTGACTAGGGTTTTACCAAGTGGTGTTTGAAGGATGGAGGAGGTGGTGTTTTGAGGGAGGCGGCTGTGGGTTGGCCGCTAGGGTTTTGAGAGGTTTTGAGAGAATGAAAAAAAAAAAAGAAAAAAAGAAGGGTTTCGGCTAGTAAAACGGGGAAGGGTTAGCCGAGGGTGGTGTGTGGTGGTGGGGTTGTCATGGTGGAACGGAGGTTAGAGGTGAGGTTATGTTTAGGTGAGGCTATGAGGGTTTGCCTCTAGGGTTTCGACAAGGAGGGTGTTTGTCGTAAACATAAATAGTGAAAAAAAGGGGAAGATTCCCGTATGTAAGGTTATTTCAACGCAACAGTTTTGAAAGGGAGATTCCCGATTCGTTTGTGTTCCGATCGGGGTGATTTTTTTCGCCAGGGTTTTGCTAAGAGATAGGGCTTCGATCCTACTGGTGTCGATCTGGATTTCCAGGTTTCTCGACAAGTGGTTTTTCTGGGTTAATCTGCTGCAGTTTCTGAGTATTTTGGGGCTGTTTTTGCCGTGAAGGTTTTGGCAAGGGTAAGGGGTTTTGGTGGGAGATAAAGATGGGGTTTTGTAGGTGGTGGCGGAAGCATGTGGTGGTGATGGCGGGTGAAAGGTGGAGATACAGGGGGTGATGGTGGGGATAGGGTGGAGGTGGGGTGGGGTGGCTAGGGTTTTGCCACATAGGGTGAGGCGGCATATAGGGTTTTGCCACGGGTTTTGGTGGAGAAGTCCCTTTATGGATCTTTTTGCTCTGATACCATATTAGGATTTAGGAGGGTTTTGCCACGGGTTTTGGTGGAGAAGTCCCTTTATGGATCTTTGTTTTTTTTTTTTTTTTCTTTTTCGGCTTCTCTGTCACATACCCTATCTCATGGCCACCGATCTCATCATTCTTCCAGCGTAAAATCGTCATTGTGACGTGGTTGGAACGTAAAGTCAACATCAATGCAACATCATACAAGACTGGGATCACATCAACTCAACTCGCTTCATCAACCCGGTTCATCTCATTACTTTCAAGATTGGACTCTCCTATAGGTCGTCCATCTTGCAGGGGCATATTAAAGAATATTAAATATTCCTAGCACATATTGTAATTACCAAACATAGAGATTGTATCTTGTACATCAAGTTAGATTATTCTAGAATATTAGTTTCCTTATTGTATTAGTTTTCCTAATTAGATTAGGACTCTAGAATACTCATTGTAACCCTATATATATGTATTGCTAGTATCAATAATACTTGAGTCTTTCATATTATTCTTCTCTACCGTGTATGAATTGACTTCGTCTAACCCTCCTAAATCTTAATATGAATATCATACCTTTGAAACCCATATTTGAGTATAAGTTTGATTTTATTTTTGCTACAGATACTGATTTTGCTTTGCTTAACTTTGAAAACCCAGATTTTAGTCTTGCTCAAATTTTGATTTTAATTTTCGATTTTTCATTTTGCTTGACTTTGATAAGAAAGAATTTGATTTTTTGAGTGGCGATGGTGGGCTTTGGAGGCCCCAATTGTTCCCAAACCCTGATTTTTTTTAATTCCTTTTTTACTGAGGTGATTGTGGATTGAAATTGGTGTTTATGGTGATGGTTTGGTGCGCCAGTGGTGTTGTTGTGGTTTTGTGGTGGCGAAATTAGTGATGGGGCGGCGAGTGGTGGTGATTGTGGCACTGGGGTGATGGTTGAAGGTGGTGGTGGAGGAGTAAGCGGGGTGGTGGTTGACTGGTGCGTGGTGAATGGCAAATTTAACCAAGTTCTTACAATTTGACCATGTTTCGTTATTTTATTTGTTAAATATGTAATGGGTGTTAGTATTTATAATTTTTCCGTTAATAAAGATAACGACGTTCAATTTTAGGTTTAAAATGACACTATTTTTTCTAATACGATGGTGAAAATGAAAAATATAAAGTTTGATGGTAAAAGTGAAACACGACCCAAAGTACAATGGAGCAAAATAGAGTTTTACCTAAACAATATTACCATCATAATCCTCTCCCCACACCGATTTCTTGACAAATCCATCTGTGTGAATTTGGGGAAAAGTCCGACTTTAGGGAAAATATTGAATTTGGTTAAAATCTTTGATTGTGTTAACCACCCCCAATCACTTCATTTTCTATTTCACTAGCGGGTAATCCGTGCTCTGCACGGAAAAACAATACTATGTCTTAAAAATTATTTGAACTATAGTTAACTAACATAGTAATCATCATTTTAACTAATACTATTAATAATAAAAATTAATCTATATGATTACTATTATTATAATAACTATTATAATTAATTAATAACATTGATCGTAATAGTTAATATTTATATTAATAGCAATGATTAGTCTATATAATAATAATTATTAATATAATTATTATAATAAAATAATATTATTAATAGTAATAGTTAATTGATATAGTAACTATTATGATTAATTAATATTAAAAATTAATAATCTAACTTATATAATAACTATTATAATTAACTAATACTAATAATAGTAATAGTTAATGTATGTAGCCTATTATAGTTAACCAATACTATTAATAGTAAAAAATAACTTATAAAGTAACTATTATGGTTAACTAATACTATTAATAGTAATAATTAACTACATAGTAACTATTATAGTTAACTAATACTATTAATATTAATAGTTAACTAATATAGTAACTATTATAGTTAAGTAATACTATTAATAGTATTATTTAACTTGTATTGTAACTAATCTTGTTAACTAATACTATTAATAGTAATAGTTAACTAATATAGTTAACTATTACTAATAAGAGTAATAGTTAACTATAATGCTTAACTATTATAGTTAGCTATTACTAATAATAGTAATAGTTACTATAATAGTTAACTATTATAGTTTCCCTTTTTAGTAACTATTATTATTAGCTAATAGTATTAGCTAATGAAAAGAAAATCAAAAGTCACTTATTTATTAGTATGTTGTTGATGTGGCTTCTCCAAATGCAAGCTTTCTACATTGTTTGTCCACATGTCAATACCATAGCTCTTTTGGCCAACTTTAATATATATATATATATATATATATATAGATTTCTTCAAATTCCATGGTAATCATTGTTCCAACTCACTTCAAATCTTGCTTAAAAATGAATCAAATTCATTTCATTTTTTCAGCAAAATTTTTCAAGCAATTGTCAAAAATGCAGTTTCGTTACTTCAATTTTAAAACATGTCCATGTTGTATGTTATATAAATATAAAGGGCGGGGATATACACACCCACCAATTTGATTAGTACGCCCACTTTAGTTAAATCACCCACTTCTCAAAGTTATAAATTATTAAACTTTATAATTACACCCACATGCTTTACAATTTTATCCCTATTACACGAATTCTATCAACACATCAAAACACCCACTTTATCTCCGACAATTCAAAACACACCATTTATCTTCAAAATTTGGGAAAAGTGCAAGGATCATGGAAACCACTGATACTCAACATAATCACTGATCAGGGTTTTCGGTACGAATGAGTAAGATTCAATTACTATACATGTTTAAATAACAAAAAAAAAAAAAACACTGCACATGGCATAAAAATTACAGTTTTCAAGAATACTATTTCAATTGGAAAGATATCTATTTAAGATTTAATGTGGTCAACTCATCAGTTATTGTGTATTAGTGTGTTCGGTTAAATTCCAAACTCTTTCACTATCTACATTCTTTCAAGCTTTTCCTAAAAAATGTCACTTTTATTATCAAGAGCAAATTTTAGACATTTATTTTAAGACGAAAAATGTAAAATATGTATGTAATTTCAAAAAAATATTTTTAAAAAGGGACCAAATGGACAAACCAGATTACTAATCAAACTCACTGAGCCAAATTAAGGCAATCTCTTGGCAACTACGATCACAAAAACGATACCAGTGTTCAACAGAAAAGTATAGCCATAGTTGGGGACGGTATATTAAGGACGTTGAAGGGTGGGTGTTTTAACATGTTCAGGAACAAAATTACAGTATATCATCAAGGATTAAAGTGTCTATTAGTAAAATGGTATATTTGTAATAAAAAATCGGTGGGCGTACTAATTAAATTGGTAGGTGTGTATATCCCCACCCAAGTATAAATTTAAACATATATTTACAATTCAAATTAATCTAAATTTCATTTTACTTTTATTATTGGGATTTTTTCTAAAACAACCCAAACTAGAATAAAATAAAAATAACTATTTTAAAAAACATATAACATAAACTAAAATACAAATAACAGTGGAGGAGCCAAAAACTTTTATTAACGGGAGAAAAATTATTTTGAGTGTGTAATGTTTAAATATAATGCTTAAATATAGTTTAAAAGGGGACAAAAATTCAAATTAGTGCTAATTTTTCTTAACACTAATAGTGGCAATTTGTAAATTTTAAGCGTAAAAAGCATCTTTTACAAAATTTTATAGTACTAAAATAGTCCTTAAGAAAAAAAAAAAAAAAAAAGGGCAGCCGCCTCTGTTTAATAAAATAATTTTTTTTTTTAAAAATAAAACTTTTTTAAAAAATAAAACTTTTTGTATGTTTGTGAGATTGAGAGTAGTGGAAAGATGAAGTGTAAAAGAAATGATGCTAAAAATATTCTTTTTGATGTGAACCTTGATGGTGTGGATTGGAGTAGGAAAAATAATATATCTATTATATAATGGAAAAGCCGCACAATTTTTGTGATTTTCATTACTCTTGTTGGTCCCAAATGGCAACAAGGGTATGAAAAATAGCTAGAGGGAGGTGAATAGCTGTTTTGAAATTCTTTTCTAACCTTTGAAAATTCAATTGCAAATGCGCACTAAGTCCTTTAAGCGTTATGAAAGGCGCTCCAAAGATAGAGTGAAATGCATAACGGGATTTAGTTAAGTAAAAGGAGTGCAAACAATTAAAAGGAGCGTACACACACACTATGTAATTTGGCTTAAAGAGTGTGTAAAATGGAACTATGGCAATAACTCACAAACAAAACAATATTCAAAATCTGCAAATGACAAACAAGCAAGTAGTAAGATGAAATTGAAAACTTGAAAGTAAATTGCAAGTAATAAAGGAGCGCTATTTGGAGATGTTCGGTCGTGAAAAGATCTATGTCCTCTACCAAGATGGTTAGTCTTGAATTTCTAATGGAGATCTTATATTATGAGTTTGATTATAGATTACAACTTTTGAGTATGATCAACTCAAGATCTATTATCTATGAAAGAACAAATCCTAGACTAAAATCAGTGTATCTTTTCAAGAAAGATCTAAGTGATCAAACTTGAAGAGGTGAGTGTGTGTTCTTAGTTTCAAGGCTCTTTAGATCTATGAGATTGAGAGCACAATAAAACTAATGTGTTAAAAGGCCTTTAAGATTTGGGCTAGTGATGAAAATATGAAGGTGATCTTGGAAATCTGAGAAATTTAAGAACAATCTTCAAATCTTCAAATCTTCAAACTTCTCTATCAAAGTGTGAATTCTAGCAACTTCAAAGGTTTGAAGTTATGAGGTGTTTATAGTGAGCTTGAGAAATGTAGTCGTTGAGAAACTATGTGTTATAGCTCGTTGATTGAAGCACGTGTCCAATTATAGCCGTTAAACACAAAGTATTTGAGAGTCGTTGAGGACAGATGTCTTCATCTTGAGTGCTTCTCAAAACTTTGATTCACCGTTGGATTCTGGCTTTGAGTTTGAATACCGGAGTCTTCATATCTTCATAGGTCTTCAAAATTTGTCTAAGTGTTGAGATATTGAATAGGGCGCATTATGAGATAGGCGCTCTATAAGTATTGAGGCGCACCAAGTATGATGAGGTGCACCATACTATAGGCGCATCATGTAAGAATTTAGCGCACAATGTTGTGCTAGGTGCGTCAATGGAATGAGGTGCGCCGATACATGAGGCGCATCATCATTTTGCATTTAGGCGCGCTAAATGAGTTTGAGGCTCGCAAAGGCTAACTGACACTTAGAAAATTTCTGGCTTAACACCCCCCCCCCCCCAAAAAAAAAAAAAAAAAAAAAAACTATCTAAAAATTGAAGTATACATACTTCTTAAAGTCCATAAAATATAACTTATGTAATATATCAATCAAATCTAACACTAAAACCTTGAGATATAAGTGGGCATACCCAACAATCTCCCCCCCCCCATTTGATTGATGCATTTACCTACTATAACAAAGGCAAAACATTATACTTGATAAAAGTATGTCCAAAAGATTTAAATTTGGTAACTCATACCTCAAGTTAATGCATACACTAGCCAATGCTATAGATTTCTAATCTATCCTTAAAGATTAAAACTTACAATTTGGAAAGATAGAAATAATCAATCAGCACATTCAAAATATATGAGTTTAAGTTTGAAATGTGCTTAAACTGATTGTTTTATGCATATGATTTTTGAAAAATGATGCATTCATTGCTCTACAAACAGGAAGTTTGAATGAACAAGGTTTTGAAGAGAATGAATGCAAATTCTCATTGATAACTTGACATGATAGGAGTTGCAGATTACAAGTTACAAAGAGAATAAATAAACAAGTGCTAAAATATGTAAGCACTTCAAAAAATACTAACTTAAAAAGTTAAGAGTTCAACCAATAAAAAGAAACTAAAGATAAACAACTGAAATAAAACAAACTAGAGCTAGGCGCGCATCAGGTGTCACTAGGCGCATCATCAGGATGGCTAGGGCGCACCAAGTCATCAGTGGTGTCTATCTTCTGGCTGACTGAAGTGAGGGTCTCATTTGCGTGCTCCACCTCACTGTGAGTAGCTCTAACTCCATCTCTAATATAGGCAAGATGTCCAGCATCAATGTTGTGATATTCATCAATCGATATCTGAGTTACTTGGAACTCATTTGCCATACTCTCAATAACACTCTCGAGTGTGTACTCAATAGACTGTTGGGCACTTTGAATGCTGGTAGTGATCTGGTGTAGACGCGCATCAGCATGAGAATACTCAACTCCAAAGTGAGTAACAATGATTTCTTTAATAACATCAACTTTGGAAAGGATAGGAGTGAGATCAATCTGAGAAGGCGCGTTGGTACTAGAGCTAACAGGCGCAACTCGAGGCACAGATTTAGAGATTTCAGCCATCAATTTCGCAGTAACTTCA
This sequence comes from Campanula takesimana, assembly GCA_026119855.1. Lineage (NCBI taxonomy): Eukaryota > Viridiplantae > Streptophyta > Magnoliopsida > Asterales > Campanulaceae > Campanula > Campanula takesimana. The sequence goes on along the minus strand of JAOWBW010000750.1, from coordinate 617,296 downwards.
GAGACTTCATTTTTCAACTCATCAATTTTCACAAGTGAGGCATTATCATTTTCCATCACGACCCCTTTGCTCAAAATTGCATTAAATTCTCCACACAAACTGTCTTTGAAAGATTTGAGCCTCTCATCAACTTCAGCCTTTGTTAAGATTCTCTCCCCCTTAAATGCATCAAGCGAGGATTCTAACTATGAATGTTTCAAGGCTTGGTTTTTGACATCACTTTGAAGCACAAATTGAGACTCATGAATTTGACTAAGAGTTTTTTGGATGGATTGGAGAATAGGCGCATAATCAGGAGGCACGCGAAGAGAGGAAGGCGCGCTAGGTTCAGACAAGTTTTGGAGTTGGTGAGAAAGTGGTGAGAGTTTGGTAGATGGAATAGAAGGTGAACTTGAACTCTCAGTTTTATTTAAGGAAGAAGTAGTAGAGTGAGAAGGTTGTTTGGAAAGGGTTGGAGAGATGGATTTAGTGGGAGTAGCAAAGTGGGATTTTGAGGGAGTGTTAGAATCAAACTTAGGATTAGATTGAGTGGGGGTAATATTATGCCCTAGGCTCTTGAGAAAGGCCTATGCGTTACATCATAGCTTCATTGTTATTGAGATAACAAATCCGATTATTATATATTTTGCATGTTTATTATAATAATCATTGTCCCTAGCACTTATGAAGGGCTAGCATAAGTTTAATAGATAATCATATGATGATTATGGTGCATAGGATGCAGATTAAACTTATGGGTACTTGTTGGAGAACAATGTAGTGGATAGACCCGTTATGATATTTATGTCATGGTCAAATGTCATAATTAAATCTCATAATAGTCATACCTTTGAATCCTTAGACCTAAGATTATCACGGCCTTCCACATGATAAACATTATGTTTGACGTACTCAAACGCTACCCTTAACCGGGTGGTTATAAAGGCTACGATTGTCATAATCGGATTCTTGTAGGGAAGGATGATAAGTCAAGATGAGATTTGTCCCTCTCTCAAGAGAGATATCTGCTTGGCCACTCGATGAGTGAGATTGATGATAGTGTACGGTCGTACCCAAATGAATTGATGTGTTTAATATCATTTGCTCATATCAATCTACTTGGGATCGAGAAAGCATTGGACAACATAAGTTGACGTGGACCATAACTTATGTCCAATATGATATCGCGTGACAAAGGGATTGCAATATGTTCTATAAGGTAACTTTGTACTTTCAAAGTTATACTAATTGGGTAGTCATAATGGCTTGCTAGAGTCCGCTTATGAATTACGAGTTCTGAATGGTTCGGACTCGTTGCCAACTTAGTATAAAGCCACCGTACGGATGGGAGGCCACCGTACGGCTCCTATGGAGCCTACGGCTCCCTCCCCGATTCTGGTCAGTTTGTTCAGTTTTCTTGACTATTAAGGAATCCCGATCCCAAACGGAATTAGGTCAAACCCTCATATAAATATATGCAGCCGTGTTTGACAGCCTCTAATGTTGATTTTGGAAATCATAACATATTGTTTTAGAAACAATAAAATATAGAGAGGTAGGATTATTTATTTTGAGATTGTGAATCATCAAAATACAATAGTCAATGGAGCAAAATAATTCCTATGAAGAAATTGTTTCTTCACCATGCCTTGGATCTAGCAATCAACCAAGAAGGTGTTCTTGAGTCCGTTCGACTTGTGGATAACGGTAGAGGGTGTTCTCTTTTCAACACCTAAAGTCCGTATTCATGGATTAGATCTTCAAGGGTATGTTTCTTTCATCTTGTATTTAATCTAATCAACATGGACGGATCTATGGCTTATGTGTGTTTGATTTCATATGTTTATTCTGCTGCGCATGATGCATCAAAACCCAATAGTGGTATCAGAGCCCCGTTCATCGTTGATTATATATCATGTTTAAATTATTTAATTCGATTATATGATTTTGCATGATGATAAAGATGAATGTATGTGATTGAGATTTTATATGCGATATAAAAATTTATGGGCATGAATATGGGGGGATTATGTAATTATTGTATTGATTTGATCCATATGAATAATTGCTTGTTGGGATTATCAATAAATAATTGGATTATGTGTATTGATAATTTAGATCTAATGTGTATATGTAATAAATTGTTTATTCATGATATTGATTGGATTGTTGGATATTATGCCCTAGGCCCTTGAGAAAGGCCTATGTGTTATATCATAGCTTCGTTGTTATAGAGATAACAAACCTGATTATTATATCTTTTGCATGTTTATTATAATGATCATTGCCCCTAGCACTTATGTAGGGCTAGTATGAGTTTAATGGATAATCATATGATGATTATAGCGCATAGGATGCGGATTAAACTTGTGGGTACATGTTGGAGAACAAGTACTGGATAGACCCGTTATGAGATTTATGTCATGCTCAAATGTCATAATTAAATCTCATAATAGTTATATTATTTATCCTTAGACCTGAGATAATCATAGTCTTCCACATGATGAACATTATGTTTGACGTACTCAAACACTACCCCTAACCGGGTGGTTATAAAGGCTACGATTGGCATAATCAGATTCTTGTAGGGAAGAATGATAAGTCAAGATGAGATTTGTCCCTCTCTCAAGAGAGATATCTGCTTGGCCACTCGATGAGTGAGATTGATAATAGTGTACGGCTGTACCCAAATGAATTGAAGTGTTCAATGTTATTTGCTCATATCAATCTACTCAAGATCGAGAAAGCATTGGACAACATAAGTTGACGTGGACCATGACTTATGTCCAATATGATATCGCGTGACAAAGGGATTGTGATATGTTCTATAAGGTTACTTTAGAATTTCAAAGTTATACTAATTTGGTAGTCATAATGGCTTGCTAGAGTCCGCTTATGACTTACGGGTTCGGACTGATTCGGACTCGTTGCCAACATAGTATAATCCTATTGGGTCACACACAATAGAACGGATTGGAAAAAGTCAAAAATATGGGAATTTTATCTGACCACCGTACGGATAAGGGAGTGGCGTACGGCTCCTCTGGAGCCGTACGACTGGCCCCCCACTCTGCACAGTTTGTTCAGTTTTCTTTTGCGAAAAAGAATCCCGATCCCAAACGGAATTAGGTTAAACCCTTATACTACCTATGTCCCAGCTCAATGTGCACACTTACCTTATAAGTGGGTGTCGTTGATATGTGCACAATCCAAAAAAGGAATGTTTTTTTATTATTTTTATATTGCATAACCCCCACTAACTTAACATTAAATAAATAAATAACATGATTTATTAACCTAATCAATCAGCCCAAATTTTCACCAGCCCAAATTTAATCAGCCTAACCCATTAATCAAAATAAAAACAATCACAAACCCACTTCTGTCCACCTTTGAAGAACCGACCAAGCATTTCAACCCTAAGCTCATCTCTCTCTTGAACAAGATCTAGGGTTTTCCCATCTCTCTCTCTCTCTCTCTCTGTGTTAGAGCGGCGGCTCAAACCTTACCCTCTCTCTCTCTGTTCATCTCTTGTTAATATCATTGTTATTGGCCTCATCAACCCTTCTACTAAACAAATCGACCCATAAATTGATGGATTTCCCATCGAAACTGAAAGAAAATGTTTGATTTGTGTCAGAAATTGAAGCTGGATCTTACCAGGGTTCTGTTGAATGTCCTATGTCCGATGTAATCGACTCCATCGATTCAACGGAAGAGGACACAGTCGTTCTAGAGACGGAGTTGATGGATTTGGGCAAAATCGGAGTTGGGTCTCATCATGGCGCCGTTGAATGTCTTAGGGTTTCTGCCGTCTCTCTCTCTTTGCGATAGAGCGGCGGTCGGAAACCATGGTTTCTCTTCTTTCTCGCCAATTTTGTTGTTATTTGACCTCATCAACCCTTCTCCACAAATCGATCCATAGACGCATGGATTTCCCGTCGATTTTGGAAGAAATTGTTCAATCGACGTCGGAAGGTGAAGAAATTGTTCAATCGATCCATAGACAGGATGTTTTTTGGAAATACTATGCTTGGTAATGCTACCTCTTTTCCTATTTTGTTAATTTTTTGATTATGTTTCTTGAGAAAATTTTAAAGATTTGGATCTGGAAGATGTTTGCGGTGTTGCGTGAAATTGTTCCCCACCTATTACAGTGGTCGAAATTTGAATTTTGGTGAATTGATTAGTTTGCTAATTCCAGCTTTGACTTTTCTGATTTTTCTAATCTTCCTCCACTCACAATACTTATGAATATAAATATTCTCTCCTTAAATCTTGCGCCCAACAGTAAACGTGCGCATTGAGTTGGGATGGAGGTAGTATAAGATATACAGCCGGGTTTGACAGCCTCTAATGGTGATTTTGGAAATCACAAACAATTGTTTTAGAAACAATAAATTATAGAGATGTATGATTATTTACTTTGAGATTCATGATCGTCAAAATACAATAATCAATGAAGCAAGATAATTCCTACAAAGAAATCGTTTCTTCATCAAGCCTTGGGTCTCGCAATCCAGATTAAGAAGGTGTTCTTGATATCCGTTCGACATGTGGATACCGATGGAGGGTGTTTACTTTAGCACCTTAAAGTCCGTGTTCATGGATGCGATCTTCAAGGGTTAGTTTCTTTCATCTTTTATTTAATTTAATCAACATGCACGGATCCGGGCTCTTGGGTGTTTGATTTTATCTGTTTATTCCGCTGCGCATGATGCATCAAAACCCAACAGTGGTATCAGAGCCCCGTTCATTGTTGATTATTTTAGTATATCATGTTGAAATTTTTTAATTCGATTATATGATATCTACATGATAATAAGATGAATGCGTGATTTGAGTTTTATATATGAGATATAAAATCTATGAGCATGTTTATATGGGGATTATGTGATTGTAATATTAATTGGATTCATATGTATAATCGCATGTTTAGATCATCAATAAATAATTGGATTATGTGTATTGATGATTTAGATCTAATCTATATATGTTATAAATTGTTTATTCATGATATTAATTAGATCTAGTTAAATTCGTAATCTGTATTTTCGTGTTTTCTGTAATCTGATTATGTATGAACATGATATCGGGATCGATCGAATTTTGAAAATCTGGAAATCTGGGGAAACTGGAATGGGTCACCGTACGGCGGCTGTGGTGGCGCACGCCTCCCACAGAGCCATACGGCTGCTTTAGTTTTTCTGGAAAGTTTTGTTTTGTTTTCTGGATTTTCTGATTGTTCTGTAAATCATCTACAGAATTTGAATCAGGAACTGAATCTGGTTTCAGACGGCTGGTTTTCGAAACCGTGTTTCCTGAAATATGATTTAATCAAAAAAATTGCATAAATCAGAATTCTGAAGAGTTTAGAATTGCTGTGGTCTATCAAATTGTTGAGACAATGAATGATCCTGAAACAATTTATTTTTCTATACGGAATTGTGGATGCCTTTTGGCTTAGTATCGGCCGTATACAAAGGTTACTTGGTTTCTTGATCTTAGTACGGGATTGTGGATGCCTTTTGGCTTAGTTTCGACCGTACGTTTTGTGCTTTCAATCTATAGATGTTCTGCAGAAACAAAGTTTCAGAATTTAACCCTAATGAGCAAAGTGCAAATTGTTTGCAAGAGAAGGAAACTAAATATGGATTAATTCATTGCATGGACCAATGGCAGGCTTATGCCTTGTTTCTGGGAATGCGAATGAAATATCCAATCTATAAATTGTTTACAGATAATTTAGATTCCGTCCCCTTAAAGTTGCTTGATAATTAACTCACAAGAATTTGCTTCAATTAATTAATTTGATTAGTTAACATACATTATGCAAAGACTGTCACGACCCCGAACCCCGCGGGCCCGAGACCGCGATCTGGACGTCGACTTAAACAATAACTCTAAAAGAATGAAGATAAAAATTTCCTTTTATACCCAAAAGATGTTAACACAAGGTTTTGTAAATCAACTTGAACAACAAAGTAAAACTAGTATAAACTCCGTAAGCTTATACACCAAAGTTATAAGATATACAAAACCTAATGACGTCAATGTTTGGTACAAATATCCCAAAAAGGTTACACATTTATATAATGTAAACCCACCAATATCAACCTGCCCCAAAAGCTCGAACCCACTCGACGTCCTGTCTCTTGATCAGCGAGTCTAATCCTTTCCACCTGGGGGGGGTTTAAGGAAAAACAAAGACAAAAGAAAGGGGGGGTGAGATAAATCTCAATAAGTTACTAATGCAACTACATGACATGCTATGATGCAATATACAATAATAAATCATAGATAGCACATAGAAGTTATCACATAACGGATAGCAGCGGAAATAAACACATAACAAAGGATATAGCCAAGGTTTTCCCAAACTGATAAACCAAATAAAGGTCGCTGCGCAGCTTCAATAATCAACAATCAACATCTTCGTAATAGCATGAAGGCTGAAGAGAAATCCCCGGTACCGGAACCAATAACAAAGTAATGTGCCACAAAGGGCGGGAGCCATGCCACAAAGTCATGCTCCAAATGTCTCAACCAAGGCCAATCTGGAAGAGGAAAATAAGGGCAAAACAATGGTCGACACCATAATGGACTTGGCCGGTGCCATCACAATATCTCACATCGCCCGACACAACCACAAATACCAGCTGGACTTCCAAATAAATGCTAAGTAATAAATACTAGCTTAATTAAACAACTTAGGGTTCTAAAGTAGGGAACCATACCAAGAAGTCACCAAGAAAGTGAAATGAACCAACAACACACAATTAAAGTGTTCTGTTGGTCCCAGAGGGCAACAAGGGTATAGAACCGCTAGAGGGGGGGTGAATAGCGGTCCGAAACTTTTTCTTAAATACCCTTAAAATCAACGAGTACTTATCAGTTTGGCCAACTGCGGTTCAAAGCACAAGAACCGAACTGATAAAATGCACAGCGGAGTTTGCGGTTTGGACAAATAGGTTAGTTAAAGAGTTGGGAAGTTTGACTCGGGTTGAGAAAACACTATGATGCAACAGAATAGTTAAACTTAAAGTTTAAAGGAAAACACAATTCATCTTTCAAGTCATTTCGTATATGGAAGCAAGTTCAAGACCACAAACAAGAAAGATAAATATCAAGACAGAAAATAAAGATCAAACACACAAATTGAAGAGGTTCGTTCTTAAATGAACTACGTCCTCTACCTAGATGGTTAGTCTAGGATTTTCTAATAGCTATAAGACTTGTATTAATTTAGAGGAGGTTTTACAAGATGAATCTAAACTCTAAACAATAAGTCTAACCTAAGCTATAATAACAACCGGTGTTTTCGAAGTATATAATCTATGTGATCATATAAATCGGGTGTGTGTGTGAAAAGAAATCAAATGCTCTAAGTATCTAAATGATGGTTGAGCAAATGGAATTCTTTCGGTGTAAAGGCTAAGTATGAATGGTTGTTAGGCTTGAAGCTTTGATGAAGAACTGGGTTTGCAATGGAGATGGTTTGAAGATATGAATATCTGGGTTTAAATCTTCAAAGCAAACTTGAATACTTGGGAATGAATCTCTTGAAGCTCAGCAACCTTCATTGTTGAATAATGAAGGCTATTTATAGGCAGAGCACCCTTGTGACCGTTGGGTAAAGATTTGAATCAAATCTGAAGGGTACAGTGCTGTCGAAATCCCATTGGTTGAGCTGTCATTTTCGTCCTTGGTTTTGTCTTGTAGTCCTAGGTAGTTGTTGCACCACTACCTGACATTTGTCCTTTGTTGCAGAAAGGACTAACGGTAAACAATTCAAACTGATAGACAAACCGACATTCCTTGCAGAAACTCCAAGTTAACTTAGAGTTATTTTGACATGACATAACAACATCCTTTTACGGTCAAAAAGGGAATGTTTGTCTAAGGAATAAATGACATCTCTTTAATTCTTCAATAACTGCTTTGCGGTTTTTCCAAGCATAGGGGCGGTTTGAAGAATGATCTTGATGGGCGGTTTCATCAAACATGCAAACTGCAGTTTGATGAAAACTGAAGAGCTCCATGCTGGCGGTCTCAAGATGACGGCTTGAAGCACTAAACCGCTAATGATACAACCGAACTATACTCAGCCTAGACAACTAAAAAATCTAGAAATGGACTTATCTAAAAATTGAAGTAGAACTTCATTACATGCGGTCCTAAAGTCCATAAAAAGACACGTGGCATGGATCAATCAAATTAAGGTGGGTGTACTAACAATGAATCCTAACAATCTCCCCCTATTTGATTGATGCCATTACCACACTATGATAATAGCAAAACATTGTACTTGGTAAGAACATGTCAGAAATAAATTTCATGAAATTGCATGTCCCAAGTCAATGCACACACTATGCTAGATCATAGATTTCTAATCTATCAAAAACAAAGGAAATGAAGAAAAGATAGAAAAGAAATACATTCAGATGCATAAGATGATATGATTTTGAGGATCAGAAATGCATGTTTAAACTGAATGTTTAAAACATAATGCACTTAAAAAGTATTTTCATGATGAATGTAGTGCATGAGGTTTTAAGAAATACAAGCATTGTTTCACAAACAAGCAGTTTGAATAAACAAAGTTTTGGAAACAGAATGCTATGCAGTCATTCTCATTATAATTCAATCATAAGAATAGTAACTTACAAAGTATGAATTACAAGAGACATCAAAAAGAAAGACTAAGAAAAGAAATCTAGTCTACTTCATCTGCAACAGAACCCCTTGCAGCAGCAGCATCATCTGCGGTTTGGTTCTGAACGGTTTGAGCGTCTTGAGCAGCTTGTTCTTCTGCAACTTGAACATCAACAGCAGGGGCGGTTTGATCAACATTTCTAGAACCGGATCCACGGGTGGTTTCAAAAACAAAGTCAGCTGCACGAAGCCGAACTTCAGTTGGTTCACCAATCTTTGATTCAATTGCAGCGGCTTGCTTGACAAGTTTCCCGGTTCTATGCAGGATAAGTTCTGAAGAATCAAGTGCATGCTGGGCCAGAATGTCAAGTTTCTCAACAACAGATTGAAGTGATGCATCAACGGCTTGGAACTTTAAGTTGCACAGATCATTGTTGGTTCTGACAAGATCTTGAAGAGCCAGTTGATTTTCCAAAATTAAGTTCAGTCTCTCATCTAGCTGTTGTTGTCTTGACCTATCATCAAATCTCTCATTCACTCTCTCCCCCTTAATGGCATCAAGATCAGATTGTAAAGTGAGGAGATGAGTGTCAAACCTAGAAGTGGCGGTTTGCTGATGAACTTGAATATTCCTAACCGCATCTATTAAATCGGCGGTTGTAGCATGAAGAGGTAGAATTGGATAGGAAGGAATTGAAGAGGGCGGTTCATCAGAAGGAGTGTAGTCAGGGATGTGCTCATCACTGGAATTATCATCATCAGAAATTTGGATGGCATCATCAGACTGATGGGATGAAGAAGGCATTTTGGCTTTACCTTTCAAGAGAATGTGTGCCTCTTCTAAAGTTTCACCCATAGAAACCTAATGGCGGTTTCAAGTTCTATGGGATCAAAAGGAAGGAAAAATAATAAGGAATAATTTCGGTTTGAGGAGGAGAAGGAGGAGGAGGAGGAGAAGGAAGAGCAACATATCTCATATATTCATCAAAGAGAAAAATGGAAGGAGAAGGCACAAGAAATAATCTATAGAGATTAGGAATGCAGAGACAATTAAAGAATAGAAAGAATTGGGAGGCAAGAGTGGGATCCATGAGTACCTGATAGGCAATCTCACCCATCAATTGTTCTGCAACTGAAAGAATTATTTTCTCAACTGCGGCTTCCATCTCATCCTTGGGAAAAATAGCATAGGGTTAGGGCGGCCAGCCTTCAAGAATCTATCTTCGGCTTTGGCGGCGGCACGAGCATGGGCTCCAGCCCTTCTTTCCCTAGAGGTTTCAGTCTTGAACCGCTTCAGATATCTTGCTAAGTCAGCAGCATTCTTTCGTTTCTTTGTCTTCGGTTTAATGAATGAAACCGATGGCGGAGCAGATGGTGAAACTGAAGACTGAGCCATCGGTTGGACCGACGTAGAAACTGAAGGTTGAGCAGATGAAAGAACTGGTGATGGTTGAACCGCTGCAGCATATGGTAAGTCTGGAGATGAAGATGGAGTATGTTCTGGTGAATCAAAATCCAGCTTTCTTTTAAGTGAAGGAGGAGAGACCTCAACCAACATTGGGTCAATACCTGCCTTCCTCATCTCAGCTCTTTCTCTTAGCTCTTTTGCAAATGCACCTTCAAGTGGTGAGTGATCCCTTTTGTAGTCAGCCTCACTAAAGTCTACAGCTCCTGGTGGCCTTGACTGCCAATGCTCCACATAATCACTTTTCTTCACCAACTTCCTCTTCTTCTTTGGCGGTTGAACCTCAAGAACTTCATCATCTTGCTCAGGTTCACCAAGTGCCTCAGACATATCAGTCTGCTCAGGCAATGCTACAGCCTCAAACTCATCGGTTTGCTCAGGCTGAACCGCAATGGTAGATACATCGGTTTGATCAACAAGAACCGCAGCCTCAGACATTTCGGTCTGCTCAGGCTCGGTTTGAGAGGAGGGTTTGAGGTTTGGGAAGGCTTTGAAAATTTCAGCCAACTGTTCTTCAGAGAATTGAACAGAGGGCGGTTTAGAAGAGGAAGGTTTAGGAGGAGAAGGGATAGGAAGGAAAAGATGAGGTGAAGGGATGAGTTCTGGAATGGATTTAGCCTTGGCGGCTTTAAGAGAGGCGGCATCCATAGCAAAGTTAATGGATTTCTCCACATTTTGATGTACTGGAGAGAGGTTTAACTTGAGGTTTGGGAATAGAGGGTTTAGAAGTGATAGGTTTGGAAAGTGTAGGAGATAGTCTGATAGGGGGAAAAGAGGTTGAAGAAGATGAAGGTTTTGATGTCGGTTTGGATAAGGGTTTGGAGGCGGTTTGGATAAGTCTGCTTTTGTAATAACAGAAGGGATTTGAGCAGTTCCCTTTTTCTTCCTTGGAGCAGCGGTTTCCTTGGGACGAGCCGCAGGTATAGACCGAACTGCAGGCTCCCCCTCAACCGCAGACTCCCCCTCAGCCTGTACCGCGGTCTGAGCTAACTGACTTAACCCCAGTCTGTTTAAAGTAGCAGTTTGACCTTCATTTCTTAGCATCGTAGCATGGGCCTGATCAGCAATGGCACCAGCATACGGTTTCCCAGATTTGTTGAGCCGAGCCTCAGGAAATGGGCCACGTTCGGCTTCAGGAAGAGGGTCCTCATTCCAAACTGTTTGAGCATACCGCCATCCAAATGCGGTTCTGAAGGCATCAAGTTTAGATAATCCAAAGATAGATTTTTCAATTGGATCCAACCAATAGTCCTTGTTTTCAGCAGAGAACTTGAAAATGGCAGTATCTTGATGCAAGAACTTTGTCAGCAACCTGCAATGAGTTCTGACCTTGGATTTTCCAGCGGCTTTAGCAGCATGGAGGCGGTTTAGAGCATTTATGATCTCCTTCATCACAACCTTGGGCCAGTGCAGTTTCTTCCCTTTAAGAATGGCCACACAGTAAGCATACTGTTCACTTGTAAAGTTGTTGTGGTTTCCATTCTTGCACATGACTCCAGAATCCACCAATTCACATAGATGAGCCATCACCTCTCCAAAGTCCTTTTTGGAGGAATTCTTGGTGGAGAAAGAATTAACTCCAATCAACTCCATTGTAGTATTGCTTAGAAGTTCCGGTTTTATCCCCATAACTCCAGAGTTCTCAAGACCAGCTAGAACTGCAATCTTGGAAGCGGTTAGGATCACTTCTTTGCCACAGACGGTGGACTTGATAGCATCTTCAAATTTTATTTCTCCGGATTCCAGATCCCTTATCGGTTCTCCTCTTACATCTAGTAAGGCAGCCTTCGTGGAGATCCCATTCTCAAAGAATTCGGCGCAGATAATTGTAACGAACTGCGGTTCATCCATAAGAAACAAAGGTAGCAGCTTTGCATCATTCAGCAGTTTGAGGAGCTTCCTTCCAACTGCATCTTGTTTAATTTCATCCTCAAGAATCCTAGAACCGGGAACAAAGTTTGAGGGATCCTGAAAAATTTTCTAAGTTAGAAATAGCTTAAAGAATGATAGTTTGAATCCTTAAGCAAACCGCGGTTTGATTAAGTCCTACAAACTATAACAAGGAATCCTAACAATGAAAACATGCGGTTCAAGGAGAGTAAGGGTAAAAATGTAAAAACAAAGAATGAAGAACAGTGAAGGCAAAACGAATCAAAGAGGGAAAATTTTGAAAAAGAGTTTGAATGCATGAAGAACACGAAGAACAGAGTATGAATATGCAAAACAAAATCTTAACCAAAATATGGAAAAATTATACCAAAATGATCACAAAGGGCAGATTCTAACAAAGTTCTAAATAAACTAAGACAAATAACAACACATGAACCCAGAATCTGCAAAATTTCGCAAGAACACCAAAGGACCCCAAAATTGATTTTGCTCAAAATTGAACACAAATCTTAAAACAAAGTAATCAAACAGTATATTTAAGTAAATGCAAGCACAAACCAACCAAGAAATTGAAGAAAAAGCATAAAATGATCAAAGGAAGATGAACAAGCTTTTAAGCTTCAACAATGGCGGATAAATGAAATATACTGAGTTAGGGTTCAGAATTTCATACCATATCAGGCTTCGATGGTTTGGACGATGTAGAAGAAGAAGCAAGATCAATTGATTTCTTTGGTGCCATTAAAAAAATTTTGTTTAAGTAAGAGAATTTTGAGTGAGAACAGAGAGAGAGAGATGAGTGCGTACAGAGGAGAGAGAAAGGGTTTTTGCTAAAAAGAGTAAGAAGGTAAAAAGATAAATTGAAAAATGGTTTGTCTTTTATACTCAATTAACCACCTCGGGTAGTGGAGCGGGCATGACGGCTGAAGGAAACTCAACCGTCAGTGTACCTGTCGATTCGCATTCAATGCGGCAGAGATAATTGCAAAAAGGTCCTTAAAGAATGAAGTGACATAAAGTAGGGACTAAAATGCAATTTCATACCTGAGCGGTTTTGCGTAAACCGACTTACCTTTTCCTCATTATCGGTTTTGGTGAAACCGATATCTTTCAGATCTATCTTCGGTTTCAGTAGAGAAACCGAAACCTTGCTTTGACAATTCGGTTTGGATAAAACTGAAGTTGTTCTACTTGACTCTTCGGTTTGAGTGGAATCTTTAGCCGAACCATTTGTTGCGGTTTTGTCTATTGAACCGCAAGCTATTTGCATTTTCTTAATAGAGCCAAAATACTTAACAAAAATTATTAGAACAAGAATAAATAGGCATGAATTATATTAAGTAAGTTCCAGCATACCCATTTCTCCTCGTAAATGAAAGAACCTAGAATTTTCAAGCGGTTTGGTGAGAATATCTGCAATTTGATCGTCGGTTCCCACCTTTGCTAGAAAAATGTTCTTCTTTTCAACATGATCTTTGAGGAAATGATATCTTATGTCAATGTGCTTGGTTTTTGAGTGTTGTACTGGATTGTTGGAGATTGATATTGCTGCAGTACTATCACAGTAGATAGGGCAGTTCTTCTCAAATACTTCATAGTCTTCCAACTGCTGTTTCATCCAGAGAATTTGAGAGCAACAGCTTCCAGCCGCAATATATTCAGCTTCAGCGGTTGAGACTGAAACCGATGCTTGTTTCTTGCTGGACCATGATACAAGCCGGGTTCCAAGGAACTGACAAGTACCACTTGTGCTCTTTCTGCTTATCTTACATGCTGCAAAGTCAGCATCTGAATAACCTAATAGATCAAATGAAGATTCTTTGGAGTACCAAAGTCCAAGGTTAACAGATCCACATAAATATCTAATAATTCTTTTAACAGCAATAAGATGAGATTCTCTAGGGTCAGCTTGAAATCTAGCACAAACACAAACACTGAACATGATATCTGGCCTACTAGCAGTTAAGTAAAGTAAAGAACCAATCATACCTCGGTAGAGAGTCTGATCAACTTTCTTACCTCGTTCATCTTGATCCAAACTGCAGGCCTTTTGCATTGGGGTATCAACTGGCTTAGCGGTTTCAAGCCCAAATTTCTTGATCAAATCTTTGGTATATTTGGCTTGGTTGATAAAAATTCCATCATGACATTGCTTGATTTGGAGTCCAAGAAAGAATGTCAACTCTCCCATCATACTCATCTCAAATTTACCTTTCATAAGCTTCTCAAACTTAACACACATAGTCTCATTAGTAGAACCGAAAATAATATCATCAACATATATTTGAACTAATAATGAATGACCTTTGTGTTTAGCAATAAATAGGGTTGTATCAATTTTACCTCTAGAGAAGCCTTGTTCAATAAGAAATTTAGATAGAGTGTCATACCATGCTCTTGGAGCTTGTTTGAGTCCATACAAGGCCTTCTTGAGCTTGAAGACATGATTAGGATATTTGTTGTCTTCAAATCCTGGCGGTTGAGCTACATAAACTTCTTCTTGTAGTTCACCATTCAGAAATGCACTCTTCACATCCATTTGATATAACTTGAATTTCTTGAAGGAGGCATAGGCCAGGAACAATCTAATGGCTTCAAGTCTGGCTACAGGGGCAAAGGTTTCATCATAATCAATCCCTTCTTCTTGCCTATAACCTTGAGCAACCAACCTTGCTTTGTTTCTTGTAATAGTACCATTTTCATCCATCTTATTTCTGTATACCCATTTTGTTCCAATTACAGTGTGATCTCTGGGCCTTGGAACTAGAGTCCAAACTCTGCATCTTTCAAACTGATTAAGCTCTTCTTGCATTGCAGCTACCCAACTTGGATCACTTAGAGCTTCATCTACCTTCTTCGGTTCCATCTGAGATAACAGTGCGGTTGAGAACAAACTGTGGTTATCTCTATGAGTTAAGCTTCCTCTTGTCTGAACACCAGAACTGATAGGACCTATAACATTAGTTGTTGGATGGTCTCTATGCTCATTGATTTCTGGAGGGAGGTCTTCATGAACCACTATTTCTTGAAGATTTTCCAGAGGAGGCTCTTCTTGATATTCATTGAAATCTTCATTGAAGGTGATGTTTGGAACTGGATCAACGGTTTGAATGGGATCAGAAGAATGCGGTTCTACAGCAACACCTTCGGTTTGATTTGGAGCGGCTGGAGAACCTGATGGAGCGGTTTGAGTAGGTTGGTCATTTGCGGTTGCATGATTAGGGTAAGATGTACCTGTCTCAAAACCACTAAAATCATCAGCAACATTTGGAGCCATATGTGGCTCAAGAAGATTATGTTCATCAAATGTAACATGGACTGACTCTACAATTTTTAAAGATGTCTTATTGAAACAACGAAAAGCTTTGGAGTGTTTTGAATAACCAACAAAAATACCTTCATCGGCCTTAGCATCAAATTTACCTCGATGCTCTTTGCCATTGTACAAGATGTAGCACTTGCATCCAAATATCTTGAAGAAGGCAATGTTGGGTGATCTGCCTCTCCACAATTCATAAGGAGTCTTGTTGTGAACTTTGATGATTAGGGAGCGGTTCTGGGTGAAACATGCGGTATTGACGGCTTCGGCCCAGAAGTATTTGGGAAGCTTTGCTTCTGCAATCATTGTCTTCCCGGCTTCAATCAAAGTCCTGTTCTTTCTTTCTACAACTCCATTCTGTTGTGGAACCCCAGCGGCAGAGAAGTTATGATCAATTCCATGATCATCACAATATTGGGCAACACCATTGTTTGTAAATTCGGTTCCATTATCTGAACGCACGGCAACAATGTCATCCAATTTCTGAGTTTGGAGCTGTCTAAAGAGAGCGGTTACGATGCCATAAGTATCATCTTTAGAGGCCATCATTTCCACCCATGTATATCTTGAATAATCATCAACCACCACAAGTGTATAGCGGTTTCCTCCAATACTGGCGGTTGGGACAGGTCCAAATAAATCCATGTGCAGCAGTTGCAAACAGCGGTTCGTTGAAGGCGCGGTTTTACTAGGAAATGACTGTTTGGGCTGCTTTCCAAGCTGGCATGCTTTACACTTTTCATCATGATGGTCAGCCACTTTGGGTAGTCCTTTTACTAGACCATCCCTGTGCAGTTTTGCTAGATACTTGAAGTTCAAGTGGCTGAGCCGCTTATGCCATAACCAGCTGCTTTCACTTATATTTTTGGCTACAAAACAGAGGTCAGCAATAGAAACAATATTGCTCAAATCTATCATATAAACATCACCTGTTCTGTTGCCAGTCAGTAGAGTGACTTCAGAGGAAGCATCTTTGATATAACAGCTAGTTGATGTGAAGATGCAGTTCATTCCTTTGTCACAAAACTGAGATATGGAGAGAAGGTTGTGCTTGAGTCCTTCTACTAGTGACACATTTTCAATAGTCACCTTTCCTCGTTTGATTGCTCCATATCCTACTGTTTCTCCTTTCTTGTTGTTACCAAACACTACTGGGGGACCTTTCATTTGGATGAAACTGCAGAGTAGTTCGGAATCTCCAGTCATGTGTCGTGAGCATCCACTATCCAAATACCAGAGATCCTTCTTCTTCTTAGCGGTTCCAGCCATAAAACATGAAATCTGAAAAATAAACATGAAAGGTTTTGGTCCCCCTTATTCCTTGGGTCCTAGGGTTAGCAGCTTTTTGGGACCCACACTGTTTGACCTTAGGATTTTTACGTCCCTTGGCATTGGGTGTGAATCTTAAAAGACAATGACCAGCACTATGACCAAAATCAGCACAAATAGCACAATGAATAAATCCAGGTTTTGGTTGCGGTTTTACAAACCCTTTACTGACCTTCGGTTTCTCATGTTTTACTGGGTCAGCGGTTTTGGCTTTAACAAAGATTACCTTCTTGAGCTCAACCTTCCTCTTAGGTGCGGCTTTAGGGAAAATGATAGGAATTTCCTTAAACCGACTAGGAGCGGTTTCATCACTCAATACTTCCTTGGTTGCCTCAGCCGCTATGGATTTCTCTTTCCACTTTGAATCTCTCCCAGTCTGGTTTTTAGGGTACTCAAAGAAATAATTTTGCCTTTTAATTTCTTGTTTTGAGCCCTTTTTACCAGCATGATTAACCTTAGGAATTTCTTTGGTTTGTTCAGTAGGTTTCACACCACCTTCGGCACAGAGACAAGGACACTTACACCCATCATCGGTTTTAAACCCCAATCCACTTTTATCCGAAGTAGGAATTTGTGAATTTAGGATTTGTTCCACGGTGACACCAGACTTAGTCCATACATCGGTCACTTTTTGGAGGTCATCCCTTTGTACGGTAAGATCATGGATTTGGGTGAGAAGTACCTCGGTTCTGTCCTTCAGATAGCGGTTTTCATCCACAATAGTAGATATCCCAGCAATTTGGAGCTTGAGATTTTCAATTTCCTCCTTGTGGGATTTACATACACGTTGGGATTCTTCAAGTTCCGCAGCCATTAGTTTATATGCCTTTTTAAGTACAGTGTGTTGTTGACATATAATATTTGCACGTTCTAGTACCTGATCATCATGACTTTGGTGTTGTAGGAGCTCTGCTTGATCTAGCCTCAGGAGTCTTAGGTGAAACTGACTTCATTTGTTGTTTTGGCAGTGGAAGGCTTTCGTCAATTTCAATTCTTTCTTCAAATCCCATGAGATAGAGATTAGCGGTTTCTTCATCATCACTTTCATCTGAGTCTGAACCCATCCATGTCAGCGGTTGATCTCCTTGGTCAGCTACCATTCCTCTTCTTTTCACGAATTTCTTGTTGAATGGTTTCTTTGCTGGCGCGGCTTCATACCTCGGTTTGGGACAACTTGAAGCAAAATGACCTGGCTGTCTGCAGTTATAACAAACCAAGTCATCCCTTGTCTTGGGATCTGCAGTTTTGTTGAATCTGGTTGGAGGGACAAACTTTGCTGGGCCTTTGGATGGAAATTGAAATCTATTATTTTTCCTGAACTTGGTGTATTTCTTCACATACAAAGCAAATTCTTCTTCATCCATTTCATCAAAATCAACTTGAGTAGAACTTGATGATTGTGATCCTACACTCTGAGCATAAGAACTTTGAGGAGGAGTGTAAGATTGATGAGACTGCTGATAAGATTGATAAGATTGAGGATATGATTGATGTGATTGAGGATAGGATTGGTGAGACTATTGGTAATACTCAGAAGGTGCGGTTTGAGGATTATATCTAGGAGCATTTTGGTCAGGAGGAGCGGTTTGCAAGTGAAGGTGAGGAGCGGTTTGATGATGGTCTGGATTGTAGACAAGAGATGAGGTATTGTTGAATGCAGCTAGAGAGAGGGTCTTAAATCTGCTTTCGGTTTCATGGACCTCTTCAAGATTAAATTCAAAAACCTTCAGCATGGCATATAAGTGTCGAAGATCAAGAGCTTCCAAGTCCTTGTTGTCTTCAATGTTAGTAGTTTTGATCAGCCATTTGCTACCAAGTGCTTGCATGAATGTCATGTTCAAATCTGTATTAGAATAGACATGTCCAAGAGAAAAACAAACATTAACAATATCAATAAACCTCTCATAGCATTGTCTAAGAGATTCCTTAGGATCTTTAACAAAATAGTCAAAGAGTCTTCTCTGTTGATAGAGGCGGTTCTTCTTGGTATCTGAATCTCCTTCCAGAAAGTCAACTATAGCATCCCAGGTAGCCTTTGCGGTTTTGCAGTGAAGCACCTTAGAATGAGTCCTCAGTCAATAGCTGACACTAGCATGGACATAGCTCTTCCATCAAAATCCACATTGATGCGGTCTGCATCAGTCCATTCACTTTCTAATTTCTTAACTTCAGCTTCTTCTCCTGCTGTTCCTGCACGAGGATTAGCTTTCATAGGAACATATGGTCCATCAGTAACTGCGGTCCACAGTCTACGATCACATGAAATCATATGTTTTATCATCCTATCTTTCCAAAAGATAAAACTATCTTCATCCAGAATCGGTAAGTGATTCGAATTGGATGTTTGCATCATATGGGTGTTTGTGTTTGCCATTGGATCAGCACCCAAGCGGTTAAGCTTGTAAAAACAAGTTTGGTGGATATGCTCTGATACCACTTGTTGGTCCCAGAGGGCAACAAGGGTATAGAACCGCTAGAGGGGGGGTGAATAGCGGTCCGAAACTTTTTCTTAAATACCCTTAAAATCAACCGAGTACTTATCAGTTTGGCCAACTGCGGTTCAAAGCACAAGAACCGAACTGATAAAATGCACAGCGGAGTTTGCGGTTTGGACAAATAGGTTAGTTAAAGAGTTGGGAAGTTTGACTCGGGTTGAGAAAACACTATGATGCAACAGAATAGTTAAACTTAAAGTTTAAAGGAAAACACAATTCATCTTTCAAGTCATTTCGTATATGGAAGCAAGTTCAAGACCACAAACAAGAAAGATAAATATCAAGACAGAAAATAAAGATCAAACACACAAATTGAAGAGGTTCGTTCTTAAATGAACTACGTCCTCTACCTAGATGGTTAGTCTAGGATTTTCTAATAGCTATAAGACTTGTATTAATTTAGAGGAGGTTTTACAAGATGAATCTAAACTCTAAACAATAAGTCTAACCTAAGCTATAATAACAACCGGTGTTTTCGAAGTATATAATCTATGTGATCATATAAATCGGGTGTGTGTGTGAAAAGAAATCAAATGCTCTAAGTATCTAAATGATGGTTGAGCAAATGGAATTCTTTCGGTGTAAAGGCTAAGTAAGAATGGTTGTTAGGCTTGAAGCTTTTGATGAAGAACTGGGTTTGCAATGGAGATGGTTTGAAGATATGAATATCTGGGTTTAAATCTTCAAAGCAAACTTGAATACTTGGGAATGAATCTCTTGAAGCTCAGCAACCTTCATTGTTGAATAATGAAGGCTATTTATAGGCAGAGCACCCTTGTGACCGTTGGGTAAAGATTTGAATCAAATCTGAAGGGTACAATGCTGTCGAAATCCCATTAGTTGAGCTGTCATTTTCGTCCTTGGTTTTGTCTTGTAGTCCTAGGTAGTTGTTGCACCACTACCTGACATTTGTCCTTTGTTGCAGAAAGGACTAACGGTAAACAATTCAAACTGATACACAAACCTACATTCCTTGCAGAAACTCCAAGTTAACTTAGAGTTATTTTGACATGACATAACAACATCCTTTTACGATAAAAAAGGGAACGTTTGTCTAAGGAATAAATGACATCTCTTTAATTCTTCAATAACTGCTTTGCGGTTTTTCCAAGCATAGGGGCGGTTTGAAGAATGATCTTGATGGGCGGTTTCATCAAACATGCAAACTGCAGTTTGATGAAAACTGAAGAGCTCCATGCTAGCGGTCTCAAGATGACGGCTTGAAGCACTAAACCGCTAATGATACAACCGAACTATACACAGCCTAGACAAATAAAAAATCTAGAAATGGACTTATCTAAAAAATGAAGTAGAACTTCATTACATGCGGTCCTAAAGTCCATAAAAAGACACGTGGCATGGATCAATCAAATCAAGGTGGGTGTACTAACAATGAATCCTAACATGTTCCAACAATCTTAACAATGATAACACAATTCCCATATCACATTTGACCACAAAGGATCCAGTTAATTCGAGCACTCAACCAAATTTACTCACTCATCTCGAAGAGCTTAAGGAGAGCTTTAAAACGATAATTTATACGCCTAAAACGGAGTCCGGATGAACAAGATATGGCCCTCGAAAGTTTGGACAAAAAGGGAAATAAATTTCACAACAGGAGAGAGGGTGCGCGCGCCTCCTTGATCAGAAGGAAAATCAAGTTTGGAGGAGGAGAGGGTGCGCGCGCCTCCTATGGGAGGGTGCGCGCGCCTCCAAGTAACAGAAGCATTTTTGTTCAAGAAGGGCATAAGGGTGCGCGCGCCTCCTATGGGAGGGTGCGCGCGCCTCCTTGCCCGGAAAGGCAAATTCCGGCCAAAAATCTGGGTTTCTACCATTAACAACCCAAATCCAAAACCAACCCAATCTTCACCATTTCTAACACTACCAAAATGTGAACTAAGGTACCTACACCATTTTGAACCAAAAGGACTACTAGAATAACATCTAAAGACCTCAATCAAAGATGATTCAAATACCAAATTTTCACAATAATGAACAAAATGCAAATCACTCCCAAATCAACCCAAGATGCAATAAATAGCATTCATAACATCAAATAAACATGGAGTAGCATTTCTAGCATAAAATGGGGAAAAGCAACTTACTTGAGATTTCTCAAAGATGATGGATTTCCAATATTTTTGGCTTCCTACGATCCTATCGACGATCTAAACAAGATTCATGTTTTAAGAAATGAGAAATAATGAGAGGAAGAGGAAGAGGAAGGAAATGAAGGGAGAAGGAAGAGAGAAAACTCACCTTTGCTATGGAAGAGAGAGAGAGAAATGAGCTGGGAGAGATGGAGGTGGAGTGTGAGTGAGGGTGATAGGGTGAGGGAGAAGAGAGGGAGTAGGGGAATTATTTGAAATGTTGCACCTAGCCCCCTTCCCCCACTAACTAGCTCAACTATAATACTTCCACTAATTATTAAGACCCAACAATACTGCACTAACACAAATGACTCAAATAAAATGCTAGGCACAATTATTATGAAACATAAGATGCACACATAAATATTTAAATAATTAATAATTCAAATAAATAAATAAGCAAATAAATAAATAATAATTATTTATTACTAATAAAATAGAGCCTAGTTTTTTGGGTCGTGACATTCACTCCCCCTTAAAAAAAATTCGACCCGAATTTTAACAAGACTTACCTGAATTAAAAAGCCACGGATATTTCCTCTCGATCTCATCTTGGAGTTCCCACGTCGACTCCTCAACATTATGATTCCTCCAAAGAACCCGAACCAACGCAATGCTTTTGTTTCTCAACTCTTGGACTTTGGAGTCAAGGATCCTAACTGGTCGTTCTTCATAAGTCATATCCGGCTCGATATCCTCCGGTACCCTCGGTAACACGTGAGATGGATCATGAACATACTTCCAAAGCATAGAAACGTGAAAAACATTATGTAACCGGTCTAAAGATGGCGGCAACGCAAGACGATACGCTAGAAGTCCAACCTTTCCCAAAATCTCAAACGGGCCAATAAACCTCAGAGCCAGTTTGCCTTTCTTCCCAAACCTACGAATACCCACCTTCGGAGATACTTTCAAGAACACAAAGTCACCGGTCTGAAAACTAAGATCTCGCCTTCGGTTATCTGCATAGCTCTTATGTCGACTCTGGGCTGTTTTCAATCGATCCCGGATAACTCTAACCTTTTCAACTGAATCCTGTAGAAAATCAATACCCACGATCTTCGACTCACCAACCTCATCCCAGCAAATAGGCGATCTACATTTTCTTCCATACAAAGCCTCATACGGTGCCATCTCGATACTAGCATGATAACTGTTGTTGTAAGAGAATTCCACTAACGGTAAATGTCTATCCCAAGAATCGGAAAAGTCTATCGAACAAGCTCGCAACATATCCTCCAAAATCTGAATGGTCCTCTCAGATTGACCATCGGTCTGAGGGTGAAAAGCTGTACTGAATCGCAAATCTGTACCCAAAGCTTCCTGAAACGCCTTCCAGAATCTAGAAGTAAACCTCGGGTCTCGATCTGACACAATGCTAACCGGAACCCCATGTAATCTAACGATCTCATCGATATAAAGGGTCGCAAGCTTCTCCATCGAATATCTGATGTCAATAGGCAAGAAATGGGCACTCTTGGTCAATCTATCCACTATTACCCAAACACTGTCATACTTCCTACGGGTACGAGGTAGTCCCGTAACGAAATCTATAGTCATATGCTCCCATTTCCACTCGGGAATCTCTAACGGCTGAAGTAATCCCACGGGTCTCTGATGCTCGGCTTTGACCTGCTGGCAAGTTAAACATCTCGAAACATACTCGGCTATTTCCCTCTTCATGTTTTTCCACCAAAAATGTTGTTTCAAATTTTGATACATCTTCGTACTACCCGGATGAATAGTATATCTCGATTTGTGACCCTCATCTAAAACTTGCCTCTTTATTCCACCAACATCGGGTACACACAAACGATCACGGAAAATCAAAACTCCACTCGAGCTAACAGAAAAATCCTCGAAGTTCTTCTCTTTCAATTTACCCATTATTTTCACCAACTCGGGATCCTCTTTTTGAGCTTCCTTTATCCTCTGAATTAGGGTCGGAGATACCCTAATATTCGCAAAAATAGCCCCATGTCTCGATTCACGAGGACACCAATCTCGAACATCCTCAAGCATTTTCCACTCACGGACCATCATCGAAGCCACATAAGACTTCCTACTAATCGCATCGGCGACCACATTCGCCTTCCCCGGATGATAAGAAATCATACAATCATAATCCTTCAACAATTCCATCCATCGGCGTTGCCTATTGTTCAACTCTTTCTGGGAGAAAAGGTATTTCAAACTCTTGTGATCGGTAAAAATTTCAAACTTCGCCCCATAAAGGTAGTGCTTCAATTTGTGCAACGCAAAGACTATTGCCGCCAACTCCATATCTTGAGTCGGGTAATTCTGTTCACTAGGGGTCAACTTCCTCGAAGCATAGGCAATCACTTTTCTGTTCTGCATCAACATACAACCCAAACCCTCTTTCGAAGCATCACTGAAAATTACTAAATCGTCACTTCCGTTAGGCAAGGTCAAGATCAGTGCGGTAGTCAACCTCTTCTTCAATTCCTCGAAGCTACTTTGGCATTTGTCACTCCACACAAACGGTACATCCTTCCGGGTCAACTGAGTCATCGGAGTAGCAATCCTCGAAAACCCCTCAATAAAACTTCGGTAATACCCGGCCAAACCCAAAAAGCTACGAATCTCGGTCACTGACTCGAGTCTCTTCCAATCCACTATAGCTTCAATCTTTGAAGGATCCACCGAAATCCCATCTTTAGAAATAACATGACCCAGAAATGAAACCTTCTCGAACCAAAATTCGCATTTACTAAACTTCGCAAACAATTTCTCCCTCGCAAGAATGGATAAAACTATCCTCAAGTGCTGCTCGTGCTCCTCTCGGGATTTAGAGTAGACGAGTATATCATCAATAAAGACCACCACGAACAAATCAAGATACGGATGGAAAACCCGATTCATCAAATCCATAAACACGGTCGGCGCATTAGTCAACCCAAACGGCATAACCAAGAACTCGTAGTGACCATACTGAGTGCGAAAGGAAGTCTTCGGAATATCCTCAGATCTAATCTTCAACTGATGGTACCCACTCCTTAAATCAAGTTTAGAAAACATAACGGACCCTTGAAGCTGATCAAACAAATCATCAATGTGAGGTAGAGGATACTTGTTTTTCACCGTAACCTGATTCAACTTTCGGTAGTCAATACACAATCTCAACGAACCATCTTTCTTCCGCACAAACAAAACTGGTGCTCCCCACGGGGAAACACTAGGGCGGATAAACCCTCGATCAAGCAACTCTTGCAATTGAACCTTTAGTTCCTTCAACTCTGCGGGAGCCAACTGTTGGGTTTCGATCAAACATGCGCAGCGGAATTTAGCATTTAAAATTTAGAAACCCAAAACCATGGATCCGTTCATATGATTAAATCAAATACAACATAAGAATAAAGGAATAAACTAACCCTTGATGGCTATCAAATTATCTTGGTCTTTGGTGGAGGTTTGAAGACTTGATCACGATCACAAAGCTTGAACACGAACTTTGAAGATGATGATTTTCACCCTCTAGCGGTATCCACACTTCGAACGAATATCAAAGGAGCTTCTTTGATCTTAGTTGCTAGACAAAATTGTGAAACACTTTTCCACAATCAAAAGAACTATATGGAATTTATTTTGTGTATTATTTTGTTATTCAACCAAGAATGTCTTAGAACAAAATAAACCCTCTCTCAAACTCTTTGAGACTCACAAAATCGTTAGCTTAGAATGCTGGCCGAATTTGGTCTTTTATACACAAATATGACCTATTCCAAATAGGAAACTTGTGTCAAAATCCGTCCAAAATTCGTTTCCTAATCAAATTAGGAATCTGCCACCCGACAGTACTGTGCGGCCGCCCAGAATGCACTGTGCGGTCGCACAACTATCTGAAACAAACTAGTACAAATCTGAGCTAAGTGTGCGGCCGCCCAGTCCATTATGTGCGGTCGCCCACTTCCCCAGAATGTCCAGAATTTCCAAAATTCCAATGTAGTCCTTTTAAAGATTCGTTCTATTGTGTGTGACCCTCTAGGATTATACTAAGTTGGCAATGGGTTCAAACATGAAACCAAAAGATATGATTAGGTTCTAGCAAACCGTCATGCCTACCCAATTAGTATAACTAGATACAAGTTCGCATTCCTCTTAGAATATGTCATAATCCTTTTGTCCACGATATCATTGAACACAAGTCATGGTCAAAGAGTCAACTTGTTTTGTTCAATACTTTCTCGATTCCGAATATGTTGATAATCCAAATGACATTGATCCAATCAATTCATTTGAGTCCGGCCGAACATTTCATCAACATCATTCCTACGAGAGGCCCAAGCTTGACATCTCTCCGAGGAGGGACAAATCCATTTAGCTTATTATTCTTCCCTACGTGAATCCAATCATGCCAATCATACCCTTTATAACTACCCGGTTAAAGGTAGCGTTTGAATATGTCAAACATAATCTTCATCAAGTGGAAGACTATAATAACTTCATGTCTAAGGATTCAAATGACATAACTAATATGAGATATATGTACGACATTGACCATGACATAAATCTCATACAGCGGGTCATGTCCAGTACCTTGTTCCAAACAAGTACCCATAAATCTAACATGATCATCCCATGATCATTTAGCCTTTATACTAGTGCTTAACAAGTACTAGGGACGGAGATTATTATAAGTAAACATGAACAACAATAATAATCAAAACATCTCTTTATTGATATGAAATAAATGATAACAATTACAACGTTTATTAAACGTGCCTAGGGCACCACTACCAACAATCTCCCACTTTCCCTAGGCCCAATCTCCCATGTATCTAATACCCATGGACCTAACATGACTATCATGTTTAGCTTGTGGAAGTCCCTTTGTTAGCGGGTCCGCAACATTGTCATCAGTAGGTACTCTGCATATATTTACGTCTCCCCTATCAACGATCTCTCGAATGATATGAAAACTCCTAAGTATGTGTTTAGATTTCTGATGTACTCTTGGTTCCTTTGCTTGAGCAATAGCACCATTATTATCACAATAAAGGTCTATTGGATTAGCAATACTAGGAACCACTTCAAGTTCAGTTATGAACTTCTTAATCCAAACAGCTTCCTTTGCAGCATCCGATGCAGCAATATACTCAGCTTCTGTTGTAGAATCAGCGGTTGTACTTTGCTTGGAACTTTTCCAGCTTACAGCTCCACCATTTAACATAAACACAAAACCCGATTGCGATCGGCTATCATCTTTGTCGGTTTGGAAGCTTGCATCCGTGTAAGCATTTACAACGAGATCATCTTCCATTCCTCCATAGACCAAAAACGAGTCTTTAGTCCTTCTCAAGTACTTTAAAATCGCTTTTACAGCTATCCAGTGATTTTCGCCAGGGTCGGATTGGTATCTACTTGTCATGCTCAAAGCATAAGACACATCCGGTCTAGTACAAATCATGGCATACATGATGGACCCAATTGCCGAAGCATATGGAACATCATTCATTTTCTCACGCTCATCTTTTGTCTTAGGACATTGAGTCTTGCTTAGAGAAACTCCATGTAACACGGGCAAGGTTCCTCTCTTAGAATTTTCCATACGGAATCTTCTAATGACCTTGTCAATGTATGTACTTTGGCTTAAACCAAGTAGCCTCCTTGATCTATCTCTATAGATCTTAATGCCAAGAATATATGCGGCTTCACCCATATCTTTCATTGCGAAGCACTTTCCTAACCAAGTCTTCACAGACTGAAGTGTAGGAATGTCGTTTCCAATGAACAATATGTCATCCACGTATAAAATAAGGAATAGCACTATGCTCCCACTAATCTTCTTGTATACACAAGGCTCATCTTCGTTCTTGATGAAACCAAACTCTTTGACCGATTCATCAAAACGGAGATTCCAACTCCTTGAAGCTTGCTTCAATCCATAGATGGATCTTTGCAATTTGCATACCTTAGAATCTTGTTCAAAACCTTCTGGTTGTGTCATATACACATCCTCTTGGAGTTTTCCATTCAGGAAAGTGGTTTTGACTTCCATCTGCCATATTTCATAGTCATGATATGCGGCAATGGCAAGCAAAATTCTTATAGACTTGATCATTGCTACGGGTGAAAAGGTCTCATCATAGTCAATACCATGAACTTGCCTATAACCCTTCGATACAAGCCTAGCTTTGTAAGTATGCACCTTCCCATCCATGTCAGTCTTCTTCTGGAAGACCCATTTGCATCCTATGGTTTTTACACCTTCGGGCGCATTAATCAAATTTCAAACTTGATTGTCTTGCATGGATTGCAATTCGGATTCCATGGCTCCAAGCCACTTGACCGAATCAGGAGAAGACATCGCCTCTTGGTAGGTTGACGGTTCATCATTCTCAATGATTTCTACCTCATTACTATCCGTTACGAGAAATCCATATCTCTCGGGCTCGGATCGTAACCTACTAGATCTGCGAGTTGCTTGTGTATTTTGAACAGGTTCCACAACTCCTTGTGGTTCTTGTTCTTGTTCCACTATTGGTTCAATGTTATTTTCTGGGTCTCGAATTTCTTCAAGATTTATTTTACTCCCACTGATTTCTTTAGAGAGAAACTCTTTCTCTAGAAAGACACCAGTTCGGGCAACAAACACTTTGTTGTCCTCTCGGTTGTAAAAGTAATATCCTTTAGTTTCCTTAGGATATCCCACGAAAATACATTTATCAGATTTGTGTGCAAGTTTGTCTGAGACAAGTCTTTTGACAAAAGCTTCACAACCCCAAATCTTCATGAAAGATAGACAAGGCTTCTTTCCGCTCCACATCTCATATGGAGTCTTTTGAACCGATTTAGTTGGAACACGATTTAGTGTGAAAGCATCGGTTTCTAGAGCGTAACCCCAAAAGGATATTGGAAGATCAACTTGACTCATCATTGATCGAACCATGTCTAACAAAGTCCGATTCTTCCTCTCGGACACACCATTCCATTGTGGTGTTCCGGGTGGAGTCAATTGTGAAACTATTCCACAATTCTTTAGATGATCATCAAATTCTTGACTCAAGTATTCTCCACCTCGATCTGATCGAAGTGCCTTTATACTTTTGCCAAGTTGTTTTTCTACTTCATTTTGAAATATTCTAAATATCTCGAATGCTTCACTTTTATGTTTCATTAGGTAAACATACCCAAATCTACTATAATCATCAGTGAAGGTTATGAAGTATTGAAATCCTCCCCTAGCATTGCTACTTAATGGT
Organism: Campanula takesimana; assembly: GCA_026119855.1. NCBI lineage: Eukaryota > Viridiplantae > Streptophyta > Magnoliopsida > Asterales > Campanulaceae > Campanula > Campanula takesimana. The sequence continues at coordinate 588,788 of JAOWBW010000750.1, read as the reverse complement.
CCGCATACATCGGAATGTATCAACCCCAATAAGTCGCTTGCCCTTTCACCCAACTTGGTAAAAGGTGTCTTAGTCATTTTTCCAAGAAGACACGACTCACAAGTATCATATGACTCTAAGTCACATGAACCCAAAAGTCCGTCCCCATGGAGTTTTGAGATACGCTTCTCATTAATATGACCAAGACGGCAATGCCACAAATAAGTATGATTTACATCATTAGGTTTAGATTTCTTATTTACATGATAGACATTATTTTCATTCTTGACATCCAAGATATAAAGGCCATTAAATGAATTAGCAATACCATAAAGCACATCATTTAAATAAATAGAAAATTTCTTATTCTCAATAAGAAACTTAAAACCTTCATTATCCAAACAAGAAATTGAAATAATATTTCTGCTTAAATCCGGAACATAATAACAATTGTTCAAAACAAGAATTAATCCGGAAGGTAAAGTGACTTCATAAGTCCCTACGGCTAATGCAGCAACTCTTGCTCCATTCCCCACACGTAGATCTACTTCACCTTCTTTAAGCAGTCTCCTATTCTTTAGTCCCTGCACATTTAGACAAATGTGAGAACCACATCCGGTATCCAATACCCAAGAATCAGTGGTAGAAAGGAGAATATCTATCATATAGATACCTGAAGTCGACGCAGCCTTGCTGCTCTTCTTCTTCTTTTGCTCTTCCAAGAAAGCCTTGCAATTACGTTTCCAATGACCAATTTCTTGACAATGGAAACAGATTGCATCCTTTTGTGAATCGGGTTTTGCCTCAGAAGCCTTGGCAACCTTTGCCTTGCTTATTTTGGGTTTGATAACTTTCTTACCCTTTCCTTTGGCATTAGCCTTCTTCCCATCATGAACCAAGAGCACGGGAGAACCTTTCTCCACAATTTTCATCTCTGCAGTTTTGAGCATCCCATGCAACTCAGAGAGATTCTTATCCATTCCATGCATGTTATAATTCATTACAAACTGATTATAACTTTTAGGCAATGAATTAAGAATGAGATCCGTGGCTAGCTCCAATGGGATTGGATAGCCAAGTTTCTCAAGGTGCTCTACATAACCTTTCATTTTAAGAAAGTGAGGACTCACTTGTTGCCCTTCATTCATTTTACAAGTAGTGAATGCAACAATGGTCTTGTACCTCTCTTGCCTAGCTTGCTCTTGAAACATGGTTCTCAACTCCACACCTATCTCATAGGCTTCCAAATGTTCCAAACTTTGTTGGAGTTTTGAACACATAGCAGCAAGCATGAGACAACTTACATCTCTAGAATCATTACGATGTTTCTTGTAATTGTCTCTTTCTACCCTAGGGGCAGTAGGCGGTGGTTCAGCGGGGAGAGGCCCATCGAGAATGTACAACTTATCTTCTTGCCTAAGAACGATTCTTATGCTACGGATCCAATCCATAAAGTTGGTACCATTCTCTTCGAGCTTATCCTTATCAAGGATCGATCGCAACGACATTGATTGAGTGTTATTAGTCATTATCTACAAATATGCAAAAATTTCCAAAATTTAATAAGTGCCGGTTTTCATTAAAGAAATAATTAATGTATTTTAAAACAAAATACTCCCACCAAATTATACAACCTTCTTTATACATCCAATGTATAGTATAATTTAAATGGGTTGAGATCCCGCTTTAATCTAATTTTGAGTACGCTTTGGCGCACCGCTCAAAATTAAATCAATTAGGTAGACAACTCTTGTCAATCATATCTCATATGACTCTCAGTTCCTTTCATGAGATTCTTTAAGAAATCCAATTTCAAAAAGCATGTTAAATCTCATCTTTGCCTTAAGCCCAAAACTGTTTTGACGCTAGATTAAGTCCAACCATTTTAAACGCATAGGAAACTCTTATTCACTCATCTTGCTTAAACATGAATAAAATCAATGCACCTCGCTTTGGCGAGCCCACATAAAATTACTCATGTATAAACAAGTGTTTTAATCATTGGCAAAAGGACTTAAAACTTTCTTTGAAGGTTCATCACATATAGCATATAACACATTTATGAGCACATAATATAAACATGTTACACATCAAGTTTAGCCACTAAATTAATCCCCATTAATTTAAGCATGGTATTTATGTGTCATTAGTTTCTCTATAATTATGAGGATGAGACTATTTCAACTTTGGTCATTATCTCCAAATCAAGACAACAAGAAGTGCGGTCGAACTAAGCCATTAGGCAACCACAATCCCGCACTAATTCAAAAAACCAAGAAAGTAGTCCATGTGGCCGAAACTAAGCAATAGATGGTCTCGATGAACGTAGGCCAATTGCATTCACAATTCCACATGGATCTCCAATCATTGAATCAAGAACTTTGTTTCTCAATTTTAGCAATTATGAACTCTTCATAATTCTAACTTCGTTTTATCTTTGAAACTTTGATTGCGATCAAGTTTGGGAAACACAATCTCGATGAACGTAGATTAGCCATCCAAACCTTGAACCAATCTAGGAATCACAAGACTAAAACAAATAGGAAAATCAAACCCCAAAATCCATACACAAACCAACTACCCAAAACCCATTCCAGATCAGCAAGTCTGGACTGGTTCTGTTACTGGTTTTGTTGAATCTTTCGAAAAATTCCAGATTCTGGTTTTCAACCAAAATCAGACCTTCTGATCCCCTTGTGCGGCCGCCCAAAAACACTTGTGCGGTCGCCCAAAACTGTGCAGCCGCCCAAGGCGTTTTGTGCGGTCGCCCGGTGCCATCAGAATGTGCAGAATTTTCAAAGTTCGAAAATTTTGTCTCAAAATCGTTTTTCCCCCGATTATTAAAACTTTGATCCAATCAAAAATTAATAATCAACAATTCTGAATCCACCATAATTTATTTATTGCGATTGAATCGTGCGATTAAAGTTGCAAAACAATAAACCACATAAACATCACATATTCCAATATTCATATCATGCAAGGCACATAAACAATTTATATACACATAACACGATCAAGGCATTGAAATAATCAACATGAACGGGGCTCTGATACCACTGTTGGGTTTCGATCAAACATGCGCAGCGGAATTTAGCATTTAAAATTTAGAAACCCAAAACCATGGATCCGTTCATATGATTAAATCAAATACAACATAAGAATAAAGGAATAAACTAACCCTTGATGGCTATCAAATTCTTTTGGTCTTTGGTGGAGGTTTGAAGACTTGATCATGATCACAAAGCTTGAACACGAACTTTGAAGATGATGATTTTCACCCTCTAGCGGTATCCACACTTCGAACGAATATCAAAGGAGCTTCTTTGATCTTAGTTGCTAGACCAAATTGTGAAACACTTTTCCACAATCAAAAGAACTATATGGAATTTATTTTGTGTATTATTTTGTTCTTCAACCAATAATATCTTAGAACAAAATAAACCCTCTCTCAAACTCTTTGAGACTCACAAAATCGTTAGCTTAGAGTGCTGGCCGAATTTGGTCTTTTATACACAAATATGACCTATTCAAATAGGAAACTTGTGTCAAAATCCGTCCAAAATTCGTTTCCTAATCAAATTAGGAATCTGCCACCTGACAGTACTGTGCGGCCGCCCAGAATGCACTGTGCGGTCGCACAGCTATCTGAAACAAACTAGTACAAATCTGAGCTAAGTGTGCGGCCGCCCAGTCCATTATGTGCGGTCGCCCACTTCCCCAGAATGTCCAGAATTTCCAAAATTCCAATGTAGTCCTTTTAAAGATTCGTTCTATTGTGTGTGACCCTCTAGGATTATACTAAGTTGGCAATGGGTTCAAACATGAAACCATAAGATATGATTAGGTTCTAGCAAACCGTTATACCTACCCAATTAGTATAACTAGATACAAGTTCGCATTCCTCTTAGAATATGTCATAATCCTTTTGTCCACGATATCATTGAAAACAAGTCATGGTCAAAGAGTCAACTTGTTTTGTTCAATACTTTCTCGATTCCGAATATGTTGATAATCCAAATGACATTGATCCAATCAATTCATTTGAGTCCAGCCGAACATTTCATCAACATCATTCCTACGAGAGGCCCAAGCTTGACATCTCTCCGAGGAGGGACAAATCCATTTAGCTTATTATTCTTCCCTACGTGAATCCGATCATGCCAATCATACCCTTTATAACTACCCGGTTAAAGGTAGCGTTTGAATATGTCAAACATAATCTTCATCAAGTGGAAGACTATAATAACTTCATGTCTAAGGATTCAAATGACATAACTAATATGAGATATATGTACGACATAGACCATGACATAAATCTCATACAGCGGGTCATGTCCAGTACCTTGTTCCAAACAAGTACCCATAAATCTAACATGATCATCCCATGATCATTTAGCCTTTATACTAGTGCTTAACAAGTACTAGGGACGGAGATTATTATAAGTAAACATGAACAACAATAATAATCAAAACATCTCTTTATTGATATGAAATAAATGATAACAATTACAACGTTTATTAAACGTGCCTAGGGCACCACTACCAACACCAACCTATACGGTGCCTTTGAAATCGGAGTTGTACCCGGCAAAAGATCTATGCAAAATTCTATCTCGCGATCGGGAGGCATATCATACTCAGAAGAGAAAACATCGGGAAATTCCCTAACTACCCGAACGCTCTCCAAACTAGGGGATTCTTTCCTAGTATCAAGCACACTAGCCAAGTACCCCTCACAACCACGGTGCAATAATTTTCTCGCTTTCACATAAGAAATGATACGAAAATTCCTACCAAAAGGCATAGCCTCAAAAGTAAACTTAGGCTGGCCATTGTTTTTGCATTCCCATCGGGTTTGGGAATCTTCACCAAATTCTCTGTTCGTGGTGGTACGAAAATCCGTGTAAGGCTTCTCCCCTCCTATCTTGGGCATGAAAAATTCTCCCACCCCTTATAATCTGGAATGTTTGGAAACAAAGAAATAAGTGTGTGTTTGAAGACATCAAGCCCAACAAACACACTCTTATTCGGTCCATTACGGATGATGTGTCTACCATTGTTAAGGCTTTTAATATTCATCTTTCTTCCCCCCCCCCTCCGTCTGAGATTCATATAAGAGATTGTTCAAAATCTCTATGCCTTTATTCATATCTCGGGTGAGGGCTGTTGTTTGGGAAAAGCCTTCAAATAATCAGTTTAATCTGAATACGGATGGGGTTTCTCGTGGCAATCCTGGCGTTGCGTCGGGAGGAGGTGTCATTCGCAATTGATATGGGAATATCATTATTGCTTTTGGCAAATTTTACGGGACAGCAACTAACATGTGGTCCGAAGCCCAAGCTGCTTTAGATGGGATACAGTTGGCTTTTGACCTCGGCATTCATAATTTATGGCTTGAGGTAGACTCTAAGGTTCTCATGAAAATCATAACTAAGGTATACCATATCCCATGGCACATTCACTATATAATTCAGAGAATTCATCACCTTATGTCTCTCATGGACATCCGGATTTCTCATATCCTCCGAGAAGGCAATCGGGTAGCGGATGGTTTAGCTAATGAGGCTGCCTCCACTAGGTCTATCTTCTTTTGTTACAGCCCTTTGGTTCTGCCCAAGGAATGTAAAGGAGCCTTTATGTTGGACACACTGGACACTCCTTCTTTTCGGCATAGATAGATTAGCATGGCCATGGCCAGATTTTTATTTAATCTTTTTGCTTTACACTCTAGCTTCCCCTTCCTTTATTGTAGAGGTCCTTACGACATGTGTAAGGCCTCCCCCTTAGTTTCTTTATGGTGGTTGAGGTTGTCATGTCCCCCACCACGTTTGTACATTCTTTTTGATTAATAAAAGCTAGGGAGGTACCGTCCTGTTTTCGCCAAAAAAAAATAAAATAATATTTTGAATGTGCTGATTGATTATTTCAATCTTTCCATATTGTAAGTTATTATATTTAAGGATATATTAGAAATCTATAGCATTGGCTAGTGTGTGCATTAACTTGAGGTATGACTTACCAAATTTAAATCTTTTGGACATACTTTTATCAAGTACAATGTTGTGCCTTTGTTATAGTAGGTAAATGCATCAATCAAATAGGGAGAGACTGTTGGGTATGCCCACTTATATCTCATGTTTTTAATGTTAGATTTGATTGATAAATTACCTAAGTTATATTGTATGGACTTTAGGACCCAATGTAAGAAGTATGTATACTTCAATTTTTAGATAGTCCATTTTATAGACTAGGCTTTATAATAGGATCAAATTCAAGAAAAATTATCTAAGTGTTAAACTTTTGTGCACCCCAAACCATCAGTTTGGCGTGCCAGGAATAAGGTACGCGCCAGGAACAAAGCTACGCGCCAGGAACAAAGCTATGCGCCTACTTCAAGCTACGCGCCATGTTCTAACTTTGGTGCGCCCCAAACCATCAGTTTGGCGCGACAGGAACAAGGTACGCGCCATGAACAAAGCTACGCGCCAGGAACAAAGCTATGCGCCTACTTCAAGGTACGCGCCATGTTCTAACTTGGTACGAAATCATTTGGTGCGCTCATTCCAATGTTGCGCGCCTAAGATGAATGATGCGCCTCTCAACCTTGCGCGCCTATGTCAAATAAGCGCCTATGTCATTTTAGTGCGCCTCAGTTCAATACTCAACACTTAGATAAATTTGAAGACATGAAGATATGAAGACTTCTGTATTCAAATTCAAAGCCGGAATCCAACGGTGAATCAAAGTTTTGAGAGCGCATAAGATGAAGACATCTGTCCTCAACGACTCTCAAATGCTTTGTGTCTAACGGCTATATTTGGACACATGCTCCAATCAACGAGCTCCAGCACATGTATTCCCATTGGCTATATCTCTCAAACCCACTATAAATACCTCATAACTTCAGACATTTGAAGTTGCTAGAATTCATACTTTGAGAGAGAAACTTAAAGATTTGAAGATTGTTCTTATATTTCCCAGAATTTCAAGATCACCTTCATATATTCATAACTAGCCCCGATCTTAAAATCCTTGTAACACTTTAGTTTTATTGTGCTCTCAATCTCATATATCTAAAGAGCCTTGAAACTAAGAAGACACACTCACCTTTTCAAGTTTGATCACTTAGATCTTTCTTGAAGAGATATACTGGTTTTAGTCTAGAATTTGTTCTTTCATAGATAATAAATCTTGAGTTGATCATACTCACAAGTTGTAATCTGTAATCAAACTCATTATATAAGATCTCCATTAGAAATCCAAGACAAACCATCTTGGTAGAGGACGTAGATCATTTCCCGATCGAACTTCTCCAAATAGCGCTCCTTTACTATTTGCAATTTACTTTCATGTTTTCAATTTCATCTTACTTGTTTGTTTGTCATTTGCAGATTTTGAATATTGTTGTGTTTATGAGTTATTGCCTTAGTTCCATTTCACACATTCTTTAAGACAAAATACTTATTGTGTGTGTACGCTCCTTTTCATTATTTGTGCTCCTTTTACTTAAATAAATTCCGCTGTGCATTTCACTCTATCTTTGGAGTGCCTTTAATAACACTAACAGGACTTAGTGCGCATTTGCAATTGAATTTTTCAAGGGTTTGAAAAGAATTTTAAAATAGCTATTCACCCCCCCCCCCTCTAGCTATTTTTCATACCCTTGTTTCCCTTTGGGACCAACAAGCCGTACGGTTGTTGTTTCCAGATTATGTTTTTCTTATTATGCAGACTTTCTGCGGAATTCTCGTAAAGTCCAGGGCTCAAATATTCATTAATTTGATCAGATCGGAGTACACTAATACTTTTGCCATGAGTTATCGAAATCCTTTCTAGCATTGTTACTTTAATGAACTATATACATCAATATGTATTATTCAAAAGAGTATTTCCTTCTACTACCATTAGTAAAAGGTGTCTTGATCAATTTCTAAGATTCACATGTATCACATGATTCGAAATCATCTGAATTTAAAAGTTCATCCCATGAAATTTTATATATATATTTATTATCATTGATATAGACATCAATGATTTAAGAATGTAACGCTTACATCCTTATATTTAGATTTCCATTATTTATTTTATACATATTATTTTCTTCTTCCAAGATAAGGATATAAACTTCCATTGTATGATTAGAAATATAATAAAGCAAATCATATTTAATGGAACACCTTCTTATTCAAAATAAGAAATATCCATAATCTTCTAATGAAGAAACAAAATAATATTTTTACTTAAAGTAGGAACATCACATCGTTTGTTCAAAACAAATATGAACATACTAGGTAAAGACACTTCGCAAGTTCCTATGATTAATGTTGCAACATTTGCATCATTATTACCACATAGGTTAATCTTTACCTTCCTTAAGCAGTCTTTCTATTTCTCAAGTCTTACACATTTATACAAATGTGGGATCCATATCCGGTATCCAATACCATAAGAACTTAGAAGTAGAATTTTAACATAAATACTTGAAGTGGTAGTCCTACTACCCTTCCTTTTGATCTTTTAATTCAAATTGTACTTTCTCCTATGGTCAATCAGATTGCCATGGTAGCAATTACATCCTCAGGATTTTAGGTTTAGCCACAAATATTTTCTTTAGGCTTGATAACTCTTGTCTTGCCTTTATCTTCAATCCGTTTTCTTTGTTAACCTTTAGAGTTTGAGAAGGTTTCCATTTGATATTAAGACTTAGCATTTTAAACATCAAATGTCGCTTATGAACTAATATCAAATCCATTTGTTAGTTCAAACTAACTTGATAACCAAGCCAACTAAGGTAATTAATATGTCTCTCCATGTTCAAAACATGAGAACTTATTAATATACTTTTCATTCATCACATGAATGTTAGGCTCCAATCAATCTCAAACTTTTCTTGCCTTTCTTGCTTGTAGGAACACTTCCTACGTGATTGCTTACCACATAAGCATCCATGTGTTTCTGATACTTTTAAAGTTCTAAACATATGGTAGCAAGTTATAAGACAATTGACATCTATAGAATCATCCACATGTTTCTAATCAATGTCTTTGACCATCCTTAAAGCATTAGGTTTCTTAGGAATAGGGTTTATTATAAATTCATAACTTCCGTTCTTGCTTTAGAACAATTCTTAAGCTCATGACTAAGTCAAGGAAGTTAATCTCGTTCTCTTTAAGTGGGTAGATTGCAGTGATTATACATGATTAAATTTTAAAACATTCTACTAAAATATGAAAATAAATATACACCTATATTTCATACCATTATCATTTATAAATAGTTAATGTATGTCATAAATACTCCCACTAAATTATACACTTTCAAATAAAATATTTGTATAATATAATTTAAGTGGGCTAAGATCCATATTTCACCTAACTTTGAGTCGGCTAGGGCACGACTACTCAAAATCAAGTTATTTAGGTAGATAACTCTTTATCAATCACATCATATGTGACTCTTAGATCTTTTATGAGATTTTTGACATCTTATGTCTAACATGTTTTAATCTCATCTGTGCCTTAAGCCCAAAATTGTTTTGATAGCCTAATTAAGTCAAACCATTTTAAACGTATAGGAATCAATGTTTCCTCATCTTGCTCATAGATGAATAGAATTAATGCGCCTATGCTAGGGCGTAACCCACATAAAACTACCCATGTACTCACAAGTGTTTTAATCATGGATTGGCACATGACTTAAGTTTTATGGAGGTTCTTTTACATAGAGACATTCATCATATATTTAATTATGTCAAACATAATATAATATAGTCTTTGCATAATGTATGTTAACTAATCAAATTAATTAATTGAAGCAAAATCTTGTGATTTAATTATAAAGCAACATTATGGGGACGAAATCTAAATTATGTGTAAACAGTTTACAGATTGGATATTTCATTCGCATTCCCAGAAACAAAGCGTAAGCCTGCCATTGGTCCATGCAACGAATTAATCCATATTTAGTTTCCTTCTCTTGCAAACAATTTGCACTTTGTTCATAGGGATAAATTCTGAAACTTTTGAATCCGCAGAACATCTATAAATTGAGAGCACAAAACGTACGGCCGAAACTAAGCTAAAAGGCATCCACATTTCCGTACTAAGATCAAGAAACCAAGTAATTATACCATACGGCCGAAACTAAGCCAAAAGGCATCCACATTTCCATATAGAAAAATAACTTGTTTCAAGATCATTCATTGTCTCATCAATTTTATAAATTACAGCAATTCTGAACTCTTCAGAACTCTGATTTCTGCAGTTTTCTGGATTAAATCATATTTCAGGAAACACGGTTTCAAAAACCAGCCATCTGAAACGAGATTCGATTTCTGATTCGAATTATGTAAACGACTTACAGAACAATCAGAAAAAAAATCTGGGATTATAAGGCCCATAGTCCGTACGGCTCCTCAGCAGCCGTACGGCTCTGAGTGTGCCGTACGGCACCTTGGTCCAGATTCCCAGAATTCCAAAATTTCTTAAATTCGATCAATTCTATTATCGTGTTCATGCATTAATTAAATTAAACCAACACGAATTTACAGATTACGAATTTAAATAGATTCAATCAATATCATGAATAAACAATTTATTACATATACAAATTAGATCTAAATTTTTAATACACATAATCTAATTATTTATTGATAATCTCAACATGCAATTATTCATATGGATCAAATCAATACAATAATCACATAGTCCCCATATTCATGCTCATAAATTTTTATATCGCATATAAAATCCCAATCACATACATTCATCTTTATCATCATGCAAAATCATATAATTGAATTAAATAATTTAAACATGATATATTAAAATAATCAACGATGAACGGGGTTCTGATACCACTGTTGGGTTTTGATGCATCATGCGCAGTGGAATAAACATATGAAATCTGTTGGGGTTTGATGCATCATGCGCAGCGGAATAAATAGATAAAATCAAACACCCAAGAGCCCGGATCCGTGCATGTTGATTAAATTAAATACAATATGAAAGAAACTAACCCTTGAAGATCGCATCCATGAACACGGACTTTAAGGTGCTAAAGGAAACACCCTCCATCGGTATCCACACGTCGAACGGATATCAAGAACACCTTATTGATCTGGATTGCTAGACCCAAGGCTTGATGAAGAAACGATTTCTTCGTAGGAATTATCTTGCTTCATTGATTATTGCATTTTGACGATCATGAATCTCAAAGTAAATAATTATACCTCTCTATAATTTATTGTTTCTAAAACAATTGTTTGTGATTTCCAAAATCACCATTAGAGGCTGTCAAACCTGACTGTATATCTTATATAAGGGTTTGACCTAATTCCGTTTAGGATCGGGATTCCTTTTCGCAAAAGAAAACTGAACAAACTGTTCAGAGTCGGGGGGCCAGCCGTACGGCTCCATAGGAGTCGTACGCCACTCCCTTATCCGTACGGTGGTCAGATAAATTTCCATATTTTTTCCTTTTTCCAATCCGTTCTATTGTGTGTGACCTAATAGGATTATACTATGTTGGCAACGAGTCCGAACCAGTCCGAACCCGTAAGTCATAAGCGGACTCTAGCAAGCCATTATGACTACCCAATTAGTATAACTTTGAAAGTCCAAAATAACCTTATAGAACATATCACAATCCCTTTGTCACGCGATATCATATTGGACATAAGTCATGGTCCACGTCAACTTATTTTGTCCAATGCTTTCTCGATCTTGAGTAGATTAATATGAAATAACATTAAACACTTCAATTCATTTGGGTACGGCCGTACACTATTATCAATCTCACTCATCGAGTGGCCAAGAAGATATCTCTCTTGAGAGAGGGACAAATCCCATCTTGACTTATCATTCTTCCCTACAAGAATCCGATTATGGCAATCGTAGCCTTTATAACCACCCGGTTAGGGGTAGCGTTTGAGTACGTCAAACATACTGTTCATCATGTAGAAGACTATGATAATCTCAGGTCTAAGGATAAATAATATAACTATTATGAGATTTAATTATGACATTTGACCATGACATAAATCTCATAACGGGTCTATCCAGTACTTGTGTCTCCAACATGTACCCACAAGTTTAATCCGTATCCTATGCGCTATAATCATCATATGCTTATCCATTAAACTCATACTAGCCCTTCATAAGTGCTAGGGACAATTATCATTATAATAAACATGCAAAAGATATAATAATCGGGTTTGTTATCTCTATAACAACGAAGCTATGATATAACGCATAGGCCTTTCTCAAGAGCCTAGGGCATAATATCCGACAATCTCCCACTTGCACTAGGCCCAATGAAAGTGTATCCAATACCCATTGAGCTTAGTTGTGATCTCCATCATAATTGCAAACGAGTTTATGTAGGATGATTATCCTTGTTATTATCATAAAGTATTTTGCATATTTTGGCATCTCCCTTCTTTGACGATTTCTCGAGTAAGATAGAAACGTCTGAGTATATGTTTAGATAAGATATTAGTCCCTTGACTTGTGTAATAACGATTATTGACACAATGAAGGTACATTAAATTAGTGACACTAGAAACGATTTCTAGTTTACTAATTAGAATCTTAATCTTAACATTTTCTAGTTGTATCTCATGCCACTAGACACTCAACCCTTTTGTAGAATAGTAATGGTCTATTTAGAACTTTTCTAACACCATTATTAGACGTAAACATGTATTTGTACTGCAATATTTATCTTTGTTGGTTTGTAAGAATGCATCTATATAACTATTACAACATCATCTTTCATTCCATCAAAGATCAAGAACGCATCGTTTAGTTCCTTTTAGAGAACATAAGAGTGTTTCTTAACTAGTGACATTCACTAGGATCCGATTGGTATTATCTCATCATACTCTAAGTATATGAGACATCTGGTCTTAGTACATTTACATGGCTTACATGATAGATCCAATTGCCGAACCATATGGAATCCTAATCATGTACTCTTTCTCATTAGTCTTCCAGTAAGACTAAATCTTGCAAAGATTAATGCCATTAGACTTTCGCAAGTAACCTCTCCAAGAGTCTTGCATAGTGAAATTTTCATTATCTTGTCTTTATTAGTACTTTGAATTTAACCAAACAACGTTTTAGATTTATCTCCATAAATCTAAATTCCAAGGATATAGGTGGCTTTATCCAAGTCTTTCATTTAGAAACTTTTTCAGAATGAATTATATGTCAACCACATATATATGACTAGGAATAATATTACGCTCCCGCTAAATTTATTGTAATCACAAGTCTCATCTTTGATGAATTCAAACTCTTTGAATACTACATCAAAATGAAATTTCACTCCAAGTAGTTTGCTTCAATCCAACTCATAAATTTCTGCAACTTGCATATATTATTAGAATTTTATGGATCAATCAAAACTTTTAGGTTGTATCAAACACATCCTAATGTAAGTTCCTGTTAAGGAATATAGTTTTGACATCCATCTATCATATTACATATTTGAAATATGAAGTCATGACAATTAGAATTCTAATAACATTAAGTATGACTACGGGTGATCAAGTTTCATCATAATCAACATTATGAATTAACTTTACTCAATTAGTCGTGCTTTATCAATATGCACCTTGCGATCCATGTCCGTTTTCTCCAAGAAAACTCATTTTCTATCCTATGGTTTTTTAAGCCTTAGGGTAGAACAATCAAGTTCGAAACTTGATTATGATACATGGATTGCACTTTTAGACTTTATGACTCCAAGTCATTGATCTAAATCCGGAGTGGACTTTGTATCTTGATAGGTAATAGGTCAATCATTCGCAATGATATCTTCCCAATTACTTTCTATTAAGAGAAATCAATATTTCTTGTTATAGATAGTATCCTATCAGTTATGCAAATTTCTTGTGTATACTTGAACGAATTTCCACAACTCCTTGTGAAACTTTATTCAACTTCCATCTTAGGTTGCATGTCATTTTCTGGGTCTCGAACTCTTCGAGATACATTTTACTCACACTAGTTCTTTAGAGATAAACGATTTATCTATAAAGTGCTATTTAGAGTAACAAACGATTTGTACTCTTTAAAGGGTGTAAAATCAATATCATTAAGATATCCCATGAAATTACATTTATAAGATTTAGGTGTGATTTTGTCCCAGACAACACTTTTCTCAAAAGCATCACATCACAAATCTTTATGAAAGACAAATCAAGTTTTCTTTCATTCGATATCTCATATGGGATCAGTCGAACCTCCTTAGATGAAACTCAATTTAGTGTAAGTGCAGCTGTTTCCAACAGTTAATCTAGAAGAATAATTAAATATCAGTTTGACTTATCATGAGGTGAAAAACAATAGTTTGCAGACAATCTGAACTTCTGTAAACAGGATCCATACGGCTCATTACTAGGCGTGCGCCTAAATTGTAGTCGTACAGTGGTTGTTCCCAGATTCTGTTTTCTTATTCTGCAGACTTTCAGCAGAATTCTCATAAAGTCAAAGCTCAAATATTCATCACTTTGATCAGATCGAAGTACATTAATACTTTTGCCATGAGATTTTGAAATCATTTTCCAAGCATTGTTACTTTAATGAACTACATACATCAATATGTATTATTCCAAAAGAGTACTTCCTTTTAGTACTATTAGTAAGAGGTGTCTTAATCAATTTACAAGATTCAAATAAATCACATGATTCAAAATCATGCGAATTTAAAACTCCGTCCCATGGAATTTTAGATATGCGTTTATTTTCAAATGCTTTTAAGAATGCAATGCTTACATCCTTAGATTCAGATTTCCATTATTTACGTTATACTCATTATTTTGTTCTTCCAAGATAAGGATATAAAGTCTCATTTATATGATTAGCAATACAATAAAGCAATTCATATTTAATAGAACACTTTCTTATTCGTAATAAGAAATATCCATAATCTTCTAATGAAGAATCAAAATAATATTTCTACTTAAAGTGGGAACATCACAACATATGTTCAAAACAAATATTATTCGTAATAAGAGTGTTTTGTGACTGATAGAGTCTTCCGTGCTTGTGACGTGCTTATATGTGGTCATGTCTTGTGTGCGGACTTGGTAGTCCTTCCTATTCAGGACTTTGATGTTATTTTGGGTATGGATTGGTTGAGAAAGTTTCATGCTTTTGTTGACTGTCGTACAAAGTTCGTTAATTTTTCCATCCCTGAAGAAATTCCATGCATGCCGAGCAAGATCACTATATACCAGGAGATGGGCGACCATTTCAATAGAAGGTTTATAACAGCAAGAGCACTTGGAAGCAATAAGAATACCTTTATGTTGAAGAGATGTGTCCACAGGAATGCCATTTAGGAGAGCCCTCCAAGCGAAAATTGAGACTTTGAGAGGGATATGTTTGTGCCAAATAGAGGTGAAAACCATACTTTTAGACCTTGGGGTTCGGCATTCCGACGAAGCTGATTTTGTAGAAAAATAACCCGAGGGGGAAGGTTTCCAAATAATTCTATCAGATTGATCCGTCAAAGTGACCTTTTGATCATTAATCAAATTCAGCAATTGAACATCATAATGCTCACAAATGAAGTCATGTCTCGGAATGCCATGCTGAAAAAGGCTAAAGATTTGAACATGCTCAAAAGGGAGAGGGGTATTTGACCATCCAACCATCTCTCATGAATGGATATATAACCATCACCAACCCGCCACCCAATTCTGTCTTCCAGAAAGCCTTTAACCCCAAGCATACATTTCCAAATGTGTGATGCGTAAGAAGTGCTGGTAGCATCCATAGGATGAATCCTATAACAATACTTCCGAAGCATAAAAGAGGCCCAAAGAGAGTCACTACCACGTAATATCCACCAAAGCTTCATAGAAAAAGATGTGGAGATACTTTCAAAAGATCAAAATCCTAAGCCGCCTTCATTTTTAGGCCAGCACATCTTTTTCCACCCAATCCAATGACATTTCCTCGATCCATCTGAACCATTCTAGAAAAAGTTCTGTTTGCGTGCGAGGTTTTCCTTCGAGGCACGTTTTTGTCCTTCGATTTACCTTTTTGTTGATTTGAGAGTCACCACCATGTTATTGTCGGAACACGGGCAGAGATGTCTGGATTCGGGGGTTAAGTTATGAATTGGGAAGGTCAAGGAGCACCCAATTCACCCAATCTAGGATTGGTCTTGCTAAGAAATCATCATCATCGTTTCAAAACCATGCATTCATGTACCAAAAGAAAGAAACAAACAAATAAATAATTGCTTATTTATTTAGGATGTTGGATAATGTGCTTCGTGACCATCTCCATGGATTGGAGAGGCTCTAGGCTGATCCTTTAATGGAATCACACTACTTCAAAGCAAAGAAGGAGATGAGAAGATAGAAAGCAAAGATTTTACCTAAGCGTTTTCTTCAAGAATCCTATGGATGGCCTTGACTAAAGGCCTTGATCTTCCAAATTTCGTGGGTATCAGAGAGTGGCTGATTATGAGAGCTTCTTTGATCAGATTTGCGGTCTAGAGTTGACCGTTAATTCACCATTAGTTATTCTAGCCAAGAACAACTATATTTATCGGGGTTTTGGACCTAGGGTTTTGGCCAAGAAGGTAAGTTGAGGTGGGAATCCAAGACTTGATTCTCATAGAGGTATATTTGGACTCTAGGATCGTCTATGGGATTTTCCCCGGATTGCATGAGTGTTTGCCAAGAAAAGGGGTTAAGATCAACAAGGAAACTGACCAAAACCCGATTGTCAAGGGGGGATTCCTCGTACGAGACATCAATGTCTCGTACGAGACATCCATGTGCTGGAATCACATTTTCCCCCCTATACAGCAGTTTTAATGTTCATTTTCGCCCCTGACTAATAGAGTCAGTCAGAAACTTAACAAAACATGTCCAACTTAACGAGTTTTGACCCAAATCAAAGGCGAGACACAGAAGTAGTGTGATTATAAATGAACGTCCAAAATGGGTGTGTACAGAGCCCCTCGGCGACGATACTTATGGATGAAGTACCGTCGTCGATAGAAAAGATGCCATTTTGAACTAGGGGTATGGTCGTGCTAAAAAGCTGCCTACGTATTCCTCGGAAGGAAATCAGACCAAACGTAGTTCGACTCTGAAAATACGCAGAAACTGAGGTTTAAGGTATTTTGAAAATAATTTTTGAAAACAATACTTGCGGTAAGTAAAGTTTAGAGTTTAGAGAGTACCCATACTGAGGAATCAATGGCCTTGACCCAATTCTGAATATACTCCTTTTTGCTGATGACGAACCGTCTCCAGTTGCAATCCATACTGAGGAATCAATCTCTTTGACTCTAATTCTGAACATGCCCTGTTGTTGATAATGAACCGTCTTCGATTTTGGAGGTGTCGGAGTGACCATAGAGGTGCTTACTTTTGTGCCTCAGTGACTACAGGGTGGTTCGGTGCCAGAGTGACCATAGAGGTGCTTACTTTTGTGTCTCAGTGACCACAGGGTGCTTCGGTGACGGAGTGACCATAGAGGTGCTTACTTTTGTGCCTCAGTGACCACAGGGTGCTTCGGTGTTGGAGTGACCATAGAGGTGCTTACTTTTGTGCCTCAATGACCACAGGGTGCTTCGGTGCCGGAGTGACCATAGAGGTGCTTACTTTTGTGCCTCAGTGACCACAGGGTGCTTCGGTGCCGGAGTGACCATAGAGGTGCTTACTTTTGTGCCTCAGTGACCACAGGGTGCTTTTAGATGAAGGTGTTGGGGTGTCGGAATGACCATAGAGGTGCTTACTTTTGTGACTCAATGACCAGAGGGTGCTTCGGTGCCGGAGTGACCATAGAGGTTCTTACTTTTGTGTCTCAATGACCACAGGGTGCTTTTAGATGCCCTTCATCAAACATTGCAACGCAGGTTCCAGTTCGGAGATGCCAATTACTCGGACCTTGCTTCTCCTTTCAACGAGACTGCCTTTCCGTTGAAAATGTGAATCCTATGCCATTAGCTTACACCTTGATGACAATTATGGGACTCCGAATGGAGTGTTATTAACTTACGTCTTAATAACAGTCATGGGATACTCGGCTGGAAATCCTGTTCCATTAACCTACACCTTGATGACAGCCATGGGATTTAAAGTTTTCTGATGCAGATTTCGTTGCTCACCCATGATCTTGGATGCGCGGTGATAATAAATTCGTACTGAGAAACAACTTTGCTTGTTCTAATTCTGAAAATATCCATTTGTTGATGACTCAATGTTCCATCTTGAACCAGGTTCAGATTTGACCTCTTGGTCTAAAGCAGGGATTTTTCTGACCTTTCTGTTAAAAGCAGGGCTTTTCTGGAATTTCCCAAGAATACATGGTTTTAGAGACTTTTCTGGGGATACCTCGTACGAGGGAACGATGTCTCGTACGAGACTTCTCTGTTTTTGCTCAGAACAGAGGCATATTAGGCGCTGAAAGTGATTTTCAAATCACTTTTCCTATTTCATTCTCGGGAGCTTTCGACCCTAGGTGATTTTCTCACTCAAAAATCTTCGTTTTAACCAACTTCTAGTGATTCCCAACCCTTTCAAGTGGCCGGTGTGCATCATTCCCACAAAGAGCACTTCTTTGGTAGGCATATGAAAGGTAAAGTGTGGGCGACGGATGAGTTGTGCCCGTTCCCGGAGGACCACATTTCTCACGCCGTTCGGACTAGGCGGGTAAGGATCTCTTCCTCTGATTGAGTTTCCATGTCAATTTCGTTGTTGCATGTCTCAATTTAGTGTTCTAGCAATTCAACTTTCGCTAATTTTTTGCCTAGAATTATCGCTGCTAGGGTTTATCATGCATGGCTGATATTTCGATAGAATTTCACCCTTGTTGATGCTGAAAATCATTGTAGTATGGTAGTACATGATTTCGACTGTCGTTCTAGGCAATTCTGCGACTTTTCGGGTAAAATGTTTGAATAAGGATTTTACCGTTTTTCTAACATTTGTCTCTTTTGTCTCTGTTGTTTGCAGTCATTCAGGATGATCAATAACTGTAGAGGTAGCGTACGAGCAGTCGCTGAGAGGTGGGCAACTCTCAATGGCGAGATGAAGGAAGAGATCAAGAATCTCGGGTTGAAACCCTTCTTTGACGGCCTTATCGGTGAGAGGAGGAATGTGCACTTGCTCTAGTACTCATACCATGCACATGAAGTGGGGGGAGGTTACCATGAGCCCTACTGACTTTCATGCCATTACTGGGCTTGCCATCGTCAGTGAGCCACTTGAGGTGGATGCGGACTTTACTCCTAGCAGGGATTATATGATGCATTTTTTGGGATTCTCTTTGCGTACCCTAGGAAAGGGTGTCCCTCTGAAGGCCTTAAGGGAAAAGGTTGATGCCTATGTGGCTATTAATGCTGGTCAGATGCATCTGACTGGTACCCGAACTGCAGCTGTCCATGGCTTTCTATGGTGGGCCCTTTCTGAGACGCTATTTGCAAATCATGCGTCGACTGCCCTTTTTACTCTGCTGAGCTGCCTGAGGGATATGCAGCATGTTACTGATGCTAGTTGGGTTTCTGCTGGCTTGGCCCACTGCTATGTGGCCATGGATGAGAGTTCGCGAGATTGGACGAACGCTGGCTTAGGCGGTTACAGTCATGCCTGGGAGGTACAATACTCATCTTCTTCTGTATTCCTCCTTT
Source organism: Campanula takesimana (assembly GCA_026119855.1). Classification (NCBI taxonomy): domain Eukaryota; kingdom Viridiplantae; phylum Streptophyta; class Magnoliopsida; order Asterales; family Campanulaceae; genus Campanula; species Campanula takesimana. Next base: position 569,144 of record JAOWBW010000750.1, on the reverse strand, counting down.
GTTTCAGCCCCAGTTTATTTTGATAACATTTTCATCTAAGCTATTGTGTATTAACATCTTTTATGTTTCTCCCATTTTGCAGGCCTGGGGATACGCCATGTTTGGTCTCTTCTCTTTCAATCTTTGAGACAACACTGTTATGTTCCCAGATACTTTGAGATGGCACCGGGATAACAGGGATGCCCGCGATGAGCAGGACGAGGGGGCTGACATGACGGTGGAGCGTATGAGGCTGTATTTTAACAGATGGGAGTCCGTCCCTGAGTCCGCTGTTGCCTTCTTTCCTTAGCGGGGTCTGGGTATTGATCATGTTCACAGGTTCGCTGGCATGAGGCTGTTGATGATCGGCCTTGGTGGGGGATGCTTCTACTTAGGAGAGAGAGTCTCTCGCCAGCAGGGTGGTGGCAGACTCGACGTCATCGTCCCTTTTGACCCGCCGGCTCATATGCTTAATTCTTATGCCATCGTGGAGGAAGAGAGAGGGGACCTCATTATTGGTCAGGATGCTTTTGACCATATGTCCTTGGAGGCCGATTATCAGGACTTCCTTGCTCGTCCATGCCCCGATTGATTATAGAGGGTGATCAGGCTCAGGCCCAGGGAGTTGTCCACGTCCCTTTCTGTCCACAACTTGGACCAGCTTCATTTACCTATAGCGTGGCTGAGGGGATAGAGAGCATCGAGGACCTTCCCGCCCAGTATGACATGCCTGAGGAACTCGTACCTCCTGCTGACGCGACCATGTTATGGTTTATGATTTCCGTTATTTCTGTCATTCTACCATTTCATCTTTCTGTTTATTATTTATCTGAAGATTCTAATGTCTTTATTCAACAGGTGCCTATTGCCGAGTATAGAGAGGTCGCGGGACGCCTCGCCCAGTTCATGGCCTATGCCAAGAGGATGAAGAGAGAGACAGCGGGGCTGCTTGGACGGTTGGCTCAACAGACGGCGGAGCTAGCTTGTTGCGGGAAGAGGCCTCGGACCGACGGATAATAGTGTGGCAGTGGCGACACATCCTAGATAGGATCCCCCCTTCTCCCCTTTTGTTGATGATGTATTTATTGCATCAGCGTAGGCGAAGACAAATTTTCCTTTCTTTGGTTTGTACCTATACAACAGTTATTTCCTAACTCTAACACACAATACATTAGTTAATTTTAGTTTTATTTCTGACTGTGTAAATGTATTGACTCACATCTGGTTGGTCAACCGAGGGGTAGTTTTATGAGTTGGATTCGTGTTGGGCCATTTATATGTGATGTATGCACTGTTTCGGGTGGATTTCTGAGGTGATTGAGACATGTTTTGACTTGTCGGGCAACCTGGGATTTGAGCAGAGTTGTTGTTCTGAATGGGGAGATGCCTCGTACAAAAAATCGATGTCTCGTACAAGTCATCCTTTCAATCTGCGGCTGTTTCTCCTTTTTCCTTGAGGATTTGGTATCCAAACTTGTATATAAACACATCTAGTCCATCCAGAATACCATGCAACCTTGAATCAGTTCTGGGAACCTTTCTTTTGGAGTAGAATTTTCAACCTTTTGCTCCCAATGGCCCTAAGTAAGTCCGTCCCTTCATAAATAATTGTTGATGAGTTTTCCTTGGATTCGAGTTTAGTGGAATGCTACAAGAATGACTTAGCAACGTTCTTTCGTTCATTCAATAAACCTCTCCAAGAGAGATTTGTGGAGATGTTCGGGTTTAAGATTCTTTTCATCTTGAAGAATCTAAAACCGGAATGGGACCTTCTAAATGGAGTTAAATGCTTCTGGGATCCGTCGACTCACCTCTTCAACTTTTCACTTAATGAGATGGTCCCTACCGTAGAGGAGATGGCGGCTATCTTGGATATGCCATTGACCGGGGTGATTGCGGTTCCTAATTGTGACAAAGTACCGGTGGAGTCTCTTAAGGACTTATTGAGTATTGGCCTTCCTGAGGCGCAGAGTTACATTCATAACCGCTATGTCGATCTCCACGCTTTGCCTAGGAGATTTAAAGGTCGGGTGATTCGTGGTCACGGTGCGGATTCCCAGTGCTGCCTCTTGGCATTGTGCTTATTTCGAAGCGTACTTTTCATGAGCAAGTGTGGCATGGCGGACACGGAGCTCGTGGACATCGTTCTGCAAGCTAGAGGACGGGCCTTCAACATAATTCCTCTTATCTTGGGGGAGACCCTTCATGGTCTTGATGAGTTACACCGAACCGGCTCTATGACTAGAGGAAGTCCATTATTGTTGACCATTGTCTTAAAGAACATTTCAAATTGTTGGACTCTCCGGTCGAGTATTCTCCTTATACTTTCCATAGGCGGAGACTGTTAGTGAAGGGTCTCAGCATTGAGGAGTGGGCTCATCTTTTTGCTAAAGCGGAGACCACTGATATCGCTTGGTGCCCCTCCTTCTGGAAGGTGAGGAGGTTCGTAGCTAAAACCCTTGGGTATGACAGGGTCATACGTCCGGGTTTGAGGGACTCCTCTTTTTATTTTGCTCGGAGGGTAATGCGACAATTCGGTCAACATCAGGACACTTTCTTGTCAGGGGGACGGCCTCGAGACATTTCTTTCATGGACTCAGAGTTCTCTACGAGATTGGCTCGCGCTTGGGGGCAAGGCACCACTATGGATCGTTGGACCAATCTTCGTCATGATGGAGGGAGCATCTATTTGTCGGATAAATACTTGAATTGGTTTCTCTTGGAACTCCATCCTAGTGTCTAGGGTATTTATGAGATCCGCCGCTCTCTATTGGGGGACAAATTCGAGCCTAGCTTGAGTTTGAGGAATAAGGAAGCTAAGGAGGATCCTTCTAATGTCAGAGCAGATGCCACTTAAGACTTTCTGGATAGTGATTTTTACGAGAAGAGAGCAAACGGACTTCCCAGAAAATTCCAAGCTCTGGATAGGCCTCATGTGTTTGCGAGACTGACTCCCTCGGTGTTCACTCGACTTGATGTTCCTCCCAGTTTCGAGATACCTTGGTTCAAGAGGAAGAGGCATGACAAGGCGGATCGTGGTCAAGCCCCTACTAAGTTAAGGAAGAAATAGGTCCTTAGGAGTATCGAGAGATTGCCATAGATAGACCAATGTTTAGGTTTTTAGTATTTTATTTATTTTCTTTTGCAAGTTGGTATTCATGTTAGAAATTTTCTTATTGTTTTCTTGAATTGCATTCAATTAATAAGAAGACAAGATTTTGATTTTATTTATTGAATAGACCGGACCAAAAGGCTGTCTACGTTATCCTTTTACATCAATTAAATAAGGAGCTCAGGTCATCGTAGTTCTTGTTTAGGAAAGAGAAAAATATGTCTGCTGACTGACATGTCTCGCACGAGACTGTCCCCTATGTTTTTTTATTTTTTTTATGCACACCCTGATTTTTGCCTAAATTGCCCTTTCAGGTTTTCAATCTAGCGGGCTTCTTTTCTCGTGCCTTTCTGCTCTAATTTTTGCCTAGGCCGCCCTTGCGGGTTTTCAACCTAGCAAGCTTTCCTCTTTTCTTTTCTTTTGAAGCAGGGGATGGACTTATGCATAGTACTTCTTCATCTTGTCCATATTGACGGGCTTTGGCAGTTGATCTCCATCTAGGTCTGTGAGTTGTACTGCTCCTCCGGAGAATACCTTCTTGACTATGTAGGGGCCTATCCATCTTGGTCCCCACTTTCCCATAGGATTGAATGGTCCAGGACGATGTTCACGTAGGACAAGGTCCCCTTCTTTGATGTTTCTGGTCTTGACGTTCTTATTGAATGCTCGGGCCATTCTCCGTTGATACGCTTGGATATGCTCGGCGGCTCAGAGTCGTCGTTCATCTAGAAGGTCTAGTTGTTCATAACGACTGTCTAACCATGCGACTTCATTCACTTGGTTTTCTAGGAGAACCCTTAGTGATGGTACTTCTAATTCGATTGGTAGCACTGCTTCCATCCCATAGGCTAGGGCGTATGGAGTTTCACCGGTAGCAGTACGGATTGAAGTACGGCAGCCCCAGAGTGCAAAAGGTAGCTTGTCGGGCCAGTCTCCGCCAGTCTTAGCCATTTTCCTAATGATGGTCTCAATGGTCTTAATAGCAGCTTCGACTGCTCCATTAGTTTGTGGTCGGTACCATGATGACTGATGTCTCTCTATCTTGTACTCTGCAAGTAGTTGGTCACATTCTTTCTCAAAGTGCGTGCTGTTGTCAGATATCATCTCATGAGGTACCCCATATCGGCATATGATGTTGGTCTTAATGAACTCAGCCACCTTTCTGGCATTTAAGACTTTGTAGGATTGAGCCTCGATCCATTTAGTGATGTAATCAACGGCGACTAACACGAATGAGTGCCCATTGTGACCTGTCGGAGAGACTTTTCCAATGACGTCTATTCCCCATGTAGAAAACGGCCAATGGGATGTCATAGTATATAACACGGACGGTGGTGCGTGTTGCAAGTTGGCATGTATCTGGCACTTGTGGCATTTCTTAACCATGTTGGTGCAGTCCGCTTCCATTGTAGCCCAATAGTACCCTAATCGGATGATTTTCTTTGCTAGCATGTTGCCATTCATGTGGGTTCCACAGACTCCTTGATGGACTTGGTCCATGATTTCTACGGCTTCGTGCTCATCGGCACAGAGTAGACACTGCTCGTGGTATTTCTTGTAGAGGCGTTCACGTATGATAACAAATTGGGCGGCAAACCGTTTGAGGGCTATCTTCGCTTTAGGTGATGCGTCTGATGGGAATGTTCTGTCTAGGAGGAAACGCCATACATCATAATACCAAGGTTTATTGTCTAAGGCATTTATGAAAATGACATCACATGGCTCTTTGCTGTCATGCAGGTCTATGATTGAGTAGTAAGAAGGAGTCGCTCGCCTCGTGACTTTAAAGGTCTTAACCTCAGTCCATTCAGGAATTTCAACAAGCGACGCTAGCATGGCTAGCGAATCTGCTAAGCGATTCTTATCCCTAGGAAGATAGTAGAAAGTGACCTCTTTAAACTGTTTGAGCAAGTCTTGGAGATGGTCGTTGTATTTCTGGAGTGTAGGATCTTGTACCTTCCATTTCTTGAGTGACTGATAGATTATAAGTTGTGAATCTCCGTACACCTCTAGTTCTATCACATTTCTTTCTAAGGCTGCTTCAAGCCCTGCTATGCAAGCTTCGTACTCGGCAATATTGTTAGTGGCCTCAAAGTCAAGGCGGATTGCGAGTGGAGTGTAGAAATCTGAGGGATCTACTAGTAACATGCCAATGCCATATCCCCTTTTATTGGCTGCACCATCGAAAAATAATTGCCACTTATTTTTTGCTATTGCCATGATGTCCTCATCAGGGAATCGCGGGTCTTCCCCCTTCACTTCATCACATGGAAATTCGGCTAAATGATCCGCGAAAAACTCTTCCTCTCACAGATTTCTATGTGGTGTAAGTGATATCCTACCCCACGAGCATGAAGTACCATTTGACTATCCTAGAGGAGACATGCGACTTCTCAAAGATGTATTTCATTGGGTCCATTCGGGCAATTAGTTGTACAGGGAACGCTTCCATGTACGGCTTTAGTCTCTCAGCTACCCATACCAGTGCAGCACACGACTTTTCTAATGCAGACTAATTCAATTCAGCCCCTTGGAAGCGACAGCTAACAAAGTACACGGAGTTCTCTTTCTTCGAATCGGGTTGCTCTTGTGCTAGCAAAGCCCCTAATGCAGTGTCATTGACTGTGAGGTATAAGGTCAATGGTTTCTCTTTATGCGGTGGAACCAATACTGGAGGATTCACTAAGTACTCCTTGACCTTTTCGAAGGCTTGTTGGCACTCTTCTGTCCATTCTAAGGATGCATTCTTCTTGAGGAGCTTAAAAATGGGCTCGCACATCGTCGTGAGTTGATTAATGAAACGACTAATGTACTAAAGGCGACCCATAAATCCCTTGACTTCTCTTTGCGTCTTAGGTGGAGGCATGTCAATGATGGCTTTGATCTTAGCGGGGTCTGCTTCTATGCCACGCTCAGTGACAATGTACCCAAGGACCTTTCCTTTCACTACCCCAAATGTGCACTTGGCCGGATTAAGTCTCATCTTGTCGTGTCTCAACCTCTCAAAGAACATTCTGAGGTCTACAAAGTGTTGCCTATCGGAGCCTTTGGAGTGTATGATCATATCGTCAACGTACACCTCTATTTCTTTATGTATCATGTCATGGAAAAATGCAGTTACAGCTCTCTGATAAGTGGCTCCGGAATTCTTGAGTCCGAACGGCATGACTGTATAACAAAACGTCCCTCAAGGTATGGTGAACGATGTTTTGTGTTGGTCCTTTTCGGCCATGAGGATCTGGTTGTAACCTGCGAATCCATCTACGAATGAACGGACTTCGTATTTCGCGGTATTGTCAACGAGCATGTCTATGTTGGGAAGAGGAAAGTCATCTTTTTTAGATGCTCTGTTGAGATCACAGAAATTAACACAGACTCGGACCTTTCCATTTTCCTTGGAAACTTGCACAGTATTAGCCAACCAGGTTCGATACTCTATCACTTTGATGAACCCAACACTCAGGAGTTTCTCTATCTCTTGCTTAACTTGTACTGACCACTCTGGCTTAATTACGCAAAGTTTCTGCTTGACTGGCCTTGAATCAGGAAGCAGTGGTATCTTGTGCTCAACAATAGAATTGGCTAGCCCCGGCATATCTTTGTAGGACCAAGCAAACACATCTACGAATTCTCGGAGAAGCGCTATGAGGGATTGTTGGTCTTCCCCCTTGAAGAAACTGCCAATCTTGGTCTCTTTCGGATCATCGTCCGTCCCCAGATTAACTGTCTGCATTTCTTCGGCATCAATAGGACCATTTCCTCCATGAAGACCTACTTTCTTTTTAATTTCTTTTAAGATTTGTTCGTTTTCTTGATCTATCTCATCATATGAGTCATTATTATCTAATTCGTTAGAGTTATTAGTTAATTCATCATTTAGGACGCTAGCAATCTCGGGATACTCAGAAAGATCTATTTTTTCATTAAGAAAGTAGGGGAATACACGTTCCGTGATGGCATCCAAGTCCTCTTGGGTGAGCTCATCGGTAGCGGTATCTGACTCTAAGGTAAGAGTTACAAATTTCCTTTCTCTATGGGGATGGGGAGTACATCCTAATTCTTTGGTCAGGAAGTCTTCACTTGCCATGGGTCCCCCAGTTGTGTACGAATTCTGAATAGGCTCGTCACTCTTCTCGATGAGCTTGGTGTAGTCTTGGTTTGGAGCATCCCCCTTGTCTATTGCATTAATCTGAGTGTCCTCTTGCTTGCACAGGTTGAGAAATTGGCGCAGTAGGTCTTCTCCCAACACAAAGTCCCACTCACTGAATGCTTCGGCCTTAGTACCCCCTAATTCTCGAGGTAGACATGAGAATTGCATCGGTTCTGTTTCAAGCGAGTACAGATCAAAGTCACTGAAGATTTCAAAGCCCGGTTGGCGCTTCCCCCTATGATCGATCCATGGTTCAGGGAATATGAAGTATGGCAAGTTTTCCCCCTCGAGTACAAAGTATCCGTTTAGAGTCTTTCGATAGGGCGGTGTCATTGGCACGATGTATAAAGTCCAATCCCTTTCATCTTTAGGGATGTCCTTGAGTGGTGACACATACCCTAGACCATATTCTGGGGGGTATAGGACGACATATGGTGGTTCTTTTATTCCTTGTAAATGCTTGCCAAGCCCAAGACCGGGGAAGTATCCCTCCTTTAGCATCATGTTAAGTACTGGACGTGTCCCGGAGAATGGAATCGCTTTAGAATAGTCATTTTCATTGTGCACTTCTTCCATCTCCATACTACTTTGCTCTTTGGAAAAGTACGAAAAAGTGAGAAATTTAAAAGAAACTAACTATTACTAAAAAATTGAAATTGATAGGAGGGCATGCTCTCACTCACAATGATTCTTGAGTGAGTAGGATCCCTTAAAGAATAAAAAAAGAAACAACTAGTTTAAAAGGAAGGAAAGAAACGTCTAAGCTATGAAAATGAAGTAAAAACTAGTCTATTAAACTATTAACTAATGTAGTGGAAAAGGAGCTTGAGGTTTGGACCCCTCATTATTCACCACTAGGCCGATCCCATCGCCTATTATCTGTAGAGTGCCTTGGTCGATAATATCTTGGATCTTATCCCTTAAGTTATTGCATTTGTCGGTGTGATGACCACGGCACTGATGGTAGTAGCAATACAGGTGCAAGGCCCTTCTGGCTCCCTCATACTTGGGTTTGTATCCCCTCATAGGTGCTAGCTTGCCTTCCCTCTCAAGCTCTTGGAACACCCTACCAAGTCGGATTTGGCTCAAATCGGTGTAGACCCTTTGTGGCTTGGGTTGGAGGCTTTGCATGATGCTCTCATAGTGGTCCCTCATGACATTGAGGTGATGATTATGTTCCTCTTCCATTTGGTTCTTTAGGTCTTGATTAAGCAGGCTGATGCAGTTACCTACCTCATCATTGATGACCTTCTCTTGGTTGTCCTTTAAATCTTGGGCTCTCTTGACAACGGCATTGTACCATTTGTTCATTTCATTATATTCGGCTTGTAATATCTCAAGCTTACTGCCGTCGATCATCTTCTTGATCTCAGCCCAATCTTTTTCGCTTTGCTCTTTACGCTCTCTGACTTGGTCAAGAGCATAATAAGAGGCATAGTCGAGCCCTCTGAAGCGAAATTCTTGCATGATATTGATTTCTAGGGCTTCTCCATTGGGTAGTCCTTCTTTCCAACCTCCGGTGGCTTCCATCTTGAAGCGCAGATTTTGTGAGATTTCTCTGAGAGACATTTCCGTGTGGGCGGGCATTGTGTTAGGAGCGTGGAGCTACTTTGCTGATCGGACGGACCTAGAGTGCAGAAACTGTGTCAAATCCAGGATGGGGTCCCAACAAGTCGGCTTTTATGAAACAGGGTTGACCAACACGGCAGATTCACAGAAAAAGGAGGATGTCTTGTACGAGACAATGGATGTCTCGTACGAGGCATCCATCCTAACAGTCAGATTACAGATTTTATTCCTATTGGTCGGATGAAATTTAATCCATTTTAAAAGGTTACTACTCTAGTTCATCCTGGAACAGTGGATTCTGTCACCCTAGAATATGAGCCCCTTGTTTTTCACATGTATTGCACTCTCCCAAACGGACAATTCGGGCAAGGGTCCCATATTCTCATCGGAATAACCATTCAATTAACCAAACCTAAGTGATTCCGTAGTTGTTTTGCACTTTGTTAAACAACGCATTAATGCAATCAAACCTTGTGAATTTTAAGGCACAACCGAAAGGGATATGTTGAACGGTGCGGTCGAAACTAAGCCAAAATGGCATCCATAATACCGCACAGAATAATGAAAGTAGGAAAACACAAACTCGGATTCCCGTAGAGAGGTTCTCCATTCTTTCAAAATCCTTTGTTCAAAATTTAACCGAAGGGACATTCGTCATATTCACAAGGGAGTATTATAGATTGTAAAGATGCGTTATCTTGGGCAAAGATTAAAACAACCCTAAGAATCAAACCGACTGGTCTCAAGGAGTGTCTTATTAACTAGTATGTATGCATGAGGTTGATGCAAGGCTTACGGCTAAGGCTCCCCATGAACACAGTCTAGGAGCGTGTCACGGAGTGGGTACACCATCTTTGGAGAGACCAGCGAGGGCCATTCGTTAGAATGGGGGTGCTGACCGACATCCGTCCTCTGATTGGGACCCGGGTTTATAGGGTATGTAGTGCAATTATTCTACATGTGTGCACGTGTGTGAGAGTCAAGATCTAGGTGTCAAGGATAAAATAGAAAGTTTTTTTTTGAAAGTAAAACAAAAACATACAATGGCCGGGCCAAGTGGCTGCCTACGTTTCCCTCTTGTGGAGGAACTCAGGCCATCGTAGTTCACACATAAAGCAAACACATGTAAATCAAGGAATGAAACAATTAGCAAGTACTCCTGCAAAACAAAGGTTAGCCTTATAATATATGGGGAGTTTCTTCATCGTTAGGAAGGTCCCAAGACTCAGAAACAGAGGGGAGAACAGATCTAAAACCCTGTATACGTGTTTGAACCGAACAAAAATCCTTTTTCGAACCAGAGAATCAGATCAGCCGGGCAGAACTGAGATGTCTCGTACGAGACTGTTTGCGCGCGAGGTTTTCCTTCAAGGCACGTTTTTGTCCTTCGATTTACCTTTTTGTTGATTTGAGAGTCACCACCATGTTGTTGTCAGAACACGGACCGAGATGTCTGGATTCGGGGGTTAAGTTATGAATTGGGAAGGTCAAGGAGCACCCAATTCACCCAATCTAGGATTGGTCTTGCTAAGAAATCATCATCATCGTTTTAAAATCATGCATTCATGTACCAAAAGAAAAAAACAAACAAATAAATAATCGCTTATTTATTTGGGATGTTGGATCATGTGCTTCGAGAACATCTCCATGGATTGGAGAGGCTCTAGGCTGATCCTTTAATGGAATCACACTACTTCAAAGCAAAGAATGAGATGAGAAGATAGAAAGCAATGATTTTACCTAAGCGTTTTCTTCAAGAATCCTTTGGATGGCCTTGACTAAAGGCCTTGATCTTCCAAATTTCGTGGATACAGAAAGGGGCTGATTATAAGAGCTTCTTTGATCAGATTTGGAGTCTAGAGTTGACCATTAGTCATTCTAGCCAAGAACAACTATATTTATAGGGGTTTTGGACCTAGGGTTTTGGCCAAGAAGGTAAGTTGAGGTGGGAATCCAAAACTTGATTCTCACAGTGGTATATTTGGACTCTAGGATCATCCCCGGGATTTTCCCCGGATTGCATGAGTGTTTGCCAAGAAAAGGGGTTAAGATCAGCAAGGAAACTGACCAAAACCCGACTGTCAAGGGGGGATACCTCGTACGAGACATCAATGTCTCGTACGAGACATCCATGTGCTGGAATCACATTTTTACCCTCTGCAGCAGTTTTAATGTTCATTTTGGCCCCTAACTAACAGAGTCAGCCAGAAACTTAACGAAACATGTCCAACTTAATGAGTTTCGACCCAAATCAAAGGCGAGACACATAAGTAGTATGATTATGAATGAACGTCCAAAATGGGGTGTTTTCCTTTGAGGCACGTTTTCGTCCTTCGATTTACCTTTTTGTTGATTTGAAAGTCGCCACCATGTTATTGTCGGAACATGGACCGAGACGTCTGGATTCAGGGGTTAAGTTATGAATTGGGAAGGTCAAGGAGCACCCAATTCACCCACTCTATGATTGGTCTTGCTAAGAAATCATCATCATCGTTTCAAAACCATGCATTCATGTACCAAAAGAAAAAAAAGCAGCTTGGGCTTCGGACCACATGTTAGTTGTTGTCCCATAAAATTTTCCAAAAGCAATAATGATATTCCCATAACAATTGCGAATGACACCTCCTCCCGAAGCAACGCCAGGATTGCCACGAGAAACCCCATCCGTATTCAGCTTAAACTGATTATTTGAAGGCTTTTCCCAAACAACAGCCCTCACCCGAGATATAAACAAAGCCATAGAGATTTTGAACAAATCTCTTATATGAATCTCAGACGGGGGGGGGGGGGGGAGAAAGCTGAATATTAAAAGCCTTAACAATGGTAGACACATCATCCGTAATGGACTGAATAAGAGTGTGTTTGTTGGGCTTGATGTCTTCAAACACACACTTATTTCTTTGTTTCCAAACATTCCAGATTATAAGGGGTGGGAGAACTTTTCATGCCCAAGAGAGGAGGGGAGAAGCTTTACACGGCTTTTCGTACCACCATGAACAGAGAATTTGGTGAAGATTCCCAAACAGGATGAGAATGCAAAAACAATGGCCAAAGAAATTCCATGCATGCCGAGCAAGATCACTATATACCAGGAGATGGGCGACCGTTTCAATAGAAGGTTTATCACAGAAAGAGCACTTGGAAGCAATAAGAATACCTTTATGTTGAAGAGATGTGTCCACAGGAATGCCATTTAGGAGAGCCCTCCAAGCGAAAATTGAGACTTTGAGAGGGATATGTTTGTGCCAAATAGAGGAGAAAACCATACTTTTAGACCTTGGGGTTCGGCATTCAGACCAAGTAGATTTTCTAGAAAAAGAACCTGAGGGGGAAGGTTTCCAAATAATTCTATCAGATTGATCTGTCAAAGTGACCTTTTGATCAGTAATCAAATTCAGCAATTGAACACCATAATGCTCACAAATGAAGTTGTTGGTCCCAGAAGGGCAACAAGGGTATGAAAAATGCTAGAGGGGGGTGAATAGCGTTTTTAAAATTCTTTTCAAACCCTTTTGCGAAGCAATGGCAAATGCGCACGACTCTTAATTTGGCTAAGTATAGCGCGCAGCAAGAGTGTGAAATGCACAGCGGAAATTTAAAGCAATCACTTATGCGCAGGGAGATGCGCAGAAGTGTAAAACGCACGCGCTATGTTTTGGCTAAAGAGTGGCGCAAAATGGTACTTAGGCAGAAATCAAATAAACACAATGCAAACGATGCAAAACAATCTACAAAGATCAAACAAAGCAATATATTAGAAAAGCTTGAAAGTAATATGCAAAGCAGAATATAAAGACAAGCTATTTGGAGAGGTTCGATCGGGAAAAGATCTACGTCCTCAACCAAGATGGTTAGTCTTGGATTTTCTAAAGAGATCTTATTATATGAGAGAGTTACAAGTTACAACAATGTAGAACAAACTAACTCAAAGATCTATAATCTATGAAGAACAAATCCTAGACTAAACCGGTGTATCTCTAGAAGTATGATCGAAATAATCAAAGCTTCACGAGGTGTGTGTGTGTTCAGAAATTCTGGGCTCTATGAATCTGTGAGATGAAGAGCACGAAGAATTCTGGGTGATACAAGGCTTATAGGATCTGGGCTTGGTTGAGTATGAATGTATGAAGGTTGATCTTGAGAATTCTGGAAATATGCAAGCAATCTTTAAATCATCAACGTTTCTCTTTTGGAAGTAATAACTCAAGCAGCTTGGAAATGAGGATGAGCAGGGCTATTTATAGTGGAGCTTCAAAAACTAGCCGTTGGAGCTCTGAGCAAGGTTGATGCGCTGTCACAATGTGATTGGCGCGCAGCTGTCCTTTATAGCCGTTGGAGACAGAGCAAGTGGATAAGATTCAAACTTCTTCTAGAAGGATGACAGCTGTCTTCATTTTGAATTTCAAACATGAGGCGCATCTCCATCTACGTGTATGCTGAGTGTGTTTGATTTGTCGTATGTACACATCAGCACCTTGGCTCATTTCAAAAAGCGTAGCTTGTTATGACTCTTTCCAAGCTTCTAAAAGGTGAGGTCAGGAAATGAGAGAATTGACTAAGGCAAGTATGCGCGCGCATGGAAGCCATGAGCATTGAGTGCGCATAAGATGTGCTGCGCATGAGAGTCATGCGCATCCTTTAGTCATTTGCACATGAGACCTCAAATCCAAAGTTAAGAGAACTGTTGAAGTGTTAAGGACCAGGACAGAAGGACCTGCGCATGGGAGTCATGCGCAAGTGATGGATGCGCAGATGATGATCTGCGCATGGTCTTCTTGCTTGCTCCTTGGTATTCTTCAAATATTGAAATTAAGCACAAGCGCTTTCCAAGCTTCAAGAATATGAGGTTGTTGAAAGATAAGTATAAGGACCAAGTTAATCTGCTCTGCTCATAGAAGTCATGCGTATAGAGAATGTGCAGACGTTCTGCTCATGAAAACTAAACAAGTGTTGTTCTCCACATGAAAGCGAGCAGATAATGTTCTGCGCATGGAAATGAGCAAATGTTCACTGCGCATGAAGATGAGCAGATGATGCTCTGCGCTGCGCATGGAATGCTCTGCGATGCGCATGGAATGCTCTGCGCTGCGCATGGAATGCTCTGCGCTGCGCATGGAATGCTCTGCGCTTTATACTTGGTCTTCAGTAATTGAAACCTCAATTCTAAGCATAAGCCCTAACCACTAAGCCTATTCTAAAAAGTGGACTTAGCTAAAAATTGAAGTTTATAAAACTTCTTACATAAGATCCTAAAGTCCATAAAAAATAAGCATAGGTGATGGTATCAATCAATTCTATCATAATTTGGGAGGGTTAAGAAATAAGCATACCCAACAATCTCTCCCTAAATGATTGATGCCATTACCTACTATAACAAAGGCAATTCATTGTACTTGATAATAACATGTTCATAGAAATGAAAATGGTAAATCATGCCTCACGTCAATGCACACACTAGCCAATGTTATAGATTTCTAGTCTAACCAAAAGATATAACTTACAATATGGGAAAGACAGAAATATCATTCAGTGCATACAGATAATATGAGTTTAGGATTGGTATGCGTTTAAACTGAATGTTTAAAACATCATGCACAGAAAATATGAGCAGTTAAGTATATGCGCATGAAGTTTGAAATAATGCATTCATTGTTCCACAAACAAAAAGTTTGAATTGAACAAGGTTTTAGGAAAAGCAATGATGCATTATAATTTTAGAGTTCACCTTTGAGAGAGCTCTGCGCACTTCATCTTGTAGCTTCCCAAATTGCTTTGCGCAGAGCTTCAATTATTTGAAGCGGGAGCATCAAATCGGAAATTTTTGCCTTTGATAGATTACTCTCCCCCTTAATCTCTCCCCCTTAATGCCTTTGTTCTCTCCCTATTTGCCTTTGTTAGATAACTCTCCCCCCTTAATGGTACAATCAATGCCTTATAGCATACTGGCCTGCACAGTGACCACTTGAGGGATCTAAGAGAGCAGACACCGGAAGAATGATATACTGAGGTCCACGGGGTATGCGCGTGAGGTTCATGCGCAGCAATATAATGTGCAGAGTTTCTTTGAAAACTCATAAATATTTTGCCTTGTGCGCAACATCTTGTGCGCTTCATATGCGCAGGCGCATGAGGCATTTCCTATCTTAGAGAATTATCAAGTAAACACAAGATCATTAGTATTGACAAATCATATGGACAGGTTAGCTAAGTTCAAGCATACCCATTTCTCCTCTCAGGAATACAAATCTTTTTGCGTCAAGAGCCTTTGTGAGGATATCAGCAATTTGATTGTCTGTGCCCACGTGCTCTAAGTGAATATTTCCTTTTTCCACGTGGTCCTTGAGAAAATGATATTTGATGTCGATGTGCTTTGTCTTTGAATGCATGACAGGATTGTTGGAGACTGCTATGGTGGACATATTATCGCAGAAAATTGGGCAATTTCCTTCATTAATTCCATAGTCCACTAATTGTTGCTTCATCCATAGGATTTGGCAGCAGGAGCTCCCAGCAGCAATGTATTCAGCTTCTATAGTGGAGATGGACACAGCAGCTTGCTTCTTGCTTGCCCACGCAACAAGTCGATTTCCAAGGAAATGACAAGTTCCACTTGTGCTCTTCCTGTCAATAGTGCATGCTGCGTAGTCTGCGTCTGAATAACCTAGTAAATCGAAATTTGAATCTTTGGTGTACCAAAGTCCAAGGTTAACAGTTCCAGAAAGATAACGAATAATGCGTTTAACAGCAGTTAAGTGCGCTTCTCTAGGGTCCGCTTGATAGCGCGCACAGACACAAACACTAAACATAATATCTGGCCTACTTGCAGTAAGATAAAGGAGAGAGCCAATACCTCGATATAAAGTTTGATCAAATTTATTACCTTTCAAGTCTTTGTCAAGCTTGTTGCCCGTGGCCATTGGAGTGTCGTATGCTTTAGCATTCTCAAGTCCAAATTTCTTGATTAAGTCCCTTGTGTACTTGGCTTGATTTATGAAGATACCATCATTCAATTGCTTGATTTGAAGCCCGAGGAAGAATGTGAGTTCTCCCATCATGCTCATTTCAAACTTTCTTTTCATGAGCTTCACAAAGCGCTTACAAAGTAACTCATTAGTAGAACCAAATATAATATCATCGACATAAATTTGAACAAGTAAAGAATGATCATTATACTTAGCAATAAAAAGAGTTGTATCGATTTTACCGCGCTTGAAGCCTTTCTCTAGTAGGAATTTTGATAGCGTATCGTACCATGCTCTTGGAGCTTTCTTAAGTCCATACAAAGCTTTTTGAAGCTTGAAGACATGATTTGGAAATCTGCTATCTTCAAATCCAGGTGGTTGTGCTACGTAGACCGTCTCTTGGAGTTCACCGTTGAGAAATGCGCTCTTCACATCCATTTGATAAAGATTGAATTTCTTGTGAGAGGCATAAGCTAAGAAAATTCTTATAGCTTCTAGCCTTGCTATAGGTGCAAACGTTTCATCGTAGTCGATTCCTTCCTCTTGCCTATAGCCTTGCGCCACCAACCTTGCTTTGTTTCTTGTGATGCTTCCATTCTCATCCATCTTGTTTCTGAATACCCATTTTGTACCAATAACTCCTTGGTCATGAGGTCTGGGTACTAAGGTCCAAACCTTGCAGCGCTCAAATTGGTTAAGCTCTTCTTGCATAGCAGTAACCCAGCTTGAATCTTAGAGCGCTTCGTCAATCTTCTTTGGTTCGATTTGAGAGATAAAGGAGTAATATTCATCATCAAAGTTTGTTGCTCTCCTAGTGCGAACCCCTACATTGAGATCACCAATGATGTTTGAAGTTGGATGATCTCTAACTTCACGAACCTCGGGAGGTAAGTTTGGTTGAGTAGTAGGAATACGAAGATATTCAATGGGTACTTCATTAGCTTCAACATCAAGATCATCAAAAGTGATTTGCTGAAACGGAGAAACATCATGCGCAGGAGGGGGTGTATGCGCATCAGGAGTTGTCACTTCTGGCGCAGCATCTGGTGTATGCGCATGAGATGGACTTGCTTGATTCTGATTTTGATAATCATTCTGCGCAGGTGCAGTTTGAGGCTGCATACCTGTCTCATTATTCTCAACAGAATCATCAGAATCATTTGGAGCCAAATGTGGCTCAAGGAGAGAATGCTCATCAAAAGTAACATGTACAGATTCTACAATTACTAGAGTAGTTCTATTAAAAACACGAAAAGCTTTAGAATGTTTGGCATACCCAACAAAAATACCTTCATCTGCTTTGGCGTCGAATTTACCTCTATGATCTTTGCCGTTGTAGAGGATATAGCATTTGCAGCCAAAAATCTTGAAGAAAGCAATGTTGGGCGCTCTTCCTCTCCATAACTCATATGGAGTTTTGTTGTAGGCTTTGTTGATGAGGGATCTATTCTGAGTAAAGCAAGCAGAGTTGACAGCTTCACCCCAGAAATACTTTGGAAGCTTAGCTTCTGCTATCATTGTTTTTCCAGCCTCAATCAACGTGCGATTCTTTCTTTCCACAACGCCATTTTGTTGAGGAACTCCAGCAGCAGAGAAATTGTGATCAATTCCATGGTCATCGCAGTATTGAGCAACACCGTTATTCTTGAATTCAGTTCCATTGTCTGATCTCACGCTCACGATGTCGTCTTCTTTTTGAGTTTGGAGCTTTCGAAATAGCGCAGTCAAGATATCATAGCAGTCATCTTTGGATATCATCATTTCGACCCATGTGTATCTTGAGTAGTCATCCACCACGACTAAAGTATATTTGTTTCCTCCAATGCTCGCAGTAGTGACCGGTCCAAACATGTCCATGTGAAGCAGTTGTAAACATTTGGAAGTTGAGGAGGCAATCTTGCTGGAGAAAGACTGCTTAGGTTGTTTACCGAGCTGGCATGCTGCGCATTTTCTGTCATGATGGTCAGCTACTTTGGGAAGTCCTTTGACAAGATTTTCCCTTCCTAGCTTGGCCAAATACTTGAAGTTTAAATGACTTAAGCGCTTATGCCATAGCCAGCTGCTTTCACTTACATTCTTTGCTACAAAACAGAGATTAGTGATAGAATCTATAGCAGTAAGATCAATAATGTAAACATTAGTCTTACGAGTCCCTGTGAGCAAAGTGAGTCCGGATTTGCCATCTTTAATATAGCAATGCGTTGAAGTGAAATGGCATTCCAGACCTTTATCACAAAATTGTGATATGGAGAGCAGGTTGTGCTTGAGTCCTTCTACGAGCGCAACTTTCTCAATGCACACTTTATCTTTTCTGATTCTTCCATATCCAACTATGTGCCCTTTGTTGTTATCTCCAAAAGTTACAGAGGGACCTCTTCCTTCATGCACATATTCAAGAGCGGTGACATCTCCAGTCATGTGTCTAGAGCATCCACTGTCGAGGTACCATATATGCGCTTTAGCTTGTGAAGAGTGCGCAGTGAAGCAGGAGACCTGAAAGATAGACATTAAGAACGCAGGTCCCCTTTATTCTTGGGTCCTAGAGTTAGAAACTTTTGACAACCCACTCCTGTCTGACCTTAGGATTTTTACGTCCCTTGGCATTAGGAACAAATCGCAAAAGGCATTCTACAGCCTTGTGACCTAAACCATCACACACAACACAATGATGAAAGCCACTTATAGATTGGGTTTTTACAAACTCTTTACTTTTCTTTGGCGCAGCATTCTTTACTGGAGCAGATGAACTTGCTTTGACAAATATCATTTTCTGAGGTTTGGGTGCGCCCCCGCATGGCTTTCATACGCATGACCCTTTTGCGCAGATTTGACATTTGAAGTTGAAGCGCGACCATAGTCAGAATATGAGTTGTCATGCGCAAGTTCAACTTTAGCCTTACCCTTGGCTTTTCCAGTTTGCTTCTTTGGGTAGACATAATGGAAATTTTGTCTCTGGACTTTCTCCTGTCCTTTACCCACTGAAGCAGAATGCTTTGCTTTAGAAATTTCAATAGTCTGCTGTGGTGTAAATTCCTTTTCCTTTTCAGAGCAAACTGCGCATTTAAAGTTATCACTAGTTGAGAATCCCAAGCCTTCCTTGTCTCCACTAGCTTTTTGGGATTCTAGAATTTGGTCCATAGTGACACGAGATTTGGTCCACTCATCAGTGATCTTTGTGAGATCAGCTACTTGAGCAGCCAATTCTTCGTTTCTTACTTTAAATAGCTCATTTTAATCTGTGAGAAAACGGTTCTTTTCAGTAAGAGGAGTCATGCTCTTAATCTGCTCCTTAAGGAGGGTGATCTCAGATTTTAAAAGAGTTATCTCCTTCTTAAGCTGTGAAATTTCTCCAATTGATAAGTCCACTGCTTCTTTCATAGAGTTAAATTTCTTGATTATCTTTTCAGCTTGCTGAAAAATAGACTCGCGCTCAGCAGCAGAGTCATCCTTTTCTATTACAATTTCAGCAGGAATTTCAAGAGATTCTTTGCGTGTTGGCGCAGCAACGAATTTCTTCGTTAGGTCTGCTCTGGCAAATAAGTACTTGCCATTCTGTCTGGTTGGAGTTAGATGTCCCATTTCTGCCAGTTCTATGATGGTGGGACCTTTCTTCTGAATAGTACTTGGCGCAGCCTTTGTGTCCATTTTGGGATCATTGTCTGACTCGCTATCAGCATCGGCATTGGCCACTAAGCAGAGTAGTCCATCCTCAGAGTCATCATCACTGTCTTCAGTGTCAGTCTCTATCCAGGTCTTGAGTTGCTTCTCAGCAGAGTCTTCTTCAGCAACCATTCCGCGCTGCTTTGAAAATCTCTGCGCAGTATTCTTCTTCATGTACTCAAATCTTGACGTAGGGCATTTTGATGCAAAATGACCAGGCTTTCTATAGTTGTAGCAAACCAAGTCATCTTCTTTCTTTGAGTCTCTGCCACGAGAGAACTTTGCAGGAGTAATACTTGAAGATCCAGGTTTTGAGAATTCCCTGAATTTTTGGAATCGCTTAACAAACATAGCGAAATCATCATCACCCATTTCAAGCAGAGAAGAAGTGGAGACTTTGTCTGAGGTTTGAGCAGGCGCAGGTTCTCTTTGAGCAATCATTGAAATTGCTTTTCCTTTTCCTTCAGTTTCATCAATTCGATCAAGCTTAAGCTCATACACTTTTAAGTTGGCGTATAAGCTGCGCAGAGGCCAAGTATCTAAAAATCCAGAATCTTCCAGATGACTTGCCTTGTGCACATATCTGGAACCTAGCGCATCTAAGAATTGAGAATTTACTTCTTTATTGGTGAAGGTAGTTCCAAGAGATTTACAAGAGTTTACAACAGCACAGAAGTGATCATAAGTTTGTCTCAAGGTTTCACCATCCTTTCTCATGAAGCAGTTGAATTTTCTTTGCACCAAAAATCTTTTGTTTTCCTTGCTTACTTTGTTTTCATTCACATATCCTTCAATAGCCTCCCATAGTTCCTTTGCAGTTCCACCGCTCACAATTTGATTGTGCGTGGAGAGGTCTAGAGTGCTAAGAATGATGTTCCTTGCTCTTCCATCATAGCCAACCCATTTCTTTTCTTCATCGGTCCATTCCTCTTTGGCCTTCTTGATGGTAGGATTCTCCTTATTTGTAGCAGCATCAGGATTAGCCTTCATTGGAATGTAGGGTCCTTCAAGAACGATGTCGTGGAGGATCTCATCGATAGAAGAAAAATGAGTGAGCATGCAGTGCTTCCAGATTTCGAAATGATCTTTATTCAGCACAGGGACATGTGAATAGTTAGCCATTGCCCAAGATTTTGAAGCCATCTTGAATCAGCACCCAAGCTGTTAAGCTTGAAAAACAAAACAAGTTTTATGAAGGTGTTTGCTCTGATACCACTTGTTGGTCCCAGAAGGGCAACAAGGGTATGAAAAATGCTAGAGGGGGGTGAATAGCGTTTTTAAAATTCTTTTCAAACCCTTTTGCGCAGGGAGATGCGCAGGGAGATGCGCAGCAAGAGTGTGAAATGCACAGCGGAAATTTAAAGCAATCACTTATGCGCAGGGAGATGCGCAGAAGTGTAAAACGCACGTGCTATGTTTTGGCTAAAGAGTGGCGCAAAATGGTACTTAGGCAGAAATCAAACAAACACAATGCAAACGATGCAAAACAATCTACAAAGATCAAACAAAGCAATATATTAGAAAAGCTTGAAAGTAATATGCAAAGCAGAATATAAAGACAAGCTATTTGGAGAGGTTCGATCGGGAAAAGATCTACGTCCTCTACCAAGATGGTTAGTCTTGGATTTTCTAAAGAGATCTTATTATATGAGAGAGTTACAAGTTACAACAATGTAGAACAAACTAACTCAAAGATCTATAATCTATGAAGAACAAATCCTAGACTAAACCGGTGTATCTCTAGAAGTATGATCGAAATAATCAAAGCTTCAAGAGGTGTGTGTGTGTTCAGAAATTCTGGGCTCTATGAATCTGTGAGATGAAGAGCACGAAGAATTCTGGGTGATACAAGGCTTATAGGATCTGGGCTTGGTTGAGTATGAAGGTATGAAGGTTGATCTTGAGAATTCTGGAAATATGCAAGCAATCTTCAAATCTTCAAAGTTTCTCTTTTGGAAGTAATAACTCAAGCAGCTTGGAAATGAGGATGAGCAGGGCTATTTATAGTGGAGCTTCAAAAACTAGCCGTTGGAGCTCTGAGCAAGGTTGATGCGCTGTCACAATGTTATTGGCGCGCAGCTGTCCTTTATAGACGTTGGAGACAGAGCAAGTAGATAAGCTTCAAACTTCTTCTAGAAGGATGACAGCTGTCTTCATTTTGAATTTCAAACATGTGGCGCGTCTCCATCTACGTGTATGCTGAGTGTGTTTGATTTGTCGTATGTACACATCCGCACTTTGGCTCATTTCAAAAAGCGTAGCTTGTTATGACGCTTTCCAAGCTTCTAAAAGGTGAGGTCAGGAAATGAGAGAATTGACTAAGGCAAGTATGCGCGCGCATGGAAGCCATGAGCATTGAGTGCGCATAAGATGTGCTGCGCATGAGAGTCATGCGCATCCTTTAGTCATTTGCACATGAGACCTCAAATCCAAAGTTAAGAGAACTGTTGAAGTGTTAAGGACCAGGACAGAAGGACCTGCGCATGGGAGTCATGCGCAAGTGATGGATGCGCAGATGATGATCTGCGCATGGTCTTCTTGCTTGCTCCTTGGTATTCTTCAAATCTTGAAATTAAGCACAAGCGCTTTCCAAGCTTCAAGAATATGAGGTTGTTGAAAGATAAGTATAAGGACCAAGTTAATCTGCTCTGCTCATAGAAGTCATGCGTATAGAGAATGTGCAGACGTTCTGCTCATGAAAACTAAGCAAGTGTTGTTCTCTACATGAAAGCGAGCAGATAATGTTCTGCGCATGGAAATGAGCAAATGTTCACTGCGCATGAAGATGAGCAGATGATGCTCTGCGCTGCGCATGGGATGCTCTGCGCTGCGCATGGGATGCTCTGCGCTGCGCATGAAATGCTCTGCGCTGCGCATGAAATGCTCTGCGCTTTATACTTGGTCTTCAGTAATTGAAATCTCAATTCTAAGCATAAGCCCTAACCACTAAGCCTATTCTAAAAAGTGGACTTAGCTAAAAATTGAAGTTTATAAAACTTCTTACATAAGATCCGAAAGTCCATAAAAAATAAGCATAGGTGATGGTATCAATCAATTCTAACATAATTTGGGAGGGTTAAGAAATAAGCATACCCAATAGAAGTCATGTCTCGGAATGCCATGCTGAAAAAGACTAAAGATTTGAACATGCTCAAAAGGGAGAGGGGGCATTTGACCATCCAACCATCTCTCATGAATGGATATATAACCATCACTAACCCGCCACCCAATTCTGTCTTCCATAAATCCTTTAACCCCAAGCATACATTTCCAAATGTGGGATGCATAAGAAGTGCTGGTAGCATCCATAGGATGAATCCTATAACAATACTTCCGAAGCATAAAAGAGGCCCAAAGAGAGTCGCTACCACGTAATCTCCACCAAAGCTTCATAGCAAAAGATGTGGATATACTTTCAAAAGATCGAAATCCTAAGCCGCCTTCATTTTTAGGCCAGCACATCTTTTTCCACCCAATCCAATGACATTTCCTCGATCCGTCTGAACCATTCCAGAAAAAGTTCTGTTTGCGCGTGAGGTTTTCCTTCGAGGCACGTTTTCGTCCTTCAATTTATCTTTTTGTTGATTTGAAAGTCGCCACCATGTTATTGTCGGAACACGGACCGAGATGTCTGGATTCGGGGGTTAAGTTATGAATTGAGAAGGTCAAGGAGCACCCAATTCACCCAATCTAGGATTGGTCTTGCTAAGAAATCATCATCATCGTTTCAAAACCATGCATTCATGTACCAAAATAAAAAAAACAAGCAAATAAATAATTGCTTATTTATTTGGGATGTCGGATCATGTGCTTCAAGACCATCTCCATGGATTGGAGAGGCTCTAGACTGATCCTTTAATGGAATCACACTACTTCAAAGAAAAGAAGGAGATGAGAAGATAGAAAGCAACGATTTTACCTAAGCGTTTTTTTTTCAAGAATCCTATGGATGGCCTTGACTAAAGGCCTTGATCTTCCAAATTTCGTGGGTATCAGAGAGGGGCTGATTATGAGAGCTTCTTTGATCAGATTTGGGGTCTAGAGTTGACCGTTAATTCACCATTAGTCATTCTAGCCAAGAACAACTATATTTATAGGGGTTTTGGACCTAGGGTTTTGGCCAAGAAGGTAAGTTGAGGTGGGAATCCAAGACTTGATTCTCACAGAGGTATATTTGGACTCTAGGATCGTCCATGAGATTTTCCCCGGATTGCATGAGTGTTTGCCAAGAAAAGGAGTTAAGATCAATAAAGAAACTAACCAAAACCCGACTGTCAAGGGGGGATACCTCGTACGAGACATCAATGTCTCGTACGAGACATCCATGTGCTGGAATCACATTTTTCCCCCTCTGCAGCAGTTTTAATGTTCATTTTGGCCCCTGACTAACAGAGTCAGTCAGAAACTTAATGAAACATGTCCAACTTAACGAGTTTTGACCCAAATCAAAGGCGAGACACAGAAGTAGTGTGATTATAAATGAACGTCCAAAATAGGGTGTCTACAAGTTCACAATTAGGCGTTGCATGGCCTTAATAGTACCTTTCAGAGGATCAATAATAGAAAGAAAATATAACGGAATGGACTGCAAACAAGAGGATATAAGAGTCATCTTAGCCCCATAAGAAAGAATTTTACCTTGCCAAGCATCCAATTTTGCTTCCATCTTTCGAATAATGGGAGCAAACAGGCTTAGTTTCTTTCGACCCAAGTACAAAGGACAGCCCAAGTACGTTAAAGGCAGCTCTTTCTTTTGGAACCCAGTAACCTCACTTATTATAGCATCCCTTGTAACATCATTTTTGCCAGTCACAAAGCAAGATTTCCCTACACTCACTAGCTGCCCCGAGAATTTTTGGTAAGCATCAAGGCATGTCTTATGCAGCTCAAGGGACTCTTTCAAGCCATTACAAAAAATGATAATATCATAGGCATAAGATAAATGAGAGACAACAGGAACATGAGGATGAGAATGAAATCGAATCCAACCTCGAGAGTCATGAAGATAGTTCAACCATCTACTAAGAATTTTTGCTGCAATAATGAAAAGGCTAGGAGATAAAGGATCACCTTGACGAAGCCCCCGAGTGGAATGAAAGAAACCACAAGTCTCCCCATTAATAAGAACAGAGAACCAACAACAAGAAATACAGTGGCAGATCATATCTACCCATTCAACCGAAAAGCCAAATTTTTTCAACACTTTGATCAAGGAAACCCCATGAAAGACGATCGTAAGCCTTTGCCATATCCAGCTTAATAGCAATATTTGAACCCCGAACTTTATTTTTGAGCGACTGCATCATTTCTTGAGCTAATAAGACATTTTCATGAATGAGTCTCCCACGAACGAAGCCACTTTGATTGGCTGATATGATCCGAGGTAGGATTGACCCAAGTCTCCCCGTAAGAAGCTTAGTAATAATTTTGTTCGAAAAATTACAAAGGCTTATAGGGCGAAGATCAGAAAAAGAGGAGGGATTATCTATCTTCGGGATAGTCACAATCAGCGTGCTAGTCTAGCTACGAGGCATTTCAAAACTACAAAAAAATTCTTTAATAGCTCGAAATAAGTCTTCTTTAATAATATCCCAGCACGAAGTATAAAAAACACCCGTAAAACCATCTGGCCTAGCAGCGCTTTGCCCATTCATATCTCGAATAACCTCAAGAATGTCCTCCATCGAAGGGACAGCCGTAAGGGAATTATTTTCCTCAATTGTGATGAGAGGAGGGATAATATTAAGGAGCTCATCATATGGATCCTGCCCTTGTTCAGCCGTGAGTTGAGCTTGATAAAAAGCTACAGCTTCATCCTGGATCTCATTCTTAGAGGAGAGAAGATTGCCATCTCCATCCCTAATGCGATGTAAGTAAAGTTTCTGTCTCTTTTTCTTGACATATGCCTGAAAAATTTTTGTATTTTGATCTCCCTCCTTAACCCACTTAATATTTGCCTTCTGCCGCCAAAAAGAGTCCTCGATATTCAATTTATTAAGGAGGTTAGCCTGGGCTAAATTTAAGCCTGCACGATTCTCTTCCATAGGATTACACTCAACTTCAGCTTCTTGTAATAGCACATTCAAAATAATATGAGTTTAAGTTTGAAATGTGCTTAAACTGATTGTTTAAACAATATGCATGAAAATATGAGCAGTTAAGTTTTATGCATAATGATTTTTGAAATATGATGCATTCATTGCTCTACAAACAGGAAGTTTGAATGAACAAGGTTTTGAAGAGAATGATATGCATATTCTCATTAATAACTTGACTGATGATAAAAGTTACAAATTACAAGTTACAATGAAAGTCAAAAACAAGTGCTAAAATATGTAAGCACTTTCAAAAGATTTATCAAACTAAAGTTCAATCATTTACAAACAACAAACGATAAACAAAAGTGAACAAACTAGAATAGGCGCGCATCAGGAGTCATTGGGCGCGTCATCAGGGTGGCTGGGGTGCACCAAGTCGTCGATCGTATCTATCTTCTAGCTGACTGTAACAAGGACTTCATTTGCGCGCTCCACCTCTGCATGAGTCGCTCTAACTCCATCTCTAAGATAGGCAAGATGTCCAGCATTGACATTCTGGTATTCATCAACGGATCTTTGAGTTACTTGGAACTCATTTGCCATACTTTCAATGATGCTCTGGAGTGTATAGTCAATCGACTGTTGAGCACTCTGAATGCTAGAAGAGAGTTGGTGAAGGCGCACATCTGCGTGTGAATGCTCAACTCCAAAATGAGTGACAAAATTTTCCTTTAACACATCAAGTTTAGAAAGAATAGGAGCAATGTCAAACAGAGGCGCGCTAGAGGAAGGCGCAGATCTTGAAAATTCACTCAACAATTTTTCAGACAAGTCAGAAATAACTTTCTTCAACTCCTCAATCTTAACAAGTGATGCACTATCAGGTGCCATCACAACCCCTTTACCCAAAATGGCATTGAACTCAACATACAAACTATCCTTAAAGGATTTCAACCTTTCATCAACCTCTGCCTTTGTTAATATCATCTCCCCCTTAAATGCATCAAGCGATTACTCTAACTCAGAGATTTTTAAAGCT
Source organism: Campanula takesimana (assembly GCA_026119855.1). Classification (NCBI taxonomy): domain Eukaryota; kingdom Viridiplantae; phylum Streptophyta; class Magnoliopsida; order Asterales; family Campanulaceae; genus Campanula; species Campanula takesimana. The sequence goes on along the minus strand of JAOWBW010000750.1, from coordinate 542,635 downwards.
TGATTTTTGATATCAGATTGGATTACAGATTGGGTTTCGTGAATTTTAGAAAGTGTTTGTTGAATAGAGATAAGAATAGGCGCAGAGTCTGAAGGAGGCGCGCGAGAAGGAGAAGGCTCGCTTGGGTCGGGGAAATTTTGAAGAGTATGAGAGAGTGGTGAAAGTTTAGTAGAAGGAAGTGATGGGGAACTTGAACTTTTAGTGTGATCTGAGGAAGAGGAAGAAGTGGAGTATAAAGGTTGTTTGGAAATGGTTGGGGAAATGGATTTAGTAGGAATGGCAGAATGGGTACGGGAACGGGAAGGAGTATTAGACTGAAATTTGGGTTTTGAATGAGTAGGGGTTTTATCAATACCTGAATCAACTCTTTGAAGCTCCCCCTCAAATTTTGACTCCTCCTGAACAACGTCAACTGGGATCTGCTCCCCCTCAACCGTATCAACCAAGTCCTCACTTTTTGAGTCAACACCAAAAATTTCAGTGACTAACTTAAGTTTAACCTCAGAACGAGCCTTTGTAGGCGCATCAACAACATGAGGCGCACTAACAACAGGTGCAATGATCAAAGGGGCAGCAATAGGGAATTTAGGCGCGACAGAAGGGGCGCGTGATTTCATGGCATCACCCATTAGCTTCCTAGGCGTGCCAATAGCAGGCGCACCAACAACTCTAAAAGCCTCATCAATAACTCGTGCTCCAACTTCAGCAGCCCTTGCATGCTTTTCTGCACTAACTATCTTCTTTCTTAAATATTCGCGATGGATTCATTTCCTTAGTAGCTTTTCTCTTACGACCTTTGCCTTCAATAAAGGCGCACAAGGTTTCCTTGTGTAGACACCCCGATTTCGCACCCCTTAAACCCTCATTTTAATTGGTCTAAACACGATAATTGACCGTTAACGCGAATTCTAATCTGAAGTCATTGACCTCAAAGCGTGAGAAAATTCCTTGAGTCTAGGGGCTTTCCCCTACCCTCGTCCGTCCGTCAATTCATTCTGCACAAACACAAATGTCAAAAATCTCACGAGATTTTCCTTTGCTTCCTAAAATACTGGCCTCGTGCCTTCCCCCGTCAATTCCTGAAAAACTGACACAGCAAGGAAAGACAAATGAATGAAAGTCTCCGATCTTCAAAGTCTCAAATGAGCAGATACCCTCGAATGAATGAATATAAATCTGGGGCTGCACATTATAAGTCTGGGGCTGCACATCTTCGGTCTGGGTCTTACTTCGGAAGAAAGAATCGAACTCACAATGGTCGAGCATGGTTCGTTCGGATTCACATATGTGTCCGTTCAAAAGAAATGCCAGGTTTGGGACAACTCCTCAAAGCAGTTTGGTCCCCATCAAATAAGCATCAATTGTACAGATTACTCTTGGGTAACACTGGGGCTTCTTAAACCCCGACAATGGAATGCCAAAACACGGTGATGATTCTTGTGAACAGTTAAGTCCCCCCCCCCACAAGTGGAGACTTAGAACAAATCGCCAGTTGATGTCAACAGTTCAATTCACTGAGTTTGAAATCTGTTCCACTATACAATCACGGGCCTTACAATTTTGGTATGCATTAATAGACAGGGAAAACTCCTTACAGTAGTTTAGTCCCCAAGCAAAAGACTCTAATTGTAAAGACGACCTTTGGGCAACACGGCTATTTCCTCTACCGTCCACCAACGAATCATCAAAACATTGAGATGCCTTTGAAAAATGGTTGCAACCCCCCGTAAGCGGAATGTTATAATACACTCTTGAATCAGCAAGCCTAGAACTCACTTTCGGAATATACCAGAGATTCCACATTTGAATCACATATGACCGCTCTTCTAAACAGTCGGGTCCTTGCTAATGAAGCGTTGAGTATATGGGCTTATCATTGAAATGTTAGGGCTTCGATGGCCGACGTCTAAAGATCTACCATTAAGACACACTGGGGCTTCCGCGGTAAAAAACTGGGGCTTCCGCTTTTGACATCCGGGTCCTTATCATGAAAATACACTGGGGATTCCGCAATTGAAAACTGGGGCTGCCTTAGCCACCAACTGGGGCTGGTCCGAGCATTGTGCCTTGAGAGCATCGTCGAGAAGACTTGACCAAATGGGTGTCCAGAATTGAACTTTTGAGTGCTTGCGCTAGGCTTCCGTTCTCGCCCCACCATTCGTTCTCATCATAACTCCCAAAGTTTTCGAAAATCTCAAAAGAAAATATACACACTTCTTTCCTTTCCCGATTCTCCCTCTTTGCACATACACACTTTGTTCATTTTATAAAAAGGAGTGAAGTTTGAAATGCAAGCGATGCACACGTATCAATAAAATCAAAAAGAAAAAAAATTCTCAAAATAAAAGTGAGGTTCGAAATGCATTCATCAAAACAAAAAAATTGTGAAAAGAGATCATTATTCTTCAAAGCTTTCCAAAGAAAGAGAGTGCGTTCTCTGCCTCTCCAAAATCTCTAAATCATGAATTCCCTTGCTGCACGTGTATGACACTTCCAAGCACATGATGTCACAATATATTTTGCATACTAGTGAAAATCTCTTGCATGTACGCATCATGCACCCTGCCACATCATTATCAAGGAATGAAATCTCCTGACGCCATCTTTGCAAAGTCTATTCAAGTTGCCAAACCCGAACTACGTAGGGTCTGATTCCCACAAGGGATACGTAGGTAAATCATAAATGTCGCTGCATGCGAAGCTAACCTGCAGGTCACAAAGTAGCAATTTTGAGTTCATTGCGCACCTTCAGAAATGCGAGAGACCTCAGCCAAAATCCAAAAGCCAAAATATCACACAAAGCAAAAGTTGCTCTCGACCATCGTCAACAGACTGCAGTGCATAGCCCTCGTCTTCTCATCAATAAGAAAAAAAGCTACGATGTATCCTTTTCTTTTCTCTCGACTAAAATGCTTTGCTTTTCATTTTGAAATTGTTGTGGATTCCCATCTGGTCTTTCCGGTTTATCCGAGTTTGACCTCGACTATTTGGGTTACCCTGGTCTGTTTGGTCATCCCCCGAATTAGCCCCCCTCGTTTAATTTGGTTCCCCTCCTGTCCTTTTTGGTGTGTCCGAATCTGACCCTCGACTGTTAGGGTTTTCCCTCCGGTCTGTTTGGTCACACCGACTTCGACCCTCTAAAAATTTTGGTTACCCCCCAGTCATTTTTGGATTTATTCGAATCTGACCCTCTAAAAATTTGGTTACTTTTCCGGTCCACTCTGATGCCAGAGTTTGATGGATCAAGCACTGGTTACCCTTGGGTCCTTTTCGACTTAACCGAATCTGACCGTCAACGTAGTTGGTTACCCCTTGGTCATTTTCGGCTTAAACGAATTGGACCCTCGACGTAGGTTTTTTTACTTTTCTTTTTGGTCCGTGCCGGCGCCCGTACGGACCTCCCTTAGAACTACGCCCCGACTTGATTCCCGTATGGGATACGTAGGCAGCTCGAATAGGAGCTCAGTCGCCGATTTCTTCAAATTATCATGTTTTCTTTTCTTTCTTTCTTTCTTATCCCCAGCAAAGAGAATTCGAATTCTCAATGCCCTCCCTGGCTCAGAGATATGTGATCTCACCCAAAAGCCATTCTTCCGCTCCATTGCCCCGCTAGAGAGGTTTACTTCTCAATCTTCATCCCCAGCATTAAGCTGAACTACGATTGGTCTGATTCTCGAAAGAGATACGTAGGAAACTTGGAAGTCCAGGTTCGACCATATGCTTGCTTGATTTTCTTGAGTAGAACTACGAAGGCTTGATTCCCGCAAGGGATACGTAGGAAGCCCCACTTCAGGCTCAGCCGTTAAACCGAGATGAGATCGGTAGTCTCTTAGTGATCATCGAATTCCCTTTACTTTGCAAGTGAATTCGACGAGGGGCTCTATAGACACCCCGATCTCGCACCCCTTAAACCCTCATTTTAATTGGTCTAAACCCGATAATTGACCTAAAACCCCAGATTTGGCTGTTCGGGACTGCCGAGCGCCTTATCGGTACGTCGGATGCAAAAACCGAGTCCAGGTTCCTGATCAGGACTCAAAACCGAGTAAATAGGCATGTTTTCGAAAATCGCGCGCGCAGACGCTTTAATGGGTCCCGCGCTGCTAAAAAAGCCTTTTAACCGGTCATCTAATGCATTGATATTATACTATGCTATTCCTTGCTCTTTGATCAATTACAGATACACCGTCGCGATCATAAAAACATTCTGAGCAACTTTCATGTTGGGCCCGCAGACAACCGGGACACCGGAGCACGCACAACGGAGCAGTCGCGAAACAAAAGACGGAGCTGGAATAAATGTGTGCTGAGCAAGTAAGGAACCAGTCAACAAATGCCACATGGCAATCCATGGTTGGATTATAAAAAGAAAAGAAAAAAAATCAAAATGTTGACTTTTGCCAGGCGCACGACCGCACGCCTTAAACTGCACGGCCGCGCAGACCCAGATCAGCCTTTGTGCTATTTTTTCTCCTCCATTTTCAACCTTCATCATTTTCCTTCTCCCTCAAGCTCCTCCACCCTCCATCACTTCCATCACCCTCATCTGACCTCCCCCCTCTTCTACCCCTACCTTAGGGGTAGATTAGTCAAAAATCTCACCTCCCTCATCCCCTCCTAATGGCCTAAGTTTGAGCCAAAAACAACTCTCATTCTACAATTCTCTCATTCAACACTTGCTGCACAACACCTTCCTCTCCAACTCTTTCTCTCTACTCTCTACTCTCTCTCTCAATCTCAGCTCTCCATCCCACCACTACCCCACCATTCAGCCACCACCTAGCTATCACAAAAACAACACCAAAACACTCTCAAACAAACACTAAATCACAAACTCAAGCAACTCTTCAAGCAAACCTCATCCAACTCAAACAACAACAAAAAGCCTTCCCTTGGAAGCAAAGGAAGCACAAATCCCCCCTAACTAGGTAATACTCTCTTTGTGATTCTTAGATATGCAATTATGTAGATGACTTGATCATTTGTATAAGAGTCTAGCCACTAGTTGGCTAGACTCCCATATTTCTTGTTATCTCAATGTATTAAACTCATGATATGTCTATGTAAATGATGGTGTGGATATGTAAACTTGAGTTATATTGTCTTCACATGATTTTATGATGCTTATATGTTCATTTCATGGCCAAGTTTTAGGTCATTTATGTATAAATACATTCTTTGTCTTGGGATGCCATGAATCTGTCTTCTTTCCCCTTTTCTTGTGTATATTCATGTTTAGACTATGTTTTGTTGTCAAGTAGTTCAGTGATATCTAACATTCAAGGAGCAATCCCCAGTTTTTAGTTTTGGATTAGGATCACTTTAGGACAGCTACCGCGGTTCGGGACGGATGGCGATGCCAAAAATCTAATCCCCATGGAGAAGACTTTCTTTTAACTATGGGATTTGTCTCCCATTTTATGTGTATATATATGTATATCTCCCCGACTGTACTTAATACCCTCCCTTTTATGCGTTTTCTTTTCTTAACATGTACAAAACAACTTTCAAAAACTGATCGGGAATCCACCCAAGCCGGTTCCCGACCGTGACTTAAATGAACATACCTAGACTAGGAGACACCATTGTATATATAAATACCCATTCTTTTCAAGTTAAGGCATAAAATAAATCTTTCGAATAAGGCATTAAAATGAAGCCTAGGCGGAAGCATGCTAGAGACCGTAAGGGCGAGCGGAATGCTGCTAATCACCTTCTCCTCTCGTAACTTAGCCCCCGAACCCACTTCAATTTCAAATCAAAAAAGGGTTTATCTCTATTTTCCCTTAAAATAAAATGAGGTGGCGACTCTCTGCTTTTTCAAAACCAAGGTAGATAAACCGCTATGAGAAACTGAGCGGATTCAAACCGCATTCGCACGGATCTATTAAAAGGTTCGCGCGCGGGCTCTCACACTTTGAAACCTTAAAATTGATTTCTATGTTTAAAACCTGAATTTTTCACAACTCACAAGACAAGAAATCATTAGTAATAACAAAATTATATGGACTAGTTGAGTTCAAGCATACCCATTTCTCCTCTCAAAAATATAAATCTTTTTACATCACGAGCTTTTGTGAGGATGTCAACAATTTGATAATCAGTCCCCACGTGCTCCAAATGAATGTTGCCTTTTTCAACATAGTATTTGAGGAAGTGATATTTGATGTCGATGTGTTTGATTTTGGAGTGCATGATAGGATTTTTTGAAACTGAGATGGTTGAGGTATTTGGACAATTTTCTTCTATGATGTCATAATCCACCAACTGTTGTTTCATCCAAAGCATTTGACAGCAACAACTTCCAGCTGCAATGTATTCTTCTTTTGTTGTTGAAACTGAGACTGATGCTTGCTTTTTGGTAGCCCATGCCACAAGTCTGTATCCAAGGAAATGACAAGGGCCACTGATGCTTTTCCTGTTAATTGTGCATGCTGCATAATCTGCATCTGAATAACCTATAAGTTTGAAATTCGAATCTTTGGTGTACCAAAGTCCAAGGTTAACAGTACCAGATAGATATCTTATAATACGTTTTACAGCAGTTAAATGTGCTTCTCTAGGGTCAGATTGATAACGAGCACAAACACAAACACTAAACGTTTAGTCAAAGTTCACAAATATTGACCATCAAAAGTCAAAAGTGGCCAAACATAGTGAGACAGGGGGAGTACTATTCAGATAAACAACCAAAATATGGATCAAAAAGAGAAACACTAAGGAAAATCAAAGGGAGGCAAATAAGGTTCAAAAACTCAAGAACACCATGAATATCATATGAATGCACGAAGAACACGAAGAACACATGAACATCAACTTGAGCCAAAGTAAGAACATTATACATCAAAATGATCCTAAGACAATGTAGAACAACAATATGAGCATAAAAACATCAAAATAACAACAATCAAGCTCAAAATGACAAAAATCGAATCTGGGTAACAAAATATCCGAAAATCAATTTTGCAACAATAATCATATCAAACCAACATGGATCGTCATGATTTTAGAGTCTATGAAATTGAAATCAAGAGAGGGTCAAAACCTAACAAGAATCATAAGATAAAATCACAGATCGGGCAAATAATAGCAAAATTTCAAATTCGAGTTTGATAACAACCCAGTACTATAAAAGCTTGAAATTAAGGATTTAAGGTTCAATAAATCATACTATGTCATTGATGATCTTTTTGGGAGCTTGGGTTGATGAAGTTTTGGGAGCCATAATGCTTAAATGAAAAAAAATATGATGATTTCTGGAGAGAGAAAGTGACTGTCGGGAAGAGAGAGAGAGAGAGAGAGAGAGAGAGAGTTGAAGCACGATTTTGTTAGTGGGAAAAAGAGGCGGTTGATGATTTTGGGTAGTGGAGAGTCAAAAAGCTGAATGTACTACTATTTATACTATCTGAGAATTTGAAAGAGTGAAGTAGTGGGTTTAGCAGTTATGGAAAGAAAATAGGAAGAAGTGGGTTAGTGTAAGATACCCGCGGGAAAAATGGAAAAGGTTTCCCCTCGAGAATCAAACACGGTGTAATTCCAAAAGATAACGGAGTCGCCACGTTAGTTTAACTTTAAACCAAACTTAACGAAAAATGGTTAGAGAAAAAGGATTCGGAGGTCACGTTACACTTTGGGAAGAACTTAATCAAGGTTCACCCAAAGTGCCTCAGAAAACCGAGTCTCCCTAAGTTTGTTGATAAAAAATGTGCAAGTGTGTGTATGTGTTTTTCTTGAAAATGGGAGAAACCGACTTGTTTTAAAAAGTGATTTTGGAAAATGAAATGTAGGCATGTTAATGCCCTTTGTTTCTTGATACTTTATAGAGGCAAAATATAATGTTCATCCAAGTAAAATATGGTATTTTTAGGGACGTACTTTTACTTAGCCATGGAAAAGGCTAGCAAAGTCAAGAGGGACAATCTTCTTCATCCTATGCATCAAACCCATGTAAGAATAACCAAGATCAAGGTCAAGGCCATGGTTTGAGCAATCATTGGAGAATAATAACAATAATACCTTTACTTGGATAGAACCATAACTTGGATGAATAAAAATGGTCAACTTTATCATCCAAGTAAGGTAATCATCATAAGATTAAAATAAATAAAAGCTTTTCTTGGGAAAATCATTACTTGGATGAATAAAGATTGTGGCTTTATCATCCAAGTAAGATAAACAAGAAAAGATTTGAAATAAAGACTTTTTTAAATGGAAATAAACATTAAAGATTAAGTCTTTAAATGTAACAAATCTCATCTCCATTTAGTTCATCATTTTAATACACTATTGAAGTGCAAGATGAACCCTTTGGGATCATATGGGTATTTGGATCCAAGTTATATTAAGAGTACATGAATAAATAAAGACTTGTAAAATAAAGACTTTAAATGTAAGATGACATAAATATAAATAACATAAATGTACAAGGCTCTCTCCAAGATGTGCAATGGATCACCAAGCCAATATTAAAGAAATAAATGTAAGTGACATAAATTAAATTGCATAAATGTAAATGACATAAATTAAATTGCATAAATAAATGACATAAATGTAACAAATACTCCTCTCCACTTTGTTCATCATTTTAATACACCATGAAAGTATAAGATGAAACCATTGGGATCATAAGAGTATTTGGATCCAATCATATATCTTTATAAAGACTACATTTTTATAAGTAAAAGATGAACAAAGATGATATTCCAACAAAAGAAAAAAGAAGGAGATGAAGATGAAGATGACAATAGGATAAAGATTCAACCTTTAAGCAAGATTGGGGTAGATCATTAATTGATTGACCCAAGTTTGCTTCTTTTTCACCTCACTTAGAGATCATGGACTCTAAGATTTTTACTTAACAAAGATTTATCACTCTTTCACAAAGACAATCACTTAATTTTTGTAGGGAGAGCAATTTTAGGGAGTAACTTTGCTATAGAATTCTTGATAAAATGAGAGAGGATGACCTCTCTATTTATAGGGAGAGTTGGGGCTTCTTTTGCTTAAGGGCTAAGCAAAAATGGAATATTCTTTGGTTCCATATTGGATTCTTTTTGGTCACAAAATGGGTTGAAATTGGATCATTTTTGTGCACAAAATGGAGCATTTTCGGATGTAAAATGGGCTGAGAATTAACCTTCTAGAAGGGGCTGTGTGGTGACACAAATAAGGTGAAGGACCAATCACAATGAGGCATGTGGAGGCTTTGAGGGGAGGGAGACAAAAGTCAGGTGAAGGACCAATGACAGCGCGCCACGTGGGGCGGCTGTCGGGCGCGTGAAGTCCACGCGGGGACAAGGCGAGTGGAGGTGGCGGCTGGGCGAGGGACGCGTGGCAGCTGGCTGTCGTGTGTGCGCTTTGAGAAGGCGTACATTGAATGTGCGCCCGCCTCCTTGTTCCTTGGCCTTTTCTGGAAATTCCCACAAAGTCCTTTATAGGCTTTGTGGGGATAAATCTGAGGTCCTTGGCCCAATTTTATTACCAAAAGGCCCTTCCCTTTTCCTGAATAATTCATTTAATGCCCAAAACACCCTTTGAACATTATAATGACCCAATTAAATTCCAAATTACCCCTTAACTCCTCAATTTAATCATTTTAAGAATAACAAGCCGGATTGGGGTACTTACAAAGCCCCTCTGCAACGGTGCTTTTGAAGAAAGCGGGGTTGTCGATAAAAGAAAGAATCCCGATCCGGTGAACTACCAAGACGGGAGAGAAGGTGACCGAGTGGCTGGACCTTTATCTGTAAAGGATTCCTACGTATCCCTATCCGAAGGAATCAATCCGGTCGTAGTTCTGGGGGTGTGAGTGATTTTGAGGCTACTCAAACCTAAGGGCTAGGTGGATATCTGCCATCCTATCCTAGAGGAACGGGCGTGACTCTTGGCGAGTCAAAGGCGGGACATGGTCAACTTGGCTCTATGGAGAGGGTTGACTTACAAGGAATGGGCATGAATCTTGGCGAGTTCAGAGGTGGGACGCGGTCAACTTGGATCTATGGATGGTTAACTTACACAAGGAAGCGTGACTCTTGGCGAGGCAGAGGCGGGACATGGTTAACTTGGCTCTATGGGAGAGGGTTGACTTACACAAGGAAGCGTGACTCTTAGCGAGGCAGAGGCGGGACGTGGTTAACTTGGCTTTATGGGAGAGGGTTGACTTACACAAGGAAGCGTGACTCTTGGCAAGGCAGAGGCGGGACGTGATCAACTTGGCTCTATGGAGAGGGTTGACTTACAAGGAATGGGCATGACTCTTGGCGAGTTTAGAGGTGGGACGCGGTCAACTTGGCTCTATGGAGAGGGTTGACTTACACAAGGAAGCGTGACTCTTGGCGAGGCAGCGGCGGGACATGGTCAACTTGGCTCTATGGGAGAGGGTTGACTTATACAAGGAAGCGTGACTCTTGGCGAGGCAGAGGTGGGACGTGGTCAACTTGGCTTTATGGGAGAGGGTTGACTTACAAAAGGAAGCGTGACTCTTGGCGAGGCAGAGGCGGGACGTGGTCAACTTGGCTCTATGGAGAGGGTTAACTTACACAAGGAAGTGTGACTCTTGGGGTCAGAGGCGGGACATGGTCAACTTGGCTCTATGGAGAGGGTTAACTTACACCAGGAAGCTTGACTCTTAGGGTTAGAGGCGGGATATGGTTAACTTGGCTCTATGGAGAGGGTTGACTTACACCAGGAAGCGTGACCCTTGGCGAGGCAGAGGCGGGACATGGTCAACTTGGCTCTATGGAGAGGATTGACTTACACAAGGACATGGTCTTACGTCATTTTGGACTGCCGGGGATAAGGGTTTCAACCTATGATAACTATTCTGAGTCGAGGCTTGGCTGGGGTCAACTCCACCTTTGGGGAATTTGATGAGAAAACTGGTCTTACGTCTTACTAAGGACGGCCGGAACAAAGGCTTCAACCTATAATGACTATTTTGAGTCAAGGTTTGACTTGGGTCAACTCTACACTTTGGGGAGTTTGACGGGAGAAATGGTCTTACGTCTGACTAAGGACTGCCGGGACAAGGGTCTCAACCTATAATGACTATTCTGAGTCAAGGTTTGACTTGGGTTGACTCCAACTTTGGGGAGTTTTACGGGAGAACTGGTCTTACCTCCTACTAAGGACTGTCGGGATAAAGGTTTGACCTGAAATGACCACTCTGGGTCAAAGCTTGGGTTGGGTCAACACTACTTTATGGGACGATTGACACATTTTCTTGACACCGGGGAAGAGCCTAGGGGCAACCGTTAAGACACATTGTGGACGAAAGAGTCCAAAACTTTGGGAAAATCATTTTGAGAGGAGATCAAAAGCATTTTGCTTGAAACATGGTCTTTGATAAATGATGCCAAAAGGGCAAATTTTGGAAATGCTTATTCCTAAAGGCAAGTCTTTTAACAAAGCATTTTAGTCAAATTTTTTTATTTTAACATAACCGTGAGGTTTTTCATGCATAAAGTCCTTTGGATTTTGTCCATTCGTTGAGAATTAACTGATGGTAGGAAATCTGCTCGTCACTGTTGTGGGGCAGCCCCAATGTCGTCTTTGTCGTTGATATCGGGGTAGCCCCATTTCCTTGTTGTCATTGATGTGGAGGTAGCCCCAATGTCCTTGTTGTCATCGGTGTGGAGGTAGCCCCAATGTCGTCCTTCGACTTTTGACGTGGACTCGTTATCGTCTTTCGCCCTTTGAGGTGAGGTTAGGAACCCATCCATTTTTCATGACGCACCCTTTCTTTTGCCTAGGCCGCCCTTTCGGGTTTTCAACCTAGCGGGCATCTCTTTTGCGTCTTTTATGGCACACCCTGTTTTTTTCCTAGGCTGCCCTTACGGGTTTTCAACCTAGCGGGCTACTTTTTTTGTGCCCCTTTTTTTTTTATGAGTTATCCAGCTGACTCGATAGAACGGGGACTTTAAAGTATTTTTCTTGGAGGAAACATGCAAGGGCATTTTATTTGGGAGAGAGTCCCTTTATGCTGGTGAGCTCTTTGAGCAATATATCATGAAATGGGAGGAAGCCCTTGCTTGACAGAATACTGTTGGGTTTCCAAGTAACATGCGCAGCGGAAAATAGCATTTAAATTTTTTATGAAACCCAAAGCCCATAGATCCATTCATATGATTAAATCAAATACTTGCAATATGAATACTAGAAGAACTAACCCTTGATGACTTTGAATTTGGTCTTTGATGTTGGTGGAGAAATTGAAGCTTTAATCACGAACAAGTAAGAACACGAACTTTGAAGATGATGAGCTTCACCCTCTAGCGGCATCCACACCTTGAACGAATATCAAGAACACTTGATCTTGGTTGCTAGACCAAAATTGTGAAACACGTTTTCACAATTAATATGAACTATATGGAATATTATTTTGTGTATTATTTTGTTCTTCAATGTAGGATGTCTTAGAACAAAATAAAACTCTCTCAAACTCTTTGGAGATTTGCACAAAAGCTGGGTGTTGTTCTGGCCCGAATTTGGCTGTTTATATACAAGTTAGACCTATTCCAAATAGAAAACTTGTGTCAAAACCCGTTGTAGATACCCCGGGGAACCACGGCTTGGCTAGAGCGGTGAATTATCCTAGGATGTCTAACTTGTTTTAGATTGTTTAGAGTCGCCACCTATGTTTTTAAAGGAACATAAGAAAAACCTAAAAATAGCCTAATTTATGTACAAAACCAGAGATTCGGGAGAGAAGGGTTCGGGGGTTAGGTGACGGAGTGGGAAGTACTTAAACACCAACTCCGCCCCGCTTACGCGGGTCTTGCTACTATATGTGTTCTAATGCTAAATGTCCTTCAATTTATTAACAATGCTAACAATTATAATGTAAAGAAAAAGGGGAAAATAATGATTTTATTAATTTAATGCTAAATAGTTACATGTTGGACTAGTGCTAAATGATTACATTAAGAAATGAAATATAAATTAAATGAAGTTTGGAATATTGGGATGTAACCTTGGCCAAACTTCAATAGTGAAGTGGCCTTTTGGTTGTATCCCTTTTTATGGAGATTGCATACTAGTAAGACTAGACAAATAAAATAAGAGAAGAAAAGAGATGTTGTACCTTAGGAAAGAGGACTTCAAACTTGGACTTGAAAATGGTGTTGTTGTAGAGAAAATATTGTGCAAACACTTTGTGTAGTGTTTTGTAGAGAAAGATTGTTGAGATGATTTGTGTAGAGTTTTTGTTCAAGTCTCAAAAATTGGGTCCTTTTCCAAGGTAGGAGATGATGGTTTTTATAGGTAAAAAAGAGAGGGAAATGATGGAGGGAAATTGGTCATCCATGTGAAATGGAATGAGCCAATCACAAATAAGATAAATGAATAAAAGAAAAATAAAAGAAATAAAAGAAATCAAATAATAAATGAAAGAAATATTAGTTTTTTGGGAAAAGGCTTAGAATTTGGGATTGGGAGTTAATGAGAAAAGGGGGGATGAATGTGGATCTAAAAAGATGGTTTTTGTGATTAAGAAAAGATGTTTGTAAATAAGAAAAGGGATGGAAATAAGGTGCAATCCGTTACTGCCAAAGTGGGAAGCGCGCGGGTCCGGCTTTTGGGGCGGGACGCGCGCGCGGCTCACTGGTAGTGCCGGAAGCGCCCGCGGGTGAAAAATGACAGAATGACAGAATGACCCTAAAAGTTAACTCTGTTATGCAGTTTAGTCCAAAACTAACGGAATCAGTTAGGAACTTAACCGAAGTAACAGAAATCAACAAAATAAGTTAAATAAAAATACTTTGTATGCAATCGGGGTGAGAGGTCCAAGGCGGGGTGTCTATAGAGCCCCTCGGCGACGTGGATTGCAAAGCAAAACGCGTCGACGAAAGTAAAAACACCCGCCGAGGACATCGACAAAGAAAAAGAAAGAAAAGAAAGCAAAGACTCGATGAAAGCAGTAATTTGAAATTGCTAGAGATAGGGGTGCGCTCCCTGCATGAGCGAATTTTGCTGGAGTGTTGTATTGGAGCTCATGGGAGCTTGTCTCGATATGGACCGAGTTGCCGACTTGGAGCTCATGGGAGCTTGTCTCGATATGGACCGAGTTGCCGACTTGGAGCTCATGGGAGCTTGTCTGGATATGGACCGAGTTGTCGACTTGGAGCTCATGGGAGCTTGTCTCGATATGGACCGAGTTTCCGACTTGGAGCTCATGGGAGCTTGTCTCGATATGGACCGAGTTGCCGACTTGGAGCTCATGGGAGCTTGTCTCGATATGGACCGAGTTTCCGACTTGGAGCTCATTGGAGCTTGTCTCGATATGGACCGAGTTTCCGACTTGGAGCTCATGGGAGCTTGTCTCGATATGGACCGAGTTTTGTCGTATGTTGTTTGGAGCCGTATTGGCTTTGTGGGGTGTGGGCACAGTTGACCACTTTCTGATGGGGATGAAGTGCCTTGAGTAGCGGGTGTTGTTGACTTCGTGGTGGTACCTGTTATGTGTGTGCTTGACAGGTATATGTGTTTGTGCAAGAAGATGCATGAAGTGTGATGATTGAGAGAAATTGTGCTCGTGGTGTGATGAGATTTTGGAACACCCTTGCAATGAGAGAGAAGTAAGAATGAAGAGAGTGATTTTGTGTGCGGTGTGATTTTGAGGAAAGCATTGGATGTATTCATACCTTCACTTACCATTGCCGCTTGAGTGGAGATGGATTCCTGATGTCCGCGGAGGATGCTTTGATGGAGAATGTCCATTCTTTAGATGTTGATGAGAGAATGCCCTTGATGTTGGGTTGGCGAGATGGTATTCTGGATGGTGGGTTGGTCATGCCAAAAGGCTGCCTACGTATCCCTTTAAGAGAATCAGACCAGCGTAGTTCAAGGATGATGGAGAACGCTGGAGGACAGGCTAGGAGCAAAGCAAGGTAAAGCACATACTTTTGCACATAGAAGGAGAAAAAGAATAAAGAAAAATCTTTTTTTTTTTTTTTTTTTTTTTAGATTAGAAAGGAAAGAATATGCACACATGTGAGGAAAAGATTTTTTTTTTTTTTTTTTTTAGTTCGTGGGTGAACCATTTTAACCATTGTGTGCTTGTGAAGCCAACCTAAGATCAAGTCATGTTCAGTCGAAGTCCGGATTGCCTCGCTTGAATTCTGTTGTCGCCGGTGTGCCCAACGAAGATTGATGTCTAGCCCCAAGAGATTTGTCGATTATGGGGCTTCAAAGGCTTTCGATGCCGAGATAAGGGGTTGCTGATTGTGAAGCCCCTAGAATGCCTTAGATGCCAAACTTTGAGGGACTTGCATAGCCCCAAGATAAATCAGCTCTTGGCCCATTCAAATAAGTAGCCTTTTGTTGTTGTAGTGAGCAAGCCCCAAGAGGAGATCGTTGGTGCCAAGCTTCGAGAGATTGCTAAGCCCCAAATGTCATGGACTTGTTGTTTGCGAGCTTGTAGATGGTGGGATGTGAAGGCCTTTCATTGTAAAGCCCCAAATTATCTTGTGATTGGCTCGGCATTGAGAGCAGATGTACCGTTTGGTAGAATTCTTGATAGAGATCTCCTTCTTGCTCTTACTGGGGAGATGAATGGCCTCATTGTGGTCGATACCCAAATGGCTGAGGGCTTATGTCAAAGGATGCAGTAATGTCTTGCGGTGCCGTCGAGGTCGCGGAGGATAAGGTCTTGGCGTGATAAAGTCTCAAATGAGTATGCTTGCTTGACTCTTCTTGAGTTGAACTAGTGACGGATCTTCGGATGCAACTAGTGTTGTGGCCCAACTTTATCTGAGCTGCACCTTGCGCTTTTGATCTTGGAGAAGGGGGTGCTGAATTGCAGAAACATTGGGATTGGCCGTGGCATTTCCCGCTATAACCCTGTTTTGATTAGAGTTTAGCATATTGAATCTTTTTCCTTTTCTCTAAGACTTCTTTCAAAATCTCGCTGTGAGTTCTAACAAAAATCATCAACTTCATTCATAACATCGGAGTCTTCATTTAAAACCAAGAGGCCTTTGACTTGAAGTGTTGAGAGACCCTTTGAAGCTTGATCCCTATCATGGAGACTACTCCCAAATTGCGTTGCTCGAGTATTGTTTCCCAAAAGACTGTCGGTCGCGAAGCCCCAATATCGCCCTTTGCTTGAATTATTGTAATGCCGTAGCCCAAAAGATTGTAGATTGCGAAGCCCGTTGAGACCTTCGGTGCCGAATTGAGGAAGCTTCCAATGTTGCACATGACTTGGCTGGGGATACTGCTGGGGAGTTAATTGGTCTTTGCCGAGGGAGCCTTTAAGACTTGACCATAGCCCCTAGAGTGCCATCATTGATTGCGAGAAAGGTCCACCCTTGATTGGGGAAACGAGCACGGGCACACATGACAAGAGGGCTTTTTGACATCCCTTTTGAGGGACTTTGAGGATAGTCTCACACATCTTTCTTGAGCATAGCCCCTAGGGCGTATTGATTGCCAAATGAAGCAAAAGAATCCCTTGTTCTTGAGTCACATAGCCCCTAGGGCGTCACCATTTGTTGAGCAAAGCAAGAGTGACTCGTCCTCGTGTGAGGGAATAAACATGAGAGGATATGGCAAGAGCTACTCCATTTCTCGGGAGCCTTTCGGCGTACTTTAGAAGCGCATACTTGAAGAAGCCTTGAAAACTGAGACACATGTTGTTGCTATTTGCTGCCCAAGCCAATTGACTAGCTAGGGATTATTTGTGCAACCTCGTGCCCTTTTATGATGGGCTTGTTCTTGGATGGATCTTGGTTACCACGGGCCTTCTTTTCATGAACCCGAAAATGCACACTGCTGGAGAATGATGCCAATAACCCAAAACAACCTTTGATGGTGCCATATCTTGTCGAGCTTTTTGCAATCCCAAAGTTGACTCGGTGGGGAATTGACTTGCTGAGGAGATTCAATGTAGAACTTGTCTTCTTTAGAGGCCGGGGATCTCCATTTCTCTTTCCCTTCTCTCTCTCACTCTCTCATTTTTTTTATGACGCACCCTGTTTTTTGCCTAGACCGCCATTTCGGGTTTTCAATCTAGCGGGCATCTCTTTTGCGTCTTCATCATTTTTTTTATTTTTTTTTTGACTTAATTGATGAGGAAGTGTGCATTGACTCTAGCTGAGGAGATAAGACATGTGATTTTGCGGTGGAGACCTCTTGTCACTAAAGGTGAGTGACATTGACTTGACTAGGGAAGTCCCTAGTATTGACATGTATTTTTTATTGAATTGAATGACTCGCGAAGGCAAGTAAGTCATTAAGAGAGAAGAGAAGTAAAGCCCCAATTTGATTGCAAGAAATTGGGAGTATGCAGAAAGAATAGAAGTCCCTAGACTCGACAAGGAACGCGAAATGATTCCAAATCTAAGAAAGTTGTTCAATCTTTTTGGTGATTAATTCATTGGCAAATGAATCGTACAAAGATGTCTTGACAAGTTCGAGATGAAGGCCAATCACCATAACGCGCTAGGGCTAAACATATCTTCTTTCTTGCATGAGACCGGACCCGCAGGTTGCCTACGTTCCTCCAGTGTAGAGGCTCAGGTCACCGTAGTTCTTGTGGATTCTCCATTCTTCGTGATGAATTGTTGCTTCGTCCTTCGTTGGTGGATGATGATGATGATTTTGATGTGAACTTCTTTGATTGAGGGGGATTTTTTTTTTTTTTTTTTTTTTTAATTCCCCCTTTGAAACATTGCTTAATTTTTCTCCATGGTTGTTGCTTCACCCTTGATGTCTTGGCTTTGTCTTCGTCGTTGATGATGTTGCCTTCGTCACAATGTTTAGCCCCTAGGCGTTCAAGTGATGTCCTTCATTCCAAAACTCGTTTAGACATCTTTTCATCATTTTGCCAAGAATTAGATTGAACAACTTGGAAGAGTGTATGAGGACAAGAACGACTTTTTATTTGATGATGAGACTTGACTCAAAATTAATTGGACAAAGAAAACTTAATGCACACTTAAGAGGACTTTGACACTTTTTTTTTTTTATTATTTACAAAAGTCGGAAGGACGGAGTCCTTTTTGGGGTTTCTAGAAAAAATAGTGGAATCGTCACACTAGTATATAGACCTTCTCGCGGTCCCATATACTCATCGGATTCCACCACGCTTGTGATACCTACATGTGACGGGATTAAACTAAATTAATGTAGTAAATCATACATGCGGGGACGGATTTTTATTTTCGTCCAAAATGCCCACTTTTGGGGACGGGGTTTTATTTCGTCCATTACAACAAGTTGGCACGTATGATTTGAAGACATTAGTTTAGGGAAATCTCGATACATGAAAAAACCTACTTGAGTCACGGAGTGTTAGACCCTAGACTAGAATTGTGTGGCTTGTGCTTGGCTTGAATATGAGGCTTAAAGTCACCCCCGGTATGTAGTCATGAACTACGCCACGGGCTGAGGTTTACCGCTTCGAAAGAGCCAAGGTCGAGTGGAGCTTGAAACTTTCTAGGACGGGCCTCGACAGGTTTGGGGACTTGTGCGACTCGATAGTGAGCAGTTGATAAGAATATGTGCATGTAGTGTGAGGTCTAACATGTGACAAAACGTTTTTTTTTTTTTTTTTTTTTCAAAAGAAATAAAAAAAAACAAATAAGCACATAATTACAACTTTCGAATCACCCGTGTGACCGATAAAAATAAACAGAAAGTAAAAACTGTTTCGTGCAGGCCCGGTGCCCACACACTGTCAAAACCACTCTGTTCTGTGCACTGTTCTGTTTCTGGAAAATGCCCAGAAGCGCGCGCATTAGGATGCCTACTCGGGAGGCGCGCGCGGTAGACAAAGAGGGGCAGAGGCGCCCGCATCTGGGTAACAACCTGTAAATCAGCGGGTTCAAGGGATTGCCTTGACCCTAAATAAAAATGCTTTCCCCTGCAGAATTTGTTAGCACAGAAACATGGAATGGAAGGACAAGAAGGAAGACGGGCGATTCTCGTAATTGGGGTCGGACGCGCGCGCTTTAGGCCAAGGAGGCCAGAGGCGCGCGCTTCCCACCCTTTTTACCAGAATGCCCAGAAAACAGTAATAAGAACACCAAAAGTTAACAACGCAAGTTTAACCCTCTAAATCGTCCCCAGCGGCGTCGCCACTGTAGATACCCCGGGGAACCACGGCTTGGCTAGAGCGGTGAATTATCCTAGGATGTCTAACTTGTTTTAGATTGTTTAGAGTCGCCACCTATGTTTTTAAAGGAACATAAGAAAAACCTAAAAATAGCCTAATTTATGTACAAAACCAGAGATTCGGGAGAGAAGGGTTCGGGGGTTAGGTGACGGAGTGGGAAGTACTTAAACACCAACTCCGCCCCGCTTACGCGGGTCTTGCTACTATTGGTGTTCTAATGCTAAATGTCCTTCAATTTATTAACAATGCTAACAATTATAATGTAAAGAAAAAGGGGAAAAGAATGATTTTATTAATTTAATGCTAAATAGTTACATGTTGGACTAGTGCTAAATGATTACATTAAGAAATGAAATATAAATTAAATGAAGTTTGGAATGTTGGGATGTAACCTTGGCCAAACTTCAATAGTGAAGTGGCCTTTTGGTTGTATCCCTTTTTATGGAGATTGCATACTAGTAAGACTAGACAAATAAAATAAGAGAAGAAAAGAGATGTTGTACCTTAGGAAAGAGGACTTCAAACTTGGACTTGAAAATGGTGTTGTTCTAGAGAAAATGTTGTGCAAACACTTTGTGTAGTGTTTTGTAGAGAAAGATTGTTGAGATGATTTGTGTAGAGTTTTTGTTCAAGTCTCAAAAATTGGGTCCTTTTCCAAGGTAGGAGATGATGGTTTTTATAGGTAAAAAAGAGAGGGAAATGATGGAGGAAAATTGGTCATCCATGTGAAATGGAATGGGCCAATCACAAATAAGATAAAAGAATAAAAGAAAAATAAAAGAAATAAAAGAAATCAAATAATAAATGAAAGAAATATTAGTTTTTTGGGAAAAGGCTTAGAATTTGGGATTGGGAGTTAATGAGAAAAGGGGGGATGAATGTGGATGTAAAAAGATGGTTTTTGTGATTAAGAAAAGATGTTTGTAAATAAGAAAAGGGAGGGAAATAAGGTGCAATCCGTTACTGCCAAAGTGGGAAGCGCGCGGGTCCGGCTTTTGGGGCGGGACGCGCGCGCGGCTCACTGGTAGTGCCGGAAGCGCCCGCGGGTGAAAAATGACAGAATGACAGAATGACCCTAAAAGTTAACTCTGTTATGCAGTTTAGTCCAAAACTAACGGAATCAGTTAGGAACTTAACCGAAGTAACAGAAATCAACAAAATAAGTTAAATAAAAATACTTTGTATGCAATCGGGGTGAGAGGTCCAAGGAGGGGTGTCTACACCCGTCCAAAATCCTTTTCCTAATTAAATCAGGAAATCTGTCCCGACTCACTGTGCGGTCGCCCAAAATCAGGTGTGCGGTCGCCCAAACATGTGAAGCCGCCCAGCCTGGTTTGTGCGGTCGCACACCAGGATCAGAGAGCCTTAATTTTCCAATATAGTCCTTTTAGGATTCGTTCTATTGTGTGTGACCCTCTAGGATTATACTAAGTTGGAAAGGGGTTCAAACATGAATCCATAAGATATGATTAGGTTCTAGTAAACCATCATACCTACCCAAATAGTATAACTAGATACAAGTTCGCATTCCTTTAGAATATGTCACAATCCCTTTGTCCACGATCTCATTGAACACAAGTCATGGTCAAACGGTCAACTTGTTTTTGTTCAATACTTTCTCGATTCCGAATATGGTGATAATCCAAATGACATTAATCTAATCAATTCATTTGAGTCCGGCCGAACATTTTCATCAACATCATTCCTACGAGAGGCCTAAGCTTGAGATCTCTCCGAAGAGGGACAAATCCATTTAGCTTATTATTCTTCCCTACGTGAATCCGATTATGCCAATCATACACTTTATAACTACCCGGTTAAAGGTAGCGTTTGAATATGTCAAACATAATGTTCATCAAGTGGAAGACTATAATAACTTCATGTCTAAGGATTCGAATGACATAACTAATATGAGATATATGTACGACATGGACCATGACATAAATCTCATACATCGGGTCATGTCCAGTACCTTGTTCCAAACAAGTACCCATAAATCTAACATGATCATCCCATGATCATTTAGCCTTTATACTAGTGCTAAACAAGTACTAGGGACGGAGATTATTATAAGTAAACATGAACAACAATAATAATCAAAACATCTCTTTATTGATATGAAATAAATGATAACAATTACAACGTTTATTAAACGTGCCTAGGGCACCACTACCAACAATCTCCCACTTGACCTAGGCCCAATCTCCCATGTATCTAATACCCATAGACCTAACATGACCTTCATGTTTACCTTGTGGAAGTCCCTTTGTTAGCGGATCCGCGACATTGTCATCAGTAGGTACTTTGCATATATTTACGTCATCTCTGTCAATGATTTCTCGAATGACATGGTAAAGCCTAAGTATGTGTTTGGATTTTTGATGTGCCCTTGGTTCCTTTGCTTGAGCAATAGCACCATTATTATCACAATAAAGGTCTATGGGATTAGCATTACTAGGAACCACTTCAAGTTCAGTGATAAACTTCTTAATCCAAACAGCTTCCTTTGCAGCATCCGATGCAGCAATATACTCAGCTTCCGTTGTAGAATCAACGGTTGTACTCTGCTTGGAACTCTTCCAGCTTACAGCTCCACCATTTAACATAAACACAAAACCCGATTGCGATCGACTGTCATCTCTGTCGGTTTGGAAGCTTGCATCCGTGTAAGCATTTACAACGAGATCATCCTCCATTCCTCCATAGACCAAAAACGAGTCTTTAGTCCTTCTCAAGTATTTAAGAATCGCTTTTACAGCCACCCAGTGATTCTCTCCGGGGTCGGATTGGTATCTACTTGTCATCTCAAAGCATAAGATACATCCGGCCTAGTACAAATCATGGCATACATGATGGACCCAATTGCCAAAGCATATAGAACATCATTCATTTTCTCACGCTCATCTTTTGTCTTAGGACATTGAGTCTTGCTTAGAGAAACTCCATGTAACACCGGCAAGGTACCTCTTTTAGAATTTTCCATACGGAATCTTCTAATGACCTTGTCAATGTATGTACTTTGGCTTAAACCAAGTAGCTTCCTTGATCTATCTCTATAGATCTTAATGTCAAGTATATATGCGGCTTCACCCATATCTTTCATTGCGAAACACTTTCCCAACCAAGTCTTTACGGACTGAAGTGTAGGAATGTCGTTTCCAATGAGTAATATGTCATCCACATATAAAATCAGGAATAGCACTATGCTCCCACTAATCTTCTTGTATACACAAGGCTCATCTTCGTTCTTGATGAAACCAAACTCTTTGACCGATTCATCAAAACGGAGATTCCAACTCCTAGAAGCTTGCTTCAATCCATAAATGGATTTCTGCAATTTGCATACCTTAGAATTCTGTTCAAAACCTTCTGGTTGTGTCATATACACATCCTCTTGTAGTTTTCCATTAAGGAAAGCGGTTTTGACATCCATTTGCCATATTTCATAGTCATGATATGCGGCAATGGCAAGCAAAATTCTTATAGACTTGATCATTGCTACGGGTGAAAAGGTTTCATCATAGTCAATACCATGAACTTGCATATAACCTTTCGCTACAAATCTAGCTTTGTAAGTATGCACCTTCCCATCCATGTCAGTCTTCTTCTTGAAGACCCATTTGCATCCTATGGTTTTTACACCTTCGGGCGCATCAATCAAGTTCCAAACTTGATTATCTTGCATGGATTGCAATTCAGATTGCATGGCTCCAAGCCACTTATCCGAATCAGGAGAAGACATCGCCTCTTTGTAGGTTGTCGGTTCATCATTATCAATGATTTCCACCTCATTACTATCTGTTACGAGAAATCCATAATCATCAGTGAAGGTTATGAAGTATTGAAATCCTCCCTTAGCATTGCTACTTAAAGGTGTCTTAGTCATTTTTCCAAGAAGACACAACTCACAAGTGTCATATGACCCAAGGTCACATGAACCTAAGAGACCGTCCCCATGGAGTTTTGAGATACGCTTCTCATTGATTTGACCAAGACGGCAATGCCACAAATAAGAATGATTTACATCATTAGGTTTAGATTTCTTATTTATATGATAGACATTTTCATTATTTTCATTCTTGACATCCAAGATATAAAGGCCATTAAATGAATTCGCAATACCATAAAGCACATCATTTAAATAAATAGAAAATTTCTTATTCTCAATAAGAAAATTAAAACCTTCATTATACAAACAAGAAATTGAAATAATATTTCTACTTAAATCCGGTACATAATAGCAATTGTTCAAAAAAAGTATTAAACCGGAAGGTAAAGTGACTTCATAAGTCCCTACGGCTAATGCAGCAACTCTTGCTCCATTCCCCACGCGTAGGTCTACCTCACCCTCTTTAAGTAGTCTCCAATTCTTTAGTCCCTGCACATTTAAACAAATGTGAGAACCACATCCGGTATCCAATACCCAGGAATCAGTGGTAGAAAGGAGAATATCTATCATATAGATACCTGAAGTCGACGCAGCCTTGCTGCCCTTCTTCTTCTTGTTTTGCTCTTCCAAGAAAGCCTTGCAATTACGTTTCCAATGACCAATTTCTTGACAATGGAAACAGATTGCATCCTTTTGTGAATCGGGTTTTGCCTCAGAAGCCTTGGCAACCTTTGCGTTGCTTATCTTGGGTTTGACAACTTTTGCCTTACCCTTTCCTTTGAAACCAGCCTTCTTCCCATCATGAACCAAGAGCACAGGAGAACCTTTCTCCACAATCTTCATCTCCGCAGTTTTGAGCATCCCATGCAACTCGGAGAGATTCTTATCCATTCCATGCATGTTATAATTCATCACAAACTGATTATAACTTTTAGGCAATGAATTAAGAATGAGATCCGTGGCTAGCTCCAATGGGATTGGATAGCCAAGCTTCTCAAGATGCTCCACATAACCTTTCATTTTAAGCATGTGAGGACTCACTTGTTGCCCTTCACTCATTTTGCAAAAAGTGAATGCAACAATGGTCTTGTACCTCTCTTGCCTAGCTTGCTCTTGAAACATGGCTCTTAACTCCATGCCTATCTCATAGGCTTTCAAATGTTCCAAATTTTGTTGGAGTTTTGAGCACATAGTAGCAAGCATGAGACAACTTACATCTCTAGAATCATTACGATGTTTTTTGTAACTGTCTCTTTCTGCCCTAGGGGCAGTAGGTTCTGGTTCAGCAGGAAGTGGCCCATCGAGAATGTACAACTTATCTTCTTGCCTTAGAACAATTCTTAGGCTACGGATCCAATCCATAAAGTTAGTACCATTCTCTTGGAGCTTATCCTTCTCAAGGAAGGATCACAACGAAATGGATTGAGTGTTGTTAGTCATTATCTACAATTATGCAAAATATCCAAAATTTAATAAGTAGCAATTTTCATTAAAAAAATAAACAATGTATTTTTCAAAAATACTCCCACTAAATTATACAACCTTCTTTATACATCCAATGTATAGTATAATTTAAATGGGTTAAGATCCCGCTTTAATTTAATTTTAAGTACGCTTTGGCGCACCGCTCAAAATCAAATTAATTAGGTAGACAACTCTTGTCAATCATATATCATATGACTCTCAGTTCTTTTCATGAGATTCTTTAAGAAATCCAATTTCAAAAAGCATGTTAAATCTCATCTTTGCCTTAAGCCCAAAACTGTTTTGACGCTTAATTAAGTCCAACCATTTTAAATGCATAGGAAACTCTTATTCACTAATCTTGCTCATACATGAATAAAATCAATGCACCTCGCTTTGGCGAGCCCACACAAAATTACTCATGTACAAACAAGTGTTTTAATCATGGCATGGCAGAAGGACTTAAAACGTTCTTTGAAGGTTCATCACATATAGCAAATAACACATTTATGAGCACATAATATAAACATGTTACGCATCAAGTTTAGCCACTAAATTAATCTCCATTAATTTAAGCATAATATTTATGTGTCTTTAGTTTCTCTATAATTATGAGGACGAGAATATATCAACTTTGGTTATTGTCTCCAAATCAAGACAACAAGAAGTGCGGCCGAAACTAAGCCATAAGGCATCCACAATTCAGCACTAATTCAAGAAACCAAGAAAGTAGTCCATGTGGCCAAAACTAAGCAATAGATGGTCTCGATGAACATAGGCCAATTGCATCCACAATTCCACATGGATCTCCAATCTTTGAATCAAGAACTTTGTTTCTCAATTTTAGCAATTATGAACTCTTCATAATTCTAACTTCGTTTTATCTTTGAAACCTTTATTGCGATCAAGTTTGGGAAACACAATCTCGATGAACGTAGATTAGCTATCCAAACCTTGAACCAATCTTAGAATCACAAGACTAAAACAAATAGGAAAATCAAACCCCAGGATCCACACCCAAACCAACTGCCCAAAACCCACTCCAGATCAGCAGGTCTGGCCGGTCTTGTCACTGGTCTGGTCGGACCCTATCAAAATTCCAGATTCTGACTCTGACCGAAAATCAAAACCAGAATCCTGACAACTGTGCAGCCGCCCAAGGAAAAACTGTGCGGTCGCCCAAACTTGTGCGGCCGCCCAAGGTTTTCTGTGCGGTCGCACAGTAGCATCAGAATGAATTTTTAAAGTTCGAAAATTTGTCTCAAAATTATTTTCCCCGATTATTAAAACTTTGATCCAATCAAAAATTAATAATCAAACAATTCGAATCCAACATAATTTTTAGTGCGATTCAATAGTGTGATTAAAGTTGTAAAACAATAAACCACATAAAATCATATAACACATAAACATCATATAATCCAATATTCATATCATGCTAGGCATACAAACAATTTATATACACACAACATGATCTAAGTATTGAAATAATCAACATGAACGGGGCTCTGATACCACTGTTGGGTTTCCAAGTAACATGCACAGCGGAAAATAACATTTAAAATTTTTGTGCAACCCAAAGCCCATAGATCCATTCATATGATTAAATGAAATACTTGCAATATGAATACTAGAAGAACTAACCCTTGATGACTTTGAATTTGGTCTTTGATCTTGGTGGAGAAATTGAAGCTTTAATCACGAACAAGTAAGAACACGAACTTTGAAGATGATGAGCTTCACCTTCTAGCGGTATCCACACCTTGAACGAATATCAAGAACACTTGATCTTGGTTGCTAGACCAAAATTGTGAAACACGTTTTCACAATTTATATGAACTATATGGAATATTATTTTGTGTATTATTTTGTTCTTCAATCTAGGATGTCTTAGAACAAAATAAAACTCTCTCAAACTCTTTGGAGAATTGCACAAAAGCTAGGTGTTGTTCGGAACTGAATTTGGCTGTTTATATACAAGTTAGACCTATTCCAAATAGGAAACTTGTGTCAAAACCCATCTAAAATCCTTTTCCTAATTAAACCAGGAAATCTGTCCCGACTCACTGTGCGGTCGCCCAAAATCAGGTGTGCGGTCGCCCAAACATGTGCGGCCGCCCAGCCTGGTTTGTGCGGTCGCACACCAGGATCAGAGAGCCTTAATTTTTCAATATAGTCCTTTTAGGATTCGTTCTATTGTGTGTGACCCCCTAGGATTATACTAAGTTGGCAATGGGTTCAAACATGAATCCATAAGATATGATTAGGTTCTAGCAAACTGTCATACCTACCCAAATAGTATAACTAGATACAAGTTTGCATTCCTTTAGAATATGTCACAATCCCTTTGTCCACAATCTCATTGAACACAAGTCATGGTCAAACGGGCAACTTGTTTTTGTTCAATACTTTATCGATTCCGAATATGTCGATAATCCAAATGACATTAATCTAATCAATTCATTTGAGTCCGGCCGAACATTTTCATCAACATCATTCCTACGAAGAGGCCTAAGCTTGAGATCTCTCCGAAGAGGGACAAATCCATTTAGCTTATTATTCTTCCCTACGTGAATCCGATTATGACAATCATACACTTTATAACTACCCGGTTAAAGGTAGCGTTTGAATATGTCAAACATAATGTTCATCAACTGGAAGACTATAATAACTTCATGTCTAATGATTCAAATGACATAACTAATATGAGATATATGTACGACATAGACCATGACATAAATCTCATACAGCGGGTCATGTCCAGTACCTTGTTCCAAACAAGTACCCATAAATCTAACATGATCATCCCATGATCATTTAGCCTTTATACTAGTGCTTAACAAGTACTAGGGACGGAGATTATTATAAGTAAATATGAACAACAATAATAATCAAAACATCTCTTTATTGATATGAAATAAATGATAACAATTACAACGTTTATTAAACGTGCCTAGGGCGCCACTACCAACAAATACAAGTGTTTAGCTCTTTCCTAAGATGGAGAAAAGAAGACTTGTTGAGACATTTGAAATTTGCCTTAGTTAATATCATCAGATGATTACTTGAATGGACCATGTTTGTCATTAAGTCAGGACTATGGAAAGCAATTAGCCTTAACATGTATAAATGGTGTGATCAGTTAAGATTAAGATTCGATCAATGGAAAGATCGGGAGGAGAATGTGTTTAGAAGGTGGAATTGGTCATTGTCTGGGAAATTGGTCATTGAAGGGACAAAGGGACGAGAACTTGGTCATTTTGAGAGGACCACGGTTGATGGTTTTGTTTCATGTTGTGACCGGACCCGAAGATTGCCTACGTTCCCCTCAGTTTGAGGAGCTTAGGTCGCTGTAGTTCGGCCATGGATCGTCTTTTGTTGAAGTCAGTGTTCTTTTGAAGGATGTTGTTGCTTTGCTGATGTAGATCGCTTCGCTTTGCGGTGAATTCCTCGGGATGTTCTTTGAGGTGGACTTTTGCAGTGAACTTGGTGAGCTTTTAAGGCAGACTTCCTCTTCGCATGTATTCATTTCCTTTCCTTCTTTCCATTATTCATTTCTTTTCTCTCTTATCATCTTTCCCTTTTCTTTTTTTTTTATTTGAGAGAGAGAGAGAGAGGAGAAACATTAGCCCCAACTTGCTATCTTGGACATTGGCTCATCTGTAGCCCCTTGGTGGAATGTCCGTCACTTCTCACTTTGACTTTGAAGATCCGGGAATTCCTTTGCTTGGTTGCGCACGCGCGATCACGGTTGAATCTTGGTGGTTGAGCAACAACACCCTTGCCTTTTCATTGTCTCAGGTTGTGTATCGGGAAATGTGTATCGGGGATGTGTATAGAGGAAGGCTTCCCATTAATGGTTTATTCATGCCAATTGATCACAACATTTATTCACATCAAGATTAATTGTTTGCATTTAGCATTTTTCATTTGTGTTAAGTCAATTCATCATTTTAGGGACGTAGCAATCAATTGATAATAACAAGCAAGGCAATTTCAAGAGTAAATGTATATTGCAAATAATGTCTCAAGTCTAGAGAGAAGAGAAGGAAAATGACTCTTTTATTTAGATAACTTTGTACATACATGTCTAAGTGCGGACCTTTGCAAAAAAAAAAAAAAGACGCAGTACGGGACGGACTTTGGTGAAAGTCTAGATCCTACGAGGCTGGAAGACTCAATTTTTTTTCTTAGGGATGGGTTCCCATGAAGCACGATGATCCATTTTCTTTCTCAATTGTGGGAGGGGTTGTCGGCGGCATATTCCATGTCTTCCACGGGGAACTCGGGTTCCATTTCGTCGGGAAGGATGTCGCAAGGTCTCCATTTGGCTCGGCGTTGTAATTGCCGGATCCGTCTACTCATGAGTTGAGAGTTTGCTTTGGCCATCTCCTTTTGGTGATTTCCTTCCGAGGCACGCAACCTTTGTGCATGAAACTCGACGAGGGTACATACCTCCATTTGATGTAGCCGCCTTTGGGCTTCCGACGCACGGGCTTCTCCTTGTTGTTCACGTGGATGGTTGTCTCGGACGCCAATTCAGATGTGAGCTCCTTGGTCGATGTTTCCAATGGACATGGCCGCAAAGGACTTTAGCATGTTAAACCTCAAAGTGAAATTATAACCATGATTTAAGAAGAACGCTTCATTAGTGGATTAACCTTTTAGGAAAACATGATTTTTATTTTGAGAAAACTTGATCTCCATTTTTATTTTTTTGGGAAAGTATATATTTTTTTTTATCTGAGTAAAAGACTCACACACATTTTACGCAAACTTTTGACAATGCAATAATAATAATAATCTTACTGACAATGGATTCAGAATGGTCACCACATGGCATCAACCGGGAGTCAAGACTCTAACTAAACCTAACAGACATCTTAACTGACCTTTCTTAAAGGCTTATCACACATCCTAACAATGGACTCCAAAAACAGACTCTTTCTAAGGAGAGGTTGATAAGAGGGATTTTGAAGCTTCGTCCTCTGCTATGGCAACCACAGCACCATTCATTTCGCAACCCGGGGCATTTAGCCCTTCAGACATTTTTTGTGCCGCTGATCCTTTCCAAACGCCTTCCGTCATTTCGGCTTTGCTGAGTTTAGGAACCACCATTTGGGATACTGATTTTGTCAACTTTTCCAAAACAGGCTCTCCCATTTTGGGATTGACAACTTTGTCAACCACGGGCTCCTTTTCCTTGGGGCGGACATCACTCCATTTATCGGCCATCGGGGAAGTCACAAATTCGAGCATTTTGACGCTCGGGTCATTGGCTGTGTCGGGAGCGTGGGGGCGTCCAAGCTTTCCCTTCTTGATTAGCTTCAAGATGATGCGTTTTATGGCGGTGTAATCATTGGTATCATGGCCATGGTAGTTGTGAAAGGCACACCTTTTGGTCTTGTCACGACGTTTTTCAAGATTCTTTGGCCGGAAATCTTCGAGGGGCCACATGAGGCGTTGTTTGACCAATCCTTCAAACACTTTGCTTATGGGCATTCTGAAATCCTAAAACTTTGTGAAATGGAGATTGGCTCGGCCTTTGTCTTTTCTTTCATTGTTGACCGGAGCATGGTGGGGATGAGAAGCACCGCTACTCAATGCAAAGGGGTGCCCATCGAGTGTCCTTTCAAACTTAGCTTCCATTTGCTTTCTCTTTCCCAACAACGTACCTGACTGAAGTGCAACATGAGGATTCTGTGGAAGTGCATGGGTGTAGGCATACCCATAATCTTTGTTGCTTGCAGGAATATACATTGGAGGCATGCAAGGAGCTTGTGGTCCAAAAGGTCTTGGATTATAGAAATGATACGGGCCACCTCGGAATCTCATCGGAAAATCTAGTGGAGGCAAGTTAGTGATGCCTGGTCGGGTATCCATATATGGTTTAAACAGTGACTGAGCTCTGGTGACTTGGTTGATGGCATTGAACCAAGAAGGGATACGATTGGGAAGGTGTTGTGAGTATGATGCTCGGGGCGTAACCGGTGTGGACAGTGGTTTGCAGGCCTCTTGAGTGGATTGTGCTTGGGGTTTTATAGGAGGCGTCCCATGGGAGATGTTGGATTTGGGATGAGGTGGAGTGAGGAGGATTTGAGTGAGGGGCTCGTTTTGGATGACGGCATGTTGAGGTAGAGAATGAGGGGACTCGGTATTTTCGTAAGATGGAGGGGATAATCTTTGGTTGCAATTCGGAGGTTGGGTGGCTCCCACCTCTTCTTTGTGATTGGTCACTTTGGTGAAGAGCCCATCAGTTTGAAATAGAGCTGTGACATCTCTTTGTCTCATCGACTCATCGGACGGGTTCTGTGTTTCTTCATGGCTCTTTGCGATGACTTCTTCTGTAGCCCCGGAGGCTTCTAGAGCTTGGAGCAACTCTTCTTTCGTAGGGCTATCCAGATTGTCTGCGACGTCGTTTCCTGAGCTACCATCCATTGAAGCGGTCTTTCTGAGGTACTGGGTTGGAGAAGTTACGGTGACCGGGGAACTCTCTGATTCCACGCGTACTAGGCGGCGACATGATGCTCTTTTCCACTTCATCTGAGCTACGAGGAAGACAAAAGGTAGATTTAGGCTTGGGTAAACATCGGGTGAATGCTTAGGCCAAAGGCTATTTTGAGATAGTTGACCGGGCCGAAGTTGCCTACGTTCCCCTCACCACGAGGGAGGGGGTCCCACGCAATGAGAGGCTCAGGTCACCATAGTTCGAACGGGTTTAGAATTCTAAGAGGAAAAGACGAACATGACTGACTTCTTGGAGGATAACGGGGATCCATCCGAGGGCTTGACTGACTTCTTGGAGGATAACGGGGATCCATCCAATGACTTGACTGACTTCTTGGAGGATAACGGGGATCCATCCAAGGACTTGACTGACTTCTTGGAGGATAACTGGGATCCATCCAAGGAAGTGACTGACTTCCTAGGGATTTAACGGGGACCTAGGGGACTAATCATAAGGCTTAACGAGATCTTGGAGGATAACAGGGATCCATCCGAGGATTCTATTGGCTTCTTGGAGGATAACGGGGATCCATCCAAGGACTTCTTTCTTGGAGGATAACAGGGATCCATCCAAGGACTTGACTGACTTCCTAGGGATTTAACGGGAATCTTGACGGGGACCTAGGGGACTATACCTAAGGATTAAACGGAAGTCTTGGAGGATAACGGGGATCCATCCAAAGGCTTAACGGTTGTCTCGGAGATTTTCCAAGGACTTAACGGGTTCCTAGGGACTACGCCTAAGGATTTAATGGAAGTCTTGGAGGATAACGGGGATCCATCCAAAGATTGACGGGTGTCTCGGAAATCTTCCAAGGACTTAACGGGTTCCTAGGGGATGTTGGTGTTGGTGCCCTAGGCACGTTTGTTAAATGTTGTATGAGTTATCATTTATTCATAATGATAAAGAGATAATAAGATCATTATTATGGCTCGTGTTTGCTTATAATAATCTCCGTCCCTAGAGCTTGTTAAGCCCTAGTATAAAGGCTAAATGATCATGGGATAATCATGTTAGATTTATGCGTACTTGTTTGGAACAAGGTACTGGACATGACCCGCGGTATGAGATTTATGTCATGGTCGATGTCATATATAAATCTCATATTAGTTATGTCATTTGAATCCTTAGACATGAAGTTATTATAGTCTTCCACTTGATGAACATTATGTTTGACATATTCAAACGATGCCTTAACACGGTAGTTATAAAGGGTATGATTGGCATGATTGGATTCATGTAGGGAAGAATAATAAGTCAAATGGATTTGTCCCTCTTCGGAGAGATGTCAAGCTTGGGCCCCTCGAAGGAATGATGTTGATGAAATGTTTGGCCAAACTCAAATGAATTGATTGGATCAATGTCATTTGGATTATCAACATATTCGGAATCGAGAAAGTATTGAACAATACAAGTTGACTTATTGACCATGACTTGTGTTCAATGACATCGTGGACAAAGGGATTGTGACATGTTCTAAAAGGAATGCGAACTTGTATCTAGTTATACTATTTGGGTAGGTATGACGGTTTGCTAGAACCTAATCATATCTTATGGTTTCATGTTTGAACCCATTGCCAACTTAGTATAATCCTAGAGGGTCACACACAATAGAACGAATCCTAAAAGGACTATATTGGAATATTGGGTCGAAGGACCATTAAGGGATTTTGGAAATTTGGGGGTGTTCCAGAGCAAGTGTGCGACCGCACAGTTTGACTTGGGCGGCCGCACAGTGTGGCTCAAATATACCATATTGTTCCAGATGACTTGGGCGACCGCACAAGTGTTCTTGGGCGGCCGCACAGTACTACCGGGGACTGGTTTCCTAATTCCAAAAGGAAACAAATTATGGAAACGTTTTGGACTTTCCTAACTGAGATTCCTTGCGGGTTTAGACACAAGTTACCTATTTGGAATAGGTCTAACTTGTATATAAACATCCCTAAGTTGGCCAAAATCACTACTAATGTTTTGTGTGAGTCTCCAAAGAGTCTGAGAGAGTTTATTTTGTTCTAAGAGATCCTAGATTGAAGAACAAAATTATACACAAATAATATTCAATATAGTTCATGTTTAATTATGAAAACGTGTTTCATAATTTTGGTCTAGCAACCAAGATCAAGTGTTCTTGATATTCGTTCGTGGTGTGGATACCGCTAGAGGGTGAAACTTATCATCTTCTAAGTTCGTGATTCTTACTATGTTCGTGATCAAGGTTTCAAGCCTCCATCGAATTCAAGGTTGCAAAGTCAAAGGCATCAAGGGTTAGTATTCTAGTATTCATCATATTGTATTTGACTTAATCATATGAATGGATCTATGGGCTTTGGGTTTCTATTAAATTTTTAAATGCCTATTTTCCGCTGCGCATGTTGCTATGAAACCCAACAGTGGTATCAGAGCCCCGTTCATGTTGATTATTTCAATACTAGATCATGTTGTGTGTATATAAATTGTTTATGTGCCTTGCATGATATGAATATTGGGATATATGATGTTTATGTGTTATGTGATTTTATGTGGTTTATTGTTTTACAACTTTAATCGCACGATTCAATCGCAATAAATATTATGATGGATTCTGAATTGTTTGATTATTAATTCTGATTGGATCATGGTTTTAATAATCGGGGAAAAACAATTTTGAGACAAATTTTCGAACTGAAAAATTACCCTCTGATCTCATCGTGCGACCGCACAAAATTACCCGGGCGACCGCCCAAGGTTGGGCGACCGCACAGTAATTTTTGGGCGGCCGCACATACTGATCAGATTGTCTGATTTTTGTTGAAATCGGAATTTGGAATTTTCGAGAGGTCCAACAAAACCAGTAACAGAACCAGTCTAGACCTGCTGATCTGGAATGGGTTTTGGGTAGTTGGTTTGGGTGTGGATCTTGGGGTTTGATTTTCCTATTTGTTTTAGTCTTGTGATTCCAAGATTGGTTCAAGGTTTGGATGGCTAGTCTACGTTCATCGAGATTGTGTTTCCCAAACTTGATCGCAGTCAAAGTTTCAAAGATAAAACGAAGTTAGAATTATGAAGAGTTCATAATTGCTAAAATCAAGAAACAAAGTTCTTGATTCAATGATTGGAGATTCATGTGGAATTGTGGATGCAATTGGCCTACGTTTATCAAGACCATCTATTGCTTAGTTTCGGCCACATGGACTACTTTCTTGGTTTCTTGAATTAGTGCGGGATTGTGGTTGCCTAATGGCTTAGTTCGACCGCACTTCTTGTTGTCTTGATTTGGAGATAATAACCAAAGTTGAAATAGTCTCATCCTCATAATTATAGAGAAACTAATGACACATAAATGTTATGCTTAAATTAATGATGATTAATTTAATGGCTAAACTTGATGCGTAACATGTTTATCTTGTGTGGTCATAAATGTGTTGTATGCTATATGGTAATGAACCTTCAAGAAAGTTTTAAGTCCTCTTGCCATGCCATGATTAAGACACTTGTTAATATATGGGTGACTTTAATGTGGGTTCGCCTCCGCGAGGTGCATTAATTTTATTCATGAATGAGCAAGATGAGGTTCATTAATTTAATGTGGGTTCGCCTCCGCGAGGTGCATTAAATTGAATGGTTCCTATACGTTTAAAATGGTTGGACTTAATAAGGCGTCAAAACAGTTTTGGGCCTAGGCAAAGATGAGATTAAACATGCTTTTGAAATTGGATCCCTAAGAATCATATTGGATATGATTGACAAGAAATTGTCTACCTAATTAATTTGATTTTGAGCAGTCCGCCGCCGTGGACTCAAAATTAAATTAAAGATGGATCTTAGCCCAATTTAAAAGAATCTCAGAAAAGGATCTAAGAGTCATATGGGATATGATTGACAGGGTTGTCTACCTAATTAATTTAGTTTTGAGCGGTCCGCCTCCATGGACTCAAAATTAAATTAAAATTGGATCTTAGCCCATTTAAATTATATTATACATTGGATGTATAAGAAGGTTATATAATTTAGTGGGAGTATTTTTGGAAAATACATTATTTATCTCTTTAATGAGATTGGTACTTGTAAGATTTTGGAAATTTTGCATGAGTTGTAGATAATGACAACTAACTTCGTTGCGATCAATCCTTTAGAAGGATGAGCTTCATAGAGAATGGTACAAACTTCATGGATTGGATCCTGAGCCTAAGAATTGTTCTAAGGCAAGAAGATGGGTTGTACATTCTTGATGGGCCTATTCCTAAAGAACCTAATGCCGGAGTAGACAATCACAAGAATCATGATTATGATTCTAGGAATGTGAGTTGTCTTATGCTCACGATTATGTGCTCTTAAACTCCAACAAAGTTTGGAACTTGTGGAAGCCTATTAAATAGGCGTGGAGTTGAGTTACATGTTTCAAAGAGCAATCTAAGCAAGAGAGGTATAAAACCATTATTGCATTCACTTCTTGCAAAAAGAGTAAAGGATAATATGTGAAACCTCAAATGCTTAAGATAATGGCTACAAAGAGCATCTTGAGAAACTTGGGAGTCCAATTGGATTGGAGCTAGCCATGGATCTTATTCTTAATTCATTGACTAAGAGTTATAATCACTTTGTGATGGACTATAACATGTTTAGAATGAATAAGAATTTCTTCGAATTGCATTAACATGCTAAAAACTGCGAAGATGAAGATATTGGTGAAATGGTTCTCCAGAGCTCATGGTTCATAAGGAAAAGGGCCAAGTGCCAAAAGAAAGGTAAGACAAGAGTTGTCAAACCTAAAAGAAATAATTATGGTTAAAATAATAACTCTAATTGATGCAATTTGGTAAAAATGGCAATTGGATTGACCATTTAGAATTGTAGTCAAAATTCTGGATGATCAATAAAAGGAATGGTAGTGGGACTACCACTTGGGAATTTTATGTTATAAATTATTCTTTCTAAATTTAATTATTGGGTATTGGATACCAGAATAATTAGTAAAATGAAAGACTACTTATAGTAAAGTTTTATCTACAAACGGTAATGATGCAATGGTTGCAACATTGTTTGTAGAACACTTGTAAAGTGACTTTACTGATGAAGTAGAAAACATTATTTTGTTAAAAGATAATGAAGGATATTAATTTCTTGTTTGGAATAAGAAAAGTGCTTTATTTATTATGATTTACTTCATTGTGTTATCATATAAATAAATCTTATATCCTAAATCTTGAAGAACAAAGTAATAAAGGCTATAACATAAATAATTAAAATTCTTTATGCATTATTGTTTTGATCAAATAAATAAAAGATGCATATCTAAAATTCCATGGGACGGAGTTTTAAGTCATATGATTTGGAATCACATGATTTATGCAAATCTTATTTACTTGGACCAAGACATCCTTTACTATGATTGGTAAAAGGCTAATATCTTAATTGACCTAATACATTTTGATGTGTATGGTGCATTAAGAAGCAATGCTAAAAGAATTTTATTTTTTTTTATACT
Source organism: Campanula takesimana (assembly GCA_026119855.1). NCBI lineage: Eukaryota > Viridiplantae > Streptophyta > Magnoliopsida > Asterales > Campanulaceae > Campanula > Campanula takesimana. The sequence continues at coordinate 506,193 of JAOWBW010000750.1, read as the reverse complement.
TGGTAAAACTATTCAAAGATTCTGATTGGATCATGATGACGAATAATTGAACCAAGAATTTGACAGTCATCATTAAAATAGTGAAATGGTTTCACAAATTAACTTCACTAAGAACATCATTTTAAATGATGTGTCTGCATGGAAGTATAAGAACCTTATTGGATATGGTTAATTGGATGACTAAGTCAAATAGATCTTCCGTTATTTGTTTTGGGGTTATGTATTTGAAACCGCTGTGATTATACTAATCTGAATTCCATCAAGAGAGGTTAAAAGATGAAAGAAAACTCGGTTTGCCTTTCGCAAAGATTTAAGATGGTGAGACCTTTTGGAAAGGAGTTGTCTGGGACACACTCACATTTAAATCTAATAAATATATTTTCATGGGATATCCTAAGGAAACTTGAGGATATAATTTTACTCATAAGAAACAAATGGTTTGTTGATTATGATGATACTTTTCTAGATAAATGGTTTATCTCTAAAAGAATCAGTGGGAGTAAAATGTATCTCGAATGGTTCAAGACCTAGAAAATATATATTTTAACCTAAGATGGGAGTTGAACAAGTTTTCACAAGGAGTCGTGAAAAGTCCGTTCAAAAGATATACAAGAACTTGCGTATGTGATAGGACACAATCTATTGCAAGAAATATTGGATATTTCGAAATAGAAAGTGTTGAGGTAAAGTTCATTTGGAATGAAGTATTTACCATCTATCAAAGATGCAATGTCAACTCCACATATTTAGATTAATGACTTGGAGTCATGAAATCTAAAAGGCAACCCATGTGTAATAATCAAGTTTGGAACTTGATCATTCTAACCTAAGGTGTAAAAACAAAGGAGAGGAATGAGTTTTCTTGGAGAAAATTTTACATGGATAGCAAAGAAATTTACTAGAATTCTCGTAGTCACATGTTCATATTTGGAATATGAAAATTGACAAAATGATGTCAAAACAAGTGTTCCTCAACGGGAACTCACTTAAGGATGTATTGGATACAACCTAAAGGTTTTGACAGTCAAAGAAAATTCTGATAAATTATGAAAGTTGCAGAAATCCATTGGATGGATTAAAGCAAACTTGTGGGAGTTGGAATCTCCTTTTTGATAAATCAAAAGAGTTTGACTTCATCAATAACGAAGATGAACCTTGTATATACAAGAAGATTAGTGGGAGCATAGTGATATTCCTTAAATTAAATATGTGGATGACATATTGCTCATTGGAAACGAAATTCCTATACGTTAGTCTGCAAAGACTTTGTTAAGAAAGTGTTTCGCAATAAAGAATATGGATGAAACTGCATATGTCCTTGGCATTAAGATCTATAGAGATAGATCGAAGAAGCTAATTGATTAAGCCAAAGTACATACATTGACAAAGTCATTAGAAGATTCCGCAAAGAAAATTCTAAGAGAGGACGGTTGTTAATGTTACATGGAGTTTTCTATGCAAAGACTCAAATGTCCTGAGACAAATGATGAGCATGAGAAGAATGAATGGGATGCCATTTGCTTCGGCAATTGGATCCATCATACCATGATAAGTACTAAGCCGGATATATCTAAATGCTTGGAGCATGACGAGTAGATATTAATCCGACAACCAGTGAGAATCACTGGATGGCTGTGAAACAATCTTAAAGTACTTAAGAAGGACTAAAGAATTGTTATGATCTATGGAGGGATGGAAGATGATCTCGATGTATATGGATACACGGATGCATGCTTCCAAACCGACAAAAATGGTAGAAATCGCAATCGAGTTTTATAAATAATAGTGAAGCTATAAGTTGGAATGGTTCCAAGAAGAGTACAGTCACTAATTCTACGACTAAAATCTAAGTATATTGCTGCATTAGATGCTGCAAAGGAAGTTGTTTGGATTAAGAAGTTCATTGGTGAACTTAAGATGGTTCCTAGTATTGCTAATTCAATAGACTTTATTAGTGATAATAGTCGTGCTATTGATCAAGCAAAGGAACCAAGGGCACATCCTAAATCCAAACACATACTTAGGCATTTTCTTATCGTTCGAGAAATCATTGATAAGAAAGACGTATATATATGCAAAGTACCTTACAAATGATAACGTTACAGACACGCCAGACAATGGGACTTCCATAAAGCTAAACATGATGGTCATGTTAGGTCTATGGGTATTGGATACCTAGGGAATTGGGCCTAGGGCAAGTGGGAGATTGTTGGTGTTGGTGCCATAGGCACGTTTGTTAAACGTTGTATGAGTTATCATTTATTCATAATGATAAAGAGATAATAAGATCATTATTATGGCTCGTGTTTGCTTATAATAATCTCTGTCCCTAGAGCTTGTTAAGCCCTAGTATAAAGGCTAAATGATCATGGGACGATCATGTTAGATTTATGGGTACTTGTTTGGAACAAGGTACTGGACATGACCCGCGGTATGAGATTTATGTCATGGTCGATGTCATATATAAATCTCATATTAGTTATGTCATTTGAATCCTTAGACATGAAGTTATTATAGTCTTCCACTTGATGAACATTATGTTTGACATATTCAAACGCTGCCTTAACACGGTAGTTATAAAGGGTATGATTCGCATGATTGGATTCACGTAGGGAAGAATAATAAGCCAAATGGATTTGTCCCTCTTCGGAGAGATGTCAAGCTTGGGCCCCTCGAAGGAATGATGTTGATGAAATGTTTGGCCAAACTCAAATGAATTGATTGGATCAATGTCATTTGGATTATCAACATATTCAGAATTGAGAAAGTATTGAACAATACAAGTTGACTTATTGACCATGACTTGTGTTCAATGACATCGTGGACAAAGGGATTGTGACATGTTCTAAAAGGAATGCGAACTTGTATCTAGTTATACTATTTGGGTAGGTATGACGGTTTGCTAGAACCTAATCATATCTTATGGTTTCATGTTTGAACCCATTGCCAACTTAGTATAATCCTAGAGGGTCACACACAATAGAACGAATCCTAAAAGGACTATATTGGAATATTGGGTCGAAGGACCATTAAGGGATTTTGGAAATTTAGGGGTGTTCCAGAGCAAGTGTGCGACCGCACAGTTTGACTTGGGCGGCCGCACAGTGTGGCTCAAATATACCATATTGTTCCAGATGACTTGGGCGACCGCACAAGTGTTCTTGGGCGGCTGCACAGTACTACCGGGGACTGGTTTCCTAATTCCAAAAGGAAACAAATTATGGAAACGTTTTGGACTTTCCTAACTGAGATTCCTTGCGGGTTTAGACACAAGTTACCTATTTGGAATAGGTCTAACTTGTATATAAACATCCCTAAGTTGGCCAAAATCACTACTAATGTTTTGTGTGAGTCTCCAAAGAGTTTGAGAGAGTTTATTTTATTCTAAGAGATCCTAGATTGAAGAACAAAATTATACACAAATAATATTCAATATAGTTCATGTTTAATTATGAAAACGTGTTTCATAATTTTGGTCTAGCAACCAAGATCAAGTGTTCTTGATATTCGTTCGTGGTGTGGATACCGCTAGAGGGTGAAACTTATCATCTTCAAAGTTCGTGATTCTTACTATGTTCGTGATCAAGGTTTCAAGCCTCCATCGAATTCAAGGTTGCAAAGTCAAAGGCATCAAGGGTTAGTATTCTAGTATTCATCATATTGTATTTGACTTAATCATATGAATGGATCTATGGGCTTTGGGTTTCTATTAAATTTTTAAATGCCTATTTTCCGCTGCGCATGTTGCTATGAAACCCAACAGGGGACTACGCCTAAAGATTTAACGGAAGTCTTGGAGGATAACGGGGATCCATCCAAAGACTTAACGGGTGTCTCGGAGATCTTCCAAGGACTTAACGGGTTCTTAGGGGACTATTCCTAAGGATTTAACAGAAGTCTTGGAGGATAACGGGGATCCATCCAAAAACTTAACGGGTGACTCGGAGATCTTCCAAGGACTTAACGGGTTCCTAGGGGACTACGACTAAGGATTTAACGGAAGTCTTGGAGGATAACGGGGATCCATCCAAAGACTTAACAAAATGACGCTTGTTAACGCAAGAAAACGAAGTGTCAAAGACAAGGAGCAAAAACGGAGCAAATTCAAGCAATGTGCAATTAATTATCCGTTCAAGTTTACTTAAAACACATTTTTATTCCTAAATGGTTGGAAAAGATTTCTCTTCTTTTTCGCAACTACTCTAAATCCTGGATCAGTTGAGGCCATCACTACATCTATAAGCCCCTCGTTTTTCACCTGTATTGCACGCTCCCAAGGAAGGACTATCCCGGGCGAGGGTCCTATAGGGCACGCGACTTCCACCGACCAAAAGAACCATTCCTAAGGTCTAGTGCGTCTAAAGCTCCAATTCATGTGCCATTCTTATCATGGTTAAGCCCCGGTTAAGGTTAAGATTGACTTAACGCTTCAACGAAATTCCGGCATGATCCCATTTTAATGAGGGATCTCAGACCTTAACCTTGGGCTTAAGGATGATTAGGACGGGCCAAACATTAGGGCTTAACAACATGGTGTCACCCTATCCTTAATACATGACTTTGGTTAATTATGGTTAACATTAACGCATAAGTCAAGGATCTGGTCAAAGATGACCTTGATCACACTTGCTTTCACAAGGAGTCGTGACTCGGGCATTAACTTGGCCATAATTAACTTTGGACACGTATTAGGGACGTGATGACGTGAGCTAGACCAAAAACCAACCATGGTCACGGTATTTGTGTGTCACGGACATGTGTGGTTGACTCGGCTCAGAAGGGGAGGTGGAATGGACCCGTGCGCACGAGAAGGGCACAAGACCACCAATCAAGCTGCATCGTGGCATCCATCCCGGGTTTAAAGGGTTTTTGGAATGTGCATAAGGTCAAGTGCGCGTTGTGTGAAGCCTTCTATGTTCCCTTTTGAGTCAAAATAAAAAATTTTGGTCCGTTTTAATACCATGAGCATTGCATGAGCAATTATATGAACAATGATGATTTGCACAAGCAAGTAAACAAGCATATTAACAAGCAAGAATCAAAATTTGTACATGAAAATATTGTGCACAACCAAAGGTATTGAAACCAAAATCTTTACAACAAGGAAAAACCTTTTGAAAATCATTTATGAAACAAGGTTGTGCACAACAAAAGATTTTGAAGACCAAAACTTTATGAAAAGGGATCATGCACAATAAGGCTTTAAAGACCCAATTTTATGTCCAAAAAAGTTGTGCATGACCAAGACTTTAAAAATCCAATTTTCGCTAAGGAAAAGAAGGTAAAAGTTCACAAGTAGAGGCTGTAAATTGGAACCTGGACCAGAAGAAGCAAGGGGACTATCAGAATGTTTCTGCCCTGCACAAAATTGTTAATTTGAAACATTCTTTGGGCCCAGACAAACTAGCCGTACGGCTAGAGCAGGAGATCCATTATTTTTTAAAAAAACTTTCAGCTTCTGATCATCAAGCCCCAGTTTATTTGAATTTCCAGAACAGTACTCACAGAAATCAAAACAGAAACATAAAACACACACAAAATAAGCACAAAGTCAACAAACGGGGACGGGAGTTTGACCCACACAAAAACATTCCCAAAGATTCTAAAAAGAAGTTTGGAAACACTTTATTCCCCAGCAGAGTCGCCACTGTAAGATACCCGTGGGAAAAATGGAAAAGGTTTCCCCTCGAGAATCAAACACGGTGTAATTCCAAAAGATAACGGAGTCTCCATGTTAGTTTAACTTTAAACCCAAACTTAACGAAATATGGTTAGAGAAAAATGATTCAGAGGTCACGTTACACTTTGGGAAGAACTAAATCAAGGTTCACCCAAAGTGCCTTGGAAAACCGAGTCTCCCTAAGTTTGTTGATAAAAAATATGCAAGTGTGTGTGTATGTGTTTTTCTTAAAAATGGGAGAAACCGACTTGTTTTAAAAAGTGATTTTGGAAAATGAAATGTAGGCATGTTAATGCCCTTTGTTTTTTGATACATTAGAGAGGCAAAATATAATGTTCATCCAAGTAAAATATGGTATTTTTAGGGACGGACTTTTACTTAGCCATGGAAAAGGCTAGCAAAGTCAAGAGGGACAATCTTGTTCATCCTATGCATCAAACCCATGTAAGAATAACCAAGATCAAGGTCAAGGCCATGGTTTGAGCAATCATTGGAGAATAATAACAATAATACCTTTACTTTGATAGAACCATAACTTGGATGAATAAAGATGGTCAACTTTATCATCCAAGTAAGGTAATCATCATAATATTAAAATAAATAAAAGCTTTTCTTGGGCAAATCATTACTTGGATGAATAAAGATTGTGGCTTTATCATCCAAGTAAGATAAACAAGAAAAGATTTGAAATAAAGACTTTTTTAAATGGAAATAAACATTAAAGATTAAGTCTTTAAATGTACCAAATCCCATCTCCATTCAGTTCATCATTTTAATACACTATTGAAGTGCAAGATGAACCCTTTAGGATCAGATGGGTATTTGGATCCAAGTTATATTAAGGGTACATGAATAAATAAAGACTTGTAAAATAAAGACTTTAAATGTAAGATGACATAAATATAAATAGCATAAATGTACAAGGCTCTCTCCAAGATGTGCAATGGATCACCAAGCCAATATTAAAGACATAAATGTAAGTGACATAAATGTAAGTGACATAAATTAAATTTCATAAATGTAAATGACATAAATTAAATTGCATAAATTAAATGACATAAATTAAATGACATAAATGTAACAAATACTCCTCTCCACTTAGTTCATCATTTTAATACACCATGAAAGTGTAAGATGAAACCATTGGGATCATAAGAGTATTTGGATCCAATCATATATCTTTATAAAGACTACATTTTTATAAGTAAAAGATGAACAAAGATGATATTCCAACAATAGAAAAAAGAAGGAGATGAAGATGAAGATGACAATAGGATAAAGATTCAACCTTTAAGCAAGATTGGGGTAGATCATTAATTGATTGACCCAAGTTTGCTTCTTTTTCACCTCACTTAGAGATCATGGATTCTAAGATTTTTACTTAACAAAGACTTATCACACTCTTTCACAAAGACAATCACTTAACTTTTGTAGAGAGAACAATTTTAGGGAGTAACTTTGCTATGGAATTCTTGATAAAATGAGAGAGGATGACCTCTCTATTTATAGGGAGAGTTGGGGCTTTTTTTGCTTAGGGCCTAAGCAAAAATAGAATATTCTTTGGTTCCAAATTGGATTCTTTTTTGGTCACAAAATGGGTTGAAATTGGATCATTTTTGTGCACAAAATGGAACATTTTCGGATGTAAAATGGGCTGAGAATTAACCTTCTAGAAGGGGCTGTGTGGTGACACAAATAAGGTGAAGGACCAATCAGAATGAGGCATGTGGAGGCTGTGAGGGGAGGGAGACAAAATCCGGGTGAAGGACCAATGACAGCACGCCACGTGGAGCAGCTGTCGGGCGCGTGAAGTGCACGCGGGGACAAGGCGAGTGGAGGTGGCGGCTGGGCGAGCGCGTGGCAGCTCGCTCACGTGTGTGCGCTTTGAGAAGGCGTAGATTGAATGTGCGCCCGCCTCCTTGTTCCTTGGCCTTTTCTGGAAATTCCCACAAAGTTCTTTATGGGCTTTGTGGGGATAAATCTGAGGTCCTTGGCCCAATTTTATTACCAAAAGGCCCCTCCCTTTTCCAGAATAATTCATTTAATGCCCAAAACACCCTTTGAACATTATAATGACCCAATTAAATTCCAAATTACCCCTTATCTCCTCAATTTAATCATTTTAAGCATAACAAGCCGGATTGGGGTACTTACAGTTAGTGGTGAAGAAAAATGATGATGTCATTAAAAGGACAAGATGGTTGTTCCACTTCCCTTTTAAGTGTTAAGAACAACCTTGGATTTTTGCACATATATCAAAATAGTCATTTTGATATAAGTTGGGGTTGCAAGCTTAATAATATAATCCCCAGAAATAATAAGTTTGAAAAACAAAGAACGAGGGAAAATTAATTGCACAAGTACCCTTGAACAATCATGGAATGTCTTAAAAAGACATAAATCCTATATGCAATAAATAAATACAAACATACCTGGTACTTATGAAATAAATTGGAGTTGGAGAATAAAAATTAATGAAGTGTTGAAACCAGTCATTGATTTAGGCGCACTTTGAGTGGGCGCATATATGCTGAGGGCGCATAGATATACTAGGCGCGACATAACAAGGTGCGCAAGGTTTGTAGACGCGTACTTGATCCATTGGCGGGCATAGATGTTGAAGGCGCGTATTGCTCACAGGCGCACCAAAGTTTCCTTGAAACTGTAAAACTGATTTCTAAATTTTTAAACCTAAAATTTTCACAACTCAAAAGACAAGATATCATTAGTAATCACAAAACAATATTTACTAGTTAAGTTCAAGCATACCCATTTCTCCTCTAAAAAATATGAACCTTTTTCCATCACGAGCTTTTGTGAGAATGTCAGCAATTTGATAATCAGTTCCCACGTGCTCTAAATGAATGTTTCCTTTTTCAACATGGTCCTTGAGGAAGTGATATTTGATGTCGATGTGCTTGGTTTTGGAGTGCATGACAGTATTTTCTGAAACTGAGATGGTTGATGTATTGTCACAATAAATTGGACAATTTCCTTCTATAATATCATAATCCACCAACTGTTGTTTCATCTAGAGCATTTGACAGCAACAACTTCCAGCTGCAATATATTCTGCTTCTGTTGTTGAAACTGAGACTGATGCTTGTTTCTTGCTAGCTCATGCCACAAGTCTATATCCAAGGAAATGACAAGTGCTACTGGTGATTTTCCTGTCAATTGTGCATTTTGAATAATCTGCATCTGAATAATCTATAAGTTTGAAATTTGAATCTTTGGTAGACAAAAGTCTAAGGTTAACAGTACCAGAAAAATATCTTATAATATGTTTCACGGAAGTTAAATGTGCTTCTCTAGGGTCAGATTGATAACGACCACAAACATAAACACTAAACATAATATCAGGCCTACTAGCAGTAAGATAAAGGAGAGATTCAATCATACCTCTATAAAGAGTTTGATCAACCTTTTTACCTTTTAAGTCTTTGTCTAGTTTGTTGCCGGTGGCCATTGGAGTGTCGTATGCTTTAGCATTTTCAAGCCCAAACTTCTTGATAAGATCTCTTGTATACTCTTCTTGGTTGATAAATATGCCTACATTCAATTGTTTGATTTGAAGTCCGAGGAAGAATGTGAGTTCTCCCATCATGCTCATTTTAAACTTGCTCTTCATAAGTTTCTTAAAACGCTTGCACAACAATTCATTAGTAGAACCAAATATAATATCATCAACGTAAATTTGAACAAGTAATTTATGACATTATATTTGGCAATGAAAAGAGTAGTATCAATTTTACCGCGCGTGAAGCCTTTCTCAATGAGAAACTTGGATAGTATATCATACCATGCTCTTGGAGCTTGTTTGAGTCCATACAAAGCTTTCTGGAGTTTGTAAACATGATCTGGAAATTTTGAATCTTCAATTCCAGGTGGTTGAGCTACATAGAATTGTTCTTGGAGTTCACCATTTAGAAACACACTTTTCACATCCATTTGATATAGCTTGATGTACTTGTGAGCAGCGTAAGCTAGAAAGATTCTGATAGCTTCAAGTCTTGCTACGGGCGCAAAAGTTTCATCGTAAGCAATTCCTTCCTATTACCTATAGCCTTGTACAACCAACCTTGCTTTATTTCTTGTGATGGTTCCATTCTCATCCATCTTGTTTCTCAACACCCATTTTGTACCAATCACTCCTTGATCATGTGGTCTTAGAACCAGAGTCTAAACCTTATATCGTTCAAATTGATTGAGTTCTTCTTGCATTTCAATAACCCAATTTGGATCTTGGAGCACTTCATCAGCCTTCTTAGGTTCAATTTGAGAGACAAATGCAGTGTAAGCATCAAAGTTTGCTGTTCTCCTTGTACGAACCCCAACATTTAGATCACCAATGATATTAGTGATTGGGTGACCTCTAACTTCACGAATTTCAGGAGGTAAGTTAGGTTGAGTGGTTGTAACTTGAAGGTCTTCAATTGGTATATCTTCACCAGATTCAAAATCATCAAAATTAGGGGGTTGAATTGGTTCAGAATTGAAAATGAGAGTCACAATAGATGCACCAGTAGATTGAGGCGCAGTAGTAGATACAACAGGCGCGTCATTCAAAGAAGGTGCAACTGAAGTCTCACTAGGCGCACTATTCATGTAATTAGGCACAACTGATATAGATGGATTTCCTTGAGTAAATGTATTCTGATCTTGTGTAGGCGCAACTTGTATAGGACACCTGTCTCAATAGACTCAACAGAATCATCAGAATCATTTGGAGCCAAATGTGGCTCAAAGAGAGAATGTTCATCAAATATAACATGTACATATTCAACTATCACTAAAGTAGAATTATTAAAAATACGAAAAGATTTTAAATGTTTGGCATACCCAACAAAAATACCTTCATCGGCTTTGGCATCGAATTTACCTCTATATTCATTTCCGTTGTAGAGGATATAGCACTTGCATCCAAAGATTTTGAAGAAAGCAATGTTGGGAGCTATACCACGCCAAAGTTCATATGGAGTCTTATTGTGAATTTTGTTGATGAGGGAATGATTCTGAGTAAAACATACAGTGTTGACAGCTTCTTCCCAAAAGTACTTAGGTAGTTTGGCTTCAGCTATCATCGTTTTTCCAGCCTCAATCAACGTTCTGTTCTTCCTTTCCACAACTCCATTTTGTTGAGGAACTCCAGTAGTTGAGAAGTTATGATCTATTCCATGATCATCACAATATCGAGCAACACCATTGTTCTTAAATTCTGTTCCATTATCAGATTGAACACTTACGATGTCATCTTCTTTTTTTGTTTGGAGCATTCTGAAGAGAGTGGTTAAAATGTCATAGCAATTGTCTTTTGAAATCATCATTTCCACCCATGTATATCTTGAATAATCATCCACTACAACTAGAGTATACTTGTTTCCTCTAATACTTGCAGTGGTAACTGGTTCAAATAAATCAATGTGAAGCAGTTGCAAACATCTAGAAGTTGAGGAATTTGTCTTGCTGGAGAAAGACTATTTTGGTTGTTTGCCAAGTTGACATCCAGTGCAATTTTTGTCATGATGATCAACAACTTTGGGAAGTCCTTTTACAAGATTATTCCTGCTGAGTTTTGATAAATACTTGAAGTTCAAGTGACTTAAGCACTTGTGCCATAGCCAACTATTTTCGCTCACACTTTTTGCTACAAAAAAAGATTAGTACTAGAGTTCATATTTTGAAAATCAATAAGATAAATATTTTTCTTACGATATCAAGTAAGTAATGTCGCTCCAGTTTTGCCATCCTTGATAAGGCATTTCTTTGAAGTAAAATGGCATTCTAATCCTTTGTCGCAAAATTGAGATATGGATAATAGATTGTGCTTGAGTCCTTCAACTAGAGAGACACTTTCAATGCACACTTTATCTTTCTTGAGTTTTCCATATGCTACAACCTGTCCTTTATTGTTATCACCAAATGTTACTGAGGGACCTCTTTCTTCATGAACATCTTCAAGTAAAGTGATATCTCCATTCATATGTCTAGAATATCCACTGTCGAGAATCCATTCATACGTTTTAGCTTTTGAGATCCAGCCATGAAGCAAAGAACCTGAAATTTAGACATTAAAGCAGGTACCCTTTATTCCTTTTTGGGTCCTAGGGTTAGCAACTTTTGACAACACACTCTTGCCTGACCTTAGGATTTTTACGTCTTTTGGCATTGGGAGTGGATCGCAAAAGGCATTCCACGGCCTTATGACTAGAACAATCACAAACAGAACAATGATGAAATCCACCAATCACATGAGTTTTCATAAACTCCTTACTTTTCTTTGGGATAGCATCCTTAACGGCTTCGCCAAACGGATTCAACCAGTCTGCTTAAGGGACTATAAACAGGCATAACGGGTATGACACACTGGACTCTGTCTAGGTCCGCCAATCGGACTTAAAGCGAGCAAACGACAGATCCGCAAAACGGATTTAGCTCAACTCAAGTTTGCCAACCGGACTCTAAATTAGCATGACGGAATTCGCTAACTGGATTTAGCATTAGTCCGCCACCGGACTCTAAATGGGCATAACGGTTCCAGTAAATGGCTCCAGCCTAAGTCTTCCAACCGGACTCTAAACCTTGGCCACGGTGGCCCGTCTCATATTATCATACGTCTTCCATCAACGAAAGTCGCTCACACAGGGAACGCATTCAAAAATTCCTGCTTTTTATCGAGTCGTTGCTTTCTTTTCTTTTTCTTTTCGTTGTGATGTCCTCGGCGGATGTCTTTCTTTCGTCGGTGCATTTTGCTTCGCAATCCACGCCGCCGAGGGGCTCTGTAGACACCCCGCCTTGGACCACTACACCAATTGCATACATAGTATTTTTATTTAACTTGTTTTTGTTAATTTCTGTTACTTCCTTTAAGTTCTTAACTAATTCTCTTAGTTTTGGACTAAATTGAGTAACAGAGTTAACTTTTAGTGTCATTCTGTCATTTTTAAAGGCGGGGGCCTCCCACAATTGTCATGTGCCGCGCACGCGTTTAGTCCAATAGGCCGGACCCGCGCGCTTCATACATAGCTGTTACAGGTTCCCACCAATTTTCCCTCCTTTTTCTTATTTAAAACATCTCTTCTTGATTCAAAAAATTATCTTTTATTACAAGCATTCAACCATTTTTATTTTGTAACTCCCAATCCCACATTTCTAGCCATTCATTTAAAATAAAATATTTTCTTTTTATTATTATTTTATTACTCTTATTTTTGATTGGTCTAGACTATCTCAAATGGATTGATATCATTTTCCCTCTCAACCCTCCCTCCTTTACCTATAAAAAAGACCTCTTGGGTTCATTTTCAAGGACACCAAAAATTGAGTACAAAAACTTTACCAAAAAGACCTCGAATTCTTCTCTCCACACAAAACTCTACACAAAAGTCTTTACATCATCTTCAAGTAAAACTTTGAAGTCTTCATCTCCTTTCCAAGTCAAGGTATAACACTTTATCTTTTATTTCTTATTTGATATTTATGTCTTTTTAATGTATGCAATCCCCATCAAAATGAGACATGACCAATACGACTACTTCACATATTGAAGTTAGTTAAGGTTATCTCCCTATATTTCAAACTCTCATTTAATTTCCTCTTTTTTCCCTTAATGTAATAGTTAGCATAAATTTACTTTGTAATTCACCTTTTCCTTTCAATGTAATTGTTAGCACGTACTCATATAAATAAAAGGACTTTTTTTTTACATTAGAACACCAAAAGTAGCAAGACCGGATTTAGCCGGGCAGAGTGAGTGTTTATGTACTTCTCACCCCGTAACCTAACCCCCGAACCCGTCTCTTCCCGAATCTCTGGTTTTCGTACAAAAAAAGCTATTTCTTAGGTTTTCTTATGTTCCTTTAAAAACATAGGTGGCGAATCTAATCTCTAAAACTAAATAGACATCCTAGGATAATTCACCGCTCTAGCCAAGTCGTGGTTTTTCCCGGGGTATCTACACTGGCAACTCTGCTGGGGACAGCATAGAGGGTTAAATTTGCGTTTTTACTTTTGGTGTTATTTTATTTGTTTTCTGCGGGCATTCTGGTGACAAAGGGTGGGAAGCGTGTGCCTCTGGCCTTCTTGGCCTAAGGCACGCGCCTCCGACCATAACCATCAGAAGCGCCCGCACAGCATCATGTCCTTCAAATCCATGTTATTTGTGCTAAAAGTTTCTGCAGGGGGAAAAGTGATTATTTCGGGTCAAGGCAATCCCTTGAACCCATGAGTTTGCAGGTTTTTACCCAGAATCGGGCGCCTCCGTTCCTCTCGCTCTGACGCGCGCTCCTCCCACTCTAACTGCCCAATGCGCGTGCTTCTGGGCACTTTTCAGAAATAGAACAGAGTCCAGAATAGGGCAGAATGATGGTGTGTGGGCACGGTTGCATGCACATACTGTTTTAATTTATGTTGATTTTTATCGGTCACACGGGTATTTCAAAAGTTGTAAATATGTGCTTATTTGATTTTCTTTTCTTTTGAAAAAAAAATGTTTTGTCATTTGGCTTGACCTCACACACATGCACTTTCAACTCCTATGAATTTCTCACTATCGAGTCGCACAAAGTTCATAACCCCAAACCCGTCGAGGCCCGTCCTTGAGAGTTTCAAGCTCCACCCGACCTTGACTCTCTCGAAGCGGTAAACCTCAGCCCGTGGCGTAGTTCATGAGTACATGCCGGGGGTGGCCTTTAAACCTCTCTTCTTCTTTTTTTTCGGCAAAAGGAGGACGGTACCTCCCTAGATTTTATTAATACGAAAATAAAATTACAAACAAGGTGGGGGACATGACAACCTCAACCACCTGGAAAAGGAAACTAAAGGGAAGGTCTTACACATGTTGTAAGAACCTTTACATAAGAAGGGGGTGGCCACTAAAAAAAGAAATTAGCCTATACAAGAATCTAGCCATAACTATTTTCTGCGAATATAAGGGGTGTTTTCCTTATCTAATGCAAGGAAGCCTAAACATTGACGAGGGAAATCAAAATTGCTGAGGAAGAGAAGGTCCCTTTCTTTATCCACGGCCATGTTAGCCAAGAAATCAGCCACACTATTACCTTCCCGAAGAACATGAGTAACTTGGACAGTCATAGTCTCCATAAGACGATGAATATGATCAATAATATACCAAACAGCCCATGGAATATGATACTCTCTAAGAATAATTTTCAAGAGAACTTGGGAATCGATCTCTAACCAAATATTCTGGAATCCGAGAGAATGAGCCATAAGGAGGCCGTCCCTAGCTGCCAATGCTTCTGCCACCATATTGGAGGCATTAGCATAAAAATTAGCAAAAGCCCGAATCGAATTACCATTATGGTCTCTAATAATACCTCCACCCGAAGCAAGGCCTGGATTCCCCCTGGACACTCCATCCGTGTTAATCTTAACCATGGAAGGAGAAGGGGCTACCCACGAGACCAATCTGATTTTAGGACAAACTTCAGAAGCATAGTTCATCCGAAACAAGGCTGCTAAGTGAGTTTCACTGGGGATTTTCAGGAAGCTAATAGAGAAGGCCGAAGCAAGATGAGACACTTGATCACGAACCTTATAAATGATATTGTTAGAGCACATAGAGATTCCTTCAAATCTGCTTTTATTTTGAGCAACCCAAACCTCCCAAACAATGATAGCCGGAAGAATACTCACAAGCCAGTGAGAAATACTATTCTTAGGGTGTGAAGGACCATGCCACCAACTAAGCAAGGATTGACTAAGCGAGCCAGCAACCATACGAATACCACAATCCATGCTAAAATAGGTCCAAACTCTCGAAGCAATAGAACCATTAATAAGAACATGATTACTAGTATCTTCTCTAGGGTCCAAGCAACATTCATATTTAGAAGCACAATGAATACCTTTAGCTCTGATCCAATCATCTGTGGGAATTCCTCCATGCAAAGCACGCCATAGGAACACCGAGATCTTCTTAGGGATAGAATTGTTCCAGCAACAAGAATAAATAGCAGATTTAGGTCTGCTAACCCGACATTCATTCCAAGCGGAGCTAACCGTAAACTGACCAGAGGGAGAGGGATGCCAAGAAGGAGTATCCGGTTTATCCGAAAGAGTAATAGAGTGATTCTGGATAAGAGATAATAATTGCTGCCCATAAACTTCATGAATATAATCTATGCGAGGCATGCCATTAGCAAAGAGCGAGGATATTTGAGCATGTTCGTAAGGAATAGGACCCATGTCTCCATCCAGCCACTTTTCATGAATTGTAATATCTCCTCTACCAACCCGCCAAGCAAGCCTATCCTCCACCAAAGGTTTAGCTACCATCAATCTCCTCCAAATGTGAGAAGAATAGGATGTAAGGGAGGCATCCATAGGGTGAATATTCCAACAATACTTAGCAAGCATGAGCTTGCTCCAAAGGGAATCAGAACTTCTCAAGCGCCACCACAACTTCATAGCGAAAGCCAAAGCTATGTCCTCAAACTTTCGGAGGCCCAAGCCTCCTTCCTCAACCGGCCAACACATTTTTGCCCAAGATAGCCAATGGCACTTCTTTTCACCATCATTGCTGCTCCAACAAAATCTCGAAATAATCCTTTCCAAAGCATGAATTACCCCCATAGGAGGATCAATAAGGGAGATATAATAAAGAGGCATAGCAGCGAGACAAGATTTGATCAAGGTAAGTTTGGCTCCAAAGGAGAGAAGCTTACCTTTCCAAGAAGCAAGGCGATACTCCATTTTCTGAATAAGAGGATTAAAAAGACTTATTTTCTTTCTCCCCGTATAAAGAGGACAACCCAAGTACATCAAAGGAAGATCCTGTTTTGCAAAACCCATAATTGCAGCCACCATATCATCTCGGTCTCCCCGCTTGCCCGTGATAAAACAAGACTTATTGATATTAACAAGCTGGCCCGAAAACCTTTGATATGAGCTACTAAGGAGTTTTTTGAACCATTACAGAAAATAAGAACATCATCCGCATAAGCAAGATGGGAATCATAGGAGAATGCATATGAATACGGTACCGGTAATGAGGGAACATAGCATGAAGATGGTTAAGGCCTCTACTCATCATTTCTGCAGCAATAATGAAAAGGTAAGGAGATAATCGATCACCTTGCCTTAACCCCCTAGTAGAGTGGAAAAAACCGCAGCTCACTCCGTTAACAAGAACCGAAAACCAACTATTAGATATGCACCGGTATATCAAATCAATCCAAACTTCATTAAAACCAAATTGGCGCATAACTTTAAAGAGACCAAACCAAGATACCCTATCATAGAAAATTTTCTATGATAGGTTATAATTCTCGGCAAAATAGGAGTAAGGCGACAAGTCAACAATTTGGTAACCACTTTATGGAAGAAATTGCAAAGGCTAATAGGCCTTAGATCAGAAAAATATGAAGGAGAATCCACTTTGGGGATCGTTACGATCAAAGTACTTGTCCAACTCCATGGCATTTGGAATCCCGAAAAGAAATCCCCAATAGCACGAATAAAATCATATTTGATAATCTCCCAACACCCCTTATAAAACTCCCCCGTAAATCCATCCGGGCCCACAGCACTTTGACCATTCGTAGAAAAGATAGTCTGTCTAATTTTCTCCTCCGAAGGAAAGGCTGTGAGCATGATATTATCCTCATCTGTAATGAGTCTAGGAATAAGAAAAAGGAAATCATCAGAAGGGATGTTACAATGGCCTTGAAGCTGATCCGAATAAAACCCAATTGCTTCTTCTTGAATTTCATTCTGCTCTTTGATCCAATTCCCTTGCCGAGATTTAATCCTGTGAATGAAAAGTTTTTGTCTCTTTTTCTTAACAATGGAATGGAAAAAATTGGTGTTTCTGTCCCCCTCTTTTAAACAAGTAAGATTAGCTCTTTGGGCCCACATATCTTCTTCAATTTTCAGCTTGGATAAAAGATGCGCCTGAGCTAAGTTTAGATCAGCCCGTGATTCTTCATTCCCAAGCTGTTGATGTTGAATTTCCCAAAACAAAACCTCATCTTTGGCATTTTTTATTTGCTGCTCAACTCTCCCATACACTTGCTTATTCCAATCTGAGATACATTTCCTTAACCTCCCAAGCTTCTTGGCAAAACAAACCATAGGCCTACCATCCATAGGAGCGATCCAAGAACATTTAACAAGGTCAAAAAATTAATGGTGTTTAAGCCAAACATTAAGGAAGCAAAAAGAGCCCCTCCTCACCTCAGCCTCAAGTTGAAGATTAATTAGAAGAGGAGCATGATCAGAACAAAGACTTGCTAAATGAGTCACCCGAGTAGAATGGAAAAGATTCAGCCATTTACCATTGTATAAAGCTCTATCCAATCTTTGATGAATAGCATGCCTACCCATTCTCCTATTAGAACAAGTAATAATATTCCCCTCATAGCCAGCATCCATAAGATTTGCATATTGAATCATGTCAGAAAATTCAGTCACCGCCATCTCATTAATAGGTCTACCTCCCACTTTTTCAGCTTGATCCAAAACACAGTTAAAATCTCCAACAACCATCCAAGGAAAATCCACCTCACTAATAGCCATGAGCACATCCCAAAGATTAATTCGAAATAAACGATTACAGCTAGCAAGAACAAAAGAAATCCACACAGCTTCCTCCCACAACGGATGAGAAATCTGTAAGGTCAAGGCTTGTGTTGAATCATGAATAACCGTACAAGTCAAACCATGCTTCCATAAAACCCAAATTCTATTATTGATGTTAGCAACCCCATCCTCACAGCCCAACTTGCGAATAAGAGGTACTATAGAAGATAAAGAAAATTTTGGTTCATAAATAGCCATTAAGGAAAGGCCATGAGACCGAAAAAGCCGGTTAATTCTTCGAACAGTGGCACCATTAGCTATGCCACGAGCATTCCAACTTAGAAAACACACCATTAAAACCATAAAGAAATAGGAGTAAAGGAGGGAAATTAAAAAAGGAGGGGACTCACAAGGCAGGAGAGGGAGATTTCTCCCTACCCTTCTTTCTCTTATAAGAAACTGTTGTGAAGCCATCATCATCACCATGATTAGCAGCAAGGGAGGTCCTTTCTTTGTAATCAAGTTGTAAGTCAATGACTTGATTGAGAGATGTCACTTGAGGGGCTCGGGGAGACAGATTAAGAGAGCTGAAAGCATTCATCTTCATTTGTGAAGAGGGTTTTTATCTCATAGCCGAATCATCCCTTAACGGGGTACATAACTTTAGAGGGTCTTGTGATGCTGGAATTGGGACATTCACTCCACTTTGATTAGAGAGGGTATTTCCAGCTTTGGTTTTGATAGCCTTTAAAGTCTTTGAGAGAGCATCATTTACAGATTGTGGGAGAGCTATACCTCTTCTAGCAACCATTAAACCCTTGGCAGTAGTGGGGTGATCCACCTTGTTAGTAAGATCAATAACATTCTGCATTCCACCCTTGCTGGTCTCTATACACTCCCCTTGACCATGATCAGCAACTTTCTTTTTCCATACTTCTTCTTTGTTGGTCCCTTTCTTATCATCACCATTGGGCTGTTTAGAAACTTTGGGAGCAGCAACATTCTTCCCATTATCCTTATTAGGAATAGCAGTCTCACTATTTTTCTTGTATTCAGAATTCAAGACCCTACAATTGTACTCATCATGTCCCAACAATGAACAATGCCTACAATACATAGGGAGGTTATAAAATTCAACCGTTTGAACAAAGCTAGGCATTTGGTCGCCACAGTCAACATGAATCTTATCTGGTAACCTTTTGAGAAGGTCCACTTGCACCAGAATTTTGGCCACACTAGGTCGGGATAGTTCAGTAGTTTCCTTATCAAGGGATATAGGTTTTTCAAAGATTCGAGCCAACGTGAATAAGAAAATTTTGTTAAATAAATGCACTGGCAATCCGGGGAGACTTACCCAAACCGGGACAACAGATGAATCAGTCTGAGGCTTCCAAGAAGGAGTCCATACGGAAGTACGCATAGGAAATCTGTTAACATAGGTGATATCTCTAGTCCATAACCGTTGAAAATCCTCATCATTAGCTAGCTGAATTAACATATGGCGAGAATCAAGATGCCCTAGCTTATAGGATCCCTTCAATTGAAACTTACCAAATGCAATCCGAGCATCTTCCATGGTGGGCTGACCATTAGTGAATTTTCCAACAATGGTCCATGCAAAAGGTCGAGAAAAAGCTTCAATGGCCTCTTTGGACAGTTTTAACGAAGGGGGGCCTTTATGGGTCGTGGATGGCAGCAAAGGAATCTCTTGAGAATGATTCGTATGAACTGGATTAAAAAGCGAAGCAAAAGATTTGCTGGGAATGGTGATTGACGGCGCTTGAGTTTGGCTAGGGTTAGCATGCGAATTAGGGTTTTGTCCATGCAAAGACGGCTGGGGAATAACGGCGCTAGGGTTTTCTTGCTGTAGTGAATTAGGGTTTTTTGTGGCAGCGCTCATAGAAGTGGTAAGAGAAGGGAAGGCAGATTGGTCAGCCATAGTAGATTGCAATGAAGGAGAATAATAGGGATTGCTAGCACTAGAATTCAGAGAAGGGAGGAAGGTAACCGGAGCAGCCATAGCCGTCGGCTAAGGTCTCCAGGGCAAAACCCTAGAAACGGAAGAGAGAGAGAAATCCTAGAGAGAGAATTTTTTGCTGTCCAAGAGTATTTCGAACGATTTCCACCACCCTCCCCCTTTAAACCTCTCTTTAGCCGAGCACAAGCCAACACATTCTAGTTAGGTTCTAACACTCCGTGACCAAGTCGGTTTCCATGTGCCGAGATTTCCCTAAACTAATGTCATCAAAACATACATGTCGTTTCCAAAAGAAAAACGTTGTTGCTATGGGACAAAATAAAACTCCGTCCCCACATGTATGCTTTGTGACATTAATTTAGTTTAATCCCGTCACATCTAGGTCTCACAAGCGTGGTGGAATCCGATGAGCATATGGGACCGCAACATGGTCTATATACTAGTGTGACGATTCCACTATTTTCATAGAAACCCCAAAAGGGACCCCGTCCCTCCGACTTATAAGAAAAAAAAAAAACATTCTCCTTATATGGTTGAGTCTTTTTCTTGTTTGTGGGTTGAATAATTTTACCCTAAAGGTTTTTGTGGGCCATCCTAAGATCAGCCGTGTTTTTCAAATAGGTCCAATGGCTTCCGATGGCAACAACGGTGGCAATCTTTCCCAGTCCAACGAGGAAATAGCCAACATGATCAAAGCACTGAAAGGACAAACTTATGCACTCGCTGAGAATGCCCGACGCAAGGATGATTTGTGGCAAGCCCGTCTCAAACATGTGAGAATGGCTCATAAGAAAGAACTTGCTAAGCTCGAGGACCAATTGAAGGAGCTCACAAATGAAGGAAAAATGGTCCAAAGCATTGATAACAGTTTGGTCAACAATCTCATGGCATACATTGACCAACGTTTTAGTGGGCTAAATTTGAACAAAGGTCCAAGCTTCGATCTCCATCATGCTTCTCTTCTCATGAACACTATGGTGGGCCTTCCCGAGAAATTCAAGATGCCCGATATCGGCAAATTCATAGGGAATTCTTTTCCCAATGCCCATGTTGATACCTATGTTTGGACCATGCTACCAAAGAAAGTGTCTCCTCAATAATGGTACAATTCTTCCCACTTAATCTTGATGGGGTCGCAAAAGATTGGTATATGAGTCTCCCGGTTTCCACCCGCCTCAATTAGGATGCCGCTATGCTTGCCTTTAAGTCACAATATGAAGGCAATTACATGCACCGTCCCAAGAAGAAAGAATTAGAGAACACCATGCAAGAGGGAAATGAATTAGTTGGGGACTTTTCTCGCCGTTGGAATGACAAGTTAGCCGAGATTGTGGATAGGCCCTCAAGGAAGGAACAAATGGAGATCTTCTTGAAGTGCTTAAACATAGACTACCGAGCTCATCTTAGTAGTGCCTTTTATCCGGATTTTGCACACATGTATGATGCGGGGATTAGAATCAACAATTTGCTCTGAGAAGTAACCGAGGGATCCTATGAGACAGACTCCGATACCGAAGAGATCCCGGACAGTTCAAGCAGCGACATGGAAGGTTACAACGGTTTTGAGGACTACGATGATAGGGAGGACTACAACAACGAAGGCTAGGGAAAACTCCCTTTCTCTCTCTCGACCAAAAAAAAAAAACAAGAAACGAAAAGAGTTAAAATGTCCTCTAAAGTGTGCATTAAGTTTTCCTTCGTCCCATGTAAAAAAAAAAAAAATGAGTCGGTCTTAATCAAAGTTGTTCTTGTCCTCATACACTCCTCCAAGTTGTTCAATCTAAATAATTCTTAGCAAAATGATGAAAAGATATCTAAACGAGTTTTGGAATAAAGGCCATCACTTGAACGCCTAGGGCTAAACATCAAGAAGACGAAGTCAAGCTATCAAGTGCCAAAACAAGGTGGAGCTGAAACCATGAAGAAATATCAAGCCATGTTTTCAAGGAGGATAAAAAAATAAAAAATAGGACTCGCTAGGTTGACTCTTCAAAACAATCTAGGCAAAAGTTAGAGCACAAAAAAAAAAAAAAAAAAAAAAATCCTCCCTCAATTGAAGAAGTTCACATCAAGATCATCCATCCACCAACAAAGAACGACGAAAGGAGCATCAACAAGAACTAAGGGGACCTGAGCCTCTACACTGGAGGAATGTAGGCAACCTTCGGGTCCGGTCACATGCAAGAAAGAAGTTATATTTAGCCCTAATACGTTATGGTGATCGGCCTTCCTCTCGAACTTGTCAAGACGTATTTGTACGAGTCATCTGCCAAAGAACAAATCGCAAAACAACTTTCTTAGAATTGAAATAATTTTGCGTTTTTTGTGGAGTCTAGGGGTTTCTCTTCGTTAATGCTACACTCCCAGTTTCTCGCAATCAAATTGGGGCTTTCCTTCTCTTCTCTCTAAATGACTTACTTGCCTTCGTGAGTCATTCAAAAAACAAACAAACAAAGTCAATACTAGGGGCTACTTCCCTAGTCGAGTCAATAAGGCCTCCGTCTCCTACAAAATCATATGTCTCTCATCCTCAGCTAGAGTCAATGCACACTTCCTCATTAATTGAGTCAAAAAATATATAAGGACGCAAAAGAGATGCCCGCTAGATTGAAAACCCAAAAGGGCGGTCTAGGCAAAAAACAGGGTGCGTCAGAAAAAAAAATGAGAGAGTGAGAGAGAGAAGGGAAAAAGAAAGGGAGATCTCCAGCCTCCAACAAAGAAGACGACCTCACATTTCTGCATTGGGTTCCCCACAGATTCAACTTCATCAAGCTCCTCGCAAAGTCAACTTCAGCATTGCAAGGGGCTCAAGAAGACCAAGCACAGTCAAGGATCATTTGGGTTCTTCGCATAAAGGGTTTGCTCTAGTAAAATACAGTTTTGGGTTCATCATTGACACCGCACGAGGTTTGTTCCAGCAAAATACAGTTTTGGGTTCATCATTGACGTGACACCGCACGAGGTTCAAAAAAGGTAAGAAGTCTCATGGGCCGCGTCCAATATACCGATTGGTTTGAGCAACAAAGAGCAATAATTGGTATCCCGGTCTCCAAACTTCTCAAATTGGGGGAATTGGGCTTCTCGAGTAATGAAGTACCACTCGTCATGTTCCCCCACATGAAGAGAAGCCTATCTTACCTCATTTGACAGTTAATGAGCCCTAGGGGCTATGCACAAGAAATATATGTGGTACAATCTTCAATCTTCACGAAAGGAATACGCCCCTGAAATTAGAAGAATGAATGTCAAAACGCTTCTCATCAAAATGAATATGCTCGTACTTCTTCCCCCACCAAGGATAAGCCTTTCTTTCTCTACTTACAATCAATGATGATGCCCTAGGGGCTATGCTCGATCTTAAAAGACTCCCTCAACGAGAATGCAATTCACTGGCAGTGGACAAAACTTTTTGGCCCTAGCAAAGTCATGTGCAACATTGAAAGCCCTCTCAATCGGTTTGGCACCGAAGGTCTATCGAGGGGCCACACAATCAACAATCTTTTGGGATTTGGCACTACAGCAATGTAATAGCCCGAATGTGGAATGATCTTGGGACCTCGCAGAAACAAATAGATTCAAGGGTCTTTTGGGTCCTTTCATCTCTCGGCCATGACAATGCATCTCACTTGGACAGTTTGGGATATGATCAATCATGAGGATCCCTTGAGGCTTGACCACCAATGATCTTTCAGGGGATTCATAATCAAAAGCTCAAGGGGCTCATACTTACATCTCGCATGCACCATAATGGCAAATGCAAATTCTACAGACTCTCGGCATCAAAAATCTCTTGGAATGCCTCACACTCTATGGCTCTCTCGAAGCTCACAGTCACCGCAAACATCAAGTCTCTTGGGGCTTGGCATCAATGATCATTTAATGACTTTGCAATCAATGATCCCTCCATGGATTTACCATCGACTATCTACCCTTGGGGCTCGGTCATGACAACTACAATCTACTCGGATGGGGGTCAAGAATTGATTTATCTTGGGGCTTCACGAGTCACTCAAAGTTTGGCATCGAAAGCCTAATAATCGATGAATCTCTGAGGGCTAGACATCACGCTTTGTTGGGCACAACAGCAACAGCAAAATTTAAGCGAGACGAGCCGGACTTCGACTGAATATGACTTGATCTTGGGTTGGATTTACAAACACACGATGGTCAGAATGGTTCACCCATGAACTAAAAAAAATCTTTTTCTTGCAAGTGTATATATTATTTTCCTTCTAATCTAAAAAGAAAAAAAATCTTTTTCTTGTAAATAAACTTTCTTTGTCTCCTTACTTGTGTAAAAAGTATGTGCTTAATTTTGCTTTGCTCCTAGCTTCTTCCCCCAGAATTATCCATCACCCTTGAACTACGCTGGTCTGATTCCTTTCAAGGGATACGTAGGCAGCATTTGTCACGACCAACCCATCATCAAGAAGTGATCATGCCTCCATCAAAAGCAAAAGCAACTCATCAACATCCAAAGCATGGACATTCTTCATCAAAGTCACAGCATCATAAATCTATCTCAAATCCAGAAGCCATTGTAAGTGAAGGTATGAACATCATTCATTAACACTTTCTGCAAATCACATCACACACAAAAGCAATTTTTCCATTCTTGCAAAATCTCTCTCTCATGCAAATCTGCTTTCCAAATCACAACACACGACAAGCACAATCTCTCTCACAATTTCCATTTCACATCTCACACAAGCACATGTATCTGCAAAGCACACACCTAACATGTAAAGGAGTGAGTCCCCCGTCATCCAATACCTTCAAACAGCAAATGCAGCTCTGAACAACATACAGCAAATGCGGCTCCGAATAGCAAACAGCAAATGGGGCTCTGAACAACAAAACAGCAAATACAGCTCCGAATAGTAATTTGGTCTATAGTGAACCACTGAAATCACCACCATCTTCAGTAACAGATGTCACACTGCAAGTCTACCATGACAGACATGTACCGCGTGAGTCCTTCGGGTAGCAGTAGCGACTATTCGTAAGCCTAAGTGGTACACCCTAGGTTAGCATCATCACCATCAGCAAAGTTCGCTAATCGGACTCTAAACTCTGGCACGGTGAGCCGTAGAATGTCACCACCTCTTCATCAGCAAAGTTTTCTCAATGAACTCCCATTCAACTTCATCGCTCAATGGGCTCCCATTCAACTTCGGTCCGCTTAACAGACTCTAATTCAACATAACAGGTCCGCTCAACGGACTCCAAATAGACATAACGAGTTCGCCACACCGGATTCAACTTCAGTTCATTCAACGGATTCCCATCCAACTTCGGTTAGCTCAACGAACTCTAACTCAACATAACAGGTCCGCTCAACGGACTCCAAACAGACATAACGAGTTCGCCAACCGGATTGAACTTCAGTTCGCTCAACAGACTCTAAACCAACATGATGGATTCGCCAAACGGATTCAGCCGGTACGCTCAACGAGCTATAAACGGGTACGACACACTGGACTCCGCCTAGGTCCACCAATCGGATTTTAAGCGAG
This sequence comes from Campanula takesimana, assembly GCA_026119855.1. Classification (NCBI taxonomy): domain Eukaryota; kingdom Viridiplantae; phylum Streptophyta; class Magnoliopsida; order Asterales; family Campanulaceae; genus Campanula; species Campanula takesimana. The sequence goes on along the minus strand of JAOWBW010000750.1, from coordinate 480,476 downwards.
AAAACGACGGCTCTGCAAAATGGATTCAGCTCAACTTAAGTCTGCCAACCGGACTCTAAATTAGCATGATGGAATTCGCTAACCGGATTCAGCTTTAGTCCGCCACCGGACTCTAAATTGGCATAACGGTTCTGCTAAACGGCTCCAGCCTCAGTCTGCCAACCGGACTCTAAACCTTGGACACGGTGGGCCGTCTCATATCATCATACCTCTTCCATCAATGAAATCCGCTCACACAGGGAGCGCACTTGCAATTTAAAAAATTCCTGCTTTTATCGAGTCGTTGCTTTCTTTTCTTTTTCTTTTCGTTGTGATGTCCTCGGCGGATGTCTTTCTTTCGTCGGCGTGTTTTGCTTCGAAATCCATGCTGCCGAGGGGCTGTGTTGACACCCCGCCTTGGACCGCTCACCCCAATTGCATACATAGTATTTTTATTTAACTTGTTATTGTTAATTTCGGTTACTTTTGTTAAGTTATTAACTGATTCCGTTAGTTTTGGACTAAATTGAGTAACAGAGTTAACTTTTAGTGTCATTCTGTCATTCTGTCATTTTTAAAGGCGGGCTCCTCCCGTAATTGTCATGTGCCGCGCGCGCATTTGGTTCAATAGGTCGGACCCGCGCGCTTCCCACATAGCTGTTACAGGTTCCCACCAATTTTCCCTCCTTTTTCTTATTTGCAACATCTCTTATTGATTCAAAAAATCATCGTTTATTACAAGCATTCAACCATTTTTATTTTGTAACTCCCAATCCCACATTTCTAGCCATTCCTTTAATATAAAATATTTTCTTTTTATTATTATTTTATTACTCTTATTTTTGAATGGTCAAGACCATCTCACATGGATTGATCTCATTTTCCGTCTCAAGTCTCCCTCCTAATTTCACCTATAAAAAGGACCTCTTGGGTTCATTTTCAAGGACACCAAAAATTGAGTACAAAAACTTTACCAAAAAGACCTCGGATTCTTCTGTCCACACAAAACTCTACACAAAAGTCTTTATATCATCTTCAAGTAAAACTTTGAAGTCTTCATCTCCTTTCCAAGTCAAGGTACAACACTTTATCTTTTATTTCTTATTTGATATTTATGTCTTTTTAATGTATGCAATCCCCATCAAAATGGGACATGACCAATACGACTACTTCACATATTGAAGTTAGTTAAGGTTATCTCCCTACATTTCAAACTCTCATTTAATTTCCTCTTTTTTCCCTTAATGTAATAGTTAGCATAAATTTACTTTGTAATTAACATTTTCCTTTCAATGTAATTGTTAGCACGTATTCATATAAATAAAAGGATTTTTTTTTATATTAGAACACCAAAAGTAGCAAGACCAGCTTTAGCCAGGCGGATTGGGTGTTTAAGTACTTCCCACTCCGTAACCTAACCCCCGAACCCGTCTCTTCCCGAATCTCTGGTTTTCGTACAAAAGGATATTTCTTAGGTTTTCTTATGTTCCTTTAAACACATAGGAGGCGACTCTAATCACTAAAACTAAATATACATCCTAGGATAATTCACCGCTCTAGCCAAGTCGTGGTTTTTCCCGGGGTATCTACACCCCTGTCCTTTACCCTTAGAATTGGAATGTTTTTCCTTTGGAATTTCAAGAGTTTGCTGGGAGGTAAATTCACTATCTCTTTCACAACAGACATCACACTTAAAGTTGTCACTAGTTGATGTGAATCCCAAGCCTCCATTATCACCACTGGCTTTTTGAGATTCAAAGATATTGTCCATAGTGACACAAGAATTTGACTACTCATTTGTAATATTTTTGAGATCAGTGATTTGAGTAACCAATTCCTCGTTTTAAACTTTAAGTAGTGAGTTATGTTCTGTCAGAAAAGTGTTTTTATCAGTAAGAGGAGTTATACTCTTTATCTGCTCTTTAAGGAGTGCAAGTTCAGATTTTAGTAGAAAATTCTCCGTCTTAAACTGGGAAATTTCATCACATGATAGTGCTAAAGCTTCCTTCATATCACCAAATCAACTGATTACCTTTTCAGCCTCTTTGAACAACTTTTCTTGCTTTTCAATAGCTTCATCATCATTAACTTTAGGAATTGGTGCAACTTATTGTTGGTTTTGAGACACCATGCGCAGCGGAAACGGCATATGAAAATTCAACAAAACCCTAGAGCCCATGGATCCATTCATGGTGATTAAATTAATAGAAAGATGAATTTAGAATACTAACCGATGTTGTGCGTTTAAAATTTTTGGATCTTCAAATCCTCAAGTCTTCAAGTTTTATGATTTGATCTTCTCCATGTTCTTCGAATCACGATCACAGGAACACGAACTTGAGATGCTAAATCAAGCATCCTCTATGTGTATTCACACACGAATGAATATCTAGAACAATTCTAGATATGGACTGGTAGATCCCATAGAAACTCTTTCTATCAAAAGGTATATGAATTAATTGGTGTTCTAGAGCTTTTGATTCTCAATCTAAACTCAAGAATGTGTTTGTCAAGCACATGGAGGCTACCAATAATGATATAATATCAATTAGTTCAATATCATATGGACTAGGGCAAAGAGAGGGGAATTATACTTATTTAACCTAAACACTTTAGGAGAAATAGGTCAAAAACTCGTCAAAAATCGGATCAGGAAGTCCCAGGCCCGAACACAAAAGGTCCGGCTGGGTCACAAAGGTGGTCTGACCGGATCACACCAATTAGAGCCCAGGTCCGGTCGGGTCTATAGGTGGGTCCGGCCGGCTTCCCAGAAAATCCAATTTTTTTTTTGTTTTCCTTAAATCTGATTTTTACGCTCTTTTACGTAATTCCAATTTTAGCCTTTTCTTTGATTCGTTCTTTTGTGTGTGACCCCATCGGATTATATTAAGTTGGCAATGAGTCCGACCAAGGTCAAACCCATAAATCATGAGCGGACTCTAGCAAGCCATGACTAGCCAATTAATATAACTTAACGAAGTTCATTTATCCTCATAGAACATATCACAATCCTTTTGTCAAACGATATCATATTGAACATAAGCCACAGTCTAAGTCAACTTAAGTGTCCAATGCTTTCTCAATCCCGAGTAGATTGATATGAGAAAATGAAATTGAACACATCAATTCATTTGGGTATGGCCATACACTATCATCAATCTCACTCTCGAGTGGCCAAGCAGATATCTCTTTTTGGGATAAAGAGGGACAACATCCCATCTTGACTTATCATTCTTCCCTACAAGAATCCGATTGTGCCAATCGTAGCCTTTATAACCACCTGGTTAAGGGTAGCGTTTGAGTACGTCATACATAATGTTCATCATGTGGAAGACGATGATAATCTCAGGTCTAAGGATTCAAATGATATAACTAAATGAGATTTAATTATGATATTTGACCATGACATAAATCTCATAGTGGGTCATGTCCAGTACTTGTTCATCAACAAGTACCCATAAGTTTAATTTTATCACATGCACATGATCATCACATGATCATCGATTAAACTTATACTAGTTTTTCATAAGTACTAGGGATGCGGATTATTATAAGAAACATGCAAAACATATAATAATCCAAGTTGTTATCTCTATAACAAATGAGAACATGATGTAACGTAAGGCCTTTCTCAAGGTCATAGGGCATAATCTCCAACAATCTCTCACTTGCACTAGGCCTAATCAACACGTATCCAATACCATTGAGCTTAGTTTATGACCATCATAACAGCATGTAGAGAATCTTATGTAAGAAGATTATCCTTGTTATCATCATAAAGTACTTTGCATATTTTGACATTTCCCTTATCAACGATTTCTCGTAGAGATGGAAACGTCTGAGTATGTGTTTGGATCCTGGATGAGCCTTTGGCTTCTTATCTTGTGCAATAACCATTATTTCACAATAAAGATCCATAGGATTAGTAGTATTAGAAACTATTTCTAGTTTTACTAATAACAAAATATTCAAACAACTCCCTTAGTTACAACTCATGCAACTAAATACCCAATTTTATTCATAGAATTATTAACAGTGTTTTTATTTGGAACTATTCCAAATAATAGCACTTACTTTAAATATATGTCCATACTGCGATCTTTAATTATCCTTGTTGATGTGGAAGCATACATCTATGTAACTATTTACAAAATCATCTTCCATTCCAACAAGCATCAAGAACGCATCATTAGTTCTTCTCAATTACATAAGGATGTTCTTGACAACTATCTAGTAACTTTCACTAGGATATGATTAGTATGTTCTCATCATACTCTAAGTATACGAGTTATCCCGTCTAAGTACATAATATGGAATTCTAATCATGTATTCTTGCTCATTAGTCCTCCAATAAGACTAAGTCTTTCCAAGAACATTGTCATTAGACAACCTTGCAAGTTCTTCTACAAGAGTCTTGCATACTGAACAATTCAGTACTTTGTCTTTATCAGTACTTTGACACAAACCAATCAACTTCCTAGATCTATATCAATAGATATTAATTCCAAGGATGTAAGCGGCTTCTTCCTAAGTCTTTCATTAAGAAACCCTTTCAAATGAACTATATGTCAACCACATATATAAGACTAGGAATAAGACTATCCTCCCACTAATTTTCTAGCGAACACAAGTCTCATCTTTGATGAATTTCAAACGCTTTGAATGCATCATCAAAATGAATATTTCAACTCCAAGAAGCTTGCTTCAATCCATCACATGGATTTCTGCAACTTACATATTTTATTAGAATTTTCTAGATTATCAAAACCTTTAGGTTGTATTCAATACATCCTTAAGTTAGTTCATGTTAAGGAACACTGTTTTGATATCCATTTGTCAAATTTCATATTCCAAATATAAAGATATGACAATGAGAATTCTAACAACTTAAAGCATGACTGCGAGTGAGAATGTTTCATCATATTCGAAATATGAGTCAACCTTTTCACATTTTGTCTTGTTTAATTAGTATGTTCCTTGCTACCCATGTTAGTTTTCTCCAAGAAAACTAAATTCCATCATTTGGTTTTTACACCTTAGGTTAGAATGATCAAGTTTCAAACTTGATTATTATACATGGATTGCCTTTTAGATTCTATGACTCCAAGTCATTAATAAATATGGAGCAGACATTGCATTTTGATAGGTGGTAAATATGTCATTCTCAATGAACTTTACCTCAATACTTTCTATTACAAGAAATCCAATATTTCTTGTTATAGATTGTATCCTATTCATATATGCAAGTAACTTGTGTAACTTGAGCGAATTTTCACAACTCCTTGTGAAAGTTTGTTCAACTTCCATCTTGGGTTCAATGTTATTTTCTAGGTCTCGAACCATTCGAGATATATTTTACTCCCACTGGTTCTTTTAAAGATAAACAATTTATCTAGAAAAGTACCACCATAAGTAACAGACAATTTGTTTCTTATAAGTAAAATAATATCCTTAAGTTTCCTTAGGATATCCCATGAAAATACATTTATTAGATTTAAGTGTGAGCTTGTCCTAGACAAGTCCTTTCAAAAAGGTCTCACCATCTTATATATATATATATATATATATATAAAGTTGGTGAGGAGGGCTAAGGTGTTGACATGTGGATAAGTCATGGAAAAACTTGAATTTGATGATACCACATCAACAATATTCTCATAAATAAGTGACTTTTCATTTTTTTCTATTAGGTAATAGTATAAGATAATAATATTAGTTACTATATAGAGTAACTATTATAGTTTACTATTATAGTAACTATTACTAATAATAGTAATAGTTAACTATAGTAGTTAACTATTACTATTATTAGTAATAGGTAACTATAGTAGTTAACTATCATAGTAAGTATTATTAGTATTAGTAATAGTTACTATAATAGTTACCTATATCATAGTAACTATTACTATTATTAGTAATAGTTACTATAATAGTTACCTTATACAATAATTAATATTATTAGCTAATAATGTTAAACAAATAATAGTTGACTATTAATAGTTAACTATTATTATAATTAACATTTATAATTAACTTTTATAATTAACTATTGAATAAATTAAAAATTACTATTGATAGTATTAGTAATCGTAATAGTTGCTATATATATTAACTATTACTATTAATAGTATAATTAGTTAATCATAATAATTACTATATGGGTTAACAATCATTATTAATAGTATTAGTTAATCATTATACAATATATATTACCCTCTCCGTTCCAGAGTAAGAGTCCTACTTTCTATTTTTGTACGTCCCAAAGTAAGAGTCTCATTCCTAAAATGGCAATGAATCTTTACTATTCATCCCACTCATTCTCACTTATTCTTTAATTTTATACTCACAACACCAATCAATTTACTATTATTGCTCCCACTCATTCTATCTCCTACTTTACTTTTACACTCACAACACTTACATTACTTCTACCAATTCTTAATCTCCGTGCAAATGAGAGGTATGACTCTTACTCCGGGACGGAGGGAGTAATATTTATTATTAATAGTACTCACTTCGTCCGAGAGTAAGAGTCCTACTTTTTATTTTTATACGTCCCAGAGTAAGAGTCTCTTTCCTAAAATGACAAATAATGAAAAAGAATGAATAGTATTTTGGGCAATTATACCCAACCCACTTGCAATGTTTACCAATTTTCTATTGTTTTTTAATAAGTGTGCGCAAACAATGTATGACTCTTACGATAGGACAGATGGAGTATTAATTAATCATAATAGTTACTATGTAGGTTAATTATTACTATTAATATTATTAGTGAATAATAATAGTTATTATATATGTTAGTAAATATAATTAATAATATTAAGTAATTATAATAGTTATTTAAATTATTATTTAATAATAGTATTAGTTAAGATGATGGATACGCTATTAGTTACTATAACTAGAAAAATTATTTATTTAAGACATAATAAAATTATTATACTAACACATTAGATGTACATTATAAAATTTTATATTTACTAATCATAATGTGTATATATAAAATCATTCTTGAACAATAGCTAATATTATCAAGTCAATTATATATAAAATTAAAATTTAATTCATAATGATAATAATTTATCTTTATATTCAAATTTCAATTATCATAATTATTACAACAAAATTAGAAAATTAACACAATTTTCCTAAGTTTGTAAGCAAACGTTTTGATTCATATATAATATAATTATATTAAAAAAGTTATTATGTTACTTTATTAAGTAAAAACATAAAAAATAAAATACAAAAAATAGTAAATTAGTTTCCCGTGCAAAGCACGGGTTACCCACTAGTCTTCATGAAAGACAAATCAAGTTTTCTTTCATTCCATATCACATATGGTACCTTTGAACCTATTTTGATGGAACTCAAATTAGTGTAATTATAGCGGTTTCTAATGTATAACCCTAATATAAATAATGGAAGATCAATTTGAATTTATCATTTGATGAACCATATCCAATAAGGTTCTATTCCTCCATTTAGACACATCATTCCAACATGGTGTTCTTTGTAGAGTTAATTGTGAAACAATTTCACAACCTTAAAGATGATTGTCAAATTCTTGGTTCAAGTATTCATCATCTCGATCAAATCGGAATCTTTGAATAGTTTTGCCAAGTAGTACCAAAATCCTTATTTGGCACTGCTACTTAATGATCCATGTACATCGACATGTATTAGGTCTAATAAGATGTTAGCCTTTTACTACTCCTAGTAAAAAATGTCTTGGTCTAAGTAAATAAGATTTTTATATATCACATCATTCAAAATCATATGACTTTAAAACTTCAACCCATGGAATTTTAGATATGTTTTTCTCATTTATTTGACCAAAACAATAATGCCTTAAGAATTTAACTATTTATGTTATAGCCTTATTTATTATTTTGTTTTTCAATATTTAGGATATAAGATTTATTTATATGATTTAACAGTACAATAAAGTAAATCATAATAAATAAAGTACATTCTTATTCTCAATAAGAAATAAATATCTTTCATTATCTTATAACAAAATAATATTTTCTACTTAATGAGTAAAGTCACTTCATAAGTGTTCTACGAACAATGTTGCAACTCTTGCATCATTACCATTCGCAGATTAACCTTACCTTTCATAAGTAGTCTTTCAATTTACTAATTGTTGCACATTTATACAAATGTGGGATTCATATCCGGTATCCAATTCCCAATAATTAGATGTAGAAAGAATAATTTTATAACACAAATATCCCAAGTGGTAGTCTCACTACCATTCCCTTTTGTTAATCATCCAGAATTTTAATTACAATTTTAAATGGTCAATCTAATTGCCATACTACAAAATTGTATTATTTAGAGTTATAATTTTAGTCACAATTATTTCCTTTAGGTTTGACAACATTTTTCTTACCTTTATCTTTTAATCCTTTTTTCCTTTTAGAAATTCAAGAAGTCAAAATTCAAATTTTTGACTTAGATCATCACTTTTCGTACTAAGTTCAGATATCGAGAGCACAAACTGTACGGCCGAACTAAGCCATAAGGCAACAACATTTTCGTACATCATTCAGAAACTAGAGAACAATCCATGCGGCCGAAACTAAGCCAAAAGGCATCCACATTTCCGTATGAATCAGTAGTCCGTTTCTAAATTCTTTGTCTCATACTTTTAACTGATTTCAGCAATCCAGAACAATTCAGGATTCTGATTTCAGTTTTATGAGTTCTGAATTGATATCACTTTTCAGGAAACATGGTTTCAAAAACCAGCCATCTAAACTAGATTCAATCCCAGATTCAAACTCTGAACATCATCTGCTTGGTCGAGTCTTAAGACCCGCTCGGCCGTGCACCACGAAAAGTAGATTTTAAATTTTCAAAATTTAATCAAAAAATTGCTTTCCTTGATTCAATTAGGATTTGGTGTTCATGGTGTGATCGAATCATCATGATTATCAAAACTCAGAATAAACAATTTATTCATGAATCTAAGATCAACAATAAGTTAATCAAATTAAATTTTGATGACCCTACGGAACATATTAATCAAATTAATATTGCAATTTAGGTTACTTAGGATTATTATGAATGTATAATGAGTTTATTGCAAAACTGACATGCGTACTTTGAGTTTTTTTCAATTTGACTTGCAAACTTTGGAAACATCAAATGTGGGTTGCGTACTTAATGTTTTAAAAAATTTGATACCACTTTTCAACACCCGTTAAAAATATAACGGGACACTCCCAAAAACTAATTCATCGGTCAATTTTTTGTAACACACATTATTCTTTTTAACATGGGTTGCTTCATTAACCAATAGGGGTGAAATTGTTAATTATTAAACAATTTGTCTTAAAATCTAAAAAATAAATTAACCCCAAAACAAACACTCAACATAACATTCTTCCTCAATTAACCTTATGAACCCTAAAACACACCCCCATTTCCACCCATTAATCTTCTTCCAAACCCTCCCTCTCCCTCTGTCCTGCCACATCTATCACCGGGATCCTCTCCCCCGACGATCTCCGGCGTCCTCAATTCCTTCTCTCGCTCCCACCTTTCCTAAACATCAAACCATAGCTCGTCCGTCAACAAAACCCCAATCCTTTCCACACCTTCGTCTCCATCGGCAACTCTTCATCTCTGCCGCATCTCTCTCTCCACCTTCAAATCGCTGTTGTGACATCCACCTTCAAATCTCTATTTACAATACCAACCCAACTCTAAAATTGCGTGTAAAACAACCACCGTTGTTCCTTCCTCAGCTTGCTACAGTCCTGATTTCAAAAGATCGTCCCAAAGAAAAATTCAAAATCGCGTATTACCCAGCTCTGAATATTTGTTCATCTGGGTATTTTTGTTTCAAATGTGTTGTTTTGTAGTTTGAGTTGCAAAGATTTTGAAGGTTTGCTTTTCATTTTTCTCGTGTTCTTGATTTTGACTTTCCACCTCTCTCTGTGACTAAATCAATTATTTGAGCAGATCGAAGGTGTTCATCTATGTGTGAATCTCTGGTGATGGTGATGCTTATGGTAGATTGATGTTCATGCATGTTTGTTTGTAGTGATGGTTGTTGTAGTCGTGCTGGTGGCTGGGAGGAGAGGGCTGGAAACTGGGCAGAGGAGAAATTGTAGGGGGTGAACTTATGGTTATAATGGTGGTGGGGGGTTTTAGTGGTGGTGGTATGTTGGTGGCAGTGAGGAGTGTAATTTTTTTTATAATAAGAACAATTAAAGAAATAAATAAGAAGTTGCTTAAGAAAATAATAAAAATTTCACCCTTACAGGTTAATGAAGCAACCTATGTTAAAAATAATAGCGTGTGTTACAAAAAATTGACCGATGAATTAAATTTTGGGAGTGTCCCGTTATGTTTTTAACGGATGTTATAAAAGTGGTATCAAAATTTTCAAAACACCAAGTACGCAACTCACATTTGATGTTTCCAAAGTACGCGAGTTAAATTGATATATTGCACAAAGTACGCATGTCAGTTTTGCAAAAAATTCAATGTATAATTTCCTTTCTTGCTTTAGAACAATTCTTAAGCTCATGATCAAATCAAGTAAATTAATTTCATTCTCTTTTAACTTTGTCCTTTTTAAGAACAGATCGCAGTAATAAACATAATTAAAGTTTTAATATAACATTCTACACAAATATGCAAATAAATATACACCTATATTTCATACCAATCATTTAAGAGATAAATTTTGTATTTCATAAATACTCCCACTAAAATATATAACCTCCTTATACTGCTCAAATTAAATTAATTAAGTAGATAACTTTTATCAATCACGTCATATGTGACTCTTAGATCCTTTATGAGATTGTTAGACATCTTATGTCAAACATGTTTTAATCTCATCTTGTGTCTTAGGCCCATAACCCTTATGATAGCCTAATTAAGTCAAACTACGTTAAACGTATAGGAACCACTCTTTCACTTATCATGCTCATACACTGATAGAATTAATGCACCTCGCTTTGGCAGAGCCCACATAAAACTACCCGGTGTACTCACAAGTGTTTTAATAATGGATTGGCACATGACTCAAATTTTTAAGAAGATTCTTTCATATAGCAACACGCATAACAAAAATATAATTAATCCAATTAATTAATAAATGGATACTATGTAAATATAATTATGAATTTGAGGTTTTCTTCGAGTCCTACTCTAGGTATAATACATATTGAATAATGAATTCTTTTGTAGAGTCCAACTCTATTAAGAATACATTACTTCATAGAATTCAATTTCATGAACAATACGTATTCTACAATGTATCTCCAAGTCTGAAAAACACAAATTCAGAAATCTGTACTGCACGCGAACTGCACGAAAAATATGCACGAATTCGTGCATTGCACGCGAACTGCACGAAAATTCTGGACTGCACGTGCGATGCACGTAATCTGCACGAAAACGTGTATTGCACGCGAACTGCACGAAGGCAATTTATCAAATCTTGATCCTTTAAGGATTCAACTATTTATGATAATCAAATTATCATAAACATCAAACCCTAAAAACAAACAATTTGTTCTTCAAGATCAAGAATCATCAATTCAATAATCATATTAAAGAGATTGATGATGCGATAAATATATTAATCATATTAATCATGCATCTTGAAAACCTTGTTTATAATCATACTATATCATATATATAATTGTTTCACCCAAAAATTCACATAAATCATTTATTCTAAATTCACATCATGCTAGATCATATAATCAAATCATATATTTAACATAATAATATTATAATAACCATACATGAACGGTGCTCTGATACCACTGTTGAGTTTTGAGGCACCATGCGCAGCGGAAACGGCATATGAAAAATCAACAAAACCGTAGAGCCCATGGATGCATTCATGATGATTAAATTAATAGGAAGATGAATTTAGAATACTAACAGATGTTGTGCGTTTAAAATTTTTGGATCTTCAAATCTTCAAGTCTTCAAGCTTTATGATTTGATCTTCTCCACGTTCTTCGAATCACGATCACAGGAACACGAACTTGAGATGCTAAATCAAGCACCCTCTATGTGTATCCACACACGAACGAATATCTAGAAAAATTCTAGACCTGGACTGCTAGATCACATAGAAACTCTTTCTATCAAAAGGCTATATGAATTAATTGGTGTTCTTGAGCTTTTGATTCTCAATCTAAACTCAAGAATGTGTTTGTCAAGCACATGGAGGCTACCAATAATGATACAATATCAATTAGGTCAATACCATATGGACTAGGGCAAAGAGAGGGGTATTATACTTATTTAACCTAAACACTTTAGGAGAAATAGGTCAAAAACTCGTCAAAAATCGTATCAGGAAGTCCCAGGCCCGAACACAAAAGGTCCGGCCGGGTCACAAAGGTGGTCCGACCGGATCACACCAATTAGAGCCCAGGTCCGGTCGGGTCTATAGGTGGGTCCGGCCGGACCCTTCCCAAAAAATCCAATTTTTTTCTGTTTTCCTTGAATCCAATTTTTACTCTCTTTTACGTAATTCCAATTTTAGCCTTTTCTTTGATTCGTTCTTTTGTGTGTGACCCCATAGGATTATATTAAGCTGGCAATGAGTCCGACCAAGGTCAAACCCATAAATCATGAGCAGACTCTAGCAAGCCATCATGACTATCCATTTAATATAACTTAACGAAGTTCGTTTATCCTCATAGAACATATCACAATTCTTTTGTCACGCGATATCATATTGAACATAAGCCACGGTCTAAGTCAACTTAAGTGTCCAATGCTTTCTCGATCCCGAGTAGATTGATATGAGCAAATGACATTGAACACATCAATTCATTTGGGTATGGCCATACACTATCATCAATCTCACTCTCGAGTGGCCAAGTAGATATCTCTCTTTGGGATAAAGAGGGACAACATCCCATCTTGACTTATCATTCTTCCCTAGAAGAATTCGATTTTGCCAATCGTAGCCTTTATAACCACCTGGTTAAGGGTAGCGTTTGAGTACGTCAAACACAATTTTCATCATGTGGAAGACGATGATAATCTCAGGTCTAAGGATTCCAATGATATAACTAAATGAGATTTAATTATGACATTTGACGATGACATATATCTCATAGTGAGTCATGTCTAGTACTTGTTCATCAACAAGTACTCATAAGTTTAATTTGTATCACATACACATGATCATCACATGATCATCGATGAAACTTATACTAGTTCTTCATAAGTACTAGGGACGCGGATTATTATAAGAAACATGCAAAACATATAATAATACAAGTTGTTATCTCTATAACAAATGAGAACATGATGTAACGTAAGGTTATACAAGTTGTTATCTCTATAACAAATGAGAACATGATGTAACGTAAGGTCTTTCTCAAGGGCATAAGGCTTAATCTCCAACACTTGTGATTTGATATAAGCTTCCTTTCTGAGTTTGCTTCTTGCACTCAGATCACATCTGGAAAACAATAATCCACCATCGCTTTGAGCTGGTGTAAGGAATCCTTGTTCAACGAGCTCACTGATGGTTGGTCGTTTCTTCTTTTTCACCTCTGGATGACCTACAGATTTCCTAACAGGTTTATTCCAAATCATTATATCAGGAACATCTCTTGTGTGGTCATCTGAATCATTGTCATCATCTTTTGCAACCAAGCATACGAGACCATCATCTAAATCTTCATCGCTCTCTTCTGAGTCCGTTTCGGTCCAAGTCTTGAGTTCATTAGAAGGTGAATCTTCTTCAGCAACCATGCCTTCGTGACGAAAGAATTTGGGATTGTGGCTGCTCTTTTTCTTCATGTACTCAAACTTGTGAACTGGACAGCTTGATGCAAAATGGCCTGGTTTCTGCAATTAAAACAAACAAGATCTTTTTTTCTTTTTGAATCATTGCTCCTTGTGAATTTTGGAGGAGCTCTGCTGCTAGATCCTGGAGTTTTGCTTGGTTCTCCTGGCTCTGAGAATTTTCTAAACTTCTGGGATCTCTTCACAAATAAATCGAAGTCTTCATCATCCATGTCCAATAGCTCAGAATTAGAAATTTTGGGGTCTGAGATTTGCTCAATAGGCGCTTCTCAATGCGCTAGCATTGCTATGGATTTTGACTTTCCTTCAGATTCACTGATGCGCTGAAGTTTGAGTTCATAAACTTTGAGATTTGCATAAAGGTTTCTTAAAGTCCAATCATCCAAGGGTCCAGCGTCTTCAAGAGCGCTAAATTTGTGGAGATATCTTGATCCAAAAGCAGCGAGGAAATTAACATTGATTTCCTTGTTTAAGAACTTCTTGCCAAGAGAGATACACAAGTTGATAATTTCACAATAACGTTCATAAGTCTGTCTGAGAGTTTCACCAGGAAGTTGAGAGAAATTGTTAAACCTCCTTTGAACTTCATATCTTTTGTTCTCCTTACAAACAGTGTCAATATGCTCTTCAATAGCATCCCATAATTCATTTGCAGTAGCACAATGCATGACTTGTTGTTTCATTGCCGTGCTTAGAGTGCTTAAGAGAATGTTTCTTACTTTTCCATCATTACCAACTCTTCTTGCTTCTTCTTCAGTACATTCTTCATTTGGTTTTCAAATGGTTGGTTGAGCAGCGTTTGTGCGTGGATTTGGATTCGCTTTCATTGGGAAGTAAGGTCCAAAAACCACGGTGTCATGAAGTGTTTCCTCAATAGAGTTGAGATGAGTCAAGATGCTGAATTTCCATACGTCAAAGTGATCTTCATCAAAGACTGGAACATGTGTGTAGTTTGCAGTTGCCATAGGTTTTGAGTTTGCCATTTCAAATCGGCACCCAAGCTGTTAAGCTTGAAAAACAAAAAGAAGATTTATAAAGGTGTTTGCTCTGATACCACTTGTTGGTCCCAAAGGGCAACAAGGGTATGAAAAATAGCTAGAGGGGGGTGAATAGATGTTTTGAAATTCTTTTCTAACCCTTGAAAATTCAATTGCAAATGCGCACTAAGTCCTTTAAGCGTTATGAAAGGCGCTCCAAAGATAGAGTGAAATGCACAGCGGAATTTAGTTAAGTAAAAGGAGTGCAAACAATGAAAAGGAGCGTACACACACACTAAGTAATTGTCTTAAATGGTGTGTAAAATGGACTAAGGCAATAACTCACAAACACAACAATATTCAAAATCTGCAAATGACAAACAAACAAGTAGTAAGATGAAATTGAAAACTTGAAAGTAAATTGCAAGTAATAAAGGAGCGCTATTTGGAGAGGTTCGATCGTGAAAAGATCTACGTCCTCTACCAAGATGGTTAGTCTTGGATTTCTAATGGAGATCTTATATTATGAGTTTGATTACAGATTACAACTTTTGAGTATGATCAACTCAAGATCTATTATCTATGAAAGAACAAATCCTAGACTAAAACCAGTGTATCTCTTCAAGAAAGATCTAAGTGATCAAACTTGAAGAGGTGAGTGTGTGTTCTTAGTTTCAAGGCTCTTTAGATCTATGAGATTGAGAGAACAATAAAACTAAAGTGTTACAAGGCTTTTAGGATCTGGGCTAGTGATGAATATATGAAGGTGATCTTGGAAATCTGGAAATTTAAGAACAATCTTCAAATCTTCAAACTTCTCTCTCAAAGCGTGAATTCTAGCAACTTCAAAGGTTTGAAATTATGAGGTATTTATAGTGAGCTTGAGAAATGTAGCCGTTGAGAATCCATGTGTTATAGCTCGTTGATTGGAGCATGTGTCCAATTATAGCCGTTAGACACAAAGTATTTGAGAGTCGTTGAGGACAGATGTCTTCATCTTGAGTGCTTCTCAAAACTTTGATTCACCGTTGGATTCTGGCTTTGAGTTTGAATAATGGAGTCTTCATATCTTCATAGGTCTTCAAAATTTGTCTAAGTGTTGAGATATTGAATAGGGCACATTATGAGATAGGTGCGCTATAAGTATTGAGGCGCACCAATACTATAGGCGCATCATGTAAGAATTTAACGCACAATGTTATGCTAGGCGCGTCAATGGAATGAGGTGCGCCGATACATGAGGCGCATCATCTTGCATTTAGGTGCGCTAAATGAGTTTGAGGCGCGCAAAGGCTAACTGACACTTAGAAAATTTCTGGCATTGATCCTATTACAAAGCCTAGTCTATAAAATGGACTATCTAAAAATTGAAATATACTCCCTCCGTCCCAGCTCATTTGAGACTTTTTGACCAAAACTGGTCAACTTAAGGTCGGTTTGACCAACACTTTATAGAAATATTTATGTTCCAAAAAATTTTTTAAAAATTGTTATTGAGAGGATTTTTAATGGTGGTCATTTTGCATTTTTTTAATTTTTGTTCGGATCATAAATATTTCTATAAAGTGTTGGTCAAACCGACCTTAAGTTGACCAGTTTTGGTCAAAAAGTCTCAAGTGAGCTGGGACGGAGGGAGTACATACTTCTTACATAGGGTCTTAAAGTCCATAAAATATAACTTAGGTAATGTATCAATCAAATCTAACACTAAAAGATATAAGTGGGCATACCCAACAACTCTTTCCTAGTAAGAAGCGGCCTTCCATAATTTTCTCACGCAAATCGGTTTTGATATGTCAACTCGTTTTATTAGGCTAAAATACAAAAGTAATGGTTTTAGATGAAAAAGTTTAGGCGGGAAAAAGAGTGATGAGGAGCTGCCAAGTGTCAAAGATGAAATCAGCGGTTGTTGTTTTAGTATTAGTTAATAGATAGATAGATTACCTTCATCATCCCTGTTATGTGAACCACAAACATCTTACTAGCAAAATACCATAAGATAAGTAACAGCATATATATATATATATATATATATTCATAAGTTGAGTTGTACTAAACTGGTCCTAGTTTAGACTGTATTGGTTGACCAAAAAGACACCAAGAAAAACAACCAACTTGATTCAAAACTCTTGCATCTCCTGACAGGTTTGTAAGTTGGATTGCCTAAGACTGGATATATATGTAGGAGTATATTTTAAGGTTCCTATACGCAAAACATCCAAAACATAACCTTTTTCTTCCTATACTGCTAAGACTTGTTTCAGGGGAAAGCCAAATTAATGGCGTCCATCAAAGGGATTGATGCTGATTCATTTTGATTTTCCTTCCAGACCTTGAATTTAGAAGCAAATGAGGTTCCCTCGCTCCAATCCTTCAACAATTTTAGTGAGAGGGGCCCTTTTCTTTCACCATTTGGGCCTAAACAATGCCATACTGAGCTTTCGGGATCATTCTTCTCATCATCATCATCATCGTTACTCAAGTCAATGAATGCTGAGCAAGCTTTTAGGCACCTCTGCATTGCCAGTTTCTCTTCCTGTCGAGTTGTTTCAGACACGACTGTTGCTTCTTCTGGTGGACAAGATTCATTCTCACGATCCCCTTTCTTGTTATCTGCAACTAACAAACAAACATATAAATATCGATTTATCTCAGGTGGCTAATATTCTTTCTTTTTGCCTTAATAATAATAATATGTAAAATATTATGCAGAAATTACAACCTCCAACTAGCAAAAATCATGTACATGTAAGATAGCAGGAATTCACGGGAGAGTTCATTTGACATTTGATGGCCAAGACAACTGAACTTTAACCAAATTTTAATGGCAATGGAATCATCCTCGTGAAGTTCTAAAAACTATTATTGATAAATATAATAAGTGAGTTATCAATAACAATTTTTAGAATTTCAATGGGAGGATTAGATTAACATTAATGTTTAGTCAAAGTTCACTAATATGTTGACCATCAAAAGTCAAATGGGACTATCTCTGCAGGACGGGTGAGTATTTCTAATAGTTAAAATAGTTTCATACTGTGGAATAATTATTATACTCCAAGTAATAACATGCACGCTGAACACGGTCTAAGACAAAGAATAGAAATGTTTTACCCAAGACAATATTTCTAGACCCAATGTCTACCAAATAGCGTGTAAAGAGAAACCTTAGTAGGAATAAAGCATGAAAGAGTAATGAAGATATGAAAATTAAAGAGAATTAAGGAATACGACAATGACATACTGAGTAGTTGAAATTGCCTCCCTCGCCTTTAAGAAGCCACAATGGAAGGATATTGAGAAGGAATTGTAATAGCCATCTATAATTGACCCTAAGTTTCAAGTAAATTATGGATGGTTCTTGGCTGATGATGAGAAAGCTTTTCAAATACAGCAAACAAATAAATTCAGCTAAGAAAATATCATTCTTAAATATTTGAAGCCATAAAACACTATGACGTACACACAAAGCAATCAGTCGTTCCTTTGCTCAAATTATAACAGATATTTCAAACTTTCACACATTTCGTCTCCTAAGTAGTTATTTATACAAGTGTTTTCTCTCTTCTTAATTGTTGTTCCAATATCCATTATTTGATGTAATTCATGACACTGCCAAACGAAGCAAAAGCTAAATTATTTAACTTTTCTGGTCAGCTTTCATGAATGTTCTTGTAATCAATGATGGGAATCTTGATCCACACAAAAATCCCATTCAAGGAAGAAAAAAAAAACTAGAATGATGTTTCCATCTCTTGAGGCATGGGTTGGTCTTTCGTTGGTAGCATAGGATGTCTTTCAAGAAAGCTAATGCCCTTCCCGTCACCTTTGTAGTTTCATTCTAGCATAAATTCATCTCCATTCTAAAGTCCGTACCAAACGATGTCTTAAACTAAAAGATCTCTCAATAACAATTAAGACAACAAGATAGCTAAGGGTTACAACAAGACTGGCAGACAAACCCTAGTGACAAAAGAGCAAGACGATTAGTATAGAAGTTATCATTGGGATTGAAATTAAAGTAGTCCCGTGATCTCCAAAGATAAGATAAAGAAAGACAGATGAAAACAATATTTTTTTAATAGGGAACGAGGCCGTGAATATGTGAAAATGAAAATGGCGAACGAAGAAAGCTCAAGCAATCCTAATCCTACCTAAGATATGGGGATCATAAAACATTGACACCCCAAAAAAGTAAACTCCCTCTATCCCAAAAAGAGAGTCTCACTCTTTTAAATGTTAATTTTTAATTTAATTATAATAATGAAAATTTAAAAATTATTAATGATGGAATTTATAATAGTGTGCTAGTAACATGTTTTAGATTTTCATCAAGATAATTAAACTAAACTTAAATTATTGTTCAAAGTTCATTCAAATCAACAACTAAAAAGGTGGGACTGTCTTCATGGGACGGAGGTAGTATATCAGGGAGCTTCAACCAACTGGCAAGAAAAAGGAAGTGTTATCTCCAACCTTGTACATTATTAATGTCAACATTGAACATGCAGTAGTTTGTAGTACTTTGGACCATCAGCATTAGTTCATGAAAACTCCTTTCTTTGATTCTTTCCATGAGGCTGGTCATTCGTAAGATCAATGTTAGGAATCCACAATATCCAACATGCTAAGATCTCACTTAGCATGCAGACTACTATCTACGCCCTTCGTCCCACTTGAAGAGGTGTCATTTGTCCAATCACGGAAAACAAGGAAAGTGGTTGACAATTAATTAATTCTCTCAATTCCCCCCCCCCAACAATAAAATAATAAAAAATAAAAAAAACATTTGAAAACAAAAAAGGAAACATATTGAATTCAAAAGGATGACCCAAAAAGGAAAGTTAATTTTCTAATGGGACGCCCCAAAAAGGATTATACTCCTTTCCAAGTGGGATAGAGGGAGAATTGAATTTATCATTCAAACGGATGAAGAATGATTTGTTCTCGTGCGCATAGATATCAGTAGTACACTATGGAACCATAAATATGAAAGAGGAAGACAACCTCTTACACAATTGACCAAAGCAAAGATCGCATGTCTTGTGAAACTCACAAAAAAGTTCATAATTTGCAATTCCTCACACAATCACATATGAATGTTGTTAATATAAAAATAATAACTCCCCCTGGGACTGTCTTAATTTCATATTTCAATATTTAAAGGAATAGGGGTATCCCCTTGGATATTTTGAGGGATATGGAATTTTCTTGCCTCTATTTGGGTCTACCCCTTGGGTAAATGTAGAGGTTTGTTGATAACGAATATGAGCAGGCTTGGGATTGCTCCCACGCCCACGCACAAAGTAGGTGTGGGTGTACATTCTACGGTTATGATCCACATCACATATCTCCAGAAACAGTATACAAGTCAAAAGCTGGGGACATCCTCCAAAAAATGGATGAGAGCAAACCTAGTTGTCAATGAGCAACAATTATTTCATGTATCATAAACCAAAGGAGGAAGGTCAGCAATGGCCAAAAAAGTACTTTATGTGAGCCACACAGGGAAATAGTAACGAATGCGAGTTCTTCAATTCCTCTCCCCCCATATAAAGACAATTTAATATGCTAGTTGAGTACATCTTGAAAAACTGGTGGTTTAAAGGCTCAAACTAAAAGATTACTTGTGTGCCAAAAACGATCTTGACACAAAAATACTATGACTTGGATAATTTGATCTAATTCTAATTCTAAATTCAACTCAATAACCTTGTCAGGAAGACCATATTTATTCAATTCACCTCAAAATGGGATGCTTCATCTGAATCTTCTTGAACAAGATAGTGAGGAAAAAATAGGAGTTACGTAGAATCTGAACCTTTTATAACGATTTCAGCATTAACTGCATTTGGTGCTTCCCCATTCTTTTTTCCGTCCTTGACTGAGCTAGATACATTATTTGCAGCACAGGACTTTCCATTTTTAACAGCTACCGCTACAGCTACATCTGCATATGAAATGTGTCTTTCTCAGGCAGTAAACGCAAAAATTTGCTTTAGTTTAATGATAGATTTTTCAATTAATATCGCCAAATTGTTCTTAGTATATGACTTGAATGGCTTTCTAGACTTCCGCTCTTACCATTAAAGCATGATCACATAGTTGTATTACATTTTAAAATTATTTTTGATAGAAAAAAGATTATACCTGAAATAGAAGGACGTACGAAAGACAGACAACAGCTATATAGCAAGGTCGATAGGCTAAAACAAGCAGCGAAGAAAACAAATCAAGACAAATAACAAAAGGCTAACAAAGCAAACGATGTCAATCTTCCGCAACTCTGAAATTTGAACTTCATACCAATTGTAAGAAATACAAATACGTATTAAACTTAATTTTAAAAGTCAAGCCTTCAGGTGTGGACACTTTACATGAAACAAAGGAGGAAGTAGATATCCAATTTCATTTGGTAGATCATACGTAGTTAATTCGTACAAAATCTTAAATAATTTGCCAAACACAATTATTCATAGCTCCACAATGCGAACAGATGATCACCAGACTCCGAGTTATTAACCAATACTTATAGGGTCTTAAAACGTGTTGTGTATCAACAGTACAGAGTTTGTTACAGACTAAGGATCAATCAAGTGCTCCGACTTGGAAAGGAACACTAACCTTCCAAATGAAAGAAATGCTGGATCTTTTTTTGTACGTTTCCCTTTTTTTCTTTTAATTTAGTAGATTGATTCTCCAAAGTTACCTTTTTTCTTTTTTGTACGTTTTCCTTTTAGTTTTTAAATTTTATTTTGCCTTCTCAAATCACTTCTAACATAAATAAATGCTGGATCTTTTTTTTTTAATTTGCTTCAACCTTGAATAAAAATTTAATAATTTATAATTATTATTTTAATTATTAAAATGTATATTGATAGTATTTTTATGGAGTATCATTATAAGAATTTTGATATTTATTATGAGACAGAACAGTAAACTTTAGTTATTTATACATTTAAAATTTTGTTTATTAGATTTATACATTTAAATAAGGCTATAATACAAGCGAGGTTAATAGTTTTGCAAATTCAATATTTTTTGTTTGTACAGTTTTGTTTAGAAGAACAAAAGCATTTTCATATCCTCAGAGATTCATTCGATTTTTTTCACGGAAGATATAATGATTATTTTTACTAAAAAGTTATAACGACGAATCAATTAATTTAAAGTCAAAACATTTGACAATGTTGCTAAATGCAATGCTTAGTATCTTAATCCACCAAACAAGCACTTAAAATAAATTTTCTTGCAAACTGTTTTACATGAAATAATTTATTACTAATGTTAGATTTTATATTTTTTCACATCTACTATCTCGATAGTTTTAATTTATCTTTTTCCAATACTTCAAAAAAATCAAATTAGGCATATTATCATATTTTTCTACCTATTTTTTTTTAAATAAAGACATTCAAGTTTCTAAGCAAGATTACGGATGTGATTTGGGAAGTCAAAAAAAAAAAAAAAAAAAAAACTACTGAAATTAATTAGGTAACTTTGGAAATGAATCTATTTCAAATTAAGAAAGAATTTTAAGGGCAAATATGTCAAGTCATTAGGTAATTTAAATGAATGTATGTGATTAGCAAATTACGTAGTGGAGATAGGCGCTCCCTATAAAAATATTCCTAGTATTAGATAAAGATCTACTAAAATAAAATCTCATACCTGAAGAAATTCTATTGCCTTTCAAATCACAACCTATTATTACTGAAGTGCCCATTTGGATAGATTTTGGGGATTCTTCATCTCCTTCCTTATCATCTTCAGCAACCTCATAAACAGGTCCAAATTCTTCCATATCTGCAATCACCTTTGGAACCTGCTGTAATAACCTTGACTTCTCATTTGGATTTTCTAGTCTTTGTTTCTTTTCCATGTACTCATAGAACGTAAGAATGAATGTTATGGAAGTACATAAATGACGCCCAAACGTAAACTGTTTCAACCTCATGCAATAAAAAAAAAACAGGGGTTTCATAAGCTACTCTATAAAAGGATATTCTCTCCTCCATCCTATAATATTTGCGTGTTCAGCGCGACGCTTCAATGATTCTATCTCTTTGGGGATCCACTGAAGAGGACAAAGCAGAATAACGAAAAAGTAACAGTTAGCTGTTCCATTGTTGCAAAAAATCAATGATAAACAAATCACGAGGTGTAAATTGAAACTTTGCACTGCCCATTTAATAAGAATGAGAAGGAATCACTCTAAGAAAAACACATAAGATAATTCAGTTACTTTGAATCAGTATGCCACCCAAGCAGGCTTCAGCGTTAGGCTGCTCAGAAGAATCTTAAGCTGGTACTCCCTCCGTCCCAATAGATGTCACACTTTCAATTTTGGTCCATCCCAAAATAAATGCACATTTTTCTAAATAGGAAAGAGTTTTAGTGCAATTTTGTGATTGTACATCCCCTGTACAAATAAGTAAAGCAAAAGTCTTAAAATCGTTGACAAGTCAACTGCGATATTTATTTCAGGATGGAGAGAGTACAATTAATCTAGGATCCATGATTCCTTGGAGGATGGTGGAGCTCTATAGCTCCCAAAAATTAGCATCTACAGAGAAAATTTGAGGGCATTTCATGACTTGACTATCGCAGCTTGTGGCTTCTTATTAAAGATTCGTGGATTGGGAGATCTCTGTAGATGAAAATGTATGATGATAATTGAAGCTTCAAATCTATGGTTGATAATTGGATTTGACCCAAGAAGAGGGAGAAAAGAAGAAGAGACTCCACAGGTTACAAACATTTCTACTTACAAGGGAAGAGTAAGATCAAGTTTGCAGATTAGAGATTTTTAGGAAATCTGATAATTTATGGTACAATTTCCATTTATATATGAAGAAGATATAAATGTAACCCTGAGAAGGATAAGCATGTTCTAGAAGTGATCGTTCTCAAGATGTTTACTCTCACCCAATTTTGAATTTGGTAGGTCTTACACATGCAATGTGATCTAGCACTTGATTGCCTCCACATTTGTTCAAAGAGAGGTTAGTAGGAAAATTAGCTCATACGGAGTACATACCAATACTGATTATACCATGTTGTTAATGCCAGCAAAAGCATAAGCAAGAATAGAAAGGTAGGTGATATGCATAATAAAATAATCTCCATACATGCATAAGACATTATCATTATAGGCCATCATAGACTTATTCATCTACAAAACATTGCTAGATGGTTCAGTCTCCCCCTCCCCAAACATTTGTCTGTCCATCTGTCTCTCTCTTTCTTTCTCTGATGAAAAAGAACAATTTGCATAATACTATGCTTAGTATATTCGTGAGAAACACAAATTTATGTAAACAGCAAAGGCTCGATATATGTTTTCTGCATGCATAGTAAGAGCATAAATTATTTCGTTGTCCTAGTTCATTTTATTATAACTCAAATGAAGCAATTTAAAAAAATACTCCCTCCGTCCAGGAACGTTTGTCCACTTTGACTTGTAAAACATACTTATTTTCCATTATTACCTTTGCTAAACCCAATAATCAAGCCCAAGCGATCGATCTACTACAGCGAATCATTTATGTGAGCCCTGCCCGCACGTCGCTTTCCTCATCTCTTCTATGGTCCTCATCCTTCTACAGCCAAAGATTGATTGGGTCACAATTTTAATTTCCAGGTCATTCATGCTTCAAGTTTTTAAATTTCTGTATGATTTTGTCAAATTTCTTTCCTCTATGACTGCTTTTACTCCATCCCGTTGCCCAAGATTAATTTGGTTTTTTCCAATCTCAAATTGCTTATGCATTATCCAAATTGTCTCTGACGAGTTGCTTATTTAAAGTTGCGATTTTTGTCTTCTAAGGTTCAGATTTTCTATCACTTTATTGAGAGTCAATAAGGGTTTTGTTGTTTTCATTTTAGGATATATTTTTTCCTGTTTTTCGTCTTCTGAGATGCATTAATGGTGATTGACTCAGAGAGAAGTGAAATGATGAATCAAAGAGGTGTGACTAATAACGTAACTTCACTGGAGCATAATTCACTTGAGGTATTTGTTCATTCAAAGGTTGTATCATGTGAATCTTAGGCTTAAATTATCCATAACTTGAGAGAACAAAACCTCTTCATGTGCATTTCGTGTATTCTGTTCTCCTAAATGTTAATGTTAATGGCTCTTGTTATTTGTAGCTATTGAGTTTCCTTCTGATTTACTTGATCTGCTGTAACTTGATATAGTGATGAGTGGAGTGTTGTCTTATGAAGGAATCAATTTATTTTGATTCTCTGTTTTGTGATTAGATGACCAGCGACAGAGCTCTGGTGACCGTCAGCAACTTCCGGCAGCCTACAGTATATTTCCGGCGAGTTTGATGGAGCTGAAGTTGTTTCACTATTTTCATCACATGTGTAGTTTTGAAAGTTCTCTTGTTTCAATCTCTTAATTTTAAAAATGGGACTACCTTTCTGGGACAAGAGATAATAGGAAAAGGGACTTTCATCACATGTGTAGTTTTGAAAGTTCGCTTGTTTCAATCTCTTAATTTTAAAAATGGGACTACCTTTCTGGGACAAGAGATAATAGGAAAAGGGACTTTCTTTCCGCGACGGGGGGAGTAATTGAACTGAGAACAGATAATCAAAATTTCAAGGAGAGAGGATAATAGAAAAGGTACATTTAATGAACTATAATTTGATTTTGAAATTAAAACATACGTGTTTGATTATATCCTCATGCAGACTTCTGGCCTTCTGTTCAAGTCCATCCTGTCATACAAGACAAACATTGTTACATATAACTTCTACACATTCCTTATGATCCATAGTCAATACACATACAGAACCAAATTACAATAAAATTTTGTCTCAGATGCAAAATAGTAAAATGTTATACTCCCTCCATCCCTAAATCAATGTCCATAATTCTGGTGAAACTGATTAATTCTCCTTTCCAATCATGATGTTCTAATTTACACACTTATAATGTTATGTGGTGATATCACTAAGGGTATACTCCCTCCGTCCCACCTCACTTGAGACTTATTTCCATTTTGGTCCATCCCACTTCACTTGAGACTCCCCAAAATGGTAATCTTTTTATAATTTTATATTCAATCTACTTCACCCACTCATTCTCTCTCTTCATTTTCCATCACACAATTCATTCAACCAACCTACTATTAACCCCACTCATTCTCTCTCTTCATTTTCTACCACACATTTTCCTTATTTTATTCTTTTTTCTTAGTTATCGTGCCCACCTCTTAGGTCTCAAGTGAGGTGGGACGGAGGGAGTATATACTGGTATTTATCTATATATGCAACAAAAAAAATCTTAGATGCCCACTTTTTAAAATTCCTTAAAGTCAAAAATACATCATTTCCGGCGGAGGGTGCATTTATTACTAATCATCAGGGAGAAAGGCAACATAGTGAAATCTTATTACGTGATTTTTTAGCTTGTATTTCTCTGGGTTTTTTTTTTCCAGATGAAGTAACAACTAAAAGGTATCAAAACTGCAGTCTGAACAGACGTTATTGACGTAGACAGATCTGACAAGAACAGATCATCTAAATTTATTAAATCATGTGGGAATTCATATAAATGGTACTCCCTCCGTTCCAGATGTAGCACAACGTCAAGCTAACAACAAACTAGACTACTTTCTCCTGTAATTTCTTCCCTAAACATGTTGAATGTTGCTTCTTAGGTGGTTTAGAAGAAGACATATAAATGGTACTCCCTCCGTTCCAAAATGAATGTACAAACAAAGTCAAATTTACTATTGATCAAGAGCAAATATGAATGGGACGGAGGTAGTACTACATTCCAAATTGCGTGTTCTTATTTTTGGTGATACATGTGTGGACAGTTGCATGGCTCAGCTAAATTTCTGAAAGACTAGGCAATGCATTCCAAATTGCTTATCTGACATATTTGTTTAATGTTTTTGTATATTTCGACAACTCTCCCAAAATATCATCAGATAACTCAGTAGAAGCTTAGGCACTCCATTACACATTGAGTTTAGCTTTATGTTAATTGTGTTTTCTTCTTCTTCTCTCTTCTACATCTTCTTGATTTTCTCTTCTTAGCATCGTTCTTCTTCTCTTTCTTAAGCTTCTATTTTTTATAAATGCTTCCGCCATGCCGTTCACCATAATTGACTCTCGGTTTAATTCTGAGCAGAAGGCTAGACGATGTTCTCTTGAGAAGGGAGCTCCTTACGCATGAGGACATAAGTTAGCATTGAATCTATATAAAGTGGATCACAAACGTGGATTGTAATTATAAGCTCTTTCATAGGGTTGGGAAAAGTAGGAGGTGTTAAATTTCGGAGGTGTAGTTGGAGTCCGAAGAGATTGTGAGAATCTTTTAATTTCTGACTTGATCTCTAGTTTCTATAAAACTTGTTTCTTGAGGAGCGCCATAGAAGACACCAGAATCAAGGGTTTGGACCAGGGTTGCACGATTCGTAGTTTGTCCGATACGAATTCGCGATACGAATTCGCGATTCGCTCAATCTATGGAATCCGATACGTAGAGAATTACAATTATTGCGATTCGCGAATTCGCAATATTAGTACGTTTGATTTAAATAAATATTAAAAGATATATGTAATAATAATAATAATAATAATAATAATAATAATAATAATAAACTTCTCATAGAAAATCAACATTTAATTTTGAAATTGTAGCGACTTTATTTGGTTGTATAATTTGATTTTTGGAAAGGATTTGTATGTTCGAGTAGTCTTTGGCAGGCAACAGGCATTTATAGTGAGGGACTGATCATAGAGCTCCTTGATAATAACATTGTGGCTTTTTAGTTTCTATAGTTGTTTTGAACTTATCCTTGGAAAGGATAACAAGTTAATGTACAGCATTCACTTATTGCAACAATGGCTTTTCATTTTTAGAAGACATTTATAGCGAATTCAAACAAATTTTTCAAGGTATTGGAACACGAATCGAAGATAACGATTTGCGTATTCCAATGTATCGAATCGTGAATCGATACCTGCGAATCGATACGCGATTCGATGCCATTGTGAGAGTATCTGAGAGTATCCTGCAACCCTGGTTTGGACTGGCATTCTACAGCTAGAGTTGTCAATGCGAAACTATTTTTATTTTTTTGATAAAAAGGAAATTAAGATTATAATCACAATCCACCTTTCTGAACCACTTCGGGAGATAGAGAGCACATTTAGAAAAGAAGGGTATGAAGGGTTTAGTGGTGAATTAATATTCGAATCCGCTTTCATACACTTTGGAGGCTCAGATTGCATTTGTAAGGGGGAGATGGAGCATTAATGCAGCTCTAGTTACGAATGAGGCGGTAGAAGATCTAGAAAAGAAAGGTATGAAGTAGGGATGGCCAAACCGAACCGGAACCGGACCGGAACCGCCAAACCGGACCGGAACCGTAACCCAAAAGCCCGGAACCGCCTTGAACCTTGACGAAAACCGGAACCGTGTGAACCGGAACCGTTTGTAACACGGTCCGATTCCGGTTCATCCCCTCTGAAAACAGTGAACCGGCGGTTCCGAACCGCCATGAACCGCCTAGAACGAACCGGAACCGTTATCAAAACCAACCGTCAAAATCGTTAGATTTCTAACGGATTCATCAGAATTAACCGTTACTAACGGAACATTGACAAGAAAAGTTAAGTTTTGACTGGTTTTTTAGCCAAATTCAGTGAATTAAAATTATAAAAATTTGTAAAAAAAAATCGGCAATAAAATATCATTATAATTGTTTTTCTGTTAAAAAAAATACTTTTTTAAAAAAAAAGGAAACTGTGGAGCGGCGGTTCCGAACCGTGAACCGGCGATTCCGAACCGTAACCGTAACCGGAAGAGAAACGGTTCGGTTAAGGTTCAAGCTTTTCCGGAACCGTGTTTGGTCATCCCTAGTATGAAGGGTTTGGTGATGAAGCTTGATCTTGTTACTTTTTCCTTCTTTATGCGTGTATTGATGGACTCCTTGTTCACTACATAGTATTTTTTCTAGTATACTCCATCCGTCCCAGTTTAAGGTTCTTACTTTCCTTTTTTGGTGTGTCCCAGTTTAATGTTCTTACTTTCCTTTTTTGGTGTGTCCCAGTTTAAGGTTCTTAGTTGCTTTATTCCTTAAATGGCAAAGGATGAATAGTGTTTTGGACATCCTTGTCCTCATAAAGTTCATATATTACAAAAAAAACATAACTTACCCATGTACTTTTCACCCACTTGCTTTATGAATGGACAATTATATCCTCCACACACTACTTTCTTGACTCAAATTTGCCTTAGTTACTTAATAAGCGTGTAAAGTCAAACTAAGAACCTTAAACCGGGATGGAGGGAGTAATTTCTTTTTATCAAAAAAAAATGTATTCCATCTTACTTTCTTTTTATCTCTCGGTGTTTGACTTGAAAGCTGAATTTTCAACTCATTATAACTTTTACTTGGTTCAAATCCGTATTTGCAGTGTCCTAACATGGCAAAAACTCCAAAATTCACCTTACACTTCAAATAAACCCATATAACCGGTACCATTTGGCTTCAGCTTCTTTGTAGTAACCATACTTCTATTGTAACCAAATTTCATACCATATTAGCACAAATTATAATGGAATACCCTTTTAACCAAAACTTATCCTCTCATAAATAGTTTACTAAATCTTTGTACATAACCTTGGATCATTGCTCACTATTCCATATTCAAGCCAATGATAGTTGTATTCATAGTTACCAGGAACGTGGGACGGGAACGAGGATCGTGACTTAGTAAATTTTGGGTGCGCGGGGAGGGGGGGGTTATAGGATCAGTTGGGAACATGGTACGCTTTTTATTTGAAACGCATCACTGAGTTGAATATATGAACATATATATATATACACACGTGTATATATATTGTTAAGGAGATAAAAAACTATAAATGTAAAGACATATAACCCTAAAAGATTATAAAGGCAGCCAAGATTTTATTTGTCCTAAGGCAACTCTAAGTTCTCAACCTCTTCCCAACGGCGACTCAAAGTTGTTGATCTCCATCGTGAAAAGCAAGCCAAGATCATTTTCTACGTTGCTAACCTTTTATTTTCTCACCCTATTCCTCTTAAAATGAGCTTTGATTTTCAATATTCACTTTTTTATCCATCCGATAACGAGGATTATTTTCTTGTTCGGATTGAATTTCTTCCTTTCATCAGCTATATTGAATCTTCTCTTTTGTTCTTTCTATAAGAAGAGGGTCTTCAATGTGCATATGCGTGAATGCTTAATTTACTAAATTTAGAGGTGGTGAACAACTATATACCTGTCTACACCGCTGAATGTGAACGCATTGCTGATCCATCAATGCTTTTCACACAAACAACAAGACATACAAACAGCTGAAATACATTTCTAAAGCAGTTTTTGCCACATTCATCTGCCTTTAACCGCCCTCTCGCTTGCTTGCTTTCAGGAGTTTCTAATGCCAAATATGTTACTCCCTCCGCCCCAGAGTAAGAGTCCTAGTTTCTATTTTGGTACGTCCCAGAGTAAGAGTCCCTTTCCTAAAATGGCAAAGAATCTTTACTATTCATCCCACTCATTCTCTTTTTTACTTTACTTTTATACTCGCAACACCAATCAACTTACTATTCCCTCACACTCATTCTCTCTCCAACTTTACTTTTACACTCACAACACTTACTTTACTTCCACCATTTCTTAACCTCCGTGCAAATGAGAGGTAGAACTCTTACTCCGGGACGGAGGGAGTACGTTTTTAAAGTAGAATTAAAGTACTAGTTGTGTTAGCGTCTTTTTCTCTATTCTCTGCAACTAGGCTTCTTCTATCCTATACTACTTTTTGTTCTTTCATCTGTTTTACAACTTCGTGGAAGAGCTACCGTATGCATCCAGTCTCATTTGAGAAATAAGACTTTACACCAAAAAGCGTTGGAAATCGTGTATCCAAACATGGACAACTGATCAGATAATTGCAACTACATTTTTCATTTATTTTCCATTTTTTCTTACCAATGAAGGTACTCAGATAAAATGGAGTAAACCAGTCATGTAGTTGTGACGAAAATTTTCGCCCAAACATTGTCCTTTATTATTTACTCTTACGCAGTTTAAATTTCCAACTCAACAATTAGGTCGAGACTGATTACATCCCGGGAAGTTAAATGGGATGGGGCGTATCGTAACACATCAACGTAGTTCATTAACCCCTTTACCCGAAGAAAATAATACCTAGGAGGTTTCGAGTAAGATGAGAGACATTTGGCAAAGGCAGGCATCTGGAAAATGATTGTTTGTTGGTGATACTTTATA
Source organism: Campanula takesimana (assembly GCA_026119855.1). Taxonomy (NCBI): domain Eukaryota; kingdom Viridiplantae; phylum Streptophyta; class Magnoliopsida; order Asterales; family Campanulaceae; genus Campanula; species Campanula takesimana. The sequence continues at coordinate 449,415 of JAOWBW010000750.1, read as the reverse complement.
CAATAACTTAACCTCATATTATCCAAAAAGAGATAATTCATCAAGTATAACAAAAGATGCATTCATTAATATATCTTATCAACATACTTCTTTAATTAAATTGTCATTTATTGTGGTAGTAAAAGCAAAGCTGTCTACTCACCACCGTAAGCTTCTTAAGCAAGCCACTTTTTACTTTGTTTTTCAAATCTAGGCATTCTTCCTGCAAAATAAAATACAGAAACTTAAGAGACAATTCTAGCAACCACAACCTACATGAGAATCAAATTTGAGACGCATATGCTTCAACTGTAGTAGCACGGTACAAATAAACTGAATATCTACCATTATCACCATCATGCCTGCAATTAAACTGAATAATATATTCTAATCCTTGCAGTAAAAATGCACTAATATAAGAAACTTTTGATAGGCAAGTATGGTGTCTTGCTATGGGGATATGAACCAGATACCCGAAGGTCTTTGCCAATTTCTACACCCTTGTGGTTAAAAAATAAGAATATCATAAGAGATGAAGTATCAAGGAACCGCACTCTAATGCAAATTTAAAAATTCTGAATGAAATGTTCTGTAGAAAATTATTTCTCAACAAATCAAAGAAGCATGGAGGACCGGTAATTTTTTGGTACTTGAAGGAAATTGATGGAGACAAACAATTGTGAAGCATGGAGGACCGGTAATTTAAAGATTTATTAAGTTTTATTTGAAAGTATTCAGGTTCTGTGATGATTTCATTAGGACACCCAACTACATTTCTAAGTCTTTTCAATTGACAAGTAAAAATACAGATGGGAGGACAAGTAGTACTTCAAATTACAAGTACAATGGAAAGACAACAGGATCCTGAATAGAGAGGCGCTCCCCACCTAGCAACCATATTAAGAGTGTAGGAGCTCATTCATTAACCTGTGAGAGGAAAGACCAACAACGTGATGTGGAAAATGTAGAAAGAGTAAACAGGTAGCCCTCATTGGATAAAGTACTGTTGGTCCCAAAGACACAACAAGGGTATGAAAGGAGGCTAGGAGGGGTGAATAGCCTACTAAAATTTCCACCTTTTTTCAAAATTCAACCTTATGCTTACTACTTGAATTTTGCGGTCAAATAAAACCACGCGGTCAAGTATAAAATGCATAGCGGAAGTTTACGATACAAAAGGTAGAGTTGAGAGTTAGTTTAAAATCTAAGTGAGTTGAGAGAAACTAAGTGCGGTCGACCAAGACAATGATGTGGTCGACAAAAGTGCGGTCAAGAGTGAGGTTGAGAGATTGAAAGTTGTTGTCTTGAAAGTTTTGGCAAAAGGATAAGTAATCAGAATTATAACTTAGGCAATTGGAAATCAACAAACACAATTCACAATAGTTTGAGTATCTGGAAGGATCAAACACTAAACGACAAACAAGATTAATATGAACAATTTAAGAACAAGTGCTGAAAGTAAATTTGCAGAAATGTAAAGTGCAGTAAGTAGATGAACACAAGATTTGGAGAGGTTCGATATGTTAAAAGATCTACGTCCTCTACCAAGATGGTTAGTCTTGGATTTTGAATCTCAAGTTTATATTGATTCTTCCTTGAGTACAGATTACATAGGTGAAGCTTTGAATCAACAACCTATTGATCAATCAGGTTAGTGTGTGTGCAAGAATCAAAAGCTCTTTATAATCTATATGATTGAGAGCCTAATGAATCTTAAAGTGCTACAAGGTTTGAGATTTGCTGGGCTTGAATGTTGCTGGAGATCTTTGAAGATTTGAAGGTTGAGTGCTTGAAGATTCGAAGGATTCTGAAAATCTTGAGTATGATCTTCAATCACCAAGAATTTCAACAGCAATTCCTCTCTTTGAATCTCAGCTTGTCTTCAATGAAGAACACAAGGTCTATTTATAGCCTTGAGAGGAGTGGTAGCCGTTTGAAGTCTTTGGGACCACGTTTGGAGGACAATGAGTTGTTGATGTTTGATTGGAGCTCATTCTGAGTTGTCCTTTTGTTGCAGAGGATATTGGATAAGGTGCACTACCTTGTACCTTTCATAACGACCAAATTCAAATTTGAAATTTGAATTTTGCAACGTTCTAAATTAACCAAGGGTTTGGACACTAGTGTGACCATGGTTAATTTCAAATCAACTTGTCTTGGTCTTCAAAAGAGAATGCGGTCGAGTGAGCCATTGCGGTTGACCCTAGTGCATGCGGTCAAGTCATATGCGGTCGACCCACTGACCTTGAATCTCCAGACTTAGAAAATTTGAGGACCTATCTTCTAAAGCCTAATCAACTAAAAAATGGACTCTATCTAAAATGAAGTTTAACACTTCTTAGGATATATCCTAAAGTCCATATAGAACAAAATTAGGTTATGGGATCAATCTAATTAAGGTAATAGGAGTGGTTTATAGTATGCATACCCAACAAATACCATCCTCTAAACATCTAGGAGTTATGCCTCTACAATCCCCAACAACTTAAGGGGTTATTACCAGTAAGTCCCTGAAACCAAACCAATTTTCCAATAAAAACACACATTATCCAATTTTTACCAATAACGGTCTGTGGAAATCAAAATGCTAACAAAATCCATGACAAAGTCTTAATAACAAAACTACCCCCAGCCCAACCCAACCCAACCCAACCCAAAACAAAACAAAACAAAACAAAACAAAATCCTCCCGTCCTTCGAGTACCGTCCGCCGGCCAACACATCTAATCACTGTGAACCACCGCCTCCACCGGCAACTACCACGACTTTGACCACCACCTTCAATCACCGTGACCACTACCACTCCGACCACTACCCTTACCTCCGGCAACCTACCACCACCATCATTCCTTCTCCGCGCCCCCCCCCCACCTACGACCACAGATGGATGAGTTTTATACTCATCTATGAGGTATTTCGGACCTATTCTTGGTGAAATCCTTGGGTTTTGTGTTATTTAATATTCCCTCTGTCCCCAAATGAATGTCCATTTCAAACAAAATTGTCCCAAAATGAATGTCTATTTTGTTTTTGAAAATAACAGTGTCCCTAAGTGTTTTTTTACCTATTTTTTTCACTATACTTGCAAAACTTAATCTTTGGAAAGAGGATAATAAGAATATATATATGAATCTTTGCCACAATATTATATAAAAAGTAGAGATTTTTCAAATGTCCCTAAAAATGAAGTTTGGACATTCACTTAGGGACAGAGGGAGTATGAGTTTCTACCGTTTGACAGAAAGCATAAAAAAAGGATGAATCTGAGCTTCATTGAATATGGGTTTATAAAGAATTTTCATACTGTTAGGGGACCTAGAGAGAATTCTAGAAGCATGCAAAAAATCAAAGAAGAAAAAAATTTGGAGGAAAAAAAAACAGAGCTATTAAGCTGTATAGGTTCGCGGCATAGCAGTATGAAAGAGATTAATTTTAAAAGACCTAGAGGCCTCATAACTACGCCTCATAAGAGCATAGGTAGCCAACTTTATTTTTCGTTTTTGTCATGGACATGTCCCCTTTTTCTTGGTATAAATAGAGAACCCTAGCATATTTTATGGGTTGACTTTTATGTATGAATTTTAGGGTTAGAGAAGTGATTTTTCCTCCATTCAAACTCCTTCTTCAATGATTTCTATCACATCAAAGATTATGATTCATCAATCTATAATAAACTAATCTACTCATCTACGGATCGGAGGTAACTTGTATCAAACCCATTATCAATGATCATTAGTGCTTGATTTCTCTAGATAAATATATTTGTTGTGTTTATCAAATTTGTTCTTATTCTTCCTTATTCTTTTATGTTTCAATAATCTAGAATATTGTTGCATGATTGATGTTTATTGGATGTGATTAATTGCATACCCGTTGAGTTAATTACATATTAAGCCATCCTTTCATAATTGTGTTTTTAGAGGTTGTTGCTCGATTCATAAATCAAACTCAATACTACTTCCGTCCTATTCGAGATAGGATTCTCTCCCGACACGGGAATTAAGGGAAAAGTGTTTTTTTTTTTTAAACTAAGAAAACTATTTTATTAACAACAAATGTTTAGAAGTCGACTATCCACAAACATTGGAAGTTCGACCCTAACAGTGGGGCTCAAACGCTTCCCTAGAAATTACATATGCCAACAAATTCGCATATTGACCTATCAACCGCAAAGAAAACGAATAGTTTCCAGTGAACACAACCTTGCAGCACGCAAGGATTGAATCAAGTTTAGTTAAAACTTGATTTTTGGCTTTACTCCATCATGAGCCAGTATAGAGTATAGTTGAAATTCAACATTTTCAAACCCCATCTCCAAGGCCCACGACGTTGCAAAGAATAAACCGATATTGTATCTCCCTCCACCACCGGAACAAGACCATTAATGATAAAAGCCCGAGCCGCCATAAATGCTCCTTCATCATCTTTGTTGGATAGTTGATTTCCATAAAAACAACAAATAAAATACACAAGGCCCTTGACAAAGAAGGGAAATCACAAGCTCTCACATAAGGAGAGAAATCACAAGCTCTCGCATAAGGAGAGAAAAGCACACTCAGAAATACAAAGAGAAATATTTTAATAACTAAATTGCAAAACCTAGAAATCAAATCTAAAATTAAATCCCTAATTCACAATTATTAATTATCAGATAGACGATTAAAAAGAGTGAAAAAAGGGATTTCACACATTATTTTGAATTGAATCAAGGATAGAAAGGGTGAAAAATCAATGGAGTTGTTGAAGGAGAGAAAGGAGACAGACGATTTAAGAATGTTGCCTGCTTAGGAAAAAGTGTTAGTGGAGTATGTGTTGTGAGTATAAAATGTGATGTAGGAGAGAAAAAGTGTGGTAGGGAATAATGAAAGTTGTTGTGGTGTGAAAGTAGGTCACACTAAATAAAACATTTCCATTTTGGGGTTGTCCTATTTCAAGTTGGACACCCAAAATGGTACATTGTCCTAATTCAAGTGGGACGAATGGAGTATATTCTTGTGATCTTAAAGGGTCCTTTGATAATTGTGTTTGTTCCACAATCACATGATAACCCTAGATCACTAAGGTGGGCATTAGTGCTCGCGAGAGCATGAGATGGGCCATCTTAGGAACAAAGCCCAAGATTGAAAGCATCCCCGAGTGATCGGGGCCATTGTTAGGCTAACAATGTTAAAAATACGCTTGTTGGGAGGCAATCCAACCAGGTAATATTTATTTTGTTTTCTTTTATTTTTAATGTTTCATTGTTTCTCCTATACTTTGTTCAAGCTTTTGTTTGAATTCATGCTCTAAGCACATAACATGTTTTCAATTTCATTTTGGGCCATCTTTTATGGGTCTCTCTAACTAGGCCGCATAGCAAAATGAGAGAGATTAATTTTGAGAGACCTATGTGTTCGCATAACTAGGTCGCATAAGACCTATGTGGCCACATAATTTGTATATATTAAGAACCCAAGCATAATTTAGGGAGACTATTGTGTACGAATTTTAGGGTTTGAGAAGTAATTCTTCCTCCAATTAAAGTTCGTCTTTTATGATTTCTTTCAAATAAAATATTACTCCCTCGGTCCCGAAATGATCTTCCAATTTGTCATTTCTCATTGTCCCAAAAAGTTCTTCCCATTGCAATAATTTGGGCTTAAAAGTGCATAAACAAAATATGGCTAGTGAAGCAAGAGTTCATAATCTTTAAAAAAAAATTGAATAGTCAAATGGGAACATCATTTGGGGACAGAGGGAGCATGATTCACCAATCTATGAGGAACTAATCTTCACATTTACAAATTGGATGTAACTTATATCAAACCTAAGATCATTAGTGCTTAATTTTCCAAGATCAATATTTTTGTTAGGTTTATCAATGGTGATCTTATTCTTCCTTATTTTTTCATGTTTCAATAGTCTAGAATACTATTGCATGATTGATGTTTACTGGATGTGATTAATTTCATGTCCATTGAGTTAAATACATATTAAGCCATCCTATGGTATTGAATTGTTTTTTTAGATGTTGTTGCCCGATTCATAATTCAAGTTCAATATATATTGTGATATTATAGGGTTCATTGACTATTGTGTACGTCTACTCACAAACACATGATAACCCTAGATCACTAAGATCTTAATCCAAACATCAAACAGTACAGACTTTTACATACGTGAACAAACACCCACATAAAATTGATCATTTGTGAGATACTTGCGAATCCAATATGTAAGCCTTCTCTTTATCTGACTTTGTTTTTCATAATTGCATAGTTATTTACTTGCTTTAGCAGTTAATTTAAAAAAAAAAAAAAAAAAAAACAACCAACTCTTTATTCATATTGATTTACTGTTTTTTCTCCACAAGTCTCTGTGGCTTCGACACGACACCCTGCTTTTGCATATACTACATCAGTAATCTTGTGCACTTGCAAAGGTAATTATTTATTCATCAGCCACCCCACCCCCGGCGACTACTACCACCTCTGGCAGCATCCCTAACCACCATACTACTCCGACCACCACCTCCAGTCACCAGCGATGATGCGAAGCACCTAGCTGGAGTACCACCAAACCGTCAGATTCTTACATGAACTTCTTGAGACAGATTCAGCTTCCAAAGCTTTGCTAATCAAAATGTATTTAGTCTTAGTATTACTTTATATATTCCTTATAGTTTTTTCCTATTCATTTATTCAGAACAGTAGTTTAGTTTAGTTGTGTTGTTTATTCGTCCAATTCAAAGAAATCAATCAACCATCCATTCGTACGTTAATGAACTTGATTCCTTCCTCATTTCTGTCTTAAATCACGCGACCACCACCATTCCCAACCACCCTTATTTTCGGCAAGTGTGATGTGCTATATTTAAAGACTCAAAGTGAATGTCATGATCACTTCTTCTTGCATTGTCTCATGGCTTAGAGACTGTGGTGTGAGTTATTCTCAAATTTGGGGAGGATAGGTTTTGCCCTTCGACGATGAATGATTTCCTTCAAATCGAAGTTTGGGGATTTGGAAAGGATAGTGACACTAGAAGAATATGGCAGTAATGGGATTTTGTGACGCTCTAGTGTATATGGACGGAACAAAATGCTAGGATTTTCGAGAACAAGTCACTATCATATGTTCTACTTAAGGAGAGGGTAGTGTATCTAGCTTCCTTGGGGGCATCAGTTTGGGTGCTTTTTGAGGATTATTCATGACTTGTTTGTGTAGAGATTGGAGAGTTGCTTTAGTTTAGTATGTCTCGTGTAGTTTTGATAGCTCACATTGTATTTTTCTTTCTATTTGCCCCTTTTTGTCTCCTGTATTTTGTTATTTAAGAGAACATCTTATCCTCCCCTCATTGTACTCTTTCCTCCTAATAAATCTTCTATTATCCAAAAGAAAAGATAAAAAAACAGTTGTAAACAAATTAGAAATTAACTTCTCAAATATTCAGAATTAGAAATGAGATGTCTCATCTTTATGAGTGAGAAATGAGATTATATTCTCAAATGTGAACTTAGAGGTGAATTTATCAAATATGTAAAGGAGAGGGGAAGTGACTGTAAATTCGTTTTAGCTTTAAATAACTAAATAACTGACATATTGATATCTCAAGGAGATGTGACGATACATTCATTAAGCTTTAGACAACTGAGAAATTGATTCAGTAATTGTTTAAATGTAATGTGACAGCACTTTCATCTTAGCTTTAAACAACTGAGAATAGAATAACATTTCTCAGGTGTAAGCAGCGACTAAGAAATAAATGTCACAGTTTTTTACAATTGAATTGTTAAGAAAATATGAACAAAATGATGCACTTATTTGTTTGATTCGTCTTGGCGATACGATTTGATTATTTTTTCTATTTCAAGATTTTGAGATGTTTCATTTTAATGTTGTAAGTGGAAAATAAAAAAGAAAAAGAAAACAATGGGAATTACGGCGTGCGTCGTAGTTAGGAGGCTGGGGTACGCTGGTCCAAAATTTGTAGTAAGGACTTTTTGGTTAGTTTTAAAATTGTTTGTCCTTTTTGGTAGTTTTCATTAGGATAAATGAATATTTGGTATGTGCCCTGCACAGCTAGAGAACTAGAACTCAGAAAAAAAATTGATTCTTGTATATATTACTCCCTCTATAGAATAAAGAGACACTGCACATAGGTATGGAAGAGCCAAACATTATGCAGAAACAAAAGGATATAAATGAGTGTGACTTCAACAACATTTTGCATCAGACCTAACCAATGACAAAAGGATTCATATAAAAGGCCTCAAGTAACTGGGATAAAGGATGAGGCGTACAGTTAGGTTGTAACTAGGTTAGGATTAGTGGAGCTTTGGATGAGGAAGTGGTGATTTTTTTAAGTAAAACGAGTAATGCGGAAACAAAGACTTCGCCGCAAAATCTTATGTGGTAATAACTAGTTAATGTTGAGATCATTCAAAGACTGGGCCCACAGATTTAAGTATCAAATTATCCAATACTAACTAGGATTTCATAACCAAGTATATATGACTTTTCTGTGCCCAAATCATTACTCCAGCATATATCATATTAAACGCCTTGAGTAGATATAGAAGGATAGAGAATCTGTTGTTAAGAATTCAGCACAATAATTTAATATTTTACCTCATTTGTGGAGTCACGGGTATCAATGCATATCAAGAATGTAATCTATATCAGAGGTTGATACCAGGGTATATCTATGCCCATACTGAAGCAAGAAATTTACATAAGATTTGATAAATATTAATTAAGGAGAACGGAAGGGACAAAACATTTCTAATTATGAGCATCCATAAATTGTGTCATCTCACAAAAAGAAAACAAAGAAGGACAGGCATTAACTGTTGGGATAAATCACCAACAAGAGAAATCGCAACAAGAGATACCAAAATATAACACACACACAATCGAAGACAAAACACACAATTTTTCCGTGGTTCAGCTTAAAAACCTATTCCACCCAACAATAAATATATTAAACTTCTCGATATTACAAGAATGGAGACTCCCTCTCTCTCAACACTCTTGAATATCCTCACCAACGCATACAAGCATACAATTTCTCTCTCTAAACTAACTCTCTCTTGAGTTCTCACTAAAACACTAATTAGTGAAGTCTATTTATAATGGGGAGGCACACTTACCGATGTGGGATTACTCTTCCTCTTCCTAACAGACATAGGATTCTTGTAATCCTTTCCTAATCAACATTCTTATCTTCCTAATCAATATAGGATCTTAACAATATTTTCTAATTGAAATAGGATTTTGGTAATATGGGTCAATTCCCAACAAATCTCCCTTTGACCCAAATTCCCAAATCTCATCAACGCCTGAGAAACTCACCATTTTCTCAGTTTTCTTCTTCTCCCGTTTGTCATCACAAAGAGACCTACGCAAGGATTGTCCCTCCAAGTAACAAATATTCCTTGCACCTTTACTACCTTGAAGAATCAAGCGCTTTCCTTTATACACTTTGCACGTTTGTCTTCTTCCAACATATCGGTACCCACGGGATGTCAATACTCCTAGTGAAAGAAAATTCGCAGTCGCACTAGGAACATACTTTACATTCAAAGCGGTTTTCACAGTCCCATCATGAAGCTTGAAGCGTACACTCCCAACACCTTTAATTTTCAATTTCTGTGTATTCCCAACTTTGATTTCTATAAGTTGTCCCTCCGATCGCAAAGTGTCAAACATAGCTCGATCCTTGCAAATATGCACTGAAGCAGCGGAATCTAACACCCATTCAGACTACTTCTCTTCGGCCGAATCTGCAACAACCACCGTCTCTGTCAAGAGGACATCTCCATTACCATCAACTGTGTTGACATTCTCCTCGTCAACCTTTTCCTTTCCTTTGACACCACGCATATTCTTCAGATCTTCGCGAAATTGCGGGCAACGTATTTGCATATGACCAGTCTCTCCACAGTAGAAGCACTCAACATTACTCATGTCTCTATCCCCCTTAGATTGAGACATTGCTCTCCCCTTAGTGCCACCACGATTATAAGTCCTTCCTCTTTCAGAACCCTCTGCAACTAGTACTCTGTCCTCATTGGAGAAGCTATCAATCCTCGACATCCTTTCATTATCCCTTAACGCTTTAACATCATCCAATGTTAAAGTGGTCCTACGTGTCAACATCGTCTACCTAAAAGACTTGTAAGACGTGGGTAATGAAGCCAACAACAATAAAGCTTGCTCCTCATCTTTGATTATCTCTTCAACATTAGATAATCGACCTACTAGTTGACTGAAAGAATTTATATAGTCATGCAAACTACCACCTTCATCAAGCTTCAAGCAATACAAATCCATCTTCAAGAACAAGCGATTTGCCATCGACTTTGATGCATAAATACTCGCAAGTTTCTCCCAAATACCCCTCAGTGTTTTCTCTTTCAAAACACTATATTTAACTTCGGGACAAAGTGCTAACCTGATTGTGCTCGAAGCCTTTTTCTGAATCTTCGCTCAATCCGCGCTTTCATCCCTTCCGGCTTGTCCTCTTCCAAAGCTTTATCAAGACACTTTTGAACCAACACATCTTGGATTGTCATCTGCCACACGGTGAAAACCATCATTCCATCGAAAATTGGGACTTGATACTTTAATCCTCCAATATCCATATTCTCCAAAATATGAATTTTCCAAATTTGATGCTGCTGTTCGGACACAATTCCCAATGCTACGGACCACAAAATCCAATCTCCACCGTTCAGATTGATGATCTATGAATCCCAAAGCTGCTTGCCAAAAATCAAGACGATCCAACGGTTAACGAACGCGCTACGCCTGTTTCTTCACGGCTGCGCTGAACAAAAATGGGCCAAATCTGCTCTCTTGTTTTTTTTCTACATTTTTGGATCTCTTCTGACAATGCGACTTCTCCCTTTAACCAAGCTCTGATATCACTTGTTGGGATCGATCGCCAACAAGAGAGATCGTAACAAGAAATACCAAAATAACACACACACACACAATCGAAGACAAAACACACAATTTTTCTGTGGTTCGGCTTAAATGCCTATTCCACCCAACAATAAATATATTAAAACTTCTCGATATTACAAGAATGAAGACTTCCTCTCTCTCAACACTCTTGAATATCCTCACCAACGCATACAAGCATACAATTTCTCTCTCTAACCTATATGCCCTATGCTCTCTCTTGAGTTCTCACTAAAACTCTAATTATTGAAGCCTATTTATAATGGGGAGGCACACTTATTTTCCCCTTCCTAACCGATGTGGGATTACTCTTCCTCTTCCTAACCGACATAGGATTCTTGTAATCCTTTCCTAATCAACATTCTTCTCTTTCTAATCAATATAGGATCTTAACAATATTTCCTAATTGAAATAGGATTTTGGTAATATGGGTCAATTCCCAACATTAACGTCCTCCAAAAAAGAATGGTTACCTCGGAGAAGTCATTATCAGACAATACGCTGATGCTGATATCTTTTGCCATATCTGCAACCTGTAGAAGAATTTCTTGGTCATTTCCACCAACAGGGTGCTTCTTTATACCTGTACATAGTTGATAATGGTACAATGTTCAGTATGTCCCCTATTTATACAATGAGAAAATGCACAAATGATAATAAATGAGAGAAGACAGTTACAAATTCAATAGCTTAATAGATTGTTAGAGTCAAACTGGTATTGGTCTCTATAACATGTCACTTTTGTTGCTTCACATACGACTTATAATTATGTAGATAACTTAAAAGGTATCATTTATCTAACTCCTCCATTTTGCTTGAAATCCATGTTCAGAGTCAAACCTTTTAAACAACTACTCCCTCCGTTTCATGTCACTTGAGACTTATTTCCTTTTTCGTCCATTCCACGTGACTTGAGACTGCCCAAAATGGTAAAGAATCTTTATTATTCTTCCCACTCATTCTCTCTCCTACTTTACTTTTACACTCACAACACCAATCAACTTACTATTCCTCCCACTCATTCTCTCTCATATTTAATTTTTCATACTCACAAACACCTCCTCCCACTATTTCTCTCTTACTTTTCCTTAATTTGTGTGCCAAAATTTTTGGTCTCAAGTCACATGAAACGGAGGGAGTATTTAGTAACTCATCACGATTGATCTAGGGATCAAGATTATTTTAACCATGCTGGCATGGAACTGCGGAAGTGCCTACATGGTTATTTCAAAAATATATTTTGTTACTCCCTCCATCCCGGTAAGATAGTCCCAACTGACTTTTGGTGGTCAACTCAGTTGAACTTTGACCAAAGTTCTATATAAATTTGATAGTCTCGTGAAATTTAAAAGTGTTGTTGATTGTAATGTTTGTAACATATCAATAACAATAATAAAATTTCATGGTAGTATCAAATTTGTATATATTGGTCAAAGTCCAATTGAGTTGACCATTAAATGTCAAACGCGACTATATTTTCGGGACGGAGGCGGTATTATGCATGTTCTCTACTACTTTTAAAATATTAAACCATCACAGTTTCGTGAAGTTAGTTAAGTCAATTTTTCTCATTTATATTTCTTTTCCTTTTGCAAGTTTCAAAAGGTCACATATATGTGAGTCAATCGCTCATATTCGACCACTACTGAATGAACTGATGACTAATAATACTTTCACAGAATGACGGCAAATTGCAGTGTTCACAGGACAACTTTTCTACATCCGTTAAGAAGTTGAAGCCTTTGGAAAGTACTTGTGAGCTTATGACTCACATGTTACCTACATATTAATGGTGTTTAATTATCATGTCATAGGCCACAAAGAGGCTGATGGGCCGCTATTGGCTTGCATCACTGATACATCAAAGAAATGAGACAGCAGATAAAAGCACCAAATGAGCACCGAAACCAACTCAGAATATTGTCCGCATATGAGGTTAAGCATAAAGTAGTTTACAATGCTTTATAATAGAGCTAAACAATTTCACTTAGAACTAAAGAAAAATAAGTATTTGGTAATAAATCTCATTGATGTCATAATACGTCAATCTTGGCAAGATGTGAATTGCAGCTAAGGTACAAGTTAGATGTGAATCTTCTTTGACTCCTTTCCTATTTTATGTCTTTGAATTACATAAAATCCATACAATTTGAAGAGTTCCGTACTTCTGTTTCTCTTTCTTGGATGTCCCATTGAGAATGCCTCATTTTATTACTTGGTCTAGTAATTTCCATTTATTTTTCTATAACCAACGAATTTAACAAAATATGAAGTAAAAAATGTAATGCAAGCTAAAGTTACTCAGTCACTCCCAAGGTGGTAATATGGTATTACTAAAAATGGAAAACTCTTTAGAAAACACTCTCTTTCAATAAGGACAGTGGACTTAATCTCAACTGTTCAGGACACCACTTGACAAAAGCCGTGCACATTGTTGAAACTAAAAATGGTACAAGTCTCAAGATTATTAAAATTCTCAAATTAGCATCACCTACTAGTAACAAGTTATAGATTGAAAGTTTAGAATACGGAACACAATGAATAACATCCTGACGTCCATCATGGAAAAAACTATAGATTAACAGATTTAATACTAACTTAAACAATGCGACTGATAACAACTCCGCCTAAAGGTTAACTATGTGATTTGGCTTGTCCCCTCACACAACATGTCATTGTCAAAGGCATTTCTCTCTCCATTCAAACCATTTCAAATTTCCGTTTTCTTTTTCTTTTTCTTTTACACACTTTCTCTTTGATATTTTATCCTCTTTTGCTTCTCATCCATTAAAAAAGTAAAAATATATATACATTCTCAATAAAATAAAATGACTGAAAGTAAGAGAAAAGCTATAAATAATTATTTATTTAAGCATTCATTAAACAAGGTGCATCTTTCTCATCTCAAAATAAATATAACATTTTTTATTTTAATTTATTTCAAAAAAATATTACATTTACAAAATTATATAAATAAATAATTATTTATTTAAGCATTCATTGATAGATGTATTGACTTTTTTGCTTTTAAATAATTAAAAATTTACAAATTTTTATTTTAATAGAAATTAATTAAAATAATGTCATACTTTAAAAATTATCATGTTAAAAAATTTAATAATATTTAGTATCAAAAATTATTTAAATACCATGAATTTGGTACCTATTGTTGGAGATGATTTTTTGGTACCACATGAATAGTGCCTTATAGGTATCAAATTTTGATTTTGATACCTATGAGATAAGGACCACTATTGGAGTTGCCCTTACTTATGTGATACTCCCTCTGTCCCATAATAAATGTTGCACTTTCCTTTTTGGTTCATCCCAAAACAAATGTTGCATTTCTAAATAAGGAAAGTGTTAAAGTGCAATTTCACCTTTGTGCAAGCGATGTGTAAACAAGTAAAACACATTCCCTAAAATCGGCAAGTCAAACGTGACATTTACTATAGGACGGAAGAGGGAGTACAAGATAAATCTGATGCAGTTAAAACACCACAGTTACAGCTTTAATCATGCAAGATAGCTCAACAACAGGGAAGGAATGCAATTATATAAGATTGTATGGAGACAGACCTGTGACTTGGCCGAGCTGATAACAATTCCTCCTTAAGCATTCTTTTGGATCTAATTTGATTCTCACAAAGCTTCCAATAACTTTGCTTTCAAATGTCTCAGATTCTTTCGAAAGAATTTCTACTAAACTCTTCTTCAAGTACACAAGCTTGATGTTTTCAGGAACAATAGCTGCAAAGTAGAATCGAGGAATCTCAAGGACAGTCTCCTCCCTCCGCGATATTCTCTCTGCAGTTGACTTTTTCTGCCTTTTGCAGTCAACAGAGACAATGACATCCACGTCTTCTGAACTATACTCATTTTCTTTCTCCTCTGATTGCTCCTGATTTTCAGCAAAATGGGCTTCCAAGAGGTCATATATTCTGTGCTTGTTCACTGTTTTCCGCCCCAAAATCAACTGTAGCCTTTCATCACATACAACTATTTTCTTTCTCTGTGAATCTAGGAGATTATTTTCCTTGATATATCCCGTTACAATGTTAGTTACTTCACGTTGTGATAATTCTTTGGTTGTGTCTCTACCAATTGACTGAAGAAATTGAACAAGAGATTTTGATCCCCACCCAATAAACTTGGTTTTGCTAGCTTTTACTTTTCCTTTCCCAGAGGAGGATAGTTTCCCCTTGGATCTCTTTCTTCTCATTCCTGGCTTGTGTGCTTCTGCATTATCAGAGTCATCGTAATCGGAAACTATTTCATTTTTTCCATCACTGTCAGATCCATCTGAATTAGAGTTGTAGTTTTTGCTCATTCTAAGTCGGGTATTTGCAGATATAAGATCTTGAACAGTAAGACCTTCAGTCTCATTGATTATCACCCAGTATTCCTTGAACAGACCCTCATATGTTTCCCGACTTTCAAAATCTAAAGCTTCCTGCAAATCACAAAGTACACATTTGGTGAACAGTCTACAATTTTAAACACGTGCACAAAAAGTGAGTGAGTGAGTGAGCGATATACTCCATCCGTCGCATAATAAATGTCGCATTTGGCTTGTCAATGTTTTTTGGAAATGTGCTTTACTTGTTTGTACATTGCTTGTACACGGGCAAAATTGCACTATGACACTTTCCTTTTGTTGGAATGCGACATTTATTTTGGGACGTACCAACAAGGAAAGTGTGACATTCATTATGGGACGGAGAGAGTACTCACTTTTTCCTGTTAGGGTTATGATGTATGAATAGGTTATAAATGAAGGATCATACTCTGGGCTAATTGTTTGTGGGTAAAACTCTGTTTTTGTCCAATCATACTTTGGGGTGTGCTTCACTTTTACCATCAAACTTTATTTTATCATTTTTACCATCATACCACAAACAATGGTGTCTTTTTTATTCCCAAATCTGTTATTTTGTACCCAAATTTGCTTCATGTATACCATCGTACCACGAACAATGGTGTCATTCTACACCCAAATTTGTTATAAAATGATACCATTTGTTTGTATTACGATGGTAAAAAAAAAAAAAAAAAACAAGTGAAACACGCCCCAAAGTACGATGGAAAAAAATGAGAATTTTCCCTTATCTGAGTGATCCTGTATAACAATTTCGAAAGCAATCAGCCTGACTGAGGCCACTAATTATGACTCTTCAAAATTTTACTTACCACAAGACAAAGTTGTGTCGTAATATGATTAGAGTTTCAAAGATCAGGCTCAAGAAACAGAATTACACCTTTAAGAGGGTAAAAAGTTTTTGTTTTCACTTTTTATGTAAAGAAGAAATTACTGTTTCTCACTTCAGCATAAGGAAAAATCAAAAGCAAGAGATAATATTAAGCAGGCAGTAACAAAATACTATAGAACTTCAAAATTGGAATCTTTTGGTTTTAATTGAAAGCGAAAGTTACCCCGTCAGAGTCAACATCCTTCTTTTGTTCAACAAGAAGAGCAAGCTTCAAACATTGATCGCAGAAACCCTTGTTCCTTATTACATGAACAAACTCTCCAGTCTTAATGCAGCGTCCACACACTGATGTTGGGCAACAATAACACTTGAACTTTGAAGTTCTATTGCACTCTGGAACGTAGCAAGTGTGCCACTCTGAAACACAAAGAAAGAATGATGAGAGAAAAGAATTACTAGTATTTATAACCTCAACTTGTACAGTAATGTGAAATCAATGGACCAATATCTTTTTCTTGCTACACGTACAACAGCCTATTGCACTAACTTATTTTATTTTGGAGAGACTGAGTAGCTGAATTAAATTGAAAAGGCGATACTTTGACATTTATCCATAACGGCACATTTAAAATCATTTATTTTAGTTATATACTTGCTCCCCCCAACCAAAAATGAATGGCACCTATGGTTTAAAAAAGAAACTAATATATTTATATAAAATATACATATTGAATTTAAAGAAGTTAATTGTTGTTATGATGTTACAAACTTCTATGGATAAATCTGGAATAGAGGTTCCATTCATTTAGGTAACAAAAGAGAAGCTCAAAAGCAGCATTCATTTAGGCACAAATGTATTAAATGCTCGACTGGTAGCGTTGTGCAACAATTCCACCGTATTTGAACTACCATCGAAAGAAAATCTATATTAATGGTGGGGAATGAAAAAGTATTTGGTGCATACGAACAAGTACTAAAAGAAAAGTCAATTCACTTGAATTAGAACATTTCAAAATATACAGTTAGATACAGGCTCAACCCATGATACTATCATTCTTCCTATCGAGCATATCTTCAACAAGTGACATCCATTCCCATATCAATGAGTACTATGCATTTGGACATGATATGAATTGAAGTGTATGGGCTCCAATTTATGGCATGTGTTGGGATTTTACAAAACAAACTAAGCCAGCTAGGGTTTGAAGCTCGAGAGTAAACAAATCAAGCTTGAGGTCCAGGGGAAGCATGGATGTTTAATTGAGCCCAAGAAGGTAACGTTCACTTGTGAGCTTGCAACCCCAAATCGTGGTAGACTCATTATGCTTGTCTCCGCTCAATTTGTTTTCAAATATTATTTCGATTATATTTATTAAGTTTAATTACTAGCCTTCAGGGATCAGCCTAATTAATAAAGTTACTTGTATTCTAAGTCTACTAGGTGTTGTCTTTTCGAGCCATCTAATTTGTTGATGTGGGAATGGTGGAGCTTTACTTATGGATCAGCTGTGATTACAGATCAAGTGAGAAAAATGGTGAGTCAATCCGTCTTTTTAGTCTAACATTTACCATTGTGTCACTGTCATACGGCCTTAACTCGCTCGAACCAAAAAAAAATCTTAAACAAGCCGAGTTCAAACATACCAAACTCGGCACGGCTTATACATGTGGCAAGTAATGCAACATGTTGGATTTTTCACAAGCAAATTTTGCATAAATGATAAAGTAAAAAAGGAATCAAAGAATCATCATAAGAGAAGGTGAGTCGCTTACCGCAATTCCAACTTCTTGCACTCTCCAAAAATGAATCATCCTTGTCCACACAATCGGGATGATATGCTTTTAGACAGTCCCTGTAAATAGCATCACATATACTACTGATAAATTTCACTATGAGACCGATAATATTATAAGGGACACACCAATAATTCGCCAAATTGACCAAAACCAGATATCTACACAATGGGTGGTCGCCTTCCCCTTCATAACCCCCCCCCCCCCACACATCCTCACGAGTTACAAACATAAGCACCAACCATTTATTATTGGTAAATGGGGATACTAAAAATTGTCAAAATGCAAACACACACACACACACACAAAAAAAAAAAATAAGGATACGATTTAAAATAAAACGATGAAAATAAGATATCTTGGAAAGAAACTCAAATAATTAAGTAGAAAAACCATAAGGTATGAAAGAAATGCACAAATCTCAAATATGTCAAATTTTAAACAAAATATTTCAGGAGAACATTTAGAAACAATGCTACCTTTCAAAGGATTGATAGTAAAAAAAAAAAAATGGAAATTACAAAATTGGACACCTTTTTCAGAACAGCTCAGAAAGGAACAGTGGATACTTATTTCCCATTAATTAGAAATATGTAAGAGTATTTTGGTGTTTAGTATGTATGTTTGAAGTTTAAACTTGGCACATTTTTATAGTGCGGCTTTATCATAAATTAGCCATTGTATGTTGGTACTTAGTAGTAACATGTGCAAGTCCCACACACACACACACACACACACACACACACACACACACACACACAAGACAGTCTACAAATAAGAAATTTGGTAGCAACCAAAAGTACACTGCCAAAGAAAATGAAACAAGACACACAAAACAACCAAAAACCTACTTTTGAGGGTGAAGTTATAGAACACCACACCTACCACAAAAACTACCTCAAAACCCCTTCCGGACCACCTCTATCTCCTTTGGCGAAAACACAAAATCCGTCTCGGCACACCATATTTAACCGAGGATATAAACCTACGCTGCTACGCATCTCTTTGGACGTTCTTTCTTTTTACAAATGGGTCGAAGACAACTCTCATACACCCCGTAGTACCAATCCCCTTCCCCAATATGAATTATTTGAAATCTTAGGATGTTTTCAGCCGTGAAAGAAACACCTAAAGTAGTAGCTTAAGCGGCCATCATCCAACTAGAATAAATCATTTTCAACAAGAGAGCAGAAATAATAAGCTTCCAAAGAACAAAGTAGAATTTTGTTTCTGGTTAATAAAGAACAAGCTTATAATTGTAAGCGACGACTGGACTATGGAAGACGTTTAATCGCCAAGAAGATGAACTCCTCTTCTTTTCCATCTACTCCTGCTTACCCACTTTGCTATATCAGAAGAAGATAAATTCTGAACAAGGTGATTAATTCTACAAAACTATACAAAAGTCAATCGCAACCTGAGAAGTCGATTATTTTGTCTTAATAAAAACCATACATAGTATATAAGGGTTTTCTCTATGATACCCCTTAAACTTGCATATGAATGCTTGCATTTAAAACCATGCTCAATGCATCGGAAACAACCCAAATTCATCAATAGTGGTTCCAAAAGTGGATTCTCCTATAATAAAAACAGAGCACACTTATAACTTCTAACAAGAAAATGAATATCCGAAAGACAATATACTTGTAACTCATAACTTCTTCCAAGTAAGCTTTGTTCCCCAAATGATCATAAGTTGGGAATGTTAACAAGTGCCCTAAAGCTATGGTTGGCATCTGAATTGCAAGCTGTACAACTAGAATCGGAAGAGTCTCTCTCTAGTTCCGCTGAATTCATTTTGTTCGTCCGATTCCAATTTTCAAGTCTGTAGCTCGAAATTGAGCTCCCAAACATACCCTAAGCCCTCATTTAAAACAAATTTTAGATTCAAAACAATCTATGAAACCCAGAACATTCTTAATATTTTTTTACAATAACAACATTGCGAATAAGCAATTGATAGTCCATTCAGTAAAATAAAATAAAATTATCATCAGTTAATTCAATGGAAAAGAAGAAAAGCAGAGCAGAATAGTGCCAATTTAAAATCAACCCCTGGACAGAAACAAACAAAAAGTTGGTTCAAGAACATTGACTTGGTCAACAAAATTTCTCAGCAACATGACCTAGCTGAAAAGACCAGATTATCCCTCATGCAGCGAAGAAAATATCAGAGACAGAGATGACATATTTACTGTAAAGGGGGAAAGTTGTCATTACAGTAATACTACTGCTACTGCTACTGCTAGTGCTACTGCTACTGCTACCGCTATGAACAGAGACTCACTTGTAGTCGCATACACGCAGTTGTCCACCATCTTTGCATACAAAGCACCAGTCTTCGGCGATTTCCTCCTTTTTGGGTGTCGCCTTTTTTGATTTCTTCTTCATCGGAATTTTCTGGGAAACCCACTTCGTTTAGAACCCAGTTTTCAGAGAATCCCCTCCTAAACCCAACCAAAAACACTTTTGTTAGACCCTTGAATCAACACTAACAAGGACCCGTTTGAAAGAAACTCATGAAAATGTCAGAAACAACAATGGCGATGATCAAAGACAAGTTGGGCTAAACCAGGGTCATGGTTTTAGGGTATTAAAATATGATTTTAGAGAGTGAGAGAGAGACTGAAATGCTGCTTTGATGAGTGGGATTAGCAAAACGGACTTATATTCTGTCCCTTCTTTTTATTTTGGAAAAAAATAAAAAAAGACAACGCATTGATTTAGGCGATGTTTAGACGCTTAGTTTCCATTACTCTATTTTTATGTTTGAGTTTTTAGCCATTTTGACATGCCATACTATTTGGGCGTAGTTAATGTGACATGCGCATTTCATAAACACCAAATGTGTCCTGCGTACTTTACTTTCGTTTTCAATTTGACCTATTTTTCTAACGTCAGTTAAAATTTAACGAAACATTCAATGAAAGTTAACGTACTAGTTAGTTTGAAGTTGATTTTCCTTTTAAGGGCTTTATTGATAATTCTATAAGTAAAAGGGTTGTGAACAAAAAATTTAAAACATTAATATTTAAAGCGTAAAATAAATACATATTTTTATAATTTTAATTATTTTTGAATGTGACTTAAAAAAATAAATAATAAGATTAAAAAATAATGAATAAATGACCAATGTATCTAAAATAATCAAAATTGTTAATAAATGAACAATTTAACCTTGTATATCATTTTTTTTCCATTATTTTTTTTTTTTTTTGAATTTTATACCATTTGCAAACTTCCTATAATCTAGTACTCCCTCCGTCCCAAAACAGCTTGCACCATTTTGAAGATGCACGGGAATTAAGAAGAGAGTAAATACATTCAATTTTATTGCTAATCTGATATGTCTAAAAATAATTAGGAGAAGATAATTTTTTAATTAACTCATAATTATTAGTTCAACCACACCAACCCAAATTAATTGCTCAGCACCATTATTCTAGCAACACCTCTATTATCACCAGCAACACCACTATCATCCCAGCAACACCACTACTCCCAACCACCGACAACCACTACCACCATTATCCAACCACCACAAACCACCCACCACCACAGCCACCATTATCCCACCACAGCCAACAACCACCCACCACTACAACCACCATTATCCCACCACATCCAACAACCACAAAACACCCACCGTCATGGCTTTAACGCCGACTACCACCAACTACACCCAGATTTGTAAGAAAAATCACACAAAAAACTCTTTTGTTCATCACCGACTCTTTTGAGATGGAAGAAAAGGATAAAATTAAAGCTTCCAACCTCCTGCACCATTAAAACAACAAAACGCAAGTCACAGAATCAGCGTACAAAAAAGAAAAAAAAACCCAGGCACACACCCAGATTGCACACCCAGATCTGCAGTCAATAACACAAAAACAAGCAAGAACAATAACACACACATTCAGAATCGCATACATAAGAATAGACATAAACCCGCATAAAACAGGCTCACACACACCCAGATCCACAAAATCGCACGCACCCAGATCTGCGTTTGCAAACGGAAAGGTCTTCGTAGATCTAGAATAGATCTACGAAAATCTGAACAACACACGGAGAGAGTGAAGAGAGAGAAGAGACGGAGAGAGTGAAGAGAGAGAAGAGACGGAGAGAGAGAGAAGAGACGGAGAGAGAGAGAGAGAGAGAGAGAGAGAAAGAGAGAGAGAGAGAGAAGAGAAGAGATGGAGAGAGTGGACCTGGAAGAGGGGGTCGCGGGTGGACGGTGGCGGTGGAGGCGGATGGCGGCGGCGGAGGACGGGTGGAGGAGAGTGGTGGCGGAGAAATAGAGAGAGAAGTTCTCTCTGACTTCTCTCTAGATTTGTTTGGGGGGGGGAAGAGAGAGGGTGAAGTTTGGGGTTAGGGAAAATCAACTCTTTTATTTTAAAATTATAAAAATATATATTTATTTTAAGCTTTAAATATTAATGTTTCAAAAAAAAAAATTCACAACCCTTTTACTTATAGAATTATCAATGAATCCCTTAAAAGGAAAATCAACTTCAAACTAACTAGTACGTTAACTTTCATTGACTGTTTCGTTAAATTTTAACTGGCGTTAGAAAAAATAGGTCAAATTGAAAACGAAAGTAAAGTACGCATGACACATTTGGTGTTTATGAAGTACGCATGTCACATTGACTACGCCCAAATAGTACGTAGGTCAAAATGGCTAAAAACTCTTTTATGTTTTAATGTACTTTTTTTTTGTACAACAATAAGGAGTAGTACTCCCTCCGTCCCGGTTTAAAGTTCTTAGTTTGACTTTAAACGCGTATTAAGAAACGAAGACAAATTTGAGTCAAGAAAGTAGTGTGTGGAGGATATAATTGTCCATTCATAAAGCAAATGGGTGAAAGTAGATGGGTAAGTGATAGGTTTTTTGGAATATATGAACTTTATGAGGATAAGGATGTCCAAAACACTGTTCACCTTTTGCCATTTAAGGAATAAAGCAACTAAGAACCATAAACTGGGACATACCAAAAAGGAAAGTAAGAACCTTAAATTGGGACGGATGGAGTATTCATTAACGATTTGGATTTTGGAATCTCATATGACAAAGAAAACTATGAATTCGAAAATGTGAAAATAGAGTTGGTCTTATGAAAAACTGTTTTACACTAAGAGACGTGTAAAACCTGTTTTACATTATTATGGGATTCTGCTTTACATTAAGCGAGTGTAAAACAATTTTTTCTCGAGATTTTCACGTAAAAATAAGTTTGAGAAAAATTAAAAGAAACGAAAATATAAGACCTACAAAAAAATCAAAATAAATAAAGTAGGTGGGTCATTTTCTTTTCTTTTTTATAAATTCTAAATCAACTAATTCAATTATAGCCAGCAGAGGTTACAATTTTTTTTAAGCAAAGAGAAACTTATACATACACTACATCCCTCTTATTTTATAAGTTAATTTTTTTTCCAATAGATGTCCAACAACTTAAGAATCAAAATTTCAAAAGGAATTTTTTTTTTTTTATTTAGTGGACCATATATATATCATGCACACAACAACTATACACTAACTATTTTCTACCTCACTTTCTCTCTCCTACCCACTTTCTATGGTCACAATACTCTATACCCCACTTTTTATATTTTAAAAAACAATTATTTTTCATTTTTTGAATCCAAAAAGTTTTTGACTTTTAAAGTGAGATGGAGGAATATATATACACTTTATTTGTTTTGACTTTTTCTTTTTCAAAAGTCTTATATTTTCATATTTCCATAATCTGAGAGAACAACAGTGCCATGATCTAGAAAATTGTCTAATAATAAGAGAAAATGCAAAAAAAAAAAAAAAAGGGTTATTTACGCTCAGACCATTCGCCCTAACATTAATGTTTTATTAGGAGTTAGAATTTTACAATTGCCTTAAGGCTCTTGATACCAAAATACGATAAGACTCTTTAAAACATGTGTGCCAGCTTCATAAAATTTGTGTGTACGCTTCATACAACCATCCCGCTCCGAGAGTCATGTCTCAAAGCTATGAAAATTTTGAGAACAGTGTATCAGAGCCATGTAAACTTTGAGAGCCAACTCTCAGTACATTGAGAGTCATGTCTAATACACTCTGATTGCCTTATCTCATAGTAAAATCTGACACTCAACTCTCAAAGCAAACATATCACTGTCAATTGTCTCTAAAAACGAAAAAGATGAAAAGATTGAGGCAAAAAAAAAAAGAACTTCGAGACACATGTCTCAGATGCAAAAAAAATAGTCTGATACATATGGATTAAACGAAAAAATACTGATGAATGAGTTTTATACTCGTTTATTGGTTACTTTCTAGACTTATTCTTAGCAAAATTCTTGGGTTTTTGTGTATTTAATATGTGTTTTAGTGATTATTTATAAAACAGGTGGAAAGTGCATAAAATAGGCGAGCTATGGCGAAATTTGCAAATCCAGGGACTTAATAGAAATTTCCAGAAGAAAAAGGGACTGCTGTGTAAAGTGTTCAGGGACCAATCTGTCCGTTCTGAGACTTGAGGACCAAACTGAAGATATCCAAAACTTTAGGGACTGTTATGCAATTTCTGAAATCTGGAGGACTAAACTAGAATTTGCGAAAGATGAGGGACTGAAAGGAAATTTTCGGAAGGCAGAGATACAGCAACACGTTAACTTGGAAGAAATTTTAGGATTTTAGGTTTTCTATTATCTTTAGGTTTTATTTAGTTTCCTAATTCTTTTCTTATTCTTTTTCTTTTATTATTCCTTTTAGGTTTTAGATTTCTATCTATAAAAACTAGGTTTTTAGTTTTGTTTTTCATTCAGACTTTGTACAAAACACAATATTAGATTAGGGTTTTATTTTCTTTTATGGAGGTTTCAAAGCTTCATATGAGGAACTAAATCCATATTTTGGGTTTGAATCTTTAACCTCTTTTTTATCAATTTGAGGTATTTCTCTTTTTAATCTTTCATCCCTATTTATAGTTTTACTTGTGTTTATTCTAGATCTATTGCTAGAGTTTTTATACTTGATCAATCTAATTGCTCTGGTTAATTTATCTCTGCTAGAATTTTCTATGACTGTCCCAGTGTAAAAATTCACAAGTAGCATATTTACGATTTATGCATGTGCCATGGTAAATTGTGAAGTGGGTAAAATTAGATGATTATCTGTGTGAAATAATCCTAGAAAGCATTCTTGATCTTAGTTTCTTAAATCATGAATCAATTAATTTTGAGATCTAGACTGTGCCAGTTAGATTAATTTATTAATTAGGGTTTCTAGTAAGTGTGCTACTGCTAGTAACTATTCTGAAAGAAGAATCAGAGTTTAAATAAATCTCGTGATCAAGTGAATAGGGTGAAAGTGAAAAGAGATATCGATGATAATTGAATATATTAGGTGGGGGCGGAATCAAATCTGAAGTATTTCTAATTATTGTTTTATCTATATTGTTTTATTATTGTTTTAGGATATTAGTTTTTATAAATTTATTTCCCCCAATCTTGTCAAGTGACAATTACGTAAACAGATAACCGTTCTTCGTGGATCGATCCTGGACTTATTCCTAGCTACATATTTTTAGAACCTAATCCAGGTTTAATTTGTAGGTGTGCGATTTAGTCTATCAAATACTCTGAGGTACAAGTCTTATTCAGGGACGGATCCCTTTAAGGGCAAGGGTAGACCCCCCCCTGAACTTTTAAGAAATACAATTTTGACCCCTTCCATTTTATAAAAAGTACACATGTATGCAATTTTTTACCCCCTTGAACTTTGATAAATTTAAAAATCATATTTAAAAGTTTTAAAAAAAATTAAAGGTAATGTAATGAAGCATAAGAAAAATTGAAAGACTAAAGGTGAAGAGTTATATCGCAAATACTAATGTCTCTGCGTCCTGTTAGTACCCGAGCTGAAAATGAGTTTATTAGGGCTTTCCCAAATATACAAAAACTTTATAGGAATTAAAAACCTTGCAAAGACTTGTCCCGGATTCCCAAAATATATCTCATCATTCTAAAACATCTTAAAAATGGACAAAATAGGGTTTCCATAAACCAAATAAAACCCTAGCTTAAAAATCACATCAGACGGAAGACTTGGCCACGCGGCCACTTTCGACCTTGGCCACGCGGCCACATCTGCCTCAGGTGATCTGGACCGTCAGATCTCTCCACCAGATTGCTATATAAACCTATCCTTGCCTCTTGGTTAGAGATCCGAATTTTGGAGCTCACAAGTGATGATTTTGATCCCAAATCAAGTCATTTAATCATCCAAGAACACTCCCAAGAATCCCAAGAAGATCAATGTTTATTTCTTGCCAATATAGGTAAGTTTTTTAACTTTTTCTTCATGTTCTTGCCATGTTCTTAGTTTAGATCCATAATATTCATGTTCTTAATATGTTTATTCATGTGTTCTTCATAATATTCATGTTCTTAACATGCAATTCATATGTTCTTCATAATATTCATGTTCTTAGCATGTTTATTCATATGTTCATCATATTATTCATATGTTCATAATATGTTCTTCGCATGTTCTTCATGTTCTTAGATTAAAACCTTATTTATGCTAGATTTAGGGTTGCGATCTTCATGTTAACATGTTATTTCATAGCCGATGATGATCTAGGGTTCATAAACCCGAACATGATCTAGGAACTACTTCTAAACCCTAATCTTTAGGTACATTCCCCATCATTATGCATGATCCCGATTCTCCTGCCTATTCTAAATTCTTCTCGAACTACGCTGACCTGAGCTTCTCACCTTGAGAGGAACGTAGGCAATCTTCGGATCCGGTCTCTAAACACCTCACATAACGTACACCGCATCATGATAAAAAGACCGATCATTCGGGCGATAGGAGTGATAACGTTAAATATTCTTCTCTTGTCGTAATTTGACCCCCGAACCCATTAACATGCTTTTTTCTCAATGTTTTGGCTATAATTAAAAAGGTGTGGCGACTCTCATATTTTAATGTTGCTATGAATATCTAAATTTCAAACACACATATTCACAGTGGCGACTCCGCTGGGGACTGCTTTGAAACTTTTTCAAACTAGTGGGTCTAACTTTCATTTACATCATGATGTTTGCCATGTTTTCACATGCACCCTATACTTTTGCCATGTCGTCACATGCACCTTATACTTTTACCATTTCTTCACATGCACCATATACTTTTACCATGTCTTCACATGCACCTCATACTTTTGCCATGTTACCACATGCACCCTTTGCTTTTGCCATGTTGTCACATGCACCTTGTACCTTTACAATGCGCACCCTAGTACTAAGGACAAATGCAAAACTTTGCTATGCTCCCTTGTACATTCTTATCTTTTCTTATCTCTTGCACTGCATTGCATCATAACAATATCAAAAACTTCTCTTTTTCTCCCTAAAAAGAATTAGTTTCTTGCCACACACTACCACTAGTCCGTGTCAGAACTGCACATAACCCTCATCACCCTCAGAGCATTCGATGTGCGGAAATTAGTGGTGCTACTGCCGCCGTTTTTTCGAGCCACTCATTTCCTCCACTCATCGTGTACGCTTTGCGAGCGGTGGGAACCTTTTATCCTACCCGTGTCAACCCACACCTAGAGATTAGGACACTCCTTGGACCAACCAATTAGGATGTAAATAATGCAAATTTTGTCATAAAATAAAGCGTGCATTGCATAAACCATCTGTGGTCCAGTCCTTCAAAACTCGTCACTTTGACTTGTCTAGGTCACCTACCCATTACGTTTGACCCATCTAGGTCTACCCATCATTGTGATCCATTTGGGTCTACCCTTCATCTCGACCTGCTATTGGTCAAAACCTTATCAACCTTTGACCTCTTAGATCAACTTTTGACCCCCTAGGTCCACCTTTGACCCCTTAGGTCAACTTTATCAACCTTTGACTTCTTAGGTCAACCTTTGACCCCCTTGGTCAACCCTATGACCTTCGACAACCTTTGACCCCTTAGGTCAACCATATCTACCTTTGACCTCTTAGGTCAACCTTTAACCACCTAGGTCAACCCGATCACCTTTGACCTCTTAGGTCAACCTTTGACCCCCTAGGTCAACCTTATCACCTTTGACCTCCTAGGTCTACCTTTGACCCGCTAGGTCAACCTTATCACCTTTGACCTCTTAGGTCTACCTTTGACCTCCTAGGTCTATCTTTGACCTCCTAGGTCAACCCTATCACCCTTTTGACCTCTTAGGTCAACCTCTCGACCTATCACCTTTTCTTTTCTTTTTTTAAGAAACCAGGGCGGCACCTGGGAGGATTTTATTAATTAAAAATAAATAATAATACAAGAGGGGGACAGCCACCCGACTTATTGCCGGATATGGAGCCAGACCTCGAAATCCAAAAAATAAAAACAAGCCTCACGAGGTAAAACCATCTAAAAAATAAAGTCCTAAAAAAATTAAACCATAAAATGACCCTAACATTGCCATTTGTGGCCCAAGTCTTCAAAGTCATCAACCCAATCTTCATATGCATAGCCCAAGAGTCCACAAGAAGAGGCCAAAATCCATTCCCAAAACAGCCCAACAGACAAGCCCAACAGTGCCCAATGTTCCAATGACCCGTCCGGTCCACACCCAAGACCCGACCGGACCCAACCGGACTGCTCGGCCGAGCAGAGTCAAAGACTCGCCCGTGCACTAACCGCCTCCAAATCAATGTTTCTGTAAATCCTCCCTCGGCCGTGGCATGGAGTCCACTCGGCCGAGCAACATGAATCCACTCGGCCGAGTCAAGGAAAGTGCTCGGCCGAGCACCCCTTGGACAGACCCTTTCGCAGCAAAACAAAGAAATCCCAAAAAACCAAACAAAAGGCCATCAAAAACCAATTCTTACCTTCTTTCCACATGATAACCTCCATTATCAAATCTCAAAGCCTCCAACACCCTTCTAGGAAGATCCCATGGAGTGTTATAAACCCGTTCATTCCTATGAACATGACCCTCCACTGCAAGTCCGTCGGCCACTCCATTAGCTTCCCGAAGAACATGTTCTAACCCATAACCTCTCACCAATGAAGCGCACTGTCGAATCTCATAAGTATAATGCCATGGACATTGGAATTTACCTTTTAGAATATTGATGGCCACTAATGATTCAGAGAAAACCATTACTGATTGCAATCCCCAATCCCGGTACATGTTCAGACCATCGCGAAGTGCAAAGATCTCAACTTGCATGTTTGTGCCCATGCCATAATGCCGAGAGAAAGCGAAAACCATAGCTCCCCTACAATCTCGAACCATACCCCCTCCAGTGCAAACACCATTAATCGCCAATCCGTTCGTATTGAGAGTATAAAAATGGGACTTGGCCGGTTCCCATCTCAAGTACCTTTTGGGCGAATCTTATGTGCAGCAATCTTGAGACCAAGCCTCTCCAAAATGGCACAATCCTCCCTCCTAGGACCCCCTTTCGGGACTAAGAAAGAGCACATCTCAGTCAAAGAATTCTTGACCTCATCAACTATCTTCGCACTATCCATAAGTACCCCATCAAAAACAGATTTGCATCTAGCTTTCCATATCTCCCAACAAGAAAGCATCATGATACCCATGCGCACCAAGCCCATTTGTCTGCGCTTCGACTGTCCTCCACACCAGACATCCCATAGCTACTGGAAGTCATTGTAAAAGAAAGGCAAAGGGAAGAATCCCGTCCAATGCCGCCAAACTGACTGAGCCATTTCCGACTGCAACAATAAATGAGTTAATGTTTCTCTATTACCTCTGCCCGGGCAACATACACATCGAGAGGGAAGATTGAAACCACGAGCCTCCAATTTTGCATCCACTGGTAAACCATCGTGCATAACCCTCCACCAAAAACCACTGACCTTTGTTGGGATGTTAGGATGCCAAATCTTAGCACCCCATTCCACCAAAGGACTGCGCACCCGGATATGTTCCTACCATGCCGCCGTCTCAAAAATGCCAGTTTTTGAAAGAGTAAAAACCGGGCGATCCTCACTATGCGTATCAATAACCACCCTACGAACATTGGCATGTAGCTCCTGCGGAATATACGGAATCAAGTCCTTAATAACCTGAATACCATCTCTGACAGACAACAAATGATCTTCAGGAAGAGGACCCCCTAACCGAACCCCACACCAATTATCCGCCCGAAATTTAATATCCCCTCTACCAACAACCCAACGGCTACAATAATCCATTTGAGGCAAAAAGGAGGAAGCCGCTTTCCAAACATTCAACCTCTCGACCCCTTGGGTCAACCTTATCACCTTCGACCTCTTAGGTCAACCTTTGACCCCCTCGGTCAACCTCATCCGCCTTTGACCTCTTAGGTCAACCTTTGACCCCCTAGGTCAACCTTCTTAACCCTTGACCCCCTAGGTCAACCCTTATCAACCTTTGACCCCATAAGTCGACCTTATCCGGTTTTGACCTCTTAGGTCAATCTTTGATTACTTAGGTCCACCCGATTACCTTTGACCAACCTAGGTCAACCCGTCTCGACCCGTCTAGGTCCGCACACCATCCTTGACCCATCTAGGTCAACTTGTACGTCTTAGGTTAAAACTACCCTTTTACTCTCTAGGTCAATCCTTGACCCGCTTAGGTCGACTTACCTATCTTGGATCCATCTAGGTCAATCTCCAACCTTCTTTGGTCAACCAACCCGAATAGATCAGCCTACCTACATGTGACACGCCTAGGTCAAACCAAGTCCGTCCCGCTTAGGTTATCCCATATGCAACCCGCTACAACCCGCTATCTTGATCCATTCACCATATAGGTCAATCCAACCTTTTCCCAATTAGGTCGACCTATCCTTCACCCATCTAGGTCAACCCACCATTATCGACACGATCTTTCTTGACCAACCTCTTGGCTTATTTAGGTCAAACCTTAAGTCAAACCTTACCTGACTCCTATAGGTCTCCCTCACCCATGCTTGACCAAGGACCGAGTCATCTCCCTCTTTTTGACACCTATGGTCATCTCTCACCTCTTTTTAAAAGTCTAACTTGACTCGAACTACGGTAACCTGTGCCTCTTATTGTATGGGACCTCTCTCTCATGGTAAGGGGAATGTAGGCAACTTCGGCCCGGTCAAACTTTCAAATTTTTACCAAAATGCATTCAAAAATGTGGAGACCAACTCTTTTCCAAAAGTGATTTTATAACAATGCCTTGTCATTAATTATGAGCCTAACTGAATGCAAAATGTTTAATGTGCCTGAAATCACCACCATAGGTCGGCTGCATGTCATCAAAATACTTTGAGAAGGCCCTTGCCTGCGTGGCCGAAAGATTTGACGCCCAAGAGAAAAGGCACATAGAAGACTTGAAGATGCATGAGAAATAGACGTCATGCCGAAGAATTGCACTTGGCGTTAAAAGCCCAAGAAAAGTGCCATAGGATGGAGATGGCCAAAGCACTCGAGGAACAAGAGACCCGTCATTCAAAGGAGAGAAAAAGCATCTCTGAGAAGCTCAATGAACTAGCCACGATAATCCAAAGTGGTGTTTGGGATCAACGACAAGAGATCTCCGATCATGCTAGAAAAAATCTCTCATCAATTCACTTCAGATCACCTCAACATACCAAGGACGATGTAGACGGTGATGAGGAGGACTCTTACAGTGTCAACAAGGGAAGCAATGCAAAGAGGCCACGTTCTGACAACTCAAACCAATGCCGCCATGCACCCAAGGAATGTGGTTGGATATCAGAATGAGCAAATTGGGGCTACCTCCTTTAAATAATAATAAAAAAGGGGTCATTCAGTCTTCGTAGGTTCTAGAGTGTCCTTAGTCAAAAGTCCACCTTGGACGATTTTTGTTTCTTTAGTAAAAGTCCACCCCGGACTAGTCGTTTTTCTTTCAAACAATAAAAGAGTCTTTATTTCTTTTCTCTCTAGACTTGAGACATAATCTTGCATAAATCAATTCCATGAAAATTGTCTTATTCACCATTTTCAATTGATTGCTATATCTTTATATGATGAATTAATCTTAAATATGCTCATTAACGATGACTCATTAAAAGGTAAATGGACCCGCAAACCATTCACATAACTAAGTAAACAATTAGTCTCAAGATTACAAATGCTTTGATCAATTGGGATGAACGAATCACTTTCTCTTCTCTCTACATTCTATCCCTATACACTCTCTATATACATATCCCCTGTATACACCCTTCATGTACACTACCCTCATACACCTCACATCTTACCATTAAACTCATTTTTCAAACGGTCATGCAAAGAAATGAACCGCGGTTGCTCATCATCAAATAGAGATCCATGCTGCCACAATCCAAGGGGTTGTTTGTTCCCTTCATAAGTACTACATGCCGATACACTGGGGCTATCCGTATTCCATCACAAATGTGAAATATATGCACGAAGTTGCTTATGCCATTAATAGGTGCACGTGACAATCCGATGGAGCTCTGCCGGTAAGAATCAAGGGGCTACGGATCCCCCTCGCCAGCAAAAGGCCGCTTGAACTTTAAGGAGGTTACTTCGCAATCGGCAAAAGTGAAAGCAAACTAGGGGCTCGTCTTGCCCAATGTTTCATGTACAAATGTTAAAAAAAAAAGGCTCGCTAGGTTGAAACCCAAAAAGGGCGACCTAGGCAAAAATTAGAGCATTGCACAAAAAAGAAGCCCGCTAGGTTGAAAACCCGATAGGGCCGCCTAGGCAAAAAAAGGGTGTGCACAAAGAGATAAAATAAAAAAAATAGAAAAATAGAAGGGGCTATCACCATGGAAAAGTAGAAGTCCTATTTTCTTTTCACTTCAAATGTTCTATTTTTCTTTCTTTCCATGCAAAGAAGATTAACACGGCAGCAACAGCCCATGACAACTACAATGGAGCAATCCACCGCAATGAGCTACAATGAAATAATCCAAAGCAACAACCAACAACGGAGCAACCCACCTCAACAAGGAACAACTCACCTCAGTTAAACGAACCTCACACCCCTAAACTCAAACCCAACTTCATCATCAGCCAGGCCACCCCCGAACTACACGGACCTGAGCTTCTCACCTTAAGGAGAACGTAGGCAACCTTCAGGTATGGTCCAAAATATACACAACCCACCTTGAGCCAATTTTCTTTCTCTTCTCCCTTCCACCATATTTCAAACTTCTGGTTTTCTTCACTCACAATTGATCAAAACATTTATTATTTTGAGGCTACTTGTGTACCCATTAACCAGAATTCATTAATCAATCAACGAGGTCCATTCTCGAGCAATCAAATGAGAATCTTGAATAAAACAATTTTTAAATGTCTCACAAGTCTTCTTTTCCACAATATAGGAAGAGCCAAACACTTATTTTCTGTCAAACAGGGGCTTCCTTCCAATGATATAGACACCTTTCATAAGTTGTCCAAAGAGTCGATATACGAGAAATCTCTCTCTCTCTCTCTCTCTCTCTTACTATCCCCAAAATGCCCCTGCGTGTTTTCAAACATTTCTTTTTTCCTTTTTTGAGTCGACTGAATGATTTCAAAAAAAAAAATTGATGCAAAAGAGATGCCCGCTGGATTGAAAACCCGAAAGGGCGGTCTAGGCAGAAAAAAGGGTGCGTCTTAAAGGAGGTAGGATACCCCGCCCTGCGCTTTCATCAAACTGGGGCTTCCCTAACAAAAAGGATTAGCTATGTGGTTTCTCGGAGAATACCAGAGCTTCAACAAGGATATACTTAGTAGAAGGGCATCCCTCATCGTCAAACTCGGCACGTGACAAACTCTTTGGATTTGTTAGAATCATAATTAATTATAAGGCATCTTTATAAAATTATAACCCTTTCAAAAGGTTCTCTCCCCGACACATTGTTTATAAACCCGCACCCTCGGTCTCCATAAAATTGCAAAAACATCCTCGGTCCATCTAGGACCAATCTTTGTGATTCTTAAACCGACTCGGTCCTTTACCCTATCTCCTACACTTTAGGAGTCCTCTAGGCCTAAACCCTCGACTCTCTAGGTCCCAAACTTACCCGATTCAAAACCTTAGGTCCCGAACCTACCCGATGAGTCTTACCTAGGTTACACCATAACCCCTTATCTCGACCCTCTACAAGTTTGTAGCGTGACTCCTCAAACCTCAAACCTCAAACCGGCTCTATCCAAAGCCTCAAACCTTAAACTGGTCTACCAAAGCCAAATCCTTTGAGTGACCCATTAGGTCCTGAACCTACCAGTCCAGAGCCTATCCGATCTCTTAGATCTCAAACCTACCAATACCTACTCGTTCTTACCATGTCCAAACTTTGGATCTTTTATCTACTTAGGTTCAACCTCTTAGGTCTACACAGTCTAATCTGTTGAACGATCCCTTAGATCCCAAGCCCATTCAAGTCCACCAAACACCTACCTTTTAGGTCTCTAGCATATCCGATCCACACCTTAGGTATCAAATCCTAAACTCTTTAGATCACAAGACTGTCTACCCTCTAGGTTTATAACCTTAGATCTCGACCCTTAGAACTCTTCAGTTCCGAAGCCTGCTCGGTCCAACAAAAATGATGCCATCTACGCCTACCGTCATATCCAAACCATGGCCCTGCCGCTCTTAAACCTAGTGTCACCCATTTAGCCTCAAAAGACTTCCTAGTCTGACCTTCAACCTCTTAGTCTAACCTACTTAATCCGAGCCGAGTCCAAACCTCGAATCTGCACGATCCTCTCCTTAAACTCTTTAGATCTCGAACCTTGCTCCCCCAACGAGTCCAAACCTTAAACCTACTCAAGAACATAGTGTCTCGCACATACCGTGCCATGCCATAAAGATCTCAAGACCCATCCGGTCAAAACCCGTGTCCTTAACACCTTTGGTCACATCCCAAACCTACCTTCGCAATTGCCAAACTAGCTTGGTCAAGCGTATGACCTCTAGGACAAACTTAGGTCCCCAAGCGTACCCAATCCTATTAGGTACCTATTGTACTCGAGCAAGTCTTTGAGACTCAATTCTTGTCCTAAGCGCCAACATGGTCACATCTCCAAACCCCATCTCCCACACCTATGGTTCGCACCTAGCCTAAACTTTCAAACACCCTAGGGTCCAAACCCGTCATGCCCGCTCTAAACCCTTAAACTGTTAGGTACTAGGATCATCTAATCCCAATCCATCGTTCTTTGGCCCGACCTCAAGCCTTCCTGGTCCTAACCCATAACGCGATTCCTTTAGGACAAAAGAATTACCCGCTTGAAAGCCTTACGTCCCAAGGCTACCCTATCTAGCCATCGAAAGATTCTGAATCTCACGCCTACCATTCCATTAGGCCCCGGTCTCCTTAGCACCTGTCTGAGTCTTACCCTAGCTAAACCCTAGCTTCAAGCCTAGGAAGTCACATCCTCTCCAAACCCTAGCTTCAAGCCTAGGAATTCGCATTCTCTCTAAACCCTAGCTCGAGCCTAGGAAATCGCATTCTCTCTAAAGCCTAGCCTCAATCCTAGGTAGTCATATTCACTCTAAACCCTAGCCTCAAGCCTAGGTAGTCACATTCTCTCTAAACCCTAGCCTCAAGCCTAGGTAGGTAGTCATATTTACTCTAAAACCTAGCCTCAAGCCTAGGTAGTCGCATTTCCTCCAAACCCTAGCCTCAAGCCTAGGTAGTTGCATTCCCTCCAAACCCTAGCCTCAAGCCTAGATAGTCGCATTCCCTCCAAACCCTAGCCTCAAGCTTAGGAAGTCGTATCCTCTCCAAACCCTAGCCTCAAAGCCTAGGAAATTTCCAAACCCCCATATACAACATCCTTTCCAAATTCTCGAAACCCTAGTCTCAAAACCTAGGAAATTTACAATTCCCCGTCTTATTGAACCCTAGTGTAGACACCCCATGTTCGACGTTCATCTATAATCATACTACTTCTGTGTCTCGCCTTTGATTTGGGTCAAAACTCGTTAAGTTGGACATATTTCGTTAAGTTTCTGACTGACTCCATTAGTTAGGGGCCAAACTGAACATTAAAACTATCGCAGAGGGCAAATGTAATGCCCCGAGTTCTGGGGTCCTATTTGGTACCTCGAACCGGGCGCGTTATCCTTTCTGTAAACCAACCCTGATACTGAAGCTTGAAAATATATATATAATTTCACTTAGTCGACTAATGGTCATAATATTAAACAATCTATGAGAGTTATACATACAACTCTAATTCTCAAGTATAATACAACACTAACCCAAAATACAGAGTTTAAACAATCTCGATACAATCAACGTCCTCACAACAAGAATATACAAATGCTCCGTAGAGCAACTATGTAGCGACCCCAAAACCCGTCCCTATTTATTTTATAATTTTGGGGATTTTTATTTGACTTATGTGTGCATTTTATGTGTTGCATCATATTTTATGATTTGCATATCATACTTGATTATTTGTGTTATTTACTTAGTTAGTAAAAATAATGGTTAAAGGAGTTAAATGATTAAGTTGAAACTTTAGGGTCCTTGTTGAAATTATAAGTTAAGGGGGCTTAAGTGTTAACTTTGGAAGTCCAGTGACTAATTTGTAAAAATTGGGTAAAAACCCTTTATAATTATCTTCCTTCTCTCCCTTCTCTGTGTCATTTGTTTCTGCAACTTTCTTCCTCGTTCTTTCCTAGGTTAAGAGAAAAAGGTAAGTTCGACCCATTTCGATTTAATTCTTTTTATTTACTTACCCGTTTTAAAAACTAATTATATAAAAATGATCAGGGCGTCGAATAGGTCATTTCTAGCCGAACAAAACTTATTTCAGCGATACTTTTTCCGGAACTAGGTAAGTTACTAATTCCCCTTTAAATGTTAAAATAGTCATATATGCTATATATGATACTTCTATTTGTTAATTTTGTGATTTGGGTAATATTTGCTATACTTATAATTTTGGGACAAAGGGAGTATATGGAGTTGGATTTAGCTGAGTATGTGAATGTTTAGGAACTCAAGTTGTAACTATAATGAAAGTTGCTAATGTTGTGAAATAATGTTGTGTAGTATCTTGTGTAGCATGTGTTATACTTGTGGGACGGAAGGAGTAAAAATTTAACTAAGGAAGAATCTGGGATTTGGCCCAAATTAGGAGCGGGCGCACGCACCCTAGATAAGGGGGCGCACGCACCCTATTGACCAATTTAGGCAAAAAGTGACTGATGAAGGGAGGCGTGCGCACCCTTTTGGGTGGGGCGCGCGCACCCTTAAGTGACCAAAAATAATGAGATTCTGATGAGTGGGAGCGCGCGCACCCTATGGGGTGGGGCGTGCGCACCCCCCTGTTTTCCAGGTTTGATAGTTTGTGTTATTTGGGGTACAAGAGGATAATTGTTTGTGTCGTCCTTGGGGTTGTTTAGGACCTAAATGTGAATGTGTATGACTTTTATGTCGTTGGTGAAAAAGATTGAGTTGTGAATAAATGTCTTTATTATGGACTTTTTATCAGAAATCTTTCGTGTGCATCTTGTGATGTATTTGGCTTAGTTCCTTCTTGGATTAAATGCCCCGGGTTTTGTTTAGCAAGTATTCATTACTGTGCTTTTTGTGAAAGTCCAGCTGGTCTTGTTGTAGAGTCAGTCAATGGAAGAATTATAGTGGTACAGGTAAGTCCACTATAAGGTTTTCTATTGGAGCTTCTGAGTCAGGCAGTGGGAGAATTATAGTGGCACACAAGCCAATTTCACTATAAGGTGTCCACTGTGCCTTCTAGTTTCCCCAGTCCAGATTGGCCTTGGATGGGATGAATTGCTCCCTTTGGTGAGTATTTGGGTTATGACTTTGTGTCATATTTCCCTTTCTGGTTACTTGGTTCTATTGGTTATGGTTTGGTTTTCGAGATCCCGGCTTCAGCTATTTATGCTGCTCAGATGGTTTTCTCTGATGGGTTTCTCAGATGGTATTCTCATCAGTTATGGTTATTGGGTAAACCTTGGCTTGGTATCTACCGGAATGTGGGCTATGTGATAAATGTGATTTATGAGTTGATGTTATGTGCTATATGCTATATGATTACTGTTGATATAGTTTCTTTATGATTATCATATCAGCATGTAACGTAGTTGCATTTTAGTAGCTTACTGAGATTTATTCTCACCCTTTATTTGTTTACTGTTTTAGATAAAAGCGGGTCTAGGGGATAGGACACTTGGCACGGGAGGACGTTGGATTGGTAAGAGATGGAACTTGTTTTGTTGAAGGTTACATTATGTAAATGTAAACCCTTTGGGTAGAGTAACCGTACCTTCTTATGGTCACACCTATTTTGGTTAATGTTGATGTATGTACATTTGTTTCAAAGTTTGTAAGCCTTCGGGCTAAGTACTTTCGTTGTGAAAGTGTTTGTAAAAATTTGTTTCAAGTTAAGTGAAGTCTTTGAACTTCAAGTGTGTTTTTGTTCCACTTTCTAAAAGTATATTTCGAAAAATTTTCTAAAGAATTTTATAACGTCTTCCAATCGTGTCCCGAGCGTGGGGCCAAGTAGGACCACGGGTCTGGGGCGCGACAGTTGGTATCAGAGCTAGGTTGTAGATGGTCTAGAATAACTAAATGACCTAGGAGGGTAGTAGAGTATAGAGTGAGTAACGTTGAGTGTTTGATGCAGGTATTCATTAAAGATGGGTGAAACTGACGGAGATCAGGCCGGCTCTTCGGGGCAAGGGGATGCCAGATAAGAGGCTCGAATTATGTTTCAAGGAATGTTCGAAGCAGCGATGAAAACTATAAATGATCAGAGGCAAGAAAGGGAACATGTACCACCAAGATATGGCTTAGAACAGTTTCTAAAAATGAAGCCTATGGATTATGATGGAGAGCCCGATGTATCTAAAACGGAAAGGTGGATTGAATCAATGGAAAAGATCTTTGATGCCTTGAGATGTTCTGAGGAAGATCAAGTCAGGTTTGCTACTTATAAGTTGAATGGAGCGGCTGAGCATTGGTGGAAAGCTTTAAAAACTAAATGGGATGAAACTCATGTACCTTACACTTGGGAGAATTTTCTGGGAAAGTTTAAAGAACACTTCATTCCTCGAGTAGATCAAGACAGGAAGGAGATGGAATTTCTTAGCTTGGAGCAAGGTTCTATGTCAATTGCTCGGTACACAGCTAAATTTTCAGAGTTGTCCAGGTATTGTACTCACCTAGTGGCAACTGAGGAGAGGAAGGCTACGAGGTTTGTGAAAGGTTTGAAAACTGTGATTAGAACTCAGCTAGTATCCCATAAGTTGCAAGATTTTCAAGATGCAGTTGATCGAGCCTACCAGGTGGAGCATGACATTGAGGAACATAAGAAGAAAATGGAGTTGTTAGGCGCTGGGAAGCAAGTTAGGCAACAACCACGTGGTGATAATCGAGGAAATCAAGGTGGATCTTCACAATTTAAAGGGTCTTCTCAAAGACAGTCAGGTAATAGAAATCAAAGTAACACTTCAGGGAGCCAGAGCAGAGGAGTTTGTAATTATTGTCAGAAAGAAGGGCATTCAGAAGAGAGATGTTGGAAGAAACAGGGTAAGTGTTTGAACTGTGGTCAGTTAGGACATTTTCAGAGGGATTGCCCTAAGTATAGGATGCAAGCATCGGGAAGTGTGGTTGGGTCCTCTCAGGGTCAGAAGAGGGATTCCTCAGGCAAGCCTAAAGTTCAGGGTCGTGTCTTTGCCATTTCTCAGCAACAGGATTCAGAGTCCTCTAATGTGATAGGAGGTATTATTTCTGTGTCTAGTTTGAGGGCACGTACACTTATAGACCCTGGCTCATCGCATTCTTATGTGTCTGTGCATTTTGCTTTTCGATTGCATTTGTCTTCTGAATCTCTGCCTTATGTGTTAGAGGTGTCAACTCCTATAGGGGAGTGTTTGGTGACCAATGAGGTGTTGCATTCTTGTGATGTGCATATACGTGAGCATGTCTTACCTGCTGATTTAGTTATCTTACCATTACAAGATTTTGATGTTATCTTGGGTATGGATTGGTTGGGTAAATATCATGTTTCTGTTGATTGTGCTAATAAGGTGGTCACATTTTCTATCCCTAATGTTCCTAAGTTTTCTTTTGAAACTGTTCCCTGGGGTAGAGAGATTCGAATTATTTCTTATATGAAGGCTAGAAAGTTGTTGAACCGTGGTTGTGCGGGGTATTTGGCTAGTGTTTTGGATACTACCAAAAGAGTTCCTGATATTGAGGATGTGCCTATTGTTAAAGAATTTTCAGATGTATTTTCTTCTGAGTATGCTATGCCTCCTGACCGGGAAATAGAGTTCTGTATTGACTTACTTCCAGGTACGACACCTATATCTGAGGCACCTTACAGAATGGCCCCAGCTGAATTGAAAGAGTTGAAGGTTCAGTTGCAAGAGTTACTTGATCGAGGATTCATTCGTCCTAGTGTATCCCCGTGGGGAGCTCCAGTATTATTTGTTAAAAAGAAAGATGGGTCCTTGAGACTGTGTATTGACTACAGAAGCTGAATCAGGTAACTATAAAGAATAAATATCCGCTTCCTCATATTGATGATTTATTTGATCAACTTCAAGGGTCTGTTGTCTTTTCAAAACTTGACTTGAGGAGTGGGTACCACCAGTTGAAAATCCGTTCTGAAGATATTTCTAAAACTGCTTTTCGTAGTAGATATGGCCATTATGAGTTTCTTGTTATGCCTTTCGGGTTGACTAATGCTCCGGCTGTTTTTATGGATATGATGAATAAGGTCTTTAAACCTTATCTTGATACCTTCGTGGTTGTATTTATTGATGATATTCTTGTTTATTCCAAGTCCCGGGAGGAGCATGAACAGCAGTTACGAATGGTTTTATCTATTCTTCGTGAGAAGCAGTTGTTTGCTAAATTCAATAAGTGTGCTTTTTGGCTCAATGAAGTATCTTTTCTTGGGCACGTGATCTCCAATAAAGGTATATCAGTTGATCCATCCAAAGTTGAGGCTATTGTGAATTGGAAGAGGCCAGAATCAGTTATAGAAATTCGAAGCTTCTTGGGGTTAGCTGGGTATTACAGAAGGTTTATTGAGGGGTTTTCTAAGATTGCAACTCCCTTGACTCAGTTGACTCGAAAGAATGTTCCTTATGTGTGGGATGAAAAATGTCAAGCTAGCTTTGAAGAGTTGAAGAAGAGATTGACTACAGCTCCTATTCTTGCCCTACCTAATGGTAATGACGATTTGGTAATATATAGTGATGCTTCTAAAGAAGGCCTCGGGTGTGTATTAATGCAAAATGGAAGGGTGATTGCATATGCTTCGAGGAAGTTGACTCCGAGTGAGCAGAATTATCCTACCCATGACATGGAGCTTGCAGCTATTGTCTTTGCATTGCACAAGTGGAAACATTATCTTTATGGAGCAAAGTTTGAGATTTTCACAGATCATCAGAGTTTGAAGTATCTTTTCTCCCAGAAAGAGTTGAATAATAGACAACGAAGATGGATGGAGCTGTTGAAGGATTATGATTGCACCATTTCTTATCATCCGGGCAAGGCAAATGTGGTAGCTGATGCTATTAGCCGGAAGTCTTATGTTGCTTCATTGACGGTGCGGGAATGGAAGATGTTGGAGGATGCTCGAGATTGGAGTCCTTATGAATCAAAGCATGGAGCTATTTTTGCGAACATTCGAGTATTTCCAACTTTAGTTCAACAAATAAAGGAAGCTCAGAAGGATGACCCGGAGTTGGTAAAGATTATGGATAAAATCAAAGAAGGTAATTTTGAGGATTTCTCTATCAGTTCTGAAGGGGTATTGACTTTCAGAGGTCGATTGTGTGTGCCTAATGTTGATGGGGTTAAACACCAAGTTCTTGATGAAGGCCATAAATCAAGGTATACTATTCATCCCGAGAGTACTAAAATGTATCAGAATTTGAAGCAACACTTTTGGTGGAATAATATGAAAAGGGAAATAGCGGATTATGTATACAAGTGTTTAACATGTCAACAAGTTAAAGCTGAACATCAAAGGCCCGCAGGATTGCTTCAACCGTTAAAGATTCCGGAATGGAAGTGGGAACATGTTACTATGGATTTTGTGACAGGGTTACCTCGTACTCGAAGAAGGTTTGATGCGGTTTGGGTGATTATTGATAGATTGAAAAAGTCTTCTCATTTTCTACCTATTGAGATTGGTTATTCTATGGAAAAGCTTACAACCTTGTATATTAATGAGATCGTGAAGTTACATGGAGTTCTAGTGAGCATTGTGTCTGATCGTGACCGTAGATTCACATCTCGATTTTGGCAAGCATTTCAGAAGGCTTTGGGTTCAGAGTTGAGATTTAGTACAGCTTTTCATCCTCAAACAGATGGTCAGTCCGAGAGAACTATCCAGATTCTTGAGGATATGTTGAGGGCTTGCTCAGTTGATTTCTTACATTCGTGGGATATTCATTTGCCTCTCGTAGAGTTTGCTTATAATAACAGTTTTCAGTCCAGTATTGGGATGGCTCCTTATGAAGCCTTGTATGGGAGGAAATGTCGGTCTCCTATCTGTTGGGATGAAGTGGGAGAAGCCAAGATTTGGGGTGTTCAGATGGTTAATGATTCAGTTGAGAAAGTTAAAATTATTCGAAATCGTTTGAGTACTGCCCAGAGTAGACAGAAAAGCTATGCTGATCATCGAAGGCGAGACCTTGAGTTTGAAGAAGGTGACTTTGTGTTTTGGAAGGTTTCCCCTAAGGTTGGTATTCGAAGATATGGAAAGAAAGGCAACCTTGCTCCGAGGTATATTGGCCCATTTGAGATTCTTGGAAGAGTGGGAGATCGGGCGTATCGTCTTGCATTACCTCCTTCTCTTGATAAGATCCATAATGTGTTTCATGTTTCTATGCTTCGGAAGTACGTGTATGATCCTTCTCATGTTCTATCTGAGGTTCCCGAGGATATTGAACCGAGTATGTCTTATGAGGAACATCCGGTCCAAGTCATTGATTCGAAGGTGCAAGAATTGAGAAACAAAAGTATTCCTCTTGTTCGAGTTGTGTGGAGGAATCATAATATGGAGGAATCGACTTGGGAACTTCGGGAAGAGATCGAGAGGAAGTACCCTTGGTTGTTTGAGGGCCTCGGTAAGTAACCCTAAAATTCGGGACGAATTTTCTTTAAGGGGGAGTGATTGTAGCGACCCCAAAACCCGTCCCTATTTATTTTATAATTTTGGGGATTTTTATTTGACTTATGTGTGCATTTTATGTGTTGCATCATATTTTATGATTTGCATATTATACTTGATTATTTGTGTTATTTACTTAGTTAGTAAAAATAATGGTTAAAGGAGTTAAATGATTAAGTTGAAACTTTAGGGTCCTTGTTGAAATTATAAGTTAAGGGGCTTAAGTGTTAACTTTGGAAGTCTAGTGACTAATTTGTAAAAATTGGGTAAAAACCCTTTATAATTATCTTCCTTCTCTCCCTTCTCTGTGTCATTTGTTTCTGCAACTTTCTTCCTCGTTCTTTCCTAGGTTAAGAGAAAAAGGTAAGTTCGACCAATTTCGATTTAATTCTTTTTATTTACTTACCCGTTTTAAAAACTAATTATATAAAAATGATCAGGGCGTCGAATAGGTCATTTCTAGCCGAACAAAACTTATTTCAGCGATACTTTTTCCGGAACTAGGTAAGTTACTAATTCCCCTTTAAATGTTAAAATAGTCATATATGCTATATATAATACTTCTATTTGTTAATTTTGTGATTTGGGTAATATTTGCTATACTTGTAATTTTGGGACAAAGGGAGTATATGGAGTTGGCTTTAGCTGAGTATGTGAATGTTTAGGAACTCAAGTTGTAACTATAATGAAAGTTGCTAATGTTGTGAACTAATGTTGTGTAGTATCTTGTGTAGAATGTGTTATACTTGTGGGATGGAATGAGTAAAAATTTAACTAAGGAAGAATCTGGGATTTGGCCCAAATTAGGAGGGGGCGCACGCACCCTATTGACCAATTTAGGCAAAAAGTGACTGATGAAGGGAGGCGTGCGCACCTTTTTGGGTGGGGCGCGCGCACCCTTAAGTGACAAAAAATAAT
This sequence comes from Campanula takesimana, assembly GCA_026119855.1. NCBI lineage: Eukaryota > Viridiplantae > Streptophyta > Magnoliopsida > Asterales > Campanulaceae > Campanula > Campanula takesimana. The sequence goes on along the minus strand of JAOWBW010000750.1, from coordinate 405,456 downwards.
GAGATTCTGATGAGTGGGAGCGCGCGCACCCTATGGGGTGGGGTGTGCGCACCCCCCTGTTTTCCAGGTTTTATAGTTTGTGTTATTTGGGGTACAAGAGGATAATTGTTTGTGTCGTCCTTGGGGTTGTTTAGGACCTAAATGTGAATGTGTATGACTTTTATGTCGTTGGTGAAAAAGATTGAGTTGTGAATAAATGTCCTTATTATGGACTTTTTATCAGAAATCTTTCGTGTGCATCTTGTGATGTATTTGGCTTAGTTCCTTCTTGGATTAAATGCCCCGAGTTTTGTTTAGAAAGTATTCATTACTGTGCTTTTTGTGAAAGTCCAGCTGGTCTTATTGTAGAGCCAGCCAATGGAAGAATTATAGTGGTACATGTAAGTCCACTATAAGGTTTTCTATTGGAGCTTCTGAGTCAGGCGGTGGGAGAATTATAGTGGCACACAAGCCAAGTTCACTATAAGGTGTCCACTGTGCCTTCTAGTTTCCCCAGTCCAGATTGGCCTTGGATGGGATGAATTGCTCCCTTTGGTGAGTATTTGGGTTATGACTTTGTGTCATATTTCCCTCTCTGGTTACTTGGTTCTATTGGTTATGGTTTGGTTTTCGGGATCCCGGCTTCAGCTATTTATGCTGCTCAGATGGTTTTCTCTGATGGGTTTCTCAGATGGTATTCTCATCAGTTATGGTTATTGGGTAAACCTTGGCTTGGTATCCACCGGAGTGTGGGCTATGTGATAAATGTGATTTATGAGTTGATGTTATGTGCTATATGCTATATGATTACTGTTGATATAGTTTCTTTATGATTATCATATCAGCATGTAACGTAGTTGCATTTTAGTAGCTTACTGAGATTTATTCTCACCCTTTATTTGTTTACTGTTTTAGATAAAAGCAGGTCCAGGGGATAGGACACTTGGCACAGGAGGACGTTGGATTGGTAAGAGATGGGACTTGTTTTGTTGAAGGTTACATTATGTAAATGTAAACCCTTTGGGTAGAGTAACCGTACCTTCTTATGGTCACACCTATTTTGGTTAATGTTGATGTATGTAAATTTGTTTCAAAGTTTGTAAGCCTTCGGGCTAAGTACTTTCGTTGTGAAAGTGTTTGTAAAAATTTGTTTCAAGTTAAGTGAAGTCTTTGAACTTCAAGTGTGTTTTTGTTCCACTTTCTAAAAGTATATTTCGAAAAATTTTCTAAAGAATTTTATAACGTCTTCCAATCGTGGGGCCAAGTAGGACCACGGGTCTGGGGCGCGACAAACTACCCCAAAAGTAGACAACCTGTTCGAAGAATCTCAGCCGCATACGATCTCACAACGAACTATCACTTGCTTCCTGGGGGGGGGGGTTAAGGAAAAACAAGTTTGAAAGGAAAAGGGGTGAGAATAAATCTCAGTAAGTTACTAATGCAACTACATGGCATGGCAATATGAATAACAACATAAAATATAATAAACAAGTAGCACATAATCACGCAGCGGGATTAAACACATTACAAAGGATACTGAGTCAAGGTTTTCCATAAGGATATAATCTCTGAAGCTTCAATAAACCGCATCAAACCGCATCAATAAACATCTTCAATTAATGAAGCAGGGGTTCCGGAACCAAACAGCAACAAGAACAACAACGGGGGGAATACGACACAAAGACGTAACCCAAAACAAGGCTACAATTCCACAATGGGAAAAGACCGACCCAACTATGGCCAATTAGTGGGTAACAGAGACCAGTGAGACATTATAATGAACTTGACTCGTGTGCCATTATAATCCCTAACACTGCCCGACACAACATATCAGCTGGACTTTTCTAAACTATTGCACAAACTGTACATAATTCCACAAGAGGGAATCATGCCAAACACGTCATAAAGATGATAAAATTCTCATAAAGAGTTCCACCACATTGTGCAATAATTAATCAAACAAAAGGATTTCGAAGTAGGAAATCCCACAAATAGATCATAGGGATGAAACAACATCAAACTGAACCTAAAAGGTTACACAATCTCAACTTGATCACAAACGGACCATTCCAATACTTTCGTGCCCTAAAACACCTATCGGAGAGCCAAAAGGTAAAACCCGAAGCCTAGCCACGCATTGAATCTAATCAAGTCGAACATAACTATCTTATATTTCTAGATAATTATACATCCAACAAAACCATTGCATAGTATTCGAAAATATCTTTCCAACGATAGTTTACACGCCTAAAACGGAGTCCGGACGAAGAAGTTATAGCCTCCGGAAGATTGAACGTAAAACGGACAAACTGGGAAAAGGGGAGGGTGCGCACGCCTCCCTTAAAAAGGGTGCGCGCGCCTCCTTTGATCAGAATGTTGAGTTTTTGAAGCACAAGAGGGAGCGTACGCCTCCTAAAAAAGGGTGCACGCGCCTCCTTGCCCGAATGAGCCAAATCTTGCAATTTTCTGGGTTTTTGGAACAAAGGTACCTACATATTAAGCGTAAGGTACAACTAGACCAAACACACTACAAACCCAGCAGTACAAAGATGATTTCCACAACATTTCTCCTTACCAAGCAACACAATACCACCAAGTAGTTATCAACCCATCACAACAACATGCAACCACTAAGAATAACTCCAAATTAATGCATGAACAATCCAAAAGATAAAAAAAAGGTAGTAACTTACCTCTTCCAAGCTAGAAGTTGAAGATGAAGAATCTTTGATCGGATAGAAATGATTTACTCTCTTCTAGGAACATCTTGATGCAATCATCTCTTGATTTGGGGAACAAATGATGAAGAAATTGGAGGAATTGCTGGATGAGGTCTTCTTCTTCTCTCAACCCTCACCAACACAAGGAAAAAGAAGGAGAAAAGGGAAAGTGAGATGGCTGGGGTCTTCCCCCAACCTCATCCCCTAAGAATCAAATTGGTCCTCCAAGGTTGGCAATGAACAACTAAACCCCTGTACTCAACTTACACTAAGGTCCCCTAAGTTCTTACTAAAAAAAATAACACTTAACTTTCTTATCAAACTATAATCACTAACTTCACCATTTTAACTTCTACTCAAGCTAGTTAGCCAAGCAACTAAAATAATTGATTTAATATTTTAACTCATCAAGTAAGTCTTTTAAAATAATAAAACTAACTCAATTTAAATTACAAAATAATTTTATGTATAAAATTTAAATGAAATTAGAACGGGTCGTCACATTCTCTCCTCCTTAAAACAAAATTCGTCCCAGAATTTGCTTATCGAAATCATAGCACAATATTATACCGAGTCTTATGTAACTAAGAATCATAGCAATAGAAACCCATTGAGAATTTTAACAAAAGCAAGAACTTCACGGAAATTCCAGAAATCGTTCCACTTCAACCTTTAACAACATTAATCTCTCAGTGTTAAATAATCAAACTAATTTATAAAACTTCCACAAGAGACATTCGTACTCAAGATGTGCTCTTTAGAATCAAGTATCCCCACAACTAACACTTAAACGCTAAGTAATTTCATCACACGAGGCTCATATATACATTACTCATTGAGTTAACTCTTTGATCCTTTCAAAAGTTATATAAATCTCAATATCACAAAGAGTCATATTTCTTACCGTTAAACCGTTTTGAGAACTGCTAAGATGATTCCTTTCAAACATAAAATCCCTCACTCATACTTAAGATCTCTATTTTACGAACCCGAAGTCCGGATATCTCACCAATTTACACATTCTAAACCACTATAAGGTAATATTAAATAATACTTACAACATGATAATTTTCCATACTTGACCTTCTGTAATCACTAGCTCAACTACTAATTAAAATTCATACCCATAATCAAAGAATCCAAATTGTTCCTAAGACATAATTCTCGAGGTATCACAAACTTGTATTATTCATAACCTGAATTGCATTGCAAAGATACTTCCACTAGTAAGCCGTACACTTAATCTTGCTTCCCAGAAATCTAAAACAATAACATTACTTAAGCGTAAACCATGACAAGCTAAATCAACTCCTTAAATTGTGAAAAGCTAAAGAAATTCTTCTTCCCAAAAATTTTCATCGAAGTAACTATCTCCAAGGATTTCAAGTATAGTGTCTTTTCTTTAGTTAACACATTAAACCAATGGTACAGTGTAAACCCAAAATTCTAATACAAAATGTCCACTTAAATCCCTCCATATTATAATAATATCATTGCACTATTCCAACCTTTGAAACCAAAACAATTCCATTTACTCTATTAATCCATTAAAGAAACAAAACAATCTAAATTTTACCTTCAAAAGATTTCCTCTAATTTCCAATTTAGGTTAGAAACCCTTGTTTAAATACCCAAAAGAAATTAACAAATTCTAATCTTCCATGGTCAATCCAAACTTAGTCTTTGACATTTATATTTACTATCCCAATAGTACCTTTACCCAATAGTATTACTAATATAATGATCCAATTAGCAAACATCAAATATCAAATAACCCAAAACAAAACAGAGTATCCCTTAATGAGCCCAAATATATATATACTCAACCTATTTACCTCTCCTCAACTCAAATAAGAAACTTCAAAAGAAAAGAATTGCGCATAATAGAAGTCAAAATAAATTTAACTAATGAATTCCCTTAATGGGGACCGTTCAAAACCATTTAACTACAACCCAAAAATGCCCTCAATATCTTTCGGGTTATTAAATATGCTTAGTCTACTAAACTTAACGCGTCTACTATCTTAAATGATTATAACTTTCCCAATATACTCATATTGCTATAACTCAACTCCATTTATGTACTCAAATGGTCACATAATAATAACTAGCACAAAACAAAATTTCTTGATCCAACAGATTTCATCCTCTAGAATCCAAAAATATGAATTGTTACTCTCTTTCCCAATTTAATAAATTAATCCTTCAAGATAAAACTTACTTATCAAATAACTAGAGTTCTACGATGCATCTGGTGCTCACTCCATAACAATTACTTAAGGATAAGTCATTTAACCAATTATCAATAACTACTATCAACTTAAACCAATACTTCGAAGATAAAATAATTATTTCATCAAAATTTCAAAACAGACCCTTTTCATTTAATGAGATAACCCATCTTGAGTCAAAACCCTTAGTCATAAACCTATGAACCAATAAATTCTACCAATGGTACATAAGAGGAATTTCAAATCGGTTAAATGAGGCTCTCTATCCTAAACCAAAGATTTCAATCGCCACAAACCATAGTTTGAACTCAAAACGCCTTAAAACTCAATGCTAGCTTCCAATGTAACATATCCTAAATGCTTAATATTACCCAATCAAATTTTATATTTCTTCATGTCAAACAAAACTGATGCACTCCACGAAGATATCCTAAACGTGATAAATTTCTCATCAAGTAATTTCTCAAGTTGAATTTTTAATTCTCTTAACTCGACCGATGACGTAAGGATATTGATCTAGATATCAGCATTGCATAATTGTACCCTAACAATTCGAGATAACCCAAGATTCTCCTCAAGCACTATGTACCTTTTAATAGAAAATATATCTGAAATCTCACAGGACAAACACATCCTCCAGTTTTGGTGTAGACATCCCAATACCAATCACGTAAACTAAACACTAAACACTACTTTGTGATAACAGTTTTCATACTTCTAATGCAGAACATAAATATCATATATAGATCTATTATGCTCCTATACAAGATCAAGCATACTGACATAAGAATATGCACCACCCATTGTGGTGAGCAGAAAATACTTAACACCTAGAAACCTGACCATACTGCATATCAAATCAATATTCCGCATAGGTGATATGACTACATCAACGCATAACTTCTAGGGTGTTACCGCCCACAACTCTGCCGAGTTTCTTATAACTACATTTAGCAATCCCGCAGTCTCTTAGTAATGAATACACCTCCACGAAGATCAAAGAATAAAGGCAAACATGCCTATATAGCACGACACAACAAAATAGACATGCTTAAGTCTTTAAAGACTCGCACTCTCTATTCTTAAACCATCTAACCCCAATTGGACTAACCCTAACAACTCTAGTACTATGCCTAGTCGAACAACATCTAGAGAAACACTCGACATCAATGTCACACTCATAAATCAACCCACTAAAGTCAAAGACCCAATCCAAGCCTAGAGACAGTCCATGAAATTTTAATTATGGACATACCAAAATACTCAAATCCCTTAAATCGGATACCATTCGATCATACTATGCAGCCCGGTACACTTAATTATATTCGGGTCTAGTGGTCAAAAAGTCTTATAATTACTTAATCTCAATTGGTCTACCTCAAAAGAACCTAAATCGAGTCACCAATAATTCATAAAAACCGGATCTCTACCAAGAAATTCCGTAATTGAGCTCGTACAACTCCCAGTTACAATTATTGTACTGCTTAATACTTTCTCTACTATTATCCCCCTCAACATTATTCCATATTCATATGTAAATTCCACTATTTTCAGTAGCCTGTCACCGTCTCTCGTCTCATCCCGAGAACGACCAAACTGAAATATTTCTTACTCTAAAGGCCTAAATAATCATCATTCTTCTTGCAATCCCCACTGGCCCAATACAACCATTTCCTATAAATGTCCCAAAAATTAAATAATCACTACTTAAAATCTTAAAAATTTTCTCCTTAGAAGGAACTCATCCTTGAATTCTATCTTAATTCCATCTCACAAATCCGTTAGGCTTATATTCCATAAATTCTCAACACCAAATGCAACTAGTTGTCCTCAAGAAAGCTTAGTTTTCCTAATCGCTCAAAATCGTAATATATGAGTATCCAACCTATTAAATATCAGAGTTCCTATCCCTTTCAAGATCTAAAACCATAGCTCTGATACCAACTGTAACGCCCCGAGTTCCGGGGTCCTATTTGGTACCTCGAACCGGGCGCGTTATCCTTTCTGTAAACCAACCCTGATACTGAAGCTTGAAAATATATATATAATTTCACTTAGTCGACTAATGGTCATAATATTAAACAGTCTATGAGAGTTATACATACAACTCTAATTCTCAAGTATAATACAACACTAACCCAAAATACAGAGTTTAAACAATCTCGATACAATAAACGTCCTCACAACAAGAATATACAAATGCTCCGTAGAGCAACTACCCCAAAAGTAGACAACCTGTTCAAAGAATCTCAGCCGCATACAATCTCACAACGAACTATCACTTGCTTTCTGGGGGGGGGGGTTAAGGAAAAACAAGTTTGAAAGGAAAAGGGGTGAGAATAAATCTCAGTAAGTTACTAATGCAACTACATGGCATGACAATATGCATAACAACATAAAAGATAATAAACAAGTAGCACATAATCACGCAGCGGGATTAAACACATTACAAAGGATACTGAGTCAAGGTTTTCCATAAGGATATAATCTCTGAAGCTTCAATAAAACGCATCAAACCGCATCAATAAACATCTTCAATAAATGAAGCAGGGGTTCCGGAACCAAACAGCAACAAGAACAATAACGGGGGGAATACGAGACAAAGTCGTAACCCAAAACAAGGCTACAATTCCACAATGGGAAAACACTGACCCAACTATGGCCAATTAGTGGGAAACAGAGACCAGTGAGACATTATAATGAACTTGACTCGTGTGCCATTATAATCCCTAACACTGCCCGACACAACATACCAGCTGGACTTTTCTAAACTATTGTACAAACTGTACATAATTCCACAAGAGGGAATCATGCCAAACACATCATAAAGATGATAAAATTCTCATAATGAGTTCCACCACATTGTGCAATAATTAATCAAACAAAAGGATTTCGAAGTAGGAAATCCCACAAATACATCATATGGATGAAACAACATCAAAATGAACCTAAAAGGTTACACAATCTCAACTTGATCACAAACGGACAATTCCAATACTTTCGTGCCCTAAAACACCTATCAGAGAGCCAAAAGGTAAAACCCGAAGCCTAGCCACGCATTGAATCTAATCAAGTCGAACAGAACTATTTTATATTTCTAGATAATTATACATCCAATGAAACCATTGCATAGTATTCAAAAATAGATTTCCAACGATAGTTTACACGCCTAAAACGGAGTCCGGACGAAGAAGTTATAGCCTCCGGAAGATTGAACGTAAAACGGACAAACTGGGAAAAGGGGAGGGTGCGCACGCCTCCCTTAAAAAGGGTGCGCGCGCCTCCTTTGATCAGAATGTTGAGTTTTTGAAGCACAAGAGGGAGCGCACGCCTCCTAAAAAAGGGTGCGCGCGCCTCCTTGCCCGAATGAGCCAAATCTTGCAATTTTTTGGGTTTTTGGAACAAAGGTACCTATATATTAAGCCTAAGGTACAACTAGACCAAACACACTACAAACCCAGCAGTACAAAGATGATTTCCACAACATTTCTCCTTACCAAGCAACACAATACAACCAAGTAGTTATCAACCCATCACAAACAACATGCAACCACTAAGAATAACTCCAAATTAATGCATGAACAATCCAAAAGATAAAAAAGGGTAGTAACTTACCTCTTCCAAGCTAGAATTTGAAGATGAAGAATCTTTGATCGGATAGAAATGATTTACTCTCTTCTAGGAACATCTTGATACAATCATCTCTTGATTTAGGGAAGAAATGATGAAGAAATTGGAGGAATTGCTGGATGAGGTCTTCTTCTTCTCTCAACCCTCACCAACACAAGGAAAAAGAAGGAGAAAAGGGAATGTGAGATGGTTGGGGTCTTCCCCCAACCTCATCCCCTAAGAATCAAATTGGTCCCCCAAGGTTGGCAATGAACAACTAAACCCTTGTACTCAACTTACGCTAAGGTCCCCTAAGTTCTTACTAAAAAAAATAACACTTAACTTTCTTATCAAACTATAATCACTAACTTCACCATTTTAACTTCTACTCAAGCTAGTTAGTCAAGCAACTAAAATAATTGATTTAATATTTTAACTCATCAAGTAAGTCTTTTAAAATAATAAAATAACTCAATTTAAATTACAAAATAATTTTATGTATAAAATTTAAATGAAATTAGGACGGGTCGTCACAGCAAATAAGTGATTCCAGCACTTAGATGCCTCGTACGAGACATTGATGTCTCGTACGAGGTATCCCCCTCGACAGTCAGGTTTTTGGTCAGTTTCCTTGTTGATCTTAACCCCTTTTCTTGGCAAACACTCATGCAATCCGGGGAAATCCCATGGCCGATCCTAGAGTCCTAAAATAACCTCTTGAGAATTAAGTCTTGGATTCCCAACCATAAACAACTCTCCAACTTAAACCCTAGGTCACTAAAAACCTATAAATAAAGGGTTTCTTTCACTCTAAGAGGGGGATGAGAATTTCTAGACAGCCCCAAGGCCGTTAAACCACCAAAAAGCTCTCATAATCAGTCTCTCTACCATATCCATGAAATTTGGAGGATCAAAGGCCTTTAGTCAAGGCCATCCATAGGATTCTTGAAGAAAACGCTTAGGTTAAATCTTTGCTTTCTATATTCTCATCTCCTTCTTTGCTTTGAAGTAGTGTGATTCCATCAAAGGATCAGCCTAGAGCCTCTCGAATCTATGGAGATGGTCTCGAAGCATATGATCCGACATCCCAAATAAATAAGTAATTATTTATTTATTTGTTTTTCTCTTTTGGTACACGAATGCATGATTTTGAAACGATGATGATGATTTCTTAGCAAGACCAATCCTAGATTGGGTGAATTGGGTGCTCCTTGACTTTCCCAATTCATAACTTAACCCCCGAATCTAGACATCTCGGTCCGTGTTCCGACAATAACATGGTGGTGACTCTCGAATCAACAAGAAGGTAAATCAAAGGACAAAAACGTGCCTCGAAAGCAAAACCTCGCGCACAAACAGTGACGACTCTGCTGGGGCCGAGATCACAGTAAGTGGTTTAGACTTGCATCGGAAGAAATCATCATTGTTTCAAATTCTTCATTCTGTACGATAATATGTTCCCAGGCTGGGATGCCTCGTATGAGGTATCACTTGTCTCGTACGAGACATCCTCAGTTCTACCTGGCGGATCTGACTCTCTGGTTTGAAAAGGGAATTTTATTCGGTTCAAACACGTACACAGAGTCTCAGACCTTCTATCCCCTCTGTTTCTGAGTCTTGGGACCTTCCTAATGGCAAAAAAACTCCCCATATATCATAGGGGTAACTTTTGTTTTGCAGGAGTATGTGCTAAGTGCTTTATTCTCTGCTTTGCTTATGTTTACCTTTATGTGTGAACTACGACGGCCTGAGTTCCTCCACAAGAGGGAAACGTAGGCAGCCACTTGGCCCGGCCATTGCTTGTTTTTGCTTTTACTTTCAAAACAAAACTTTCTATTTTATCCTTGACACCTAGATCTTGACTCTCACACACGTGCACGCATATAGATTAACTTCACTACATACCCTATAAACCCGGGTCCTAATCAGAGGACGGATGTCGGTCAGCACCCCCATTCTAACGAATGGCCCTCGCCGGTCTCTCCAAAGATGGTGTACCCACTCCGTGACACGTTCCTAGACTGTGTTCATGGGCAGCCTTAGCCGTAAGCCTTGCATCAACCTCATGCATACATACTAGTTAATAAGACACTCCTCAGGACCGGTCGGTTCGATTCTTAGGGTTGTTTTAATCTTTGCCCAAGATAACGCATTTTTACAATCTATAATCCTCCCTTGTGAATATGACGAATGTCCCTTCGGTAAAATGTTGAACAAAGGATCTTGAAAGAATGGAGAACCTCTCTACGGGAATCCGAGTTTGTGTTTTCCTACTTTCATTATTCTGTGCGGGATTGTGGATGCCATTTTGGCTTAGTTTTGACCGCACCGTTCAACATGTCCCTTTCAGTTGTCCCTTAAAAATTCACAAGGTTTGATTGCATTAATGCGTTGTTTAACAAAGTGCAAAACAATTACAGAATCACTTAGGTTTGGCTTAATTGAATGGTGGATTTCGATGAGAATATGAGACCCTTGCCCGAATTGTCCGTTTGGGAGAGTGCAATACAGGTGAAAAACAAGGGGCTCAAATTCTAGGGTGACAGAATCCACTGTTCCAGGACGAACTAGAGTAGTAACCTCTCAAAATGGATTAAATTCCATCCGACCAATAGGATTAAAATCTGCAATCTGACTGTTATTGATCACCCTGAATGACTGCAAACAACAGAGACAGATATCAGAAAATCGGTAAAATCCCCATTCAAGCATTTTACCCAAAAAGTCGCAGAATTGCCTAAAGCGACAGTCAAAATCATGTACTACCATACTACAATGATTTTCAGCATCAACAAGGGCGAAATACTATCGAAAGATCAGCCATGCATGATAAACCCTAAGCAGCGATAATTCTAGGCGAAAATTGGCGAAAGTCGAATTGCTAGAACACTAAATTGAGACATGCAACAACGAAATTGACATGTAAACTCAATCAAAGGAAGAGATCCTTACCCACCTAGTCCGAACGGTGTGAGAAACATGGTCCTCCGGGAATGGCACAACTCATCCGTCGCCCACACTTTACCCTTCATATGTCTACCGAAGAGGTGTTCCTTATGCAAACGATTAGCGTCGGCCATTGGAGAGGTTATGGAATCGCTAAAACTTGGAAAAGGGTGGATTTTTAAGAGAAGAAATCGCCTAGGGTTGAAAGCTCCCGAAAACAGAATGAGAAAAGTGATTTGAAAATCACTTTCAGCGCCTAATATGCCTCTGTTCTGCGCAAAAACAGAAAAGTCTCGTACGAGACATCCCTCCCTCGTATGAGGCATTCCCAGAAAATTTCCAGAAAACCACGTTTTCTCAGGAAATCCCAGAAAAGCCCTGCTTTTAACAGAAAGGTCAGAGAAAGCCCCGCTTTAGACCAAGAGGTCGAATCTGAACCCGGTTCAAGATGGAACATTGAGTCGTCAACAAATGGATATTTTCAGAATTGGAACAAGCAAAGTTGTTTCTCAGTACGAATTTATCCTCACCGCGCGTCCAAGATCATGGGTGAGCAATAAAATCTGCATCAGAAAACTTTAAATCCCACGACTATCATCAAGACGTAAGTTAATGGCACATGATTTACAACCGGGTGTAGATACCCCGGGGGCGGAGGCCGCGGCTTTAGGCTAGAGCGCGCGAGCTCGTCCTAGAATGTCTAATTGTGTTTTAGAGTCGCCACCCATGTTTTTGAGGAACGTAAGAAAACCTAATGTTTATGAGCCTAAGTTTGATTTACGAAAACAGAGATTCTTTGGGATGAGGGGTTCGGGGGTTAGGTTACGAAATGGGAAGTACTTAAACACCCATTTCGCCTGAGCAAAGTCGGTCTTGTTTGTTCATAATTCACTTTAAAGATAAATGTGTTCTTCCTATTTGAATGATGATAAAATAGGGGTTTTAAAGTTTAAAATGTAGGGAGATGAATCCTAGGCCAATTCAATGTAATGAAAGGACCATTGGTGTCATGTCCCAAGTGGTTTTGGGGTGATTGCACATTTGATTGAAGAAGAAGAAGAAGATGAAGAAGAAGAAGAAGAAGAAGAAGAAGAAGAAAGTTTAAGACATTTACCTATAGTATCCTTCAAAGAGAACCTCTTGAAAAGCCTTGAAGAAGAGGTTGAATACTTGAAGAGAATACTTATTGAGTTCCAAAGCTTTTTAGTTGATAAAGGTCTAAAAGAAATCCTAAGGAAAAGTCTAGAAAAGAAGTGAGGAAAAAGGTCCCTTCCAATGATGGATTGGAGGGGTATATCAGAAACCAGAATGCCCAGAAAGATGTAGATTACAAACAAAACGCAAGTTTAACCCTCAATCTGTCCCTAGCGGAGTCGCCACTGTAGATACCCCGGGGTGGGCAACCCACGCGCTTTAGGCTAGAGCGGGCGGATTATCCTAAGATGTCTATTTTGTTTTAGAGTTTAGAGTCGCCACCTATGTTTTAGAGGAACATAAGAAAAACATAATAATTAGCCTAAGTTTTGTTACGAAAACCAGAGATTCCTATATTGAAGTTCGGGGGTTAGGTTACGAAATGGGAAGTACTTATAACACCCATTTCGCCCAATTAACGTTGGTCTTGCTTGTTCATAATCTACATGATAAAAAATGTGTTCTTCCTATAATTTGAAAATGAGATTTATGGGGTTAAAAGGGGGTTGAATATGGGGAGATAACTCCTTGGCCAATTTCAATGTAATGAAGTGGCCTTTGGTGTCATGTCCCAAAATGGTTTGGGTTGATTGCACACTTTGATAAAAGAAAAGAAAAGAAACAAAGATGAGATAGAGAGAAGAGTAAAGAGTAAGAGTACCTAAACTTCAAGGATGCCTTTGGAGAATGCCTTGAAAATGGTTAAAAAGTGTTTGTGTATAATTTTCTTATCTTGAAAAGTCCTCCTCTTGAAATGATGAAAGAGAGGGGTTTGTATAGTTGAAAATGTGATGTTTTTGGTGCCAAAACAAAGTCACAAAGAGGGAATTCCCTGGCAAAATCATGTAAATTGAGCAAGGGAGGGATTCTTGGGCAGAATCTGTAATTGACGCCCAGATGCACGCGCCTCCGGCCTATGGAGGCAGAAGGCGTGCGCGTCTGACCTATGGAGGCAGAGGCGCGCGACCCTGAGAAGGCAATTTTGACAGAATGGACTGGAAAGTTAGAACTATTATTCAGTTTAGTCCCTGAACTTAACGGAGTCAGTCAGGAACTTAACGGAAGTAACAGAAACTAACGAAAAATACTTAAAACAAGGAGAAACACAAAATCAAATGTGCAATCGAGGTGAGCGGTCTAAGGCGGGGTGTCTACACTTAGCTCTCTTGCATACAATGCACTTTTCACAAATCTTTACCACATCACTTTTCATTTTTGGCAAAAAAAAAAAAAAAAATTACTCTTGCAGAATGGCTAAAGTTTTATCAATTCCAAAATGTCTCATAAGTCCCTCACAATGTGTTTCTCGCACCAACAGTTCCCTAATTGAAGAATTAGGAATTCAAAGTTTTGTTTCTTTGAAAAGAGATCCACCATGTTTGAAACATTTCTCAAAACAACCATTTTCACAAGCTTGAAAAATTACACCAAAATCTTTATCATTTTCATAAACATCTTTGATTTGCTCAAAACCAAGTAATTTAGCATCAAGAGTCGAGAGTAAGGCATACCTTCTTGACAAGGCATCAGCAACAAGGTTCTCCTTACCTTTCTTATGTTTGAAGACATAAGGAAATGTTTTAATGAATTCCAACCATTTTGTATGCCTTTTGTTGAGCTTGTGTTGTCCTTTCAAGAACTTTAAAAACTCATGGTTGATGTGAATCACAAATTCTTTGGCCCATAAATAATGTTGCCAAGTTTCTAAATCTCTTACCAAAGCTTACAACTCCTTGTCATAGGTAGGGTAGTTGAGACTCGCCCCACTTAGTTTCTCGCTGAAATATCCTACATGTCTCTTTTCTTGCATCAAGACTGCACCAATATCTATACCAAAAGTACGCCTGGCAATTTCCACCTGTTACCCGATAACCTACCCGACCCAACCCACTAATTACCCGACCCGACCCAACCCATTAAAATAAATGGGTTGAAACAGGTCACCCGCTTAGACCCGTCAAAACTAACGGGTTAAGGCAGGTCAACCCGCCAACCCATCGCGACCCGCCAGAACAGAAAATGAAGCTCGAAAAAACAAGAAAAAATTCCAGATTTTTCAATTCGATTTGCATCTATATAGAAACCCAGCACATTAATTATATTAACATGGAATCAAATCCATAGAAAATTCCACTATGATTACACTTGAAAAAAAGTATTTACAAAAAAAAATCAAAATCTCTTTCATCGGAGAGAGACGGTCGGACGGACAAGGCCGAAAAGGAGAAAGGGAAGGCGCTCTCAACATGTGAGATAGGAAGCCCGTGACCAGTGATGAAGAGGGGAAGGTAGCGGATATGACGAAGCCCTTGCTTGTTGCTGGTAGCAGAGTGGCGGCGCCGGTGGTGGTGACAAGATCCACTGGAGTGGCGGTGCTGGTGGCGGAGAGATCCTTTGGAGTGGCGAAGTCTTCGGCTATAGCTCAGAGCCGTTGCTTGGGTGATTTGTGAGGACTGACGAAGGAAGGAGAGTAGAAGAGATGAGAGAGAAAGTGTGGAGGTGCAGGTACAAAAATGTAAGATAGGGTTTCTTTTAATCAATCCAACGGTTAGCAGGGGTTTTCATCAATACAAGGGTTACAATTAATCAAGCAACATAAAATAATTTAAAATATAAAGAAATTAAATTTAAAATTTTCAATTTTTTTTTTTTTATGTTGAGAACGAGTGTCACTAGCGTTCCGGGCCAAAAAAATTCCATGGATTAACGGGTCAACCCGACCTGAAAGCGACCCGACCCATTTAACCCGTAAAACTAAACGGGTTGTAATGGGTTGAACCCGTTCTAACCCGCCTTAACCCGACCCAACCATCTCGTTTGACATGCCTAACCAAAAGCATCACATTCAATTTCAAATGTTTTATCAAATTAGGCAAAGCTAAAAGAGGAGTATTGGTCAATTCAAACTTTAAATTTTGAAATGCTTTCTCTTGTTCATTTCCCCACTTGAATCCAACATTTTTTTTTCAATCACTTCGGTTAAAGGTGCTGCCAGAGTGCTAAAGTTCTTTACAAACTTGCGATAAAAACTTGCTAACCCATGGAAACTTCTTACCTCACTCACATTTCTTGGACTAAGCCAATCTTGAGTTGCTTTTACCTTTTCCATGTCAACCCAAATGCCCTTGTTGCTTACAGTATAGCCAAGAAAATTTACTTCCTTTCTGCAAAATTCACACTTCTTCAAATTGCATAAAGCTTTTCTTCCCTAAGAACACTCAAAACAAAAGTTAAGTGTTCATGATTTTATATCCAAACTTTTGGAGTAAATTAAAATATCATCAAAATACACAACCACAACTTTGCCAATAAATTTCTCAAAATGTAATTCACTAGTCGCATGAAAGTGCTAGGTGGGTTAGTAAGGCCAAAAGGCATAACTAACCATTCATACAGCCCATGCTTTGTTTTGAATGCGGTTTCCCACTCATCACCTTCTTTCATGCGAATCTGATGGTATCCACTTTTTAAATTATTTTTTGAGAAAATTGTGGAACCATGCAATTCATCTAACATATTATCAAGACTAGGACTAGGATGCCGGTATTTAATGGTATGTTGTTTATTGAATGATAATCAACACATAACCTCCATGTCCAATCTTTTTTTGGTACTAAAATAAAGGGTACAGCACAAGGCCTAAGACTTTTTGTTACCAATCCCTTATCTAACTATTCTTCAACTGAACATTGAATCTCCTTAGTCTCCTTGGGACTAGATCTGTATGCCGGTTTGTTGGGAATTGAAGCTCTAGGAACAAAGTCTATTTGATGCTCGATTCCTCGAATTGGTGGTAATCCCTTTGGAACAACTTCGGTGAAAAGATCTTCGAATTCCTGTGAAAGTGAACGTACATTGCTCGGTATTTCACCAGCTATCTCGTTAGTCGCTAATTTTCCTTCTTTGAATTCATGAAATACTAATGGTAAGCCATAATCCATAGCCTCTTTGATGTCGCTTTTTGTTGCTTACATACACATCTTTTTCTCGACTCAAGGGATTGTATTTTTTTCCCTTTCTTTTTTTTTCTTCCTCTTCTTTTTTTCTCACTCTTATTTTTCTTTTCTCCCTCTATATATCTTTTTCTTTTTCTTTTTCTTTTTCTCTCTCTTTTTCTTTTTCTTTTTCTCTCTTTTACATACTTTTTCATCCTCACTTGATCTGCATACACTTGAGTTGGTGTCATGGGCACAAGGGTAACATTTTGATCATTGTGAACAAAGAAATACTTATTGGTGTATCTATCATGCTTAAGTCGCTTATCAAACTGTCACGGCCTTTCCAAAAGTATATGACATACTTGCATAGGCACAACATCACATAGTGCCCCATCTTCATACTTGCCGATTTGAAACGGCACCATTACTTGCTTTATAACTCGAACTTCTCCATAATCGCTAAGCCATTGAAGTTTGTATGGCTTGGGATGCTTAAGAACGGGCAAACCTAACTTTTCCACCATAGAAGTACTAGCAACATTAGTACAACTACCTCCATCAATTATAACATTACATACCTTGCCATTCACAAAGCATCAAGTGTAGAAAAAGTTCTCTCATTGAGCATCATCCTCATCTTTCATTTGCAAGTTCAAAACGCGCCTTGTACCTAAAGATGTCCTTGGGCAGGTAAATCTTCCTCATCGGATTCTATGCATTCATTGTCTCCTTTAATATATGTCTCATACTCCCCATCATCGCAAATAATCAAGGCAAGCTTATTTGGACATTGGCTTGCTATGTGACCCCTGTCTTGACATTTGAAACATTTACGTCACGATTTTGAGAAGTAGAGGAATTTTATTACCTTTAGTAACCCCTTCACTTTTTTATGCTGGTTTAGAGAAAGAGAATGAAGAAACAAAAGGTTTTTCCTCATTCCTTTGAGAGCTTGCCTTCCAATTGTTTGTGCGAGCGAGTACTTCCCCCCTTCTTGAGCTGTTTTTTTACCTTTACGGCTTGATGCACCAACTCTTCTATCTCAACATAATGATACATTCTCACCCTATCTTGAATTTCTCAATTCAAACCATTTAAAAAGCAAGACACTTTAACTTCACAATCTTCCTCCACATTAGCCCTAATCATAAGAATCTCCATCTCCCTATAAAAGTCCTCCACACTTTGTGTTGCTTGCCTAAAGTTTTGCATCTTTTTAAGAAGCTCACGATAGTAATATCTTGGAACAAATCTCCTTCTCATGATTGCCTTTATTTCCCTCCAAGACTAAATAGGTGGTTCTATGTTGCTTCTCCTATTCAAAACCAATTGATCCCACCAAGTTAGTGCATAATCTGAAAATCCAGCGACAACCAATATTACATTCTTCATTTCAAAATATTGGTGGCAATAAAAAATGAACTCCATCTTTTTCTCCCACTCCAAGTATGCTTCTGGATCAGATCTACTATGAAAAGCAGGAATTTTCATCTTAATTGAGCTCAAGTTGTTGTCTTCACATTGTCTTCTCCAATTTGGCTTCCTTTCTTTCTCAATCTCCCTTTCTAAATTAATACTCCCAATTTCATCTTCTGCCCCCTCTTTGGTTTGTGACATGAGTTTGAGGTCTTTGTGACTCCTCCTACAACCTGTCCATCCTTTCGTGCCATGGTTCTATCTCCTCACGTAACAACCTCCTCATTTTCCTCATTAGAGCTTGAACTTGAAGAGTGTTCAAATTTTGTTGTTGAGCCTCATCGCTGTTTTAAGACATAATGTACCTGTATGAAATGAAAACAAATCTGACAAGAAAAATTCACTCCCTTACGTGTTTCTCTCAATTTTATGTGATCACTCAACACTCAAAATCCCTCAAATATAGTCTCACCTTTACTCTCTCTAAAGGTTATTATCAAACTAAAAATTTTTAATCAAGTGTATAGTGTCTTCTCTCTAACCAATCAACTAAGGTTGTGATGAAAACAAGAAGAACTTAGAAGGGAAGTGACTAGAATACAAACAAATTAATAGCTACAACTGACTCGGAGAAGGAAAAGAAAAATTGAGTTTTGTCAACAAGATAAATTGAAACAAAGAAACCTGAAATATTAGAAACTAAAAATAATGGTTATGATAGTAAATGAAACTTGAACTCTTTTTTTTTTTTTTTTTTTTGAGCTCTTCTACTTTGTTTTTTTTAGCTTCCTCTTTCCTTTTTTTTTTCGTAGCCCTTTTTTTAGGTAACTACAAAGAGAAGAAAAAATAAATTTGATTTCTCAACACCCCAAGATTCAATGCTAATATTCCTTTCCAACTTATGACAAAGCCTAATATCAATTATAAATAATGGAATACTAAGAAAATCAAGAGATGCAAAGACAAGACAAGAGCAGAGAATACAATAAAGGATAGTATATGAATTCTTAGAAATCGGGTTCTTGCTACCAAATGATGTAATTTCTACAAGGAATAGCAAAGGAATTACATTGTAACCAAGGATCTTTCTAAGGAAAGTCGTTCGTAGGTGTAAAACCGCACCCCCTACCTAAGAAGATAGGATACTTGCTTTAGAAGCATCACAACCAATACACCTAAGTTGGTTGATAAGCTAGAAAGACGCCACAAGTATAGAGAATTACACTTGATAAGTCTATGTTTTTCAAAGAATCAAAGGAATAAAAACTCTCAAATTGATTAAATCAGAATTGTGTCCCAAATCGATTGCAAAATGGCTTATTTATAGATTGAAATGGTGATGATTCCTAAGTAGATGATGTCATCTATGATGTAAGCAAAAAGCTTTAAATTACATGATAAAGACTACAATTATTATGATGAGTTATCCAAATACTTTCCAACTTCTCAAGAGCATGTGGTGAATGTATCTTGCAATGGAAGGATGAATCAACATTATCTTCACTCTAGAATCTTCAGGAGACTTGGGAAATTCGGATTCATTCTTGGGCTGACTTAAAAACACTTATTTTGGACTCAATTTGGGCTCCAAATTGTTTTTATTCTTTGGCCAGCATTCTCCTCCATAAAACTTCATGTTGCACCACTTAGGCTCCATTCGCTATGCTTTTGGGATAGAACAAACTTGATTTTTAACTTGGATTAAACTCACTTGATTTGCTAAAATCCCTCGAGTTGTATCTTGAGCTTGGATCCAGTATATTTGAACTAATCCATTGACGGCCTTCATGAATTATTTAGACTTTGACCTTGTGATAAGTCCAACATGCCATTGCAATGGGTCTTGCTTGAATAGACTTGACCCCCCCCCCCCCCCCGGCAATGTAATTACATCACCTTTGGGGTAACAGCATAACAAAAAGAGTACTCCCTCGTGTACGAATATCTGCTCTTTCTCTATCAAAATTTTGTTGTTACAAAATAATTGTCAATTTTAGGATAAGTATTTTAAATTATACTTTCTGATGAATATCGAAACATTTTGTATTATTAAATGATTATTGAACGAAGTAGCGTGTAGGAGGACATCTAGACTGGTAGTAGACCATATTTGGTACTTATTCATTACTAGCAGTACTCATGTACAAGGCACGACGGTGACATGATTTCTTATCAATTTGAATCTATAAAGATAGAAATATAAAATATTTATAAACTAACCAAAAAGAAAACAACCTTCACCCAAAAATTAAAAAAAAAAAAATCACTCCCCCACTCCATAAAAGTGGTTATATCAACACAAAAAATATTATATTCATAAATTTTGACCAACAAATGAAAAAAAAAAACATATCAAATTTAAAAATATTTATTATCACATAAAAATTTTGCTAATTTAATTTACGATTTCATGAAAGATACTTCTTGTTCATCAACTCATGCCTTTTTCCCTCTTGGTCATTTATAATCAGTTTAAATTTTTAATTCTCCACATAATGTATATTTAATCGGAATAATAAATTATATTTTTATATTTTATTTATACTATGCTTTAGTTTTATGAATTACTCACATTCATGATAGTTTTAAAATTAACTTTTCATATTTTCATTTATACTTTGCTCAAATTTTTATGAAATCACTTTAATATATTTTATTTAAATTGTTCATAAAAAAAAACTTTCATATTATATTGTAAAACATGTAATTATTTTCATGATTGACTTTCTATAAATTGTATTATAAATTTCCAAAAATTAATTCATCCACACATTGTATTGAATAATTTTTATGCATTCAATCTTGGTATTTGTATTTTATTATTTCAATAGATAAATTATCCACATTCTATATAGTCAATTTAAAATCATTAGTTCCTTAAATGCATGTATGGCAAAGTCGGCTACATGTATGTATATATGTATGTACATGTTAAAGTTCTATTGAGAAAAGAAAAAAATATTATTATAAATGGGTAGATATATTTTTGAGCTTGTTAACACATTTTAATTAATTGCATAAATGTGTTCAGCACATCTTTGGTTCACTTGGAAATTCAAGTTTGTGGTAGGAATGAAGCCGAATTGGGATCACACAAAGAAATATGAGAATAATTGCATAAGAACAGTCGAGTGGGCGTGCGATTGTATGGTGCGACTATATGTGCATTTGAGGATTATGCGATTACATGGTAAGTTCTCAAGCAACACCATATGTTTGCAAAATAATCAATTTTGGCCTATTTTGAGATACTTTTTAGTCAAGGTTTACGGCTTGGTCTTGCAACCATACATACATATATAGATAATTCGGTAATGCTCTGGACGGAGTCAATCATATTGACAAACATGATTAATGATTTTTTTATTTTTTCGGCCAAAATATGTTTAGCCCCCCAAAGTATCCGCACATTCCCACTTTGGTACCCAAACCCAATTTTGTCCCAAAGTGACCCTCTAATTTGCCATTTGTCCCAGTTTGACCTATGACCCCCCCCCTTGACCCCTAACGGCGTTAGAAAATTAACGAAAAATGGTCATGTGCATGTCATGTGAGGGTTCTTTTTGTCATTTTTCTTGAAAATAGAAGGGTATAAAGGTCCATTTATACCCTTTCTCCACCACCACCATCATCAACCTTCATTCACCGCCACCACAACCACCAATTTTCCAGAATCCGGTGACCACCGCCGCCATTTTCGAGAATCCGACCACCACCACTCACCGCCACCACCACCACCAATTTTCCAGAATCCGCTGACCACCACCACTCACCGACCACCACCACTCACAGAGCACACAAAAATCAATTGAATCAATTAATTTAAGCTTTCTGAAATTCCCAATTCTCGATCAACAGAGCAACAATGTCGTTTTTTCGAAGCTACTTCTTCGGCGGTCGACGAAGCAACGTCTTCGATCCATTTTCCGTCGACATTTGGGACCCATTCCAGGACATCAGCGCCGCTCTCTCCGGTCCTCACTCTGAATTCGCCACCGAGACCACCGCCATCGCCAACACTAGGATCGATTGGAAGGAGACGCCGGAGGCGCACGTGTTCAAGGCGGATCTGGGTATTTGCTTGGGAATCGGGGCATTTTTGAATAAACGAATTGGGAATTAGGGCATTTCTGATTCTTCTTGATTATCCCCAAATCTGATCTGGGTATTTGCTTGGGAAATTTTGAGATTCTTTTTGTTTTGCATTTAATTTCTTTTTCTTTCTTTTAATTGAAAGTTAAAAAGAAAATGTCCAAAATACCCCTCACATGACATGCACATGACCATTTCTCGTTAATTTTCTAATGCCGTTAGGGGTCAAGGGGGGTCATAGGTCAAACTGGGACAAATGGCAAATTAGAGGGTCACTTTGGGACAAAATTGGGTTTGGGTACCAAATGGGAATGGGTGGATACTTTGGGGGGCTAAACATATTTTGGCCTATTTTTTATTTTGTCTTTTATGTTACTTTTTTATTTATTTTGATTGACTGTGTTTGAATACTATTTCGAATTTAAAAAAAAAAAAACTTATTACTCCTTGTGCCCCTAAATGAATGTCCATTTTCAAACAATTTTTGTCACAAAATGAATGATTTTTTTTTAATAAAAAAGTTGAAACAAAAAAATCAATTAAAGCTTTTTTTTTCTAATTTAAGGTTGTTAGTTAAATTATACTCCCTCCGTCCCGTGTAAGAGTTGTATTTGTCATTTCGGGCTTCCCGTATAAGATTTCTATATCCCAAAAATGGCTAAAAAAGTCTTATTCAACTCACTCATTATTTTTCATACTTTAATTTTATATCCCCAATGCAACAACTTACTACTCATTTCACTCATTCTCTCTCCTGCCTCATTTTTCATACTCACAGCAGTTACATCAGCTATAATTTTCCTTAATCTCCATGCAAAAAATTTACAGAACGGAAAGAGTACTTATTATGTCCCAAAATGAATGACAAAAAAAAATATGAAACTTACTCTCCTTTAAAAAAGCAATTTTGATTATTTTTTTCTTTGCAATATGGGACGAAATTAATAAAATTGAATCAATAAATAACTAAACCCGTTGTTTGACCATTTGATCAATTAATATTTTGAATTCTCCCCAATTAGGCCACTCCGTATTTTGTACTTTGTAGTATTTATTTTGTAGAGGTAATTATATCCACTAATAGACCCAACCTCTAACCTACAATCACATGCCCAATAATTATTTTTTCTCCCCATTTACCCACCCCGTTTATCCACCCCCAATAACCCAATCCACAAACTTATTTGACCCACAACATAAATAAGGGCAAATTGTCAATTAGTTACCTGAGTTTGTCTTCAAGTTTCAATTAGTTACCCAGTTTATGTTTCGGTCAATTTAGTTATTGAATTTGTCTTTTTGTATCAATTAGGTGTAAAATTTGTTAGCCCATTAGAAAACTAATGAAAATGGATGAAAAATGTAACAAAGTTCTTTCAAAATTGCAATCATCACCCTAAAGTTTAAATTATTCCAATACACCCCCAAACTATTAAGAGCTATCTTCATTCTAACCAACAACAACAAAGGTCAGTCCACTCTCGCCATTTACAACATTCATCCCCGGCTCCGGCAACCACAACCACCAACCCAAACCCAACGACTGCCACCATCTCTCTCGATCCCAGTCACCACCATGAAGCGTCCAAAAAAAACCTCCCCCAACTACCATTTCTCCATTAAACCTCATTTCTCATTTTCCAATTCCTAGCTATTCAACATTTTGATGAACCGAAATTATGAAACAATGGATCCAAACAAAAAGTGAAACCCAATCAAGCTCAAAGCTAAAACCCAACAGAAATCAGAAGTGAAAATTGAAACAAACAACATTCAGGCACTTCCCCATTTTCGAATTCAAACCCAAATTGAAAACGAACCCAGCAACCTCCACCGTCGACATCGCCGGCAAGATGTTTTGCACGCACTGACGATTGCCACAAGAACTGCAACTCCCTATTTTACCCAGTTTCTCTGTACAATCGATTGCGAACTCTAAATCACTACTACCCTTCGAAAATAGATCAATCAAAGCACACCCAACACACATCAGATTCGTAGTACCCTATTTTCATCACAAACCCAAATCTGGGTTTCTAAATCGAAAATAGATCAAAAATCGAAACCTAAATCAAAAATCGAAGCCTAAATAAAAAATCAAAGATCGAAACTTAAATAAAACCGAGATCAAAATTAGAAATCAAAATCGAAATCAAAATCAGAAATCGAAATCAAAATCAAATTGGAACAAACCCAGATTTGCACTTTAGGAGACAGGAGAGAGAAAATCCACCAGAGATGGAGAAAGAGGGAGAGAGAGGTGATATTCGCCAGAGTATATGTTGAGCGCCGGCGTCGGCGCCGGTGTCGGTGTCAGAGAGCGTGGGTGGGTGTGTCGGTTTTTAGAGAGAGTGAGTGTGTGCGAGATATCTCGTTCGATCGTGAGGGGAGGGAGGAGAGGGGAGGGTTTTGTTTGGGGTGGGGGTAGTTTGGGTATTTAGGACTTTTATTTAATTGGATTTGACTGGTCAAAGGAACTTAGGGGTGTAAAGGAATAATTTAAACTTTAGGGTTGATCATTGCAATTTTGAAAGAACTTTGTTACATTTTCCATCCATTTTCATTAGTTTTCTAATGGGCTAACGGATTTTACACCTAATTGATACAAAAAGACAAATTCGATAACTAAATTGACCGAAACTAAAACTGGGTAACTAATTGAAACTTGACGACAAACTCAGGTAACTAATTGGCAATTTGCCCCATAAATAAATAACCCACTAAAATAGAAAGAGAAAAAAAAAAAAATGTAGAGGAAACAATTTCAACCTTACCCTTTGATTGACAATGACACTTTTGAGCAAGGATAGAGACTTTGCTCATTTTACATAAATAGATATAGAGATATAAATATATAGATAAAGATATCTGAAAGTCAATCAAAACACATGCATGCAAGTTTTGGAAATTAAAATTTGTAAAAACAAATGCTCCCTTTGTCCCAAATTTTGGGACCTTGCACTACACCCGCACTACGCACGTAGATAATTTAAATTTTCCGTACTTTGATGGATGATTGATTGTATAGGTGTGCAGATCATGTGCAGGCATAGCCAATGCGCATATCGCCAGTGCATTTTTAGATGACCAGTTGTAGGGTTTAAGATAGACTTTCTTGGTTTTGTCTAATTAAAGTCATGAGACTCTTTGATTTTAGTGAAGTTTGGATTGATTTGATATATCGGTGCATTTCTAATAGTTGGTTTTCAGTTCTTGTCAATGGTGAAAGTTGTGGATTTTTCAACTCTACTCGAGGGCTGAGACAAGGGGATCCTCTTTCCCCATATCTTTTTATTATTGCTGCGGAGATGATGAGTAGAGGCCTTAACCATTTGCATACAATATATGTCACGACCCGAAAACCCGTCTCTATTTTCTTAGTAGTAAATATTTATTTATTTATTTATTTGCTTATTTATTTAATTATTTAATTATTTATGTGTGCATTTTGTGTTTCATAATATTTTATGCCTAGCATTTTAATTGATCATTTGTGCTAGTGTAGAGTTATTGGGCCTTAGTTGTTAGTGGGGAAATATGGGTTGTAGTAGTAGTAGTAGTAGTAGTGGTGGTAGTAGTAGTGGAGGGGGCCTAGGTGTAACATTTCAAATCATCCTACTTACTCCCTCCCTATCCCTCACCTTCTCTCTCTCTTTTCCCTGCACACACACACACACACTCAATCTCTCTCTCTCTCTCCATTGTTGCTAGAAAGGTAAGAAATCCTCCCTCTCATTTCCTTCATTTTGACCATCTATCTTTCATCATTTCGTGGTGCTCATTTTATGAAATGTGTTTAGATCGTCGACAGGATCGTGTAGAGCCAAAAATATTCGAATTCCGTCTCATTCCGTAAAATTCAAGTAAGTTGATTTTCCCCCATTTTTATGCTAAAATGTTCATCTTTAGTTTATGAAATGCTTTAGTTCATATATATGTCATTTTGGTTGAGTTTGGAATTTATTTGCATTTTTGTTCATCTTTTGTGATTTTTGAGAATGTAGGGATCAAATCTTGGTTTGGGTTGTTAAATGATGTTATATGAGTTATTTTTAGGCTTAGAAGTTATTTTGGCATTTGGGTAAACTAGTTGGAAGTGTTGGTGTTGATTTGGGTTACAATAGTGAATTTTGGTGTTCATTTTCGGGTTGAAGAACCCATCTGAATTTCTGCCCAGTTCGCCGACCGGGCGCCCGCCCGGGTTGAGCCAGGCGCCCGCCTACCGGGCCAATTCCTTCGACCAACCTTCTGTTTCTAGTGAACGGCTGCCAGAACCTTTCTGGGCGCCCGCCCGCCCCTGTATAGGCGCCCGCCCGCCTCTGATTCCTGGCATTCTCTTTTGTTTGGTTTAGGCTTGGTTTGTATATTAAGTATAGACTTTGGGTGTCACTCTAATTAATTTAAATAGACATTGTGGGATACTCTAGTGTTGAAAATGGTTCCTTCGTGAACAAATGTGTTATGGGATTTGATAAATTATTGTTTGGAAATGGTTGAGCACTTTACTATGTGTGGTTGGTTTTATTTCATCTCCTTGGTGATTATTTGGTATGGTTCCCTATTTTGGAATCATTATTTGTTTATTTAAGCTAGTATTTATTACTTAGCATTTATTTGAAAGTCCAGCTGGTATTTGTGGTTGTGTCGGGCGATGGGGAATATTATGATGGCAACGAGCCGAGTCCATTATAGTGTTGTCCATTGTTTTTCCCTTTGTTTTCCTCTTCCAGATTGGCCTTGGTTGAGATGAGCTAGCTCCCTTTGGTGAGTATTCTAGCTGGTTGGTTTTGGGTTATGACTTTGTGTCATTTTCCCTTGTTACTATTGGTTCTTGGTTCCGGTACCGGGGTTTTCTCTTCATCTTTTATGCTACTATGAAGATGTTGATTGGTTGATTGTTGAAGCTGCACAGCAATCCTTTATTTGGTTCTACCAGTGGGGAAACCTTGGCTCAATATCCTTTGTTACTTGTTCATTTCCGCTGCTATCTGTTAACTGTTAATTGTTACATGCTATGTGAATTTTATTATTGTTCATTGCATCATAGTATGCCATGTAGTTGCATTAGTAACTTATTGAGATTTATCTCACCCCCTTTCTTTTATCTTTGTTTTTCCTTAACCCCCCCAGGAGGAAAGGATTAGTACTCGCTGATCACGAGGAGGACGTCGAGTGTGGAAGTAGCTTTTGGGAAGGTTGTTTCGGTTTGCATTATTTAAATGTATAACCTTTGGGATAGTGTCACCAAACATTGACGTCATTAAGAATTGTGTATTTTGTATTTTGGGTATAAGCTTGTGGAGCTTATGCTAGTTGTATTTTTTTTTTTTGTCAAGCTTGGATTTATAAAACTTGTACCATCATCTTTTGGTATAAAATGGAATTTTTATCTTCAGTATTTTAGTATTTGTGTGTTAAGTCGACGTCCAGTTCGCGTGCTCTTGGCCCACGGGGTCGGGGTCGCGACAATATACCCTCGGTTCAGGTTCCGAATCCATATTAATTCTCCTATGGTTTCCTATCTAGCCTATGCGGATGATGTGATCATTTTTTTGCAATGGTTATAAGAGTTCTCTTGAGTGTCACATGAAATATCTAGAGTGGTATCAACGATTTTCGGGCCAGCTTGTCAACATTCACAAATCTTGCTATATTACAGGTTCCAATAGCAATAGAGCGGATGATGTGGCTGCCATTACGGGGTTTATTAAGCAAGATTTTCCTCTCATGTATTTGGGTTGCCCTTTATACACGGGAAGAAAAAAAATCAGCCTTTTTGCCCCTATTGTTCAGAAAATGGAGAACCGTTTGGCTTCGTGGAAGGGTAAGCTTCTTTCTTTTGGTGCTAAACTCACGTTGATCAAGACTTGTCTTGCTGCGATCCCTCTTTATTATATCTCTCTCATTGTTCCTCCTAAAGGTGTTATCCATGCCTTAGAAAGGATTATTGTCAGATTTTTTTGGAGCAATCATGAAGGAAATCGTAAATGTCATTGGCTTTCTTGGAATTGCATGAGCTGTCCGATAGATGAAGGTGGTTTGGGGATTCAAAAATTTGAGGATGTATCTCTCGCTTTTGCTATGAAATTGTGGTGGCGTCTTAGAACCATTGATTCCCTTTGGAGCCGTCTCATGTTGGCTAAATATTGTTGGGAGACTCACCCAATGGATGCTACTCTTACTACTTATGCTTCGCATGTCTGGAAAAGGATGATAGAGGCTAAACCTTGGGTGGAAGATAGAATGGCTTGGCGTATTGGTAGAGGGGAGATCTCTATTCATGAAAAATGGCTTGATGCTCCTATTAATAATATCCCAATTGATCACGTGCAGATTTTTACTCTTTTTGAGAATGGCGTACCTCGAGTTCAGCATATTCAGGATGGTTTTGGTATGCATTTGCTTTCATTAATTAATTCTTATGCCATAACCGTTTCCAACATTCCTGATACTCCTATATGGCTGCCTTCCTCATCCGGTAAATTCTCCCTCAATTCTGCTTGGCAGGAATGTCGCTCTAGTAGGACTCGATCTTCGATTTTTGGTTTTTGCTGGAACAAATTCATCCCTAAAAAGATCTCCATTCTTCTTTGGCGTGCTTTGCATGGAGGGTTGCCCACAGACGATAAAGTTAACGTAAAGGTATTTCTCTTGCTTCAAAATGTGATTGTTGTGATGCTGGTAGTGAGGAATCTATTGAGCATATATTTTTGCATGGTGATTGTGCAAGTAGAGTTTGGGATCATTTTAATTCTATGTTTGGAATTCGGTTATTTGTTGGGAGTTTAAATCAGGCACTTCTTTGTTGGTGGCAAGGACCTTCTCATCCTTCATCTTCAGTTACTAAATGGTTAACTGGTATCATTCCAGCTATCATTTTGTGGGAAATCTGGATGGCTCGAAATAAAAGTCGTTTTGATAACTCTCGGATGAGTCCCAATAGCAT
The DNA here is from genome assembly GCA_026119855.1 of Campanula takesimana. Lineage (NCBI taxonomy): Eukaryota > Viridiplantae > Streptophyta > Magnoliopsida > Asterales > Campanulaceae > Campanula > Campanula takesimana. Next base: position 376,385 of record JAOWBW010000750.1, on the reverse strand, counting down.
CATTTTTAAGGTTTGCTCCTACATTTCGAATATTGCTGAAGCCTTCTCTATGTCATTCCCAAGAACGTATGGAGATAATCATTTAGTGGATAATTTTCGGCTGAACACTCTCCCCTATGCCTCTCGGAATTTTAAATTGGTAGTGTGGAATCTTCCTGGAGATGGTTGGATCAAGGTTAATACGGATGGGGTATCTCGTGGCAATCCGGGTATTTCAGCAGGTGGGGGTATCATTCGAAATCACCAGGGAGACTTCATTTATGCTTTCTCTAATTTTTACGGTGTCCAGTCTAATATGGTGGCTGAGGCTCGCTCTTGCTGCTAGGGATGGTCTCATTAATGCCCAAAATCATGGTTTTCTTTGGGTTTGGTTAGAGCTAGACTCAAAGGTCTTGATGCACATTGTTAACAAGGATTATCATATTCCATGGGCTATTTGGTATGTTGTTTCACACATTTTTCGCCTGATGGATCAGATGGAGGTTCGGGTAACCCATATTCTGAGAGAGGGCAACAATGGTGTTGCGGATGGGTTAGCCAACATGGCTGCAGATGTTGAGACGAATATTGAACTGCTACACTTTCACAATCTTCCTCATCATTGCAAAGGCTTCTTTGCTCTTGATAAGGCAAAGACCCCTTATTTTCGGCTTGGTTAGTAGGTTATGGCTAGATTCCTTTATGTTTTATTTTCTAACAGATTTTATGTCGTGTGACTAATACATAACGTTTTTAGATGTTTGTGAAGCTACACATATCCGATTGGTATGATTCTTTTTTTAAACAAAAACTAATATTTAAATTTACAACATATATATTGTTTTGGCAATTTTTCGGGTGACTGAATTATTTTATATTAAATATTAAAAAAACACTTGAAATAATAATCTAAAAAGGATATTAGCCCCAAATATGTTTCATATGAAGTAAATGCTATATGTGGATTATCAATTCATTAAAATATTTGATAGGAAAAAAAAAGGAAGATGAGGCTGAATCGGGGGAAGTGTGTATGTGGAAGGGGTGATGCGGGAACGTGGAGTAGGGGTGGAGGAAAGTAAACGCTAGGAAAGAAGGTATATCATGGTGGAAAATAGTAATTTTTCAGATTATTTTTCCCATGTCTTCTATTTTTTTAACTATTTTCATTTATTTAAATCACAAATTAATATAATATAACTAGTTCACCAAAAAAATTGCAAAAAAATATATGCTGTAAATTTAAATATTAGCTTCTGTTTAAAAAAGAATCATACCAATCGGATATGTGTAGCTTTACAAACATCTTAAAACATTATGTATTAGTCACACGACATAACATTTGTTAGAAAACTAACACCCCAGTTACTTTTGTAGTCAGATTGCAACAAAATGACAAAGTGAGTATACCAATTGGCGAAATTAAAAAGACAGCATCAACATTGCAAATTTCGAAAAAAGTCAGGAACCAAATTGCAATTAACCCAGAGGTCCTTTCTAAAGTACAAATAAAGAGTTTGCTACAAATCTTAATTCCATATAAGAGTTGACTGTTGTTTGACCGAATATGAAAGTCAACATTAATAAAATATTATTATTTTATTTATTTTGTGAAAAAATAACTCTGATATTCAATTATAAGAGGAAAATTGGTCTTATACTTTAATTATAAGAGTTTGACCGTGATTTGACCAAATAATATTAGATTTTCTTATGAAAAATTAATAAAAAGTAAGAAAAAAAACATGACTCCTGTAATTTGATTATAAGAGGTGGGCTGGTTTTACGTGTCGGTTATAAGAGTTGACTGATGTTTGACCAAATATGAAAGTCAACATTAATTAAATATTATTATTATTTTTAAATTATATTGTGAAAAAGATGTGAAAAATGACTCTTATACTTCAATTACAAGAGGAAAATTGGTCTTATACATTAAGTATATGAGTTTGATCGGGATTTGACCAAATAATATTATATATTTTTTTTATTAAAAATGAAAAAAAAAGGTACAAAAACATGACTCTTATACTTTGATTATAAGAGGTGGACTGGTCTTATGTGTCAGTTATAAGAGTTGACTGCTGTTTGACCGAATATAAAAGTCAACATTAATAAAATATTATTATTTTTAATTTATTTTGTGAAAAATGACTCTTATACTTCAATTATAAGAGGAAAATCTGCCTTATACACTAAATTATAAGAGTTTAACCGTGATTTGACCAAATGATATTAGATATTTTTATTAAAAAAAAAAAGAGAGAGAAGAAAATACTTGACTCTTATCCTTTGATTATAAGAGGTGGACTGGTCTTATGTGTCGGTTATAAGGTTAACTGTTGTTTGACCGAATATGAAAGTCAACATTAAATAAATAATACTCCCTCCGTCCCAGTATAATGTTCTTAGTTTGACTATGCACGCTTATTAAGAAACTAAAGCAAAAACAAAGGGATTGAGTCAACCAAAAGGAGAGAGTGAAGGATATAAATGTCCAAAAACACTATTCATGAAGCTAATGGGTGAAAGTAAGTTAGGTAAGTAATGGTTTTTTTGTAATTAAATAAACTTTTTGAGGGCAAGCTCTTCCAAAGCACTATTCATTCTTTTCCATTTATGGAATAAAGCAACTAAGAACCTTAAACTGGGACATACCAAAAAGGAAAGTAAGAACCTTTGTTGGGTATGCTTATTATTTAACCCTCCTATATATATATTAGAATTGATTGATACCATCACCTAAGTTTATGTTAAGGACTTTAGGACCCTATGTAAGAAGTATTGTAACTTCAATTTTAGCTAAGTCCTCTCTATAGACTAGGCTTAATGTTTAGGGCTGAAGCTTTGGATTTGAGGTCTCATGAGCAAATGTCTAAGTGTGATGCGCATGACCTTCATGCGCAGCACCATCTGCGCATACCTATGTGCATGATTTTCATGCGCAGCACAGATATACCTTAGTTAAATCTCTTATTTCATGACCTCACCTTTGTATAGCTTGGAAAGTATTATGAAAAGCTACGCTTTTTGGAATGAGCCAAAGTGCTTATGTGTACATACGACAAAACAAGCACACTCAGCATACACGTTGATGGAGAGACGCGCCTCAGTTTGAAAATTCAAAATGAAGACAGTTGTCATCCTTCTAGAATACGTTTGAAGTTTGTCCACTTGCTCTGTCTCCAACGGCTATAAAGGACACCTGCGCACCAATCACATTGTGACAGCACATCGTCCTTGCTGAAGCTCCCCAACGGCTATTTCTTGGAGCTCCACTATAAATAGCCAGCTCTTCCTCATTTTCCAAGCTGCTTGTGCTTATGCTTTCAAAGAGAAAGATTTGAAGATTTGAAGATTGCTTGCTCATTTCCAGAATTCCCAAGATCAACCTTCATACCTTCATACTCATCCAAGCCCAGATCCTAAACAGCCTTTGTATCACCAGAATTTCTTGTGCTCTCCATCTCATAGATTCAAAGAGCCCAGATTTCTGATTCACACACACACCTCTTGAAGTTCCGATCTCATCGATCATACTTCTAGAGAAACACCGGTTATTGTCTAGGATTTTATTCTTTCATAGATTATAGATCTTTGAGATTGTCTTGCTTCGATAGAATTGTGTTTGTATGCTTATTGCCTTAGTTCCATTTTGCGCCAATCTTTAAGCTAAACTTAGTGCGTGCGTATTTACACTTCTGCGCATTTTCCCTGCGCATAAGTGATTGCTTTAAGTTTCCGCTGTGCATTTCACACTCTTGTTGCGCGCTATACTTAGCCAAAATAAGACCTGTGCGCATTAGCCATTGTTTTGCAAAAGGGTCTGAAAAGAATTTTTAAAACGCTATTCACCCCCCCCCCTCTAGCATTTTTCATACCCTTATTGCCTTTCTGGGACCAACAAGTGGTATCAGAGCAAACACCTTTATAAAACACTTTTTTTTTTCAAGCTTAACAGCTTGGGTGCCGATTCTAAATGGCAAACTCAAAACCTATGGCAACTGCAAACTACACTCACGTTCCGGTCTTTGATGATGATCATTTTGACGTGTGGAAATTCAGCATATTGACCCATCTCAACTCAATCGACGAAAGGCTCCATGACACCGTATTTTATGGACCTTACATTCCGGTTAAAGCGAATCCAAATCCACACACCAACGCTGCTCAACCTACAGTTCTGAAACCAAAAGAAGAATGGACTGAGGAAGAAACAAGAAGAGTTGCAAATGATGGGAAATCTAGAAACATTCTCCTAAGCACCCTAAGCACGGCTATGAAACAACAAGTCATGCATTGTGCTACTGCTAATGAGCTATGGGATGCCATTGAAGAGCATATAGAAGGAGATACCGTTTGCAAGGAGAACAAGAGATACGAAATACAAAAGAGATTCAACAATTTCTCTCAACTCCCCGGAGAAACCTTAAGACAAACTTATGAACGCTTTTGTGAAATTATCAACCTATGTATTTCACTTGGCATGAATTTTTCAAACAAAGATTTGAATGCCAATTTTCTCCAAGCTTTTGGATCAAGATACCTACATAAATCTAGCGCTCTTGAAGACGCTGGAACTTTGGATGATTGGACTCTAAGGAACCTTTATGCTAATCTTAAAGTTTATGAGCTCAAACTCCAACGAACCAGTGAAACTGAAGGAAAGTCAAAATCCATAGCAATGGTGGCGCATAGAGAAGAAGCGCATGCGCCTGCGCCGGTTCAAGAAGAGAAAAGTTCCGATCCCAAAATTTTTACCTCTGAGCTATTAGACATGGATGATGAAGACTTCGCTTTATTTGTGAAGAAATTTCAAAAGTTCAGAAAATTCTCAAGACCCGGCTCAACCAGCAAATTTTGAAGGATCTACCAGCAAGGCTCCTTCAAAGTTCATAAGGAGCAATGATTCTAAAAGAAAAGAAGAACTTGTTTGTTTTAATTGCAGGAAACTCGGACACTTTGCATCGAGCTGCCCAATTCCCAAGTTCGAGTATATGCAAAAGAAGAGCAGCCATACTCCTAAATTCACTCCCAAGTTCACTCGTCATAAGGGAATGGTTGCTGAAGAAGAAGCACCAGGAAATGAGTACAACACGTGGATTGAAACAGACTCCGATGAGAGCGATGAAGACTCCGATGATGGACTCGTTTGTCTTGTTGCAAAAGATGAAGATGATGTTGAAATTAATGACTATGACTCCGATGACTTTTCAAATGATGTTCCCGATATGAAAATTTGAACAAACCAATCAAGAAATCTGTTAGTCACTTTGAGGTGAAAAAGAAGAAAGGACCAACCATCAGTGAGCTAATTGAACAAGGATGTCTTACTCCGGCTCAAAGCGATGGTGGATTATTGTTTGCCCGATGTGATCTAAGTGCAAGGAACAAGCTAAGAAAGGGAACTTACATCAGACCACAAATTGAACCAGCTGCACCAATTCCTAAAATCAACGATGATGAAATTGTTGCTGAACAAGAAAAGTTATTCAAAAAGGCTGAAAAGGTAATCAGTAGATTTGATAATATGAAGGAAGCTTTAGCACTATCATGTGATGAAATTTCCCAGCTTAAGACCGAAAAATCTCTATTAAAATCTGAACTCACCCTCCTTAAGGAGCAGATAAAGATCATGACTCCTCTTACTGTCAAAAACACTTTTCTAACAGAACAGAACTCCTTACTTAAGGTTCAAAACGATGAATTGGTTGCTCAAATTACTGATCTTAAAAAGATTACAAATGAGTGGTCCAATTCTCGTGTCACTATGGACAATATTTTGAGTCCCAAAAAGCCAGTGGTGATAAAAGTGGCTTGGGATTCTCATCAACTAGTGACAACTTTAAGTGTGATGTCTGTGCTGAAAGAGATATTGAATTTACAAAACAGCAAACTTTTGAAATTCCCAAGGAAAACATTCTAACTCAATGGGAAAATGACAGGAAAACGTCAAAAGACAAACATTCCATTATGTCTACCCAACGAAGCAACTTGGGAAAGCTAAAGGAAAAGATATAGCTATAGATGAATCAGCTCCTAGAAAAATCATTCTTGAAACTAAGAGCGCTCCTTCTACTAGTGCGCATTATGCGCCTAGGAGCCATGCGCCTCACCGCCATGCGCATCCTAGCCCTATGCGCACTCCTAGAAAAGGCGCTCCAAAATTTCAAAAGAAAGATTTTGTTAAGGCTGGCTCATCTGACCCAAAGAAGAGTGCTATCCCTAAGAAAAGTAAAGAGTTTGTGAAAACTCATGTGATTAGTGGCTTTCATCATTGTTCCATTTATGATTGTTCTGGACACAAGGCCGTGGAATGCCTTTTGAGATTCACTCCCAATGCCAAAGGACGTAAAAATCCCAAGGTCAAGCAAGAGTGGGTCGTCAAAAGTTGCTAAGTCTAGGACCCAAAAAGGAATAAAGGGGACCTGCTTTAAATGTCTATATTTCAGGTTCTTTGCTTTATGGCTGGATCTTCTAAAGCTAGAACGAATGAATGGATTCTTGACAGTGGGTGTTCAAGACACATGACTGGAGATGAATCCTTATTAGAAGATGTCCATGAAGAAAGAGGTCCCTCAGTAACATTTGGTGATAATAACAAAGGTCAAGTTGTTGCATATGGAAAGCTCAAGAAAGACAAAGTGTGCATAGAAAGAGTCTCTCTCGTCGAAGGACTCAAACACAACTTATTATCCATATCTCAATTTTGTGACAAATGATTAGAATGCCATTTCACTTCAACGCAATGTCTTATCAAAAATGGCAAAACTGGAGCTATCTTACTCACGGTATATCGTAAGACAAATATTTACATTACTGATTTCCATAGTATGAACTCTAGTACTAATCTTTGTTTTGTAGCAAAAAATGTGAGCGAAAATAGTTGGCTATGGCACAAGCGCATGAGTCACTTGAACTTCAAATGTCTATCAAAACTCAGCAGGGACAATCTTGTCAAAGGACTTCCCAAGGTTGCTGATCATCATGACAATAAATGCGCTGCATGTCAACTTGGCAAACAATCAAAGCAATCTTTCTTCAGCAAAACAAATCCCTCAACTTTTAGATGTTTGCAACTGCTGCACATTGATCTCTTTGGACCAGTTACCACTGCAAGCATAAGAAGAAACAAGTATACCTTAGTTGTGGTGGATGATTTCTCAATACACATGGGTGGAGATGATGATTACTAAAGACTAATATTATGATATTCTCACCTCATTATTTAGACTGCTCCAAACCCAAAAAGAAGATGACATCGTTAGTGTTCGATCCGATAATGGAACAGAATTCAAGAACAACGGTGTTTCTCGATATTGCGACGATCATGGGATAGATCACAACTTCTCAACCGCTAGAGTTCCTCAACAAAATGGAGTTGTGGAAAGAAAGAATAGAACGTTGATAGAAGCAGGGAAGACGATGATAGCAGAAGCTAAATTGCCTAAGTATTTCTGGGAGGAAGCTATCAACACAGCATGCTTTACTCAAAATCGTTCCCTCATCAACAAGCGCCATAACAAGACCCCTTATGAACTCTGGCGTGGTAGAACTCCCAACATTGCTTTCTTCAAGATCTTTGGCTGCAAATGCTATGTCTTCTACAACGGAAATGAACATAGAGGTAAATTCGATGCCAAAGCCGACGATGGTATTTTTGTTGGGTATGCTAAACATTCTAAAGCTTTTCGCGTTTTTAATATATCTACATTAGTGATAGTTGAATATGTACATATTACATTTGATGAACATTCTCTCCTTGAGCCACATTTGGATCCAAATGTTGCTGATGATTCTATTGAGCTTAATGAAACAGGTGCTCCTATTTATGTTGCGCCTACTCAAAATCAGAATCTATCAACTCAAGGAAATCCATCAACATCAGTTGCGCAAAGCTATGCCAATAGTGCACCAAGAGAACCTTCAGTTGCACCTTACCATGTGCCTGATGTGTCCTCTCATGCGCCCCAATCTACTGCTGCATCTGGTGTCAATCCCACTTTCAATTCTCAACCAGTTCAACCCCCAAATTTTGATGATTTTGACACTGGTGACTCTGGTGAAGATGTACCAATTGAAGACCTTCAAGTTACTACAACTCAACCTAACTTGCCTCCTGAAATTCGTGAAGTTAGAGATCACCCAATCACTAACATCATTGGTGATCTTCATGTTAGAGTTCGTACAAGGAGAGCTACAAACTTTGATGCTTATACTGCATTCATCTCTCAAGTTGAACCTAAGAAGGCTGATGAAGCGCTCCAAGATCCAAGTTGGGTTGTTGCAATGCAAGAAGAACTCAACCAATTTGAACGATGTAAAGTCTGGACTCTTGTTCCAAGACTAAATGATCAAGGAGTGATTGGTACGAAATGGGTGTTCAGAAAAAGATGGATGATAATGGAACCATCATGAGAAACAAACAAGGATGGTTGCGCAAGGCTATAGGTAAGAATAAGGAATTGATTACGATGAAACATTCGCGCCCGTAGCAAGACTTGAAGCTATCAGAATTTTCCTAGCTTACGCTGCTCACAAGGACTTCAAGCTATATCAAATGGATGTTAAGAGCGCGTTTCTAAATGGTAAACTCCAAGAATAAGTCTATGTAGCTCAACCACCTGGGTTTGAAGATTCTCAATTCCCAAATAATGTCTACAAACTCCAGAAAGCTTTGTATGGGCTAAAGCAAGAACCAAGAGTATGGTATGATACTCTATCCAAGTTTCTCATTGAGAAAGGCTTCACACGCGGTAAAATCGATACTACTCTTTTCATTGCCAAACATAATGATCATAAACTACTTGTTCAAATTTATGCCGATGATATTATTTTTAGTTCTACTAATGAATTGTTGTGCAAGCGCTTTGAGAAACTAATGAAGAGCAAGTTTGAGATGAGCATGATGGAAGAACTCACTTTCTTCCCCGGGCTTCAAATCAAACAAATGGATGAAGGCATATTTATCAACCAATCAAAGTATACAAGGGATCTAATCAAGAAATTTGGACTAGACAATGCTAAACCATATGATACTCCAATGGCTACCGGCAACAAACTCGATAAAGACTTGAAAGGTAAGAAAGTTGATCAAACTTTATATCGAGGTATGATTGGCTCTCTCCTTTATCTTACTGCAAGTAGGCCAGATATTATGTTTAGTGTTTGTGTCTGTGCGCCTTATCAATCCGATCCTAGAGAAGCGCACTTAATTGCTGTAAAACGTATTATACGATATCTCTCCGGCACTGTTAGCCTTGGACTTTGGTACACCAAAGATTTGAATTTTAAACTTGTAGGTTATTCAGATGCGGATTATGCACCGTGCACAATTGACAGGAAAAGCACAAGCGGCACTTGTCATTTCCTTGGATATCGACTTGTGTCATGGGCTAGTAAGAAACAAGCTGCAGTCTCTGTCTCAACTACAGAAGCAGAATATATTGCTGCCGAAAGTTGTTGCTGTCAGATTCTATGGATGAAGCAGCAATTGGTGGACTATGACATCAAAGAGGAAAATTGTCCCATCTACTGCGACAATACATCAACCATTGCGGTTTCAGAAAATCCTGTCATGCATTCAAAGACCAAACATATTGACATCAAGTATCACTTCCTCAAAGACCACGTGGAGAAAGGAAACATTCATTTGGAACACGTAGGAACCGACTATCAAATCGCGGATATTCTTACAAAAGCACTTGATGCTAAAAGGTTCATATTCTTGAGAGGTGAAATGGGTATGCTTGAACTCAGCTAAATCTTGTCCATATGGTTTGTCAATACTAATAATTATATGCTTTCTTGAAATATTCGAAGTTAGATGCCTAATGCGCACGCCTATCTCATGAGCACATGATGATGCGGACAAGGCAAATCATTTCTGAGATTTCTAAGAATCTCTGCCCATTATAAGTACTGCGCATATATTTCATGTGCATGCCACGTGGACCTCAGGTAAGTTTTCTCTTCAATAATTACACCTAGGTCCTTGACTTGCTGAGTCAGCACATAATTTGTAAGGGTACTTGCGTAATTATGTATTTTCCCTCGTCATTTCTTTTTAAATTTTCCTAGGAAATTACTTTTCTACCCCTGCGCATGTCCCACCTCATTTAATGCAAAAACATTGAGTGTCGCGCCATTAATGCTTAGTGTGTGCTACTTATGACGAAAGTGGAAGAGTCTCTTCGTGACCATTAATGCCTGACACACACGCGCGGATAGGACTTCTCACGCGCGCTCCTCATTGATCCACGTTACCTGTGCGTGTGTCTCTCCTGCGCGTGCGCTTCACTCGCCTGACACACCAACTCTCTTGTCAGCGCGCCATTACGTCACCTTCCCTTTTTCAGCTATAACCCTCTGAACTGCCGTCTTCTTCCTCACTTCACTCTTTCAAAATTTCTTCCTCACTCAACCGCCTCACCCTTTTCTCTCTACTCTCTAACATTTTTCTCTCTCTGCACTCACTTTTCTTCTCTATTTTCACACAATCTTTCTATATATACTCATGGCTCCCAAATCATCTTTATCTTCAAAGAAACAAGAGGATCCCCAAATGGTATGAATCTAAACTCAAGCTTTTTAGTTTTCCGCCATTATCATGCTCGGAGGTCTGAATTTCCCCTTTCTGATTTCTCTATGATCTGTTGCTCGTTTTTCAAATTATTTGATGCTATGTGCTCGTTTTACTTGTATCTATTCATTTATGTAATTGTTTTACGATCAATGATCATTTGATATGATTTCTGTGTTTTTTTTCGAGTTTTTAGGCTTTTCAAATTCTATTTTGTTTTTCTCAGATCTTGGATGCATATTCTTGTTATTGTTGTTGTGGTTTACTTGTTTGTGTGTAATTTTTCATTTCTAACATTTTGATATGCTTTTTATGCATTTTGGAGCACTTTGACATTTTCATGTTCTTGGTGTTCTACATGTATTCGATGCATGTTCTTCATGTTCTTGATGAATAGTCCTATGATGTGCCTTGGGTTAATTATTGATTTGTGTTTCTGCTTTTCGCGCCAATTTTAGGCGTGTAGTTTAAATTGTGTTTTTGGACATTTTTACCCTTTATTTAATTCATATTTTTGTTCTAAGTATGGAGTCTAGTTCATGCGTTGCGCATATCGCTCATGCGCATTCGCTTCTCTCCATGCGCATGTCCAAACCTAATTCTTAAATTTTGCTTTGCGCAGAACTTAAACTATTTCATTCCCGGTTGGAAAATTGATGCTGAAGATCTTAAGCATGATGCGCTTGGACGCTACATGATGGAGATCATGGACAAGTCTGGCATCCTGCCCCTATTCACTAAGGGCCAGGCTTTCATCCTTCCATCCTACATAGACGAATTCTTCAGCAACGCAGAAGAAGTTGATCGCGTATACGACGACATCACAGTCCCCTGCCTCAAAAGCTCTATCCGTGGGATTTCTGTGACCATCAACTATGCGCATATCAGGCAGACAATGGGTCTTCCTGTGTGCAACAAGAAGATGCTACCTCAGGATGTGCAGGATAAAGTAGCTGAGAAGCTAATTAAGATTCCTACTCTGGTTGGCCAATACAACAACCATGATAGGAAAGAGTTTGGAGAATTAATGTTCCACCTCTGCACTTTGATTGGGGACACAATCAACTGCAAGAATGGAAACAAGTCTACTTTTATCAGCAAGCAGTGGATGTGCTGCGCTGCCATCTACAAGAAGATGCGTTTGAGTTGGGCTGAAATCATTTTTGAAGAGTTAGTACGTTGGGTGCGCGTATATAAGAAGAAGGCTGCTGATCCCAAGAGACCTCCAAAGTACATAATGCATTGCAGAATTCTAACTGCAATCTTCATGCGTTTCCCTTCTGTGCGCAAATTGGTGGATGAAGACCCCTCTATAAAAGTTGATGTGACTTCCACGCGCACTTATTCTCGCGTCTTCCTTATGAATTTTTGCCGTGAAGTCAACAATTATGATTACTGCATGTACTGGGCTGCGGACCCCATTGAGGTGTTTGAAGATATTCACCCTGATGATCAAGAGTCCCCTCCTGTCTCTAGTAGTGATGTATATGAGGCTTCTGCAACTGAATCAGAATCTGAGGAAGAATCATTCTTTGAGCCAGTCCCAAGCAAAGTGGGTGACAAAGAAAAAGGCAAGGGTTTGGCTGCTGATGAGCCTAAGCGCAAGAAAAAGAAGGCCAACAAATCAACTGTTGTGCCTGGTATATCGATCAAAGAGCCTTCTGCGCCTGCTATAAAGTGCAAGGCTACTTCTGATCTAGAGCCTCCCAAGAAAGCTAAAGCTCATGCGCCTGAAAAGAAGAAGGATGAGAAAAGGAAAGCAAAGGCTGTTGTGCCTGAGGAGAAGAAGAAGGAAAAGAAAAGGAAGGAAAAGGTCTCTAGAACCCTACTGGATGAGTCTGATGAAGACGTCCACGTAGAAGATGATGTTGCGCCCCCTCCACCTGTGCATAAGTCAACGCGTGCACCTTCTCCTCCTGCGCCCCAAGAAGATGAATTTGAAGGTGCTTTCAATGACCCTCTCTTAAGCCCTTCCAAATCCACTTGAACTTCAAAGGCTGCACCATCTCAGGGGGAGAAAGCCAAGGAGATACGCACAGATACTTCTTCTGAGGATAACATTCCTCTATCTGCTAAGAAGAGCACTCCTAAGGAACAGTCTACGCCAAAGCGCCGTATGGAGAAGATTGCTTCCAAGCGTCCCGTGACGGACTTATCTGATGATGGATCTGATTCTTCGCGCATCGAATTAAATGCGCGTGAAATTTCTAGGAAAGCAAGGCTGGAATCCATTGCGCAACGGAATGCTGCGCAGCAAGCCTCAACCATTTTCATTGATGGTGAAGGCTTTGCTTATGATGTGCCCGATCCCACTGTGGACCCTGATGCGCCTATTGTTGAAGATGGTGAAGACTCGAGTACTGAAGATTATGACGTCCATCTTTCTCCCATTCCTGCGCATCACTCTCCAGTTCATGCGCAAGAGACTCCTGCTGCTGCTGCAATTCCAGTTCAACCTACTGGGGCTTCTCACACTTCTCCAATCTTTCATGAAGTGCCTCCAGTTACTTCTCCCTCAGATCCTTCCAGTTCAGCAACTGACATGCGCCAAATCTTGGCCATGCTTCAAACTATCCAGGCAAATCAATTTGCTGCGCAAACCCAGCATTTCCAGGTGGTCACTGCGCAAGCCAAAATTCAAGAACAGCTGGATGCGCAGTCTGCAAGGCTAGATGCGCAAGCCAGTTTACTTCAAGCTATTGATTGTGCCATTAAGGGGGAGAGTTCAACAAAGGCAACTGGTTCTGCTGTTGCTGATACGCCGGCAACCAGTTCTGGAGCTGCGCATATGCCTCAACTTTATGAAGCGCTCCGCCATGACTTAGAGCATGGCTTTGGTATTATTACCACTGCGCTCTCAAAGATTCCCTCTATGCATGGTTTGTCTAAAGCTCTGAAAACTTTGGAAAATACTCTCTCAGAGGCAATCCAGATTGAAACAGCCAAAGTTATAAACACTATTGATAACTTTGCGCCCGGTGAATCCAGCTCCTCAACCGCCTCTTTTGATGCGCTTAAATATCATGCCACTCACTGCTTAGTTCAATTCAGTGATACATTCAATGGCGCAATGAACCAAGCTATGCTGGATATGCAAGCAAACCAAAATATGGTTCAAGTTGAGTTGACCAAAAATCTTGCGGATGCACAGAAAGAGATTCTGGACTCTATTGCTTCTGCTCAGCAATCTATGGCTAACCAATTTGGTTCCCTTGAGAATACTTTCAACAGAGTCTCTGAAGATCTTCAGAAAGATAATGATTTGATCGCTCCGGCATGAAGACCTATGTTAATCAGGCTGTGGAATACAACGCAAAGTTCCAAGCTCTCAAGATTGAGATAATAGACAAGATTACCAGTCTGCAGAACGATCTTAGAGAAGCAGTTTCTAGGATCAACATAGACTAGAAGTGTAATTCCTTTTGCTGCGCAAAAGTAAGTTTTTGATGCGCAATTTTTGTTTGCCTTTGATTTTTCTTCCTTTGTAAAACTTGTACCTGTAACTCTTATCTTTCAAGTTTTAATGAGAATAATGCATCATTGCGCCTTCATAAAACCCTGTTCAATTCAAACTTTTCGTTTGTGGAACATTGCATACTTTATAAACTTCATGCACATATTCATAACTGCTCATATTTCATTGCATGATGTTTAAACATTCAGTTTAAATGCATACTTAAAACTTAAACTCATAACATTTTGTATGCTCTGGATGATATTTCTGTCTTTCCTATATTGTAAGTTATTCGTTTGGATAGACTAGAAATCTATGACATTGACTAGTGTGTACATTGATTTGAGACATGATTTACCATTTTTCATTTCTATGGACATGTTATTATCAAGTACAATGAATTGCCTTTGTTATAGTAGGTAATGGCATCAATCATTTAGGGGGAGATTATTGGGTATGCTTATTATTTAACCCTCCTATATATGTTAGAATTGATTGATACCATCACCTAAGTTTATTTTAAGGACTTTAGGACCCTATGTAAGAAGTATTGTAACTTCAATTTTAGCTAAGTCCTGTCTATAGACTAGGCTTAATGTTTAGGGCTGAAGCTTTGGATTTGAGGTCTCATGAGCAAATGTCTAAGTGTGATGCGCATGACCTTCATGCGCAGCACCATCTGCGCATACCTATGCGCATGATTTTCATGCGCAGCGCAGATATACCTTAGTCAAATCTCTTATTTCTTGACCTCACATTTGTATAGCTTGGAAAGCGTTATGAAAAGCTACGCTTTTTGGAATGAGCCAAAGTGCTTATGTGTACATACGACAAAACAAGCACACTCAGCATACACGTTGATGGAGAGACGCGCCTCAGTTTGAAAATTCAAAATGAAGACAGATGTCATCCTTCTAGAAGAAGTTTGAAGTTTGTCCACTTGCTCTGTCTCCAACGGCTATAAAGGACACCTGCGCACGAATCACATTGTGACAGCACATCGTCCTTGCTGAAGCTCCCCAACGGCTATTTCTTGGAGCTCCACTATAAATAGCCAGCTCTTCCTCATTTTCCAAGCTGCTTGTGCTTATGCTTTCAAAGAGAAAGATTTGAAGATTTGAAGATTGCTTGCTCATTTCCAGAATTCCCAAGATCAACCTTCATACCTTCATACTCATCCAAGCCCAGATCCTAAATAGCCTTTGTATCACCAGAATTTCTTGTGCTCTCCATCTCATAGATTCAAAGAGCCCAGATTTCTGATTCACACACACACCTCTTAAAGTTCCGATCTCATCGATCATACTTCTAGAGAAACACCGGTTATTATCTAGGATTTTGTTCTTTCATAGATTATAGATCTTTGAGAAAGTTTTGTTCTACATCTTTGTATCTTGTAAACTCTCTCGTATAATAAGATCTTCATTAGAAATCCAAGACTAACCATCTTGGGAGAGGATGTAGACCTTTTCCCGATCGAACCTCTCCAAATAGCGTGTTTATTTATTGTGCTTTTCATTCTACATTTAAGCTTTACTTATATATTGTTTTGTTTGATCTTTGTAGATTGTCTTGCTTCGATAGAATTGTGTTTGTATACTTATTGCCTTAGTTCCATTTTGCGCCAATCTTTAAGCTAAACTTAGTGCGTGCGTATTTACACTTCTGTGCATTTTCCCTGTGCATAAGTGATTACTTTAAGTTTCCGCTGTACATTTCACACTCTTGTTGCGCGTTATACTTAGCAAAAATAAGACCTGTGCGCATTAGCCATTGTTTTGCAAAAGGGTTTGAAAAGAATTTTTATAACGCTATTCACCCCCCCCCCTCTAGCATTTTCCATACTCTTGTTGCCTTTTTAGGACCAACAACCTTAAACTGGGACGGAGGAAGTAATATTATTAAATTATTTTGTGAAAAAAGACTCTTATACTTCAATCATAAGAGGAGAATTGGTCTTATACATTAAGTATATAGGAGTCTGACCAAGATTTAACCAAATAATATTATTTTTAAATCTTGAAAATGAAAAAAAGTTTTTTTTTTTAAAAAAAACATGACTCTTGTACATTAGTTATAAGAGTTTGACTGAGATTTGACCAAATAATAGTATTTTTCTTAAAATGGAAAAAAGTGAAAATTTGACTCTTTTATGTCACTTATAAGAGGGCAGTTCAGTCTTTTTGCAAGCGAAAGGTCCCGTTGGTATTATTGATTTGTTGGGTCTTTATTTAAAAAATAAGTTGGTACTGAAGGGCCATAGAGTCCAAAGCCTTTATAAAAATGCAACTTCGTATCTTAAAAACATGTTTTTTTTATGAGAATTAGAAAAAATGCATTTTCCCAAAATTTTGCACTCCAATTTAGGATGAAATTAGAGATGATGGGATGGGGGTTAGGCAAGAAGGGATGGGTGGTAGTGGTTGGTTGGGGGGGGGGGGGGTATGTTGAACATGAATGGGTGGATTTTAGGTGAGAGAGTTGAATGAATGGCATTTACAATGTCATGTTTTGCTCTTTAGGAAACATGGTCATGCACGCTTTTGAATAACATCATGATAGTTTGTTGTAAGCTATTTTGAGACGAGAGTTTTGATATAGACGGAATATATGATACTTGGAAAGACTGACAATACTAACAGTAAATTATTAAAACTTAAAGTTTTAACTCGCCTAACATTGGCAATTTAACTAATGTATGGGTAGCAAAGTTATATAATCGATTTTTTCTATCACTGAAAAAATAAATCACAGGAATTTGTGAAATTAGACAAACTAAGTTATTTTTCTTCATGGTATTTTCGGGTGCGACCTTTTCTCTTTACCTTTTGTTTGGGGTGAAAAATCTCACATAGATCTACATCCTGGAAATAACGACTTGACTCTACATGTTGACATCCTGAAGTTACATCTTACATCTTGACTCTACATGTTGACTCTGTGTGTGTTGGTGCCCTAGGCACGTTTGTTAAACGTTGTATAAGTTATCATTTTATTCATGATGATAAAAAGATAATAAGATTATTATTGTTGCTCATGTTTCCTTATAATAATCTTTGTCCCTAGAGCTTGTTAATCACTAGTATAAAGGCTAAATGATCATGGGATGATCATGTTAGATTTATAGGTACTTGTTTGGAACAAGGTACTGGACATGACCCGCTGTATGAGATTTATGTCATGGTCTATGTCATATATAAATCTCATATTAGTTATGTCATTTGAATCCTTAGACATGAAGTTATTATAGTCTTCCATTTGATGAAGATTATGTTTGACATATTCAAACGCTGCCTTAACACGGTAGTTATAAAGGGTATGATTGGCATAATCAGATTCACGTAGGGAAGAATAATAAGCTAATTGGATTTTTCCTTCTTCGGAGAGATGTCAAGCTTGGGCCCCTCGAAGGAATGATGTTGGTGAAATGTTTGGCCAAACTCAAATGGATTGATTGGATCAATGTCATTTGGATTATCAACATATTCGGAATCGAGAAAGTATTGAACAATACAAGTTGACTTATTGACCATGACTTATGTTCAATGACATCGTGGACAAAGGGATTGTGACATATTCTTAAAGGAATGCGAACTTGTATCTAGTTATACTATTTGGGTAGGTATGACGGTTTGCTAGAACCTAATCATATCTTATGGTTTCATGTTTGAACCCATTGCCAACTTAGTGTAATCCTAGAGGGTCACACACGATAGAACGAATCTTAAATAAGGACTATATCGGAATATTGAGTCGAAGGACTTTGGAGGAATTTGGAAATTAGGGAAATCTGGGGCAGGTGTGCGACCGCACAAAAGGGTTTGGGCGGCTGTACAACTTGGCTCAAAAAGTACCAGAACCTTCCAGATAGATGTGCGGCCGCACAGGTTGTTTTGGGCGACCGCACACCATGTCGGGACTGGTTTCCTGATTTGATTTGGAAAAGAATTTTGGACGGGTTTAGACACAAGTTTCCTATTTGGAATAGGTCTAACTTGTATATAAACAGCAAAATTCGGCCAGAATCAAAGCTAATGATTTTGTGCAAATCTCAAAGAGTTTGAGAGAGGTTTTATTTTGTTCTAAGACATCCTAGATTGAAGAACAAAATAATACACAAATAAAATTCCATATAGTTCATATTAATTGTGAAAACGTGTTTCACAATTTTGGTCTAGCAACCAAGATCAAGTGTTCTTGATATTCGTTCGTGGTGTGGATACCGCTAGAGGGTGAAACTTATCATCTCAAAGTTCGTGATTCTTACTATGTTCGTGATCAAGGTTTCAAGACTCCATCGAATTCAAGGTTGCAAAAATCAAAGGCATCAAAGGTTAGTATTCTAGTATTCATCATATAGTATTTGACTTAATCATATGAATGGATCTATGGGCTTTGGGTTTCATTAAATTTAAATGCTTAATTCCGCTGCGCATGTTACTCCGAAACCCAACAGTGGTATCAGAGCCCCGTTCATGTTGATTATTTCAATACTTAGATCATGTTGTGTGTATATAAATTGTTTATATGCCTAGCATGATATGAATATTGGATTATATGATGTTTATGTGTTATATGATTCTATGTGGTTTATTGTTTTACAACTTTAATCGCACTATTGAATCGCACTAAAAATTATGTTGGATTCTGAATTGTTTGATTATTAATTTTTGATTGGATCAAAGTTTTAATAATCGTGGAAAAACAATTTTGAGACAAATTTTCGAACTGAAAATCATTCTGATGCTACTGTGCGACCGTACAGAAAAACATGGGCGACCGCACAGTCTTTCTTGGGCGGCCGCACAGTGATGGTCATAAGCTGGAATTTTGAGGTAGGTCCGACCGGACCAAAGTAAGGACCCGGCCGGACCTTCTGGTCTGGGCTGGGGTTCTTTTTGGGTCGCGGGGTGGATTTAGTTGGTTTGAATTCCTATTTGTTTTAGTCGTTTGATTCTGAGATTGATTCAAGGTTTGGATGGCTAATCTACGTTTATCGAGATTGTGTTTCCCAAACTTGATTGCAATCAAAGTTTCAAAGATAAAACGAAATTAGAATTATGAAGAGTTCATAATTGCTAAAATTGAGAAACAAAGTTCTTGATTCAATGATTGGAGATCCATGTGGAATTGTGAATGCAATTGGCCTACGTTCATTGAGACCACCTATTGCTTAGTTTCGACCACATGGACTACTTTCTTGGTTTCTTGAATTTGTGCGGAATTGTGGTTGCCAATGGCTTAGTTCGGCCGCACTTCTTGTTGTCTTGATTTGGAGATGATAACCAAAGTTCAAATAGTCTCATCCTCATAATCATAGAGAAACTAATGACACATAAATATTATGTTTAAATTAATGATTATTAATTTAATTGGCTAAACTTGATGCGTAACATGTTTATATTATGTGCTCATAAATGTGTTGTATGCTATATGTGATGAACCTTCAAAGAAAGTTTTAAGTTCTTTTTGACATGCCATGATTAAAACACTTGTTTATACATGGGTGATTTTGATGTGGGTTCGCCTCCGCGAGGTGCATTAATTTTATTCATGTATGAGCAAGATGAGGTTCATTAATTCAATGTGGGCTTGCCTCCGCAAGGTGCATTAAATTGAATGGTTCCTATACGTTTAAAATGGTTGGACTTAATTAGGCGTCAAAACAGTTTTGGGCCTAGGCAAAGATGAGATTAAACATGCTTTTGAAATTGGATCCCTAAGAATCATATTGGATATGATTGACAAGAAATTGTCTACCTAATTAATTTGATTTTGAGCGGTGCGCCAAAGCGTACTTGAAATTAAACTAAAGTTGGATCTTAGCCCAATTTAAAAGAATTTCAGAAAAAGGATCTAAGAGTCATATTAGATATGATTGACAGGGTTGTCTACCTAATTAATTTGGTTTTGTGTAATCCGTCATAGCGGACTTGAAATCAAATTAAAGTTGGATCTTAGCCCATTTAAATTATATTATACATTGGATGTATAAGAAAGTTATATAACTTAGTGGGAGTATTTTTGAAAAATACATTATTTATCTCTTTAATGAGATTGGTACTTGTAAAATTTTGGAAATTTTACATAAGTTGTAGATGATAACTAAAATCATTGCGATTAATCCTTGATAAGGATATGCTTCAAAAGAATGGTACAAACTTCATGTATTGGATCCTGAGCCTAAGAATGGTTCTAAGGCAAGAAGATGGGTTGTACATTCTTGATGGGCCTATTCCTAAAGAACCTAATGCTGGAGTAGACAATCACAAGAATCATGAGTATGATTCTAGGAATGTGAGTTATCTTATGCTCACGATTATGTGCTCTTAAACTCCAACAAAGTTTGGAACTTGTGGAAGCCTATTAAATAGGCGTGGAGTTGAGTTACATGTTTCAAAGAGCAATCTAAGCAAGAGAGATATAAAATCATTGTTGCATTCACTCATTGCAAATGAGTAAAGGGCAAAGAATGGAACCTCACATGCTTAAGATAAAGGCTACGTAGAGCATCTTGAGAAACTTGGTTGTCCAATTGGATTGGAGCAAGCCACGGATCTCATTCTTGATTCATTGTTCAAATGTTATGATCACTTAGTGATGAACTATGACATGCTTAGAATGAATAAGAATCTCTTCGAATTGCATTAACATGCTGAAAAACTGCGAAGATGAAGATATTGGAGAATGGTTCTCCAATGCTCATGGTTCATGATGGAAAGAGGCCAAGTGCCAAAGAAGAGGTAAGACAAGGGTTGTCAAACCTAAAGGACATAATTGATGCAATTTGGTAAAGTGGCAACTGGATTGACCATTTAAAATTGTAGTCAAAAGGTAAGACAAGAGTTGTCAAACCTAAAGGAAATAATTGTGGTTAAAATTATAACTCTAATTGATGCAATTTGGTAAAGTGGCAATTGGATTGATCATCTAAAATTGTAGTCAAAATTCTGGACGATCAATAAAAGGACTGGTAGTGGGACTACCACTTGAGAATTTTATGTTATAAATTATTCTTTCTAAATTTAATTATTGGGTATTGGATACCAGAATAATTAGTAAGATTAAAGACTACTTATAGTAAAGTTTTATCTACAAACGGTAATGATGCAATGGTTGCAACATTGTTCGTAGAACACTTGTAAAGTGACTTTACTGATGAAGTAGAAAAACATTATTTTGTTATAAGATAATGAAGGATATTAATTTCTTATTTGGAATAAGAAAAGTGCTTTATTTATTATGATTTACTTCACTATGTTATCATATAAATAAATCTTATATCCTAAATCTTGAAGAACAAAGTAATAAAGGCTATAACATAAATAATTAAAATTCTTTATGCATTGTTGTTTTGATCAAATAAATGATAAATGCATATCTAAAATTCTATGGCAAGGAGTTTTAAGTCATATGATTTGGAATCACATGATTTATGCAAATCTTATTTACTTGGACCAAGACATCTTTTATTATGATTGGTAAAAGGCTAATATCTTACTTGACCTAATACATGTCGATGTATATGGTGCATTAAGTAGCAATGCTCAAAGAGAAGTTTGGTTATACTTGGTAAAACTATTCAAAGATTCTGACTCGATCGTGATGATGAATAATTGAACCGAGATTTTGATAGTTATCATTAAGGTTGTGAAATAGTTTCACAATAAACTCCACTAAGAACACCATTTGGAATGATGTCTCTACATGGAGGTATTGAACCTTATTGGATATGGTTCATAAGATGATAAAATCAAAATTGATCTTCCATTATTTGTTTTGGGGTTATGTATTATAAACTGCTATAACTACACTAATTTGAGTTCCATCAAAAGAGGTTAAATGATGAAAGAAAACTCGGTTTGTCTTTCGTAAAGATTTAAGATGGTGAGACCTTTTGGAAATGAGCTGTCTGGGACACACTCACATTTAAATCTAATAAATATACTTTCATGGGATATCCTAAGGAAACTTGAGGATAATAATTTTACTCATAAGAAACAAATGGTTTGTTGATTATGATGATACTTTTCTAGATAAATGGTTTATCTCTAAAAGAATCAGTGGGAGTAAAACATATCTCGAATGGTTCGAGACCCACAAAATAGTATTTAACCTATGATGGAAGTTGAACAAGTTTTCACAAGGGGTTGTGAAAATCCGTTCAAGATATACAAGTACTTGCACACATGATAAAATACAATCTATTAGAAGAAATATTGGATATTTCGAAATAAAAAGTATTGAGGTAAAGTTCATTTAGAATGAAGTATTTACCACCTATCAAAGATGCAATATCAACTCCACATTTAGATTAATGGCTTGGAGTCATAAAATCTAAAAGGCAATTCATGTATAATAATCAAGTTTGGAACTTGATCATTCTAACCTAAGGTGTAAAAACCAAAGGAGATGAATGACTTTTCTTGGAGAAAAACTTACATGGGTGGCAAGAAACTTATTAGAATCTTCATAATCACATGTTCATATTTGGAATATGAAATTTGAAAAAATGATGTCAAAACAAGCGTTCCTCAACGGGAACTCACTTAAGGATGTATTGGATACAACCTAAAAGTTTTGATAGTCAAGAAAATTATAAAAAGGTATGAAAGTTGCGAAGATTCATTGGATGGATTGAAGCAAGCTTTTGGGAGTTGGAATCTCCGTTTTGATAAGTCATAGAGTTTGGCTTGATCAAGAACGAAGATGAATCTTGTATATACAAGAAGATTAGTGGGAGCATGGTGCTATTCCTTATCTAATATGTGGATGACATATTACTCATTGGAAACGACATTCTTACACTTTAATCTGTAAAGATTTGGTTAAAAAAGTGTTTCGCAATGAACAATATGGATGAAGCCGCATAAGTCATTGGCATTAAGATCTATAGATATAGATCAAGGAAGCTAAATGGTTTAAAGCCAATGTACATGCATTGACAAAGTCATAAGAAGATTCCGCAAGGAAAATTCTAAGAAAGGACATTTGTCAGTGTTACATGGAGTTTCTCTAAGCAAGACTCAATGTCCTAAAGACAAAAGATGAGCATGAGAAAATGAATGAGATGCCATTTGCTTCGGCAATTAGATCCATGATGCCATGATAAGTACTAAGCCGGATATATCTAATGCTTGGAGCATGACGAGTAGATATCAATCCGACACCAGTGAGATTCACTGGATGGCTATGAGAGCGATTCTTAAAGTACTTTAGAAGAACTAAAGATTCGTTTATGATCTATGAAGGTATGGAAGATGATTTCGGATGCATGCTTCCAAACCAACAAAGATGATAATAGATCGCAATCAGGTTTTGTGCATATGTAAAATAGTGGAACTGTAAGTTGGAATGGTTCCAAGCAGAGTACAGTCACTAATTCTACAACTAAAACTAATATATTGCTGCATTGGATGCTGCGATGGAAACTGTTTGGATTAAGAAGTTCATTGGAGAACTTGAGATGGTTCCTAGTATTGCTAATCCAATAGACCTTATTAGTAACAATAGTGGTGCTATTGAATCAAGCAAAGGAACCAAGAGCACATCCCAAATCCAAACACATACTTAGGCGTTTTCTAATCGTTCGAGAAATCGTTGATAAGAGAGACGTAAATATATGCAAAGTACCAAGTAATGATAACGTTGCGGACACGCTAACAAAGGAACTTCCACAAGCTAAACATGATGGTCATGTTGGGTCCATGGGTATTGGATACCTAGAGATTGGGCCTAGGGCAAGTGGGAGATTGTTGGTGTTGGTGCCCTAGGCACGTTTGTTAAACGTTGTATAAGTTATCATTTTATTCATGATGATAAAGAGATAATGAGATTATTATTGTTGCTCATGTTTGCTTATAATAATCTTTGTCCCTAGAGCTTGTTAATCACTAGTATAAAGGCTAAATGATCATGG
Source organism: Campanula takesimana (assembly GCA_026119855.1). Taxonomy (NCBI): domain Eukaryota; kingdom Viridiplantae; phylum Streptophyta; class Magnoliopsida; order Asterales; family Campanulaceae; genus Campanula; species Campanula takesimana. Next base: position 352,451 of record JAOWBW010000750.1, on the reverse strand, counting down.
GATGATCATGTTAGATTTATAGGTACTTGTTTGGAACAAGGTACTGGACATGACCCGCTGTATGAGATTTATGTCATGGTCTATGTCATATATAAATCTCATATTAGTTATGTCATTTGAATCCTTAGAGATGAAGTTATTATAGTCTTCCACTTGATGAAGATTATGTTTGACATATTCAAACGCTGCCTTAACACGGTAGTTATAAAGGGTATGATTGGCATAATCGGATTCACGTAGGGAAGAATACTAAGCTAATTGGATTTGTCCTTCTTCGGAGAGATGTCAAGCTTGGGCCCCTCGAAGGAATGATGTTGGTGAAATGTTTGGCCAAACTCAAATGGATTGATTGGATCAATGTCATTTGGATTATCAACATATTCGGAATCGAGAAAGTATTGAACAATACAAGTTGACTTATTGACCATGACTTGTGTTCAATGACATCGTGGACAAAGGGATTGTGACATATTCTTAAAGGAATGCGAACTTGTATCTAGTTATACTATTTGGGTAGGTATGACGGTTTGCTAGAACCTAATCATATCTTATGGTTTCATGTTTGAACCCATTGCCAACTTAGTGTAATCCTAGAGGGTCACACACGATAGAACGAATCTTAAATAAGGACTATATCGGAATATTGAGTCGAAGGACTTTGGAGGAATTTGGAAATTAGGGAAATCTGGGGCAGGTGTGCGACCGCACAAAAGGGTTTGGGCGGCCGCACAACTTGGCTCAAAAAGTACCAGAACCTTCCAGATAGATTTTGGGCGACCGCACACCATGTCGGGACTGGTTTCCTGATTTGATTTGGAAAAGAATTTTGGACGGGTTTAGACACAAGTTTCCTATTTGGAATAGGTCTAACTTGTATATAAACAGCAAAATTCGGCCAGAATCAAAGCTAATGCTTTTGTGCAAATCTCAAAGAGTTTGAGAGAGGTTTTATTTTGTTCTAAGACATCCTAGATTGAAGAACAAAATAATACACAAATAAAATTCCATATAGTTCATATTAATTGTGAAAACGTGTTTCACAATTTTGGTCTAGCAACCAAGATCAAGTGTTCTTGATATTCGTTCGTGGTGTGGATATCGCTAGTGGGTGAAACTTATCATCTTCAAAGTTCGTGATTCTTACTATGTTCGTGATCAAGGTTTCAAGCCTCCATCGAATTCAAGGTTGCAAAAATCAAAGGCATCAAGGGTTAGTATTCTAGTATTCATCATATAGTATTTGACTTAATCATATGAATGGATCTATGGGCTTTGTGTTTCATTAAATTTAAATGCTTAATTCCCCGAAACCCAACAGACTCAATATGTTGACATGTTGAATTTACATGTTGACTTTACATCCTGACGTGACAAACCTGAGCCGACGACTTGAACACAGTTAACAGATCCTATTTTTTAGCTTAAAGCCATCAGCCTGTTCCAGCATCCTGCATCCTGACATCAGCAACTTGATTAATCACACGTTTGTTTTGCAGGGTTACCTCTTCCTATTTTTCAGGTAACTCTTACGAAAATTGTGGAGCATGAGCAATAACGATTGTGACCTAATTGAAGACCTAGTCAATGAAGGAGTCTAGGTGATCTACTTCAAACGTGGATAACTCTCAACAAACTTCCCGAGAATTGTGGCTCTACTACTTAGTTTACGATAGGGATGGCCAAAACCGGTTCCGGGCCCGGTTCCGGTTTAGAACCGCCGGTTCCGGTTCGCAATATATGTGACCCTGAACCGGCCCGCGCTTACCCCGGTTCCGGTTCCGGTTGGCACAATCCGGTTCCGGTTAGGCTCCAGTTCCGGTACGGTTCCGGTCCCTCCCTTTAAAATTATTAAAAAACAAGGGATTTTCGGTACGGTTCCGGTTCCGGTCCGGTTCGCCATTTATGTGACCCTGAACCGGCCCGGATGCCTTGCGGTTCCGGTTTGTCCGGTTCCGGTTTCCTCCCCGGTTTGCTCCGGTTCCGGGCTTTTCCGGTCCGGTTTTACGGTTCCGGTCCGGTTTGGCCATCCCTAGTTTACGATCTCTCATCTTAGTATAAATAGTTCACACCAATTATGTCACACACACTTTTCACATACTCACATCTGATACTCTCTTTTTCTCTGTATCTTCCACTCATTCATTGTACCTCCACAAAAGCTTAATAAAATTCCATCATTCGAGGTTTTATGCCGGCGAACAATTTGTTCAAGGGCTTTCCTCGTTAAATCCTTTGTTCATACATCTTGAATTTCAAAGTTCTTTATTCCATTGTACCCTACTTCTTTATATTTGTCCAATTGTTGAAAATTGGCCAAAACAATTCGGCGCCGTCTGTGGGAACTTTGGTCTTTTAGATTGTTAAGGTATTCAAGATGAACAATTCAACAACCTTTCAGATTACATCTGGAATTTCAGTTGCAAGTGGGGGCAGATCAGCAATGGGGTCACCTGAAATCCCTTTGGACATCGCTTCCAACTTGACTGCCATGATGCGTGACGTGAGGAATCAGATTCAACTGCAGAATGATACTTCTACTATGCTGATGAATCAAGTCTCTAGGTTGCAGCTTGAGGTGACTACTCTGCAAGGTGGAACATCGGCGGCACAGCAAACCAGCTTCCCTAGCATCTTCCAGTCTGCTGCTCCAAATGTGCCCTCTGACCCATTCTCTCCATACCAACCTAGAAGGCTTGCTTTTGGAAGTGATGCTGCATGATCATCTGGATTTGGTGGATTCACACTAGCTGCCAACCTGACCACCAATAGCACGATCATCCATCCTGAAACTGTTACTCCAACCTCAATAACATTTGTTACGCCAACTACGGTGGCAACAGGGAGTCTTAACCCTCAGTTTGATTTTAATTATCTCAATAATTATCAATTCGCTGCTGCTAACAATGATGCAGGTAACCTACTTAGCAGACAAATGCAGGAGCTAAAGGAACTAGTTATGAGTGTGCCAGGGTTGACTCTGCCATACAACCAGTCTTCTCCAACATGTTATAATAAGTCCCGCTTCACTCCAGCCATAGCCAACGTGGTCATACCAAAGAAGTTCAGTCCACCCCACATGAAGTAGTATGATGGGACAACTGATCCAGCGGAGCATGTTGCATTATATCAGGAGAAGATGGATGTAGTCCATATTCCACCCCAGTACAAGGAAGCTTGCTTTTGCAGGGGTTTTGGTTCAACTCTTACAGGGGCAGCTTTGAGATGGCTAATCAACCAGCCTTTGGGTTCTATCGGATCATATGCTCAACTAATCAACATGCTTACTAATCAGTTTTCATGCAACAGGATGATTGAGAAGCTGACAAGTGATCTTTACAAGGTAGTCCAGCAAACTGATGAACTTCTTAAGGATTACCTGACCAGGTTCAACAGAGAAGCAGTAGATATCCCCAACTTGGACACTGCTACAACAATTGATGCATTCAGGATGGGACTTAAGAAGGACTCGCCATATTATGATGACTTAGTCATGACACCATGCAAGAGGCTGGATGAAATCAGAACCAGAGCATCTAGATTCATCAGGTTGGAAGAAGATAGGCTCATGCAGGATTATTAATCAATAGGTTGGAAAGGGGGCATGCTGGATGTCAACTATAGATGGTACCAGAATTCCTAGAAGTTAGAATGCAGCGCATCTCAAGCTGTACTTCATGTAAGTTATAGCTTGTCAACTTAATTCAGAAAATCAGGTATGCATTAATATTGCTTTATTTCAATTATGTTGTTTCAATTTGATTTATCTTCATCAAACGCCTACTGACTTAAGCATCGGAGGGGTGTTAGCCAAGCTAACACCAAACTCTAACATGTTTCTACTTTGCGAGGAAGCTCAAAGTCTCAATTCAGGTCAAGATGTTTACATGTTGATCCAAGTTTTCCAGATGTTACATGTTGATCCAAGATATTACATGTTGATCAAAATATTCAAAGATGTTCACATGCGTCAGAATTCAAGGCCAACAGGCAAAATCAAAGTACAATTCCATCCAAGGTATAAGGTTTTACACCTTTCAAAGGTTTAAAGGTTTTACACCTTTCAAAGGTTTAAAGGTTTACACCTTTCTCATGTGTTTAAGGTTTCTACACCTTCGCCCGTGCACACGATTTTCATGTTTTAGTTAAGTTGTAGGTGGGCCAATGTGTCATGTACATATTGATTACCTTCTTGCACTTGGCTAAAATTATGAACTCAAGTTGAAATCACTGGTTGTAGCATATACATGTTACCAAACGAACACAGGGTTTAAAAGATAAACATCTTTTCATTTTTTCATGATGATTCCCAACTTGTAACATCAACATGTTACCAACCATTCTTTACATCGCTACTATTCAATTGTTCCAAAATTATTCTAAGTTGTAACATCAACATGTTACCCTTAGAATCCTAACCGTACGACTCATCTATTATCAAAATACCAAAAATGATCAAACACACTGATCCTAAAACGGGAAACATTCATAAGTTTTAACCATGCTATCACAAGACATGGTTCAAACAAAATTACAACCTAACATGTCCAAACAGACATGTTGCAAACAAATAAAAATTATCTTTAAGACAATCGCCAAAATATCCTATTCTTCGTCTCTCTCTCTCTTTGTTTTTTTTTTTTTTTTGCAGGATCAATTGCATCTTGGAGCTTACATTACCTACATCAACTGTTATGGAAATTTCTTGAATTTCTATGTTCACACAATTCAAAAAATTTGGGGGCAATTGTTTGGGGTGAAAAATCTCACATCACTATATCTACATCCTGGAAATAATGACTTGACTCTACATGTTGATATCCTGAAGTTACATCTTACATCTTGACTCTACATGTTGACTCAACATGTTGACATGTTGAATTTACATGTTGACTTTACATCCTGACGTGACAAACCTGAGCCGACGACTTGAACACAGTTAACAGATCCTATTTTTTAGCTTAAAGCCATCAGCCTGTTCCAGCATCCTGCATCCTGACATCAGCAACTTGATTAATCACACGTTTGTTTTGCAGGGTAACCTCTTCCTATTTTTCAGGTAACTCTTACGAAAATTGTGGAGCATGATCAATAACGATTGTGACCTAATTGAAGACCTAGTCAATGAAGGAGTCTAGGTGATCTACTTCAAACGTGGATTACTCTCAACAAACTTCCCGAGAATTGTGGCTCTACTACTTAGTTTACGATCTCTCATCTTAGTATAAATAGTTCACTTCACACCAATTATGTAACACACACTTTTCACACTCACGTCTGATACTCTCTTTTTCTCTGTATCTTCCACTCATTCATTGTACCTCCACAAAAGCTTAATAAAATTCCATCATTCGAGGTTTTATGCCGGCGAACAAGTTGTTCAAGGGCTTTCCTCGTTAAATCTTTTGTTCATACATCTTGAATTTCAAAGTTCTTTACTCCATTGTACCCTACTTTTTTATATTTGTCCAATTGTTGAAAATTGGCCAAAACACCTTTCATTTTTCTTGTTCGGTTTCTTTTTCCATACATGATACAACCAACAATGCTTAAAATAACATCACGACCGTTGTAATCTTTAAAATATATCACTTTTTAGCTTTTATTTTAGGACGAAATACTAGTCACTTAACGATAAGCTGCCATCTCCGCAAAAGAATTAAACTGTACGACTGGTTTACACTTTTGAGTTTTGAATGACCACGATGTCATATATATAGAGAGAGAGAAGATTGTACTACATTACTTGTTTAGTGCAGGAATAGAGAGCAACAAGGAGAATAGATGAAAACTGAAATAACCCAATGATCGAGAATTAACCTTGCACTCTTGTGCATCAAATCAAAAGACTCACTCATCTTTTATCATCTCACATAATCTACTCTACTCTACTCTACAACAAGAAAAAACGCTAATAAACACTCAGGCTGTTGCAGCTATCTTCGCCTGTCCTTCTAAACCATACATAATCTTCGTTGGCACACCACATATAACAAACCCGTTGGGTTGGGAAGGTAATTACATTTGACTTTTTATGGTCATCACAAATAAACTTTGACCAAACAATTTAATCATCCCAATAAAATTCTAAAAATTATAATTTCAATTTTTCTCTAGGATGATTAGATAGATTGACATTAACATTCGGTGAAAATTCACTTGCGCTGACCGTAAAATAAAAAATGCCAAATGTGACTACCTTTCCTTTCTGGGACGGAGGGAGTAGTGTGGAAGAAGAGATTTCTACAGCTTACAGATAGATTCATTTGAGGGAGGGAGAGGCTATGCTGCCAACTGCTGCAACTGATGGACAACATGTGACATTCTTGGACGCATAGAGGGTACATGTTGTGTGCACGAGTACACCAGGTCAACCACCTTTTGAATCACTCCAGCTTCAGGAATTTGAGATGATGAAGTGGAAGATGATGAAGTTATCAGAGGGTCCAAAAGTTCTAGGTAGCGGTGAGCCTGAACAAGAGGGGTTGCCCACTCAAATATACTCTGCCAACCCACTGAATCAACACCTTGTGTAGCTGGTCTACGCCCACTAACAATCTCCAGCAGAAGCACTCCAAAGCTGTAGACATCGCTCTTTGTAGTGAGCTCGTTTCTATAGACAAATTCTGGGGCCAGGTATCCGTGGGTCCCACCAGCCATCACTGTCCTTCCATGCATTACTTCCCAGGGTACAAACTTTGAGAGGCCCACACCCATTAGATGGGCACAGAAATCTTCATCAAGAAGTACGTTGCTGGCACGGATATCACGATGCACAACTTGTGGCTTCACCTTGTCATGGAGGAACCTGTTATCATTCAATGGTTAAATGTAAAAGGCCACTTATTCACAAACACAACTTTTAATAATAGGTAGTTGACACGGAGACTATTTAGTAACAACATATTATTACAGGCAACGAGGAGAAAGATTGTGGAGATGGATCATTTTGTCCATCATGTACCAGGAATAGCTAAATTAGTAGGGGTAGTCAATTTTCAAGTTGTAACAAGATTGGTTGAATGAACCAAAAAGTTAAAAGGCATCAGATTTGGCTTTGACTGATTGAGAAAGAACATAGTCATGTCATGTCCAGTTTTTCATTTAAAAAAAATAAAATTATGATAGGGCCACTTCTCATAAACTGAACTGGAATAAGAAAAATCATTTAAAAACAGACAAGGACAAACCAGATATATTAAATTCACAGAGTAAATAGAAATACAAAAAGAAAGAGAAGCAAGATACAATTGTATAGTGAAACGGTCACGGCAAAGTAATTTTCAACAGTCAATACAACTGAGACAGTTGAGGTTTTTACTAATAATGAGAAGGTCTGGGTATAACTTTACTCCTAATGGATGATGCATTCTTAGGCGGATCATGAGAAACGAGTCACAAACACCAACAAACTTGGGCTGCTAGAAAGAATCATATCAAAGGATAATAGAAATGAATGTTTGCATAAATGATGAGGATCATTCGTAGGGATGGCAACGGGACGGGTTCGGGACCGGTTTAGCATTTCCCAAACCCGCCCCTACTCAAAAGTGTCAAAACCCGGACCTACCCCCGCCTTGGCCCGGATAAGCCAAAACTCGAACCCGCCCCGCCACGACCCGTTTACTATATAACATTAAAGTTGCTATTTTATGATACAATGCCAATTTTTTTCTTTAATTTTTTCCTTTGGTGCATAAAGAAACTATAATATAGTATAAAAATTAAAAAAAAATCATTGAATCATTATATATATAGGAGTATTATATAATATTATTAATACTTAGAAAAATATCAAACAAAAAAACTACTCCCTCCGTCCCAAAATGATCTTCACGCTTTTTTCGATGTTACTACGAAGGAACTTTGAGCAATGGTTTTAGGTTGATTTAATAATCCTAATGAAAATCTAAAACTTGTTAGTGATAGTATTGTTGATGGTGTGTCAATAACAAGTTTTACATTTTCGTTAGGATAATTAAATCAACCTAATATCATTTCTCAAAGTTCTTTCGTAGTAACGTCGAAAAAAGTATGAAGATCATTTTGGGACGGAGGGAGTATATATTAGGCGGAGTGGGGCAAATGGGGCGGGTTCAATGATATCCCAAACCCGACGGGTTTAAAAAAAAAAAAAAAAAACCTTACCAAATCCTTCCCATTAGGGGCGGGTCAATGCGGGTTTGGGACGGCTTCGGGATTTTCGCCATCCCTAACCATTCAGGAATAGACTACGGCAACATGACAAAGAGATCAGTTCCCTTCCAAAGGATTTTCCTTAGATAATTAGAGCATTAACAAGTAGAAAATAAATAAATAGTACTGCCTCTGTCCCATAATAAATGTCACACTTTTCTTTTTTGTATGTCCCAAAATAAATGTCACGACTCCAAATAAGGAAATAGTTTTAATGCAACTTTACCATTGTACAAGCCATGAATAAACAAGTAAACCGCATTCCTTATAAACTTTGATAAGTCAAATGCGACATTTATTAGTGGACAGCGGGAGTAATATATTTACGCTTAAAAAAAAAAGTTGAGGATAATTTACTTACGCAATTCCCTGTGCAAGAGTTGTTGCGACCTTCATTCTCATGGCCCAGTCCAAACTCCTGCCACCCATCGGAATATGGTGTAACCATCTATCCAACGGTCCATGTACTATAAACTCATACACAATGTAACGGTCACCATGATCATAGCAACAACCTTTCACCGCCACCAAATTTGGATGGCAAAGCCTTGCAACCCTTCTAATCTCAGAATAGAATTCCTTTTTCCTCTGAAAACCAGACCTCTTCAACCTTTTCACTGCCACCCTTGTTCCATCAGGTAGAATCCCACTATATGTACCCCCTGTTTTGGCATCCCCAAGAAGACGGTTTCCCTCACTAAAATTCTTTGTAATTGACCTCAGTTCCTCACGAGTAAATACTTTCCATAATGGGGAAACTAATGCTAATTCTGCTGGATTAGATAGTTTACGAGATCTTTTAGACCTCTTGCTCTGCTTGTATACAAGAAGCCAAATCACGACAGCAAACGTAGTACATAGAATCAACCCGCTAACGACAGCAAGGATAATAAGATATTCCCTGTGGCAGTGCATACGGTAACACTTCTTCTCTGGTGAAAGGGGAAAAAGAACACAGTTGTTAAACAAGGTCAAAGTTTACATTAAGGAGCTATAATGAAAAATATTTTGAAGGTGAATATCACTACAGACTAGTAAACTCAAAAATCCAAAATGCCGAAAGAAAAGGAATTTTTTTGGAAAACAAGATACAGAAAAAAAAGATTTATGGCACTTGATAATTAAGTTGCACGGTAATGAATGTCAAACCTATAACGAGCATGCAGATAAAGGCACGAGAGGTGTTGCATCTCTCACCCACCAGAGACGTATTATTTCTATTGGTCACCATAGTACATAGAGAAATGGAACCATCAATGTTGGAGCAAGATGAATTGGTGCATCTTGAATTAAAATTAGATGTCTCCGCATGAATAATAGTTCCATTCCAGTTTGATGTATTGTCAGACCATTTCCAATCCAGATCAATTCCAGTGTTCATGCTTCTACCTCCAACCCAACATCCATCACTAGCATTTTTGTCACTAGACAGTTTCTGAATAACGCTTAGCTCTTGAAATGTCGTCAATGCTGCCAGGTGTCCACTATATCCTTGACAGGTAGTCTCTGAATCATTCCATGACTGAGAGCTTCCTATATATCCAAAGCATTTTGTCTTCATTGCCCCCATAACCCAACCAGAAGGACATGCTGCTTTCAACAATGAAAAAGTGGAGGTCTGAAATATATTAGATAAAATCTCTACAACAAAGTAAATAAGCAAGAAATGATCAATTAAACAAACTTGATAAGAAGATAAAGAAAACCCAAAACTGCCGCACCCTCACTGTAGGTTTTATTGGGGGAAGATGCAACCACAAGAGAATCATTGGAGACCTAAAAGAAGCATAGAACATAAATAACATCCGTTCCACTTAAAATAATCAAAAATCTGATAATGATTGGGGTGGGGAAAAACTCACTGCACTTGAAGAGCCAAATGCAAGCACAATCCAAGCAGCCAGAAGTCGATGAATTTGTGGACGTATCAGCTTACAGCCCATCTTTTAATAATTTCTTCTTCTAGTAAACGGTATGATCATCTAGCGGTTCCACGAATCCTAAAAGGAGTTATAAATGTGAAATGACAACATAGCCATTGATTGGAGAATGAAAATACATTTACAATTCAAAATACCAAAAACACACATAAACGAATGTCTGTTTTTGCGCGTGTCTGTGTTTGAACATAAAACAAGAAAGTCAGATGTAAGCTTACTATGCTGCTGAGAGTTCAGATAAAAAAGGTGGAACTTGGTGTCACAAACAGCATGGTTTGATACATTGTCGGTTTGTTTTTTAAAAGTGGGTGCATGAAGAGAAAGTTAAGCAGACCTTATCTTTAGAAGCTATTGCTCACTTTGACTTTTCATAAGGTTGATAAGAAATAAATTAAGTCTAGCTTCCCACTATTGCCAAAAAAAAAATTGTCATTTACGCTTTCCATCTCCTCTCAACAGCAGGGAATATACCCAACACCAGTGGAATTGCAGTCAATTGTTTCTACTTGGAGCCAACCACACTGTGACCGGAAGTAGATGACTTCTTAATGCGGTGAAAGATTGTAGAGGCGAACTATCATTATTAGCTTGATACTTAATTTTTTTAGTGGCATAGTTGAATCAATTCATGGTTTGGTTAGCAATATTGCCCAATCAATCCAGAGAATTTAGGCATCCCTCCCACCAACTGCACTTGGTATAGTTAAATCTTTTGTGATTGTAATGGGCAGAATTTCGGTTGTAACACAGAGAGATATGGCATTCCTCCTTCATTTCCTCTTATTATGAAGAAGTTACGCTCCATTTATTTCGCATAAAATAGCTTCTGGAAAATAACTTTCGGAAAATATTATCAGGAAAATGGAATAAATCAATTGCATACGAAAAATATTTTCGAAAAATCACCAACATCCTCACCAAAAGCCTGTGACATCGTACAAAATAGGGTGGAAATGGTTCGGTTAGCTCGGTTTGGGGTAATTTAGAGGTCAACCCGCTATACATCGGTTCAGACAAATCCCAAACCGAGCTGAACCACAAAAAAGTCCAAACCGAGCTGAGCTAAACCATAATGGTCTGGTTCGGCTCGGTTTGAACCGCAGTCTGATTTCGCGGTTCAAACTGCGACTTAAACCTCGGTTTGAACCACAACACCTTCTACAGTACATACCATACTTCAGAGTTCAAACTAGAGTTAAAACATTCACGATTACTTGGAATTAACCCAAAGCATGGTGTAATCAATGTAGAGCATAAGGGATGAAATTGACTAATAATGTCAGAAAAACTCGAAGTAAAATTACGAGAAGAAGCATAAGGGATGAAACTTACCTTTAATCGCCGGAAAATTGAAAGGAAGGTCGAGCTAGGGTTTCAACTAGCCGATGTCTGTAGGTGAGACATAATCCGTGAGAAGCGGGATAAATTTGGAGGCCTGAGTGGGAGTGAGATGGGGGAAGGACGTCGGCCGGAGGGATGGAGTCAGCCAGAGGGATAGAGTTAGAGGGATGGAGCCGTGGGTGAAGGAGACGAGAGAACTGGAGACGCGAGGATAAATTTGGTGCCGTTTTGAATTTACTGACTCAGTCGACGATAATCGATATCACGATAGGCGGATAAGGTATCCAGGGTTTTCTAAATCTAACGGTTCATATCAAATCACTAAACTTAATCAATGGTCTATACTATGGCTCAACGGTTCAGCTAGCTTGGTTTAATGACTCGGTTCCACGGTTCAGCTCGTGGTTCAGCTTGATATGGTTTGGTTTGGTTCGGTTCGGTTCGGTTTGTTTCGGCTTAGAAGGGACAGACCGTTAGCTGAACCGAACCGTATTGTTTATCATTTTTCTAAACCGAGCTGAGCCATATATGTTTAAAAACCGAGCTAAACCGCACGGCTTGGTTCGGTTCGGTTCCAAACCGCGGTTTGAGCCGAACCATTTCCACCAACTACTAATTAACACTCATCATTTTTTAGTTCATTGATTACATAAGAACATAGAACTTCAACCAAAAAAAAAAATAAAAATTCACAAGCTGCTGGAGAGCACACGATATGCTAACTCCTAACAATGCCAACACCATCTTGACGTACTATCATTTGATTTCACCGAAATAGGATCCAAACTATGAAATTGAAACTGTAATTGAAGTTTTCAAAGGATGAATCTGAAATCCTAGTCGCCAGTTGATTAGTTCCTTCTGTAATAAGCAGCGGCGGAGCCAGAAATTTTTCTAAAGGGGGGTGCACTAATTAAAAAGGGGCAAAAATAAATGTAATACACTATTTTCTTTACACAAACGGGGGTAAGTTTCAATACTAAAAATTCTGACAAATTTTGACTGATTAAAAGACACTTTCTTAAAACAAAGGGGCGAATTGCCCCCATAAGGCCTCACTTGGCTCCGCTTGCGGTAATAAGGGATTATACCAACTACAACAATGTTAATTCAAACGTTAATGCTTGTACCTTTGAACGCTGGCAGCCCATAAATCACTTGAAAGAAGCTTCTCACTCGCTATCCTACGGCGTTTCTTCATTTTTGTAGATCCGGCGATCAGATGAACCAGGATAAGAGCGGCACAGTAGAGAGAAGGGTTAGGGTTGGTGGTGTTAAAGGAATTGAGGATTTGGGAGAAGAATGGTGGATCGATTGGAGGTTCTTCGGTGGGGATTGCTTCAGCTTTTGGGGGTTTCGGCCATGGATTTATGCTCGCGGAGTAAGAAAGTCGCTGGACAGATCGTTTTTGGGCGAGAGAGATGCGGTACCTTGGAGTCTTGATAGAGACGAGAGATGCGTAGCGGCCGTCGGAAAATGAGTTACTGAGTAGGGAGTCGGTAAGTCATTTTCCAGGAATATAGAGGGTATTTTCAATTGATCGAAAATGAATTTCGTTGACTCAAATCTTTTTGTTATTGTTACCAGACACCGAAAAATAAGGAAAATATGTTCTACTGTATAAGATATATTTCTTGAAACAAACGAAGCCTTAGTATAGTTTAATTACTATGTGTTTTGAAATCTCCAATTCGAAGTACAGAGCTCTTTGTTGTAAGAGGCAGATTATTGAAATTGTTCCATGGTAGATTTTACCATTATCTCAGCCATGCCCACGGGGCAATAGCACGAAGGTTCAATGCTCAAAATTATTCAACTCTGGAATATGCTAAGGGCTTACATTGTACCTATACGATGGAAGAAAGCATTTAATCTATAGGGACTCAGTGTACTCAAAGGAAATACCAAATAATTCCCACAATTTGATTAAATATAAACTCCAGTGCCCTTTACTAGTAAGCTTACTAGATCCACTTGTTAGTGAAAGTCTTAACTTGCTTTAAAAAAACCAATTTCCCTCTCATAATAAGTGAACGCTTAACTTGTCAAACTTTTCAATAAATGCTTTTTACTTGTTTGTACATAGCTTGTACCATGGTAAAATTGCGTTAAGAGCCTAAGACTAAATACTTATTTAAAAATGCGAAACTTATTTTAGGACGGACAAAAAAAGTGTGACGCTTAATATCGGATGAAGGGAGTAATGGATACTCATCTGGGCCCAAGGGAGTACATCTAATTGCCAGTAACTTTGAATCTATGAAACTCGAACTCTCTGCTTTTACCCTGCCGGACCCGTGTCGACACAACTTTGGTATGAGTCTCCGACACGGGTTGGCGGGGTAAACCAAAGAGTCTGAATTATTTTTACCTTATAGAGTATAGTTAACTATCTTTATATGTTAGTGCAATAACCAATATTATGGTGATGCCAATTCTATATTATTGTGAATATATTCGTTGGGCACTTTTGGATTTAAGAATACCATCTGTCTCCCTTCTCTTTCTCAAAAATGCTGAAATCTCAAATCCACGACCATCCTAAGTAAAACTTTTCAAGGAGGAAATAAATAGGAATCATACACACCATGTACATACATTTTTAAAACTTGTTTCTGAAAAGGGAGTAGCAATACCAACAAGATCAAGCCTCTCACCAAAGAACGTTTCATAGCATATTTACAGCTTCAGTGCCTATAATTCTGCAACATATGCTACATTTGTTACTCCTTCTTTCCCAGATTATATGTCCACCTTTTCTTTTTAGTCTATCCCAGAGTATATGTCCACATTCTAAAATGACAAATAATCTTTACTATTCCTCCCACTCATTCTCTCTCCTACTTACTTTTATACTCACAACACCAATCAACTTACTACTCCCTCCCACTCATTCTCTCTTCTACTTTACTTTTATACTCACAACACTTACATTACTTCCACATTTTCTTAATCTCCGTGCAAATGAGAAGGTGGACATATACTCTGAGACAGAGGGAGTATGATTTATGAAGCAATTGGAGGAATGATGCTTTACGAACAATCATATAGAAGCAAAAACAGGAAGGGAGAGATGTGCATAAGATAAATCAAGCTAAAGGATGAACCAAGTTGACTTAACCTTGTTCATAAACAAAAAGCATCCATACTCCTATACTAAACCTACATTAGTAAGTGTCAAGTTAATACCTTCAATTCTGGGTTTATAGAATGCAGAACAGAGCTAGGGCTTAAATTGAGCGGCGGCTAAGATGAGGAGGGTTGCACCTCCGGCGAAATGAGCTCAATTTGGAAGGAGATGGGAAGGGGAAGAAGAAATGGTCGATAAGTCGGTAGCGATTAATCAAAAGTTGCTATCTGAAACTGAATGGTCAAAATAGAATTTTGGGAATGTGGCCAAAGTCAACAAAATACAAGTAGTCCTCATTTTTTCTACCTGTCTTTTATCTGGATTGGTTTATATACACGGCCCCTATTTCCACAGCCCCCGTTAAATTACCAAAGTACCCCTATATATATATTTTTATTTTTATTTTTTTCAATTTCACTCTCCCTCACGTTCGCTCCCTAACCCCTCTCTCTCTCTCGGTTTGAAACGACGTCTCTCTAACGTCTCTCTCACCGTCGTCGCTCACCGTCGGCGTCGTCTTTCTCTCTCGCTCGCTCTGTTCTGTTCTTCTCTCTCACCTCTCTCTCTAACAGTAAAAAAAAAAAAAAAATTCGAAATTGAAATGGTGAAACTTAAAATACCCAAGACCGCCGCCGGGACCGCCGCCCACATCGCCGCCGGGACTAGCTCGTCTACAGCGCCTGTGAAAAAGGTAAGCAATTTTTAACCTTATTCTACATTTCTATATTCCCAAAGTACGCTGTATTTTTTGAAATTGAAATTGGTGTGTCTCGTGTAACACCACTCGAGATGCATCTCGGGTGTGTTTACACGAGACAAGACTCGTATAAACCCACTCGAGATGCATCTCGAGTGGTGTTACACGAGATGTCATCTCGTGTAAACCCACTCGAGATGCATCTCGAGTGGTGTTACACGAGAAGGATCTTTCTGAATATTGTGAATTATCAGTCAGCATTGTGCTCATTTATTTAATATACTGTAACTGTCGCTAATGTATTGTCTCTTATTTGTGTTTTTTGTAGGCACGTGATCCTATGACCGTTTCAGCTAGAAAGAGGAAGGCTGAAGAGCGTTTGGAGAGAGGAGAAAACCGGAGCAAGGCTCGGAATGACGAGGATGCCACAGCTGATGATGAGCAGGAGGATAGGGAGGAGGAGGCGGCAGCAGCTGATGATGTTCAGGAGGAGGAGGAGGATAGTGATGATGAGGAGGAGGAGAGTGATAGTGATGATGGGGAGGAGGAGAGTGATAGTGATGATGGGGAGGAGGATGGGGAGGGGCAGGAGGGGGGGGGGGCAGGATGATGAGGAGGAGGAGGAGGAGGTGGAGGTGGGGGTGCAGGAGGAGGAGGATGATGAGGATGATGATGTAGTAGAGCCGCCTAGACCTCTGAGACACGGGAGGAGGCGGGGTCAGGATGCGCCACCATCATGGCAGCTTCAGAGGGACCCCGGTGGTGGGCCAGAGGATGTTTCACTGATGTACGGGTTCGGTGACCACCGAGCCAGACAGATTTGGGGTGACTCTACTACTGAGGGATTGGTGACTTTCCATACGAGACTCACGCATCTTGCACAGTAAGCTTAGCATTAATGTGAAATGTTTTAAATATTGAAGTTATTTATACCACACACTCTAAATATTCCATTAATTATCATCCTATGCTGCTTTTCTTGAGTACTGATAATATTTTTTGTTTCGAATGAACAGGTTCAAGCGTGATGAGCAGCCGGTTGCTGATAGAGCCTGGCTGGCCCTCGTAGATGCATCTGGCCTCCAGCATCTGCATGATTCCGTCATTCATAGGCCTAACCATGCCCTCCTAACGGCATTTTTGGAACGGTGGTCTCCTGAGACTAACTCGTTCCACATGCCGTGGGGGGAGATGACGATTACTTTACATGACAGTTTTCATATCCTGGGTATGTTTTTATAACATCGCTTCGATACTCCATTCACAATTATATAACTGTCTACATATATTATATGAACTGTCTACATTCATCTCTTATACTAAAATGTGTTATTGCATCTTCAATTTACAGGTATCAGGATTGATGGTGGAGTTGTTCGCTATACGGATCCAGCGCCTGACGTATCTGGCATCTCTAGACACCTCCAGTTGAGCGGCACTGGTTATTTATTGAGGGATGTCAGGCGTCTATTTACTCAGCGTAGAGGCGGCATGACAGATGCCCATCGTGCGTCCGCGTATATCCTGCACCTATTGGGTTGCACGATGTTCGTGGACAAGAGCGGGGATAAGGTGCCCGCATCCTACCTGCCCCTGTGCATGGATCTAGCCAGCCTCCCCACTCTTTCCTGGGGATCAGCCACTTTGGCATATATGTACCGAGAGTTGGGGAAGGCGTCCAGATCCGGATGCAAGCAGATGGGCGGTTGTGCGGCTCTCCTAGAGGTACATCTTACTCTATTCACTATCTTTTTACTGTCTACTCCCCCCCTGTTATTAAATGTTGCATTTGAGTAGTATTTAATACTTTTTTACATACATCTCAGGCCTGGATATACGAGTACTTTCCGGGTTTTCGGCGAGTTACTGACCCCCATTGGCAGCAGGGGCAGCCGAGAGCCCGTAGATGGTCTCGTGATGATTCGGCTGGGAGGACGTTCGATCATCTTGTGCAGTATCGCCGCATTCTTGACAGGATGGGGGCTGACAGTGTGAGTTATTCATATTAAAACTATTATACGTTTTTGTGTCGTTCCTTCCGATATTCTGTTGACTTTGCCTAACAATGTCTACTCACAGGTTATTTGGACTCCTTATGGGACCGGGTCGGACGCGATACTTCCTGTTTCATACTACAGGGGTGTTATACGCTTTTGTGACATCACAGAGGCGTATATGCCTGATCGTGTGACTAGGCAGTTCGGGTACCAGCAGATGGACATTGTGGCTATAGAGCCGTAGCAGCACAGGTATACGGAGATGAGGAGAAGTGGGCTGAAGTGCGCACAGAATGTTACAATGAGGTGCTTGCTCGCCAAGACCTTTACGAAAGAGTTCTACCTTGGATATCGGTAAGAGAACTCTTACGTAAGATTGCTTGCTATAGCCGGACGGCGCCCAGTGATTATTGGATGGAGCTCCCAGATCTTGGGCACATCATTGCCACGAGGTATAATGTGGCGTTCATTTCTTACTCGACTAGCGGTGGTATGTTATGCCTTCCAGTGACTGCACCAGTACAACCACCGGTGAACACAGTTGTGGTGGGACAAGTCAATGGAAACCATTTTATAGCGGTATGAAACTTAATTGTCTCATCTATATTAGTTATATTTAGTTGTCTTACTTATATTCATTATATTTCATTGTCTTGTATTTAACTGTTATTACTTTTGCAGCTGCGCATGTTAGGCAATGATTACCCAATACCACCACCACCAAACCTTTATCGGAACCGCTGTGATCCAGCCGCAAGCCAACTACTCCTCCCATACCAAGATAGGATAGCAGAGTTCAGTCAACTCTATGAGGAGGATACCGATGCAAGAAGACAAAGAAGATTACATATAGGATAGTATATGTGTAATGGTTTTTGATTTATCCAGTTTGTATGAATGTTTGAATTATATGCTTATCCTTGTTAACACTTTCATTTCGTATACAATTAGGCGATAGTATATGTGTAATGGTCTATTGATGTTTTGTGGAGATGTCCTATTTGAGAATCAAATTTCATTCCAAGTTATGTTTATTGTTGCTTTTGCAGTTGCGGTTCTCATCTCGTGTGTACTTACACGAGATGTATCTCGTGTATATGTACACGAGATGTAAGCTCTAATCTCGTGTAAGTATACACGAGACGTGCAAGGGCAGCGATGGAATTAAATGGGCTGTGTATTTACGGGGCTGTGTATATAGTTTTTGCCCTTTTATCTAAATACTAGTTAGTAACCCGTCGATACTCGACGGGCATAATAAAACTGGCTAATTAAAAATTAACATAAAATTAAAATTAGTATTTTAAATTTATAAAATTAATAAGTTCTACTTTTATCTCCACCACCATGACTTCCTAGATTCTTCCCTCAACTAATTAGATTATATCATACACTAACCGGTATAATTGTAACGGTTTTAAGGTAATACATGTGTGTCAATCTTATACAACAACGTTAAATCTTAATTGGATGAGAGTTGATTCCCATTGGGTGTCTCATTACAAACTGCATACTTTTAAAATTGAGATGTATTATTACTTTTAAATAAATAGGTCCTACACATCATACTCACAACAATGATTCAATTATTATTTTCTACCCCACTATCTCTCTCTCATACCTCACTTTTCAAACTCATAATACCTACACCACAAACATTTGTTAATTTGCGTGAAAATAGTAAGTGTAAAACCTGATTTCATCTCTTAAGACAATTCTAGAAAACTTATAGATGATCATCCTCTATCTCTGGTAAGTTTTCATATACTAATTCATTATTAGTAAATTGTAAAACCTTAATACTCCAATATAAACTTGAGTTTGAGAAACTGTAATGAACATGTGCTTATTGCTTGACTTAAGTAATTTTTATTGCAATAAGAGAAAATTTGATCCATATCTTAACATATGTAAATATAGTCATTGTCGTTCCTGATCTATAAATCCAGATCGATTAGTATATTTCCTGATCTCATTGTTTGATACTCCATCTGGTCCTAAATAACGGTCACTTTTGGTCAAACAGATGTAAGTTTGACATTAAATTTAAACCAAAAATAATGATCCTAATAAAAATCTAAAAAATTGTTATTAAAAGTATTATTAATTATAATACAATGACAAATTTTAGATTATTATTAGCATCAATATTTTTTATTTAAATTATTAGTCAAAGTTACATCTAATTGATCAAAAGTGACAGTTATTTTAGACCAGAGGGAGTATAATCACAGAAAAAAAGAGAATAGATAATATTTCATCCATCACATATAAATAATGTAATTTAATATATAATATATTAAAAAAATATATTATACTTTTAAATAAAAAATAAGACTTATGCAATTTATTATGGTAAATCTAAATGTTGCTTCTTTTGCCACATAATAACTTGCGCCATTCTGACTGAAATGATCAACTTTATAACATTTTGACCAAGACTTTATAAAAAAGTTATTGTCTGTTAAAAATATAAAAAATATTGTTTATAGTATTTTAAATGGTAAATCAATAAACATTTTTAGATTTTCAATAAGATATCATTTTTTTTTAATAAAGCTTTGGTCAAATTACAATTGATTTGACCATTTTAGTCAAAATAGTGTAAATTGTTAGTGAGATAAAAACTTGTGAAGTTGTACAATTGTATTAACTGTGAAGTGCTACTATTGTCTTAATTTCCAATAGAATTATTATAGAATTTGAGAAACAAAGCTATACTAATTACATCGAGTATTACGTACTAATTCGTCCAAAAGTAAAGATCATTTTTATTCTTAACCTAGAACAAAGTTTGCTATTTATTTTTGGGTAGATATAATATTCCCTCAATTTCAGAATTCATGTAATTTTAGACTTCTTCTATAGCATATTAGGAAATACAATTGTTACATGTGAAAAAGACTCACACTCCCGTAAAATAATCCATTTATTTGGATAATTATTTCTTATATAAGAGGTATCATAATTATAAATAATATATGATTGATATAAAAATAATGTTTTCTTCATAATCGTAAAATATCAAATATTTTAGTATAATAATTATTTCTTACACGATATGGATCTTGAAATGGAGAAAGAGGAGTAATATAATGAGAAAACCACCAAAGAAACATTAGTGCTGGCTTAAAGCAAGGTTAAGTCTTGAGCTATTGGACAAAACTATCATATAGTATAAACGATTCGTCATGTATTATGGAATTGTATAATTTGAGTTGAGTTACAAATTTTACATCATAAAAATTAGATATACAATATCACGCAATGTTGAGAACAACTTTTTCGGATGTTAAATATTTTTGAACCTTCACATAAGTACATAAGTTGATGGGGATCCCCACACTCCGTTTTCAATGCTTGAGAAAAGAAAATATCACCAACCTCAAAATGGATAGATTTGCAAAATAATTCGACTTCCACGTGAATGGATTTATTTAAGGAAGGTTCAACAACTCATTGACGGATTCTTGCAGCATAGAGTATTAAAGTTGAGTATTCATATTACTACCACGAAAGACACATCCATTAGTATTTTCAAAAACATCGAAAGGCTTCTTTGACAAATCATACGCAGCGCGACTCTCAGCATTAGTTTTACTTATCATAAATTAAGAAATAAAAATGACATTCTTAAATTAAATGACAGAAAACTTGCTTCAAAAAGAAATACAGAAAAGTCAAGAATATTAGTTACTTTGTAAAAAGGAGCGTTGTAGCCGGTGCATCAGGCAATATTTTTGGCATCAAGTTGCATCACTGCAGGATTGGTTGGCAAGCAATTTGGTGCAGCATGAAATGCCTAAAAGTTGGTAAAGCACAGAAATTTTCGATCATAAGAGTATAGCCCATACTCCCTCCATCCCGTAATGGCTTGCACCAATTTTGAGAGAATACAAATACTACATACCTTTGATGCATAAAGCACAACCATCTTCTAAAGTACTCCACACATTCTAAACGTACACATCATATTTCAAAACTAAGATTTGAAATCGTTTTTGATAAAGCTCGTGTGTCTATGTAATTTTAAATCAAACAAATTCTAACTACCTATGATGAACTCAAAAGCTTGAGAGGCTGGAAAATGAGTAAATCCGAGCTATGAAAAAAAAACGGAACTAAAAAAGAATACAAAGAAAGGAGGTTAAAGATTGTTATTAATATAGTAAATTATATTTCCACAACCAAATAAAGCAATAACTCCTAAATTTGTGCTTTCGAAAAAAAATAATACTCGTAACTCCTAAATTTTTGCTTACAATTTGATAATATTTGGTATTCAAATAATTTCCTTAATTGATTAAATGAGTCAACTCTCATCCACAAAACTTTAAGTAAAAATATGTCCCATTTTTTATTAGCCTTAATAATTGAAGACTTATGTCAACGCTTATTAACTAAGAAAATGAGCATAAATAAGGTAATTAGGTTAGTTTTTAGCCATGATATACTCCATGTGATGTATCCGATTTATGATCCTTATTCATGAGTAGTTGCTGAAAGATAAAAGCTTCAAAATTTAAAATTTAATCTTTGAATCAGCAGAATTATTTAAAATGTAGGTTTTTTTTTTAAATCATCAAACTTGTGCTGACAAATTAAATGCCGCCACGTGGATTTCCAAGTCACAATTCCACGTGGCGCGCCGTGAGGCCTGGAAATGTTCCTTCTTTTATATATTATATAGATATATTATATAGATTTATCCAATTTATGATTCTTATTCATAAGTAGTTGCTGAAAAATAAAGGCTTCAAAATTTAAAATTTAAATTTAAAATTTAATCTTGAATCAGCGAAATTATTTAAAATGTAGGTTGTTTTTTTAAAATCATCAAACTTGTGCTGACGAATTAAATGCCGCCACGTGGTTTTCCACGTCACAATTCCACGTGGCGCGCTGTGAGGCCTGGAAATGTTCCTGTTTTTATATATTATATAGATGTATCTAATTTATGATTCTTATTCATGAGTAGTTGCTGAAAGATAAAGGCTTCAAAATTTAAAATTTAATCTTTGAATCAGCAGAATTATTTAAAATGTAGGTTTTTTTTTTAAATTATCAAACTTGTGCTGACGAATTAAATGCCGCCACGTGGCTTTCCACGTCACAATTTCACATGGTACACTGTGAGGCCTGGAAATGTTCTTGATTTTATATATTATATAGATATATAGATATATTATATAGAAATTTATGATTCTTATTCATGAGTAGTTGCTGAAAGATAAAGGCTTCAAAATTTAAAATTTAATCTTTGAATCAGCAGAATTATTTAAAATGTAGGTTGTTTTTTTTTAAATCATCAAACTTGTGCTGACGAATTAAATGCCGCCACGTGGCTTTTCACGTCACAATTCCACGTGGCGCGCTGTGAGGCCTGGAAATGTTCCTGATTTTATATATTATATAGAAGATTGATGCACGACTATTAATTTAAGCTTCTAAGAATAAAAATAAAAAATATTAATAACTTGAACAAAAATTAAATAACCTTCACTCGAACAAAAAAACACCCCCCACTTTATAAACACTAGTGTTACGCTCGTTATTTTGATTAATTTTAGATGAGTTGAATAAAAATGACACAATAAAAATAAATGTTTTTATACATTGTGAAAAACTTCTTTAAAGACAACATTGTTAGTAATAACATCAGTTTGGTTAGGAACGTTATCGTTACATATCAATATCTTAAGGTTAACTGCATCTCTAACACGGGACATGTCAACATATAGTCGACCATGACCTAACACCATTTTCTTCAATAAATGACTAAAATTAATGACACCATATATTCGTTAATTGCAGTAACAACATCTAAAGTTAGAAATTGTCATTTTTGCATATGAAACACTTGTCGTCCTCTTAAAAGTCAGAATATATACACGCAAACAATAAAAATATTTCAAAAAATATAAATATTTTTTTTTAATATATTTAAAAAAAATAACATAACTAAAAACGCGGCTATCTAATGCACTAACGTGCACTAATATTGGAATAAATAATCAGTATCATAAAATGACAAAAATTGCCTCCAAAAATCCTAGAAAATATTAAACGTTTTGCAATCTTAATAATAAATGAACCCTAACTATGCGAGAGAAAAACACGAAAAAGTACAAAAAGGGAAAAACTACCAAACAATGCAACGTGCCAAGCCTTTGTTTATAATTTATGCAATGTACCACAAGTTTACCACATAATGCAACGTACTTTCACATTTATTTCAAAAAATACAATTTTCATAACAAATAATGCAACGTTTTGCAATTTTTGTTTCAAATAATGCAACGTACTACAAAGTACGTTGTATCATTTAAAACAATTATACAAAGTACGTTAGATTATGTCGTAAACTTGTGGTACATTGCATAAATTGTAAACAAAAGCGTGGTACGTTGTACAAAACCAAAGTACAAAAACTGATAAAAAGTTTATAAGTCCGTTTGAGTCCCTAAATAACGTTTTTTGGGCCTTATAAACCCTGAATCAAGGAGCCACGCCCTATGAATTTTGATTGGCTCGCTCCAATGTTCGATTTGATATATGGTGCGCTCCGTGGTTGAGCCGGAGTCAAAAGTAACGACTGTTTCCGCGCACGCGCTCAAATGACTCCAAAACTTCAACGCCTCCTGTCCGCATCAATTAATAATTGTTCACTATATATTGATGAAATTAATTTTATTTACTAAATAAAAAATTAAAAAATATCATATAAAAATCAGTCTACATGCAAAGTTGACTACTTGTACCAAATTAACGATAATGACATATTTGACCTTATTTACCAAACTTTCTTATTTTGGAGGGGTCTCATTCTAAAAAAGGTAAGACTTTCTTGTTTTTATATTACTATAGACTAGTGTTACTCCCATGCGATGAACAGGCTGTTACTTATACTTAATTTGTATAAATTTAGAGGTGCATAGGGCCTCATTTTGAAATGGCAAAACTTTCTTCATTTTATATAGTTATAGATATGGATGACTACCAAGTTTGTATAAGCTATAATGTTGGAAGACAATTTTTCCATTCATAGTTGCAAGATTTACAACTTTCTTGTTATTATATGGTTTTTAGCATGTGCTGCATACAATATAAATTGAATGATAGCAAATCATTCTATAGCATTAATACCAAATATATATATATATATATATATATATATATATATATATATATATAGAGAGAGAGAGAGAGAGAGAGAGCCCAGTTCTTATGCGAACGGTGCGTGCGGACGGTGCGTACGCATCTCACTAAATAACGGAATTTTACTCTCTCCAACTCATATACTGCCGCAATATTCTTTCCAGGCCAAAACACCGACTCGTGCTAGCCCTTCTCCCAGCGATCTCTTTATTCTTCACCTTCGTTCATCTTTGTTTCTCTCTCAACCGCAAAGCCCATTGAGCTACAACAATACTGTGCAAAAAATAAGACCCATAGCCAGGAGTCAAAGCCAGGCAAATCTGTTATATCACCATTAATGAGCATACAAACGAAAAGGGATTAATAGTACCAATACTTTGATTGCAACTGATTTTGAACACACAACTTTAACATCGATTGTCACTAAGTTTGACTTCTTCAAAGTTCCAGATAAAATAACATACTAAAATTGGTATAATCTAAATTGAAATTGAAAAGAAAAATCGAAAGCTTGGAAACACCCATAACCAACATCGATCTCCCTTCATTTTTCGTAAGATTAAGGCGTAAATGAGAGAGAGAGAGAGAGAGAGAGAGAGAGAGAGAGAGAGAGAGAGAGAGAGAGAGGGGTGGGGGGGAGAAACGGCTGCAAATTTAATCAATTTGTAAAATCAGAACACAAATCAAAGAATTGGTTTATTTAAGAAGAGAGATGAGATAGGTTAAGAACATCTTCGTTGAAGAATAGGGACGACGACGGCCAAATAAGAATCCGCGTATATGAAAGAGAGAATGGCACTGAGACATGGGTTTGTGAGGGAGAGAGAAACACAGTGGTAAAAAGACGATAATATTTAGTCAGATGTGTACGGACCGTCCGCATAAGAACCGGACTTTATATATATATATATATATATATATAGGGTCGTGATCCTGTGAGAACCTAAATATTGTGAGAACCGTGAGAACTTAGGTTTTTACCTAATGTATCCAATGGTTCACTTGGATACATTGTATACATTACTTGGATACATTAGGTAAAAACTAATGTATCCAATGGTTCACTTGGATAAATTGGATACATTACTTGGATACATTAGGTTCTTACCTAATGTATCCAAGTTCTCACGGTTCTCACGATATTTAGGTTCTCATTTGAGCACCTACCTATATATATATATATTCTTTTTTTATTCTCCCTCTTTTACACTTGTACACTTTTTCTCATTTATTCAAAGTAAAGTTTGAAATGCAAGTAGTGCACACATGTCAAAAATAAAAAATAAAAATCAAATGAGATTCAAAGTTTGTTCATCAAAATGAAAAAATGTTGCAAAGGAAATCATCATTCAAAGTTCATCAAATCAACAAAGATCAAAAACTTTTCAAAGTGAAAGAATGTGTTCCTCCATCTCTCTTAATCTCTAAATCATGATGTTCCTGGTGCACGTATATGAAACTTCCAAGCACATGAATGCCACGATATATCTATATGCTTGTGAAAGTTTTCTGCAGGTACTCAAGTCCAATCTCAAAAGCAGTGCAGCATCCTAGTCCCATAAGAAAAGTCCTCTCCAACAAATAATTGAACAAAGAATTAAATTAAAGCATAAGTATTTGATACAAGTTACCTCCAATTCATAGATGGTGAAATTAGTTCTTCATAGACAAAGAACCAATCCCAAGAATAATAAGGAGGAAGGGTAGAATTATGGATGTCCTCTAAATAATTAATCTAAGCTAATATTTATAGGAAAAACTAACATAAACCTAAAAGGAATAATAAACTAATAAGGAAACTAAAATAAATAAAATTCTAAATTAAAACACTACACAGTAGGTCTTCCGCACGGATTGTAAGGGTTGAATTCCAACTTTTCGTTTCAGTCCCTGAACTTCCCATATTTTTAGTTTAGTCCTCAAACTTTTAGAAACTGCAAAAGTGTCCCTAAATTTCCATATCTCTGCAGATTGATCCTCAAGTTTTAGAACAGTCAGATAGGTCCCTGAACACTTCAGATATTCACATCAGTCCTCAGTCTTCTGAAATTTCCTCTTAAGTCCCTGGAATTATAATTTTTGCCATATCTCCTCTGAATTATGCACTATTCACCTGTTTTACTAAATACGCACTAAAACAAATATTAAATAACCAAAACTCAAAGATTTCACTAAGAATAAGTCTAGAAAAATACCCAATAAATGAGTATAAAACTCATCCATCAAATACCCCCAAACTTAAACTTTGCTAGTCCTCGAGCAAACAACAAAATCAAACTAAAACATAAATAAAAACTATCTACTCTATCTAAACACTATCCAATAATTATCTATGACCCCATATTCTTGTATTCACCACAATTGCATGCATCAGTCTTACCACATGCCTCAAGATATGAATAGATCTACATATGAAAGTGTTAATATGTATTAACATTAATTTTGCTAATTTGCATATGCATTATAATCAAGCGGCGAATCTCTGTGTGTGTGTGAATTCTAACTCTCCGTATGTTTTCAAACCTGATCTAATTTTATAAAGCCAAGTACACCATCATCCCTTATTTTATTGACTTTGTCTATATATAAAACACCCTTAAAAAGTAAAATATGAATATTATTTAGCACTTGACTCTTAACAAACAAAGGCACCCCCAAACTTTTATCATTGACAATTTACGCACATATATCAAGTGCTTTTAGCACAAGCATAGGATGAACTCTTGGGGAGGGAGTTGGCCTTCACTTCGGATTCGAGCTTGGAACGGACCATCACGGCGAAAAAGTTCTCCCTCCATAACGCTACTGCATACCCAGAAATCTGGTTAAGCTAGAATAGCCCCTAACCGGCTAACCTACACGTCTGGAGGTAACACCAAAGCAACTTTGCACATTTTCATTATTATATACTCCCTCCGTCCCACCGAAAATTGCAAAACTTACCAAAATGGGCGTCCCATAGAAATTGCACATTCCATAAATGGAAAGTTTTTAATACTTTTTAATTAGTGGGTCCCACTTCTCATACTCACATCCACTAACCCACTAACTATTCTCTACCCCACTTTCTCTCTCCCACTCAACTATCAACACTCACAACACATCACCTTTTTCACTTTTCCCTTAATTCTTGTGCCATGATTTTTTTTTGCAATTTTCGGCGGGACGGAGGGAGTATTAATTTATTGATTCATTTTATTTTGCCATTGCTCCCACTTTTCCCTTAAGTCATCTTTTTTATTCATTAATTCTAAGAACTTGGGGTGCCAACCCATAAATATATACTCCCTCCGTCCCAGCTCACTTGAGACCTTTTGACCAAAACTGGTCAACTTAAGGTCGGTTTGACCAACACTTTATAAAAATATTTATGTTCCAAAAAACTTTTTAAAAATTGTTATTGAGAGGATTTTTAATGGTGGTCATTTTACATTTTTTTTTTAATTTTTGTTTGGATCATAAATATTTCTATAAAGTGTTGGTCAAACCGACCTTAAGTTGACCAGTTTTGGTCAAAAAGTCTCAAATGAGCTGGGACAGAGGAAGTACAACTCAAGTGTCTAAATAGTATCCATATTTTAGGTTTAAGAGGTTTTATTTGCACACAAGCTCATTAACCCAAGGGATAACGGTGTACTATAAGCTCGATAAAGTAAATCAAAATTATCAACTAAGGGAGACTCGGTGATAGTGCACTTAAATTTAGAGATTCACAACCGAATTATAATACTAAAGCAATGAACCAAAATTAATCTAATACATAATAAGACAAGAATAGATAAATCATAACACATAATAATTGGCCAGCTTTAAGTGACACAAGAAACTATGGAGAA
Organism: Campanula takesimana; assembly: GCA_026119855.1. Lineage (NCBI taxonomy): Eukaryota > Viridiplantae > Streptophyta > Magnoliopsida > Asterales > Campanulaceae > Campanula > Campanula takesimana. Next base: position 324,159 of record JAOWBW010000750.1, on the reverse strand, counting down.
AAACACAAAATGTTTTCAAAACTTTAACCGCACCGAAGCTGCCTACGTTCCCTCTAAAGTGAGCGAACCCACAATAAAGGGCTCAGGTCACCGTAGTTCGAACCAAACCAGAAATAAGAACTTAGTTAACTACAAAAGTTTTTTTTTTTTAATATATATACTCCCTCCGTCCCACCTCACTTGAGACTCTTAAGGTCGGTTTGACCAACACTTTATAGAAATATTTATGTTCCAAAAAACTTTTTAAAAATTGTTATTGAGATGATTTTTAATGGTGGTCATTTTACATTTTTTTAATTTTTATTCGGATCATAAATATTTCTATAAAGTGTTGGTCAAACCGACCTTAAGTTGACCAGTTTTGGTCAAAAGGTCTCAAGTGAGCTGGGACAAAGGGAGTATATACTAAGAAAAACAGGCAAACATGTTATAGCACATGACAACTTCTAGAGCATATAAATAACTCCCCACCCCCAAACTTAAAATTCACAATGTCCGCGTTGTTAATCAGATTAAGAAGGCATGAACACAGACTAAAGTGAGTATGGCTCCCCACTGTTATATCATCACCAAACCCAAATGAGGTGATTAGCACATACTAGCAATTTGTAGCAGTCAACACCCACACCAAAGTTCCGCCCCAAATTACTGATCAACAAATGTATATCAACAAACCAAAGCCTCATACAGTCATACTGTCAACACCCAATTTACCAAGCTTATCAAGACACCGCTTTCTATGTCAATTATAATCTATAACATGGGATTTGGGATAGAGATTACATACCTCAAACTGACTTCTAATCATTCTTGGGAGAATGGACTACTAACAAGCCGCCAGAATGTGCATCATAGGCAGAACATGGGGATAGCAGATGGTGGTGACAGCCGGAGTGGAGGGAAGCTGGAGCTTGAGATGGAGATGAAGAGCTACCGGAGTACAGATTGGGACTGCAAGTGAGGTCCGGAATTGTGGACTTCCGCGGCCGAGGTGGGTGTGGGTGCGACAATTGAATCGTGGAGAGGGCTAAAGTTTGGATTTGGGGCTAGGGCTGTGTGACTTCCGCTAGGTCCTCAATTGAATCTAATCATTAAAATAGTGGTCAGCGTATAATCACCCACGCTAGTGCAGTAATATATACCCAATAACTCTAAAGTCAATTTATATCTTAACATATAATTGAAACTAAAGAATTAATAATGATGAATATTTTAATGAACAAGAATTAAGATTGAATGGAAAAATTACAACTTGCGACAAACCACAAATAATTGAACTAAGAATTAAATTAAAGCATAAGTATTTGATACAAGTTACCTCCAATCCATAGATGGTGAAATTAGTTCTTCATAGACAAAGAACCAATCCCAATAATAATATGGAGGAAGGGTAGAATTATGGATGTCCTCTAAATAATTAATCTAAGCTAGTATTTATTGAAAAAACTAACATAAACCTAAAAGGAATAATAAACTAATAAGGAAACTAAAATAAATAAAATTCTAAATTAAAACACTACACAACAGGTCTTCCGCACGAATTGTAAGGGTTGAATTCCAACTTTTCGTTTCAGTCCCTGAACTTCCCATATTTTCAGTTTAGACCTCCAACTTTCAGAAACTGCAAAAGAGTCCCTGAATTTCCATATCTCTGCAGATTGATCCTCAAGTTTTAGAACAGTCAGATAGGTCCCTGAACACTTCAGATATTCACATCAGTCCTCAGTCTTCTGAAATTTCCTCTTAAGTCCCTGGAATTATAATTTTCGCCATATCTCCTCTGAATATGCACTATTCACCTGTTTTACCTGTTTACTAAATACACACTAAAACAAATATTAAATAACCAAAACTCAAATATTTCACTAAGAATAAGTTTAGAAAAATACCCAATAAATGAATATAAAACTTATCCATCACCCGCCAGTGGCATGCCAAGAATGGCACCAAAATCATCAATTGTCGGCACCATTTCGTTCGCCGAAAAGTTAAAAGTGTGACTTTCACAATCCCAAAAGGCTGCAGCGGCCTTCAACAAATCCCAATCCGGCTTCAAAGTCCGTAACGTAAAAAGAATACGGAATCCAAAGTCCTTAACAAAAGCCTTCTTGGGATGGGTCTTGAACGAGTACACAAAGGTCGACAAGTCCTTCTCGTAGTCACCGACAACTTCGGCATCAAGGGTGAAAAGGTTGGAAGCCATGGAGAATATGAATTACGAGCAAGATCAAGCAAGGAAAAGGTATTCAAGAATGGAAGAAAATAGCTGTTGGGAGAATGATTTCGAACAGAGGCTGATATTATAGTTGTTGGGGATCTTTTGTCAAGCAAATGTCAAGCCCCAGAATTCGCTCACCAGAAGCGCGCGCCTCCCGCCACCCACATGGGAAGCGCGTGCTCCCCGCCATCACAAGCAGAGGCGCCCGCATCCCATTTCAGAAATGTGTCAATAGGCCCTTGTCAAAGAAGAAAGCCACGCAGGAAAAGAAGTCCAGATGTTCTCAGAACCAACCAAATTGAGACGAATGCTCCACCCTTGAACGCATAGTCGAGCACACATTATTTTGGTCTGCACCTATGGAATGTCTAAATTGAAATAAGATAGAAACTCCTACTAAACTTAAAGTACGGCGTGTCTTTTTATTCAATCAAGGCCAATCTCAGCATTTTCTCTCGAAAAGGGAAAATTTGTGGTCCGCAGTCAACTGTGCTCGCACCTCACAAAAGTCAATATACATCAAATGTGGCTACAAATAGCATACAACAGATGCGGCTCCAAATAGAATACAACAAATGCATCTCTGAACAACAATTCGGTCCATGATGAACCACTGAAATCACCACCTCCTCATCAGCAAAGTTCGCTCAATGGACTCACATTCAGTGCCAGTCCTCTCAACGGACTTTAAACCAGAAAACGGATTCGCTAAACGGATTCAGCCAGTACGCTCAATGGACTTTAAATCGGCAAATGAATTCACCAAACGGATTCAGCCAGTCCGCTCAACAGACTATAAAACGGGCATAACGGGTACGACACACTGAACTCCGCTGGGTCTGCTCATCGGACTCTAAAAAGAGAAAATAACGGATTCGCCAAACGGATTCAGCTCAACTCAGTCTTCCAACTAGACTCTAAATCAGCAAATGGGATTCGCTAAACGGATTTCAGCTTCAGTCCGCTCAACGGACTCTAAATGGGCATAACGGTTCCGCTAAACGGCTCCAGCCTCAGTCTGCTAACCAGACTTTAAACCTTGGCTACGGTGGGCCGTCTCATATCACCGTACCTCTTCTATCAGCAAAATCCGCTCACACAGGGAGCGTACTTCTATCCCTCGTAATTTCAAATTCTTGCTTTCATCGAGTCTTTGCTTTTTCTTGGTGATGTCCTCGGCGAATGTCTTTCTTTCGTTGGCGCGTTTTGCTTCGCAATCCACGCCGCCGAGGGGATATGTAGACACCCCACCTTGGACCGCTCACCCCGATTGCAATTTGATTTTGTGTTTCTTCTTGTTTTAAGTGTTTTTCGTTAGTTTCTGTTACTTTCGTTAAGTTCCTGACTGACTCCATTAAGTTCAGGGACTAAACTGAATAACAGTTCTAACTTTCCAGTCCATTTTGACAAAAAATCCTTTTCAAAGTCGTGCGCCTCCGCCTCCATAGGTCAGACGCGCGCGCCTTCCGCCTCCATAGGCCGGAGGCGCGCGCATCTGGGCGTCAGTTACAGATTCTGTCCAAGAATCCCTCCCTTGCTCAATTTACATGATTTTTCCTGGGAATTCCCTCTTTGTGACTTCGTTTTGGCACAAAAAACAACTGATTTTCACCTATAAAAACCCCTCTTCTTCACCATTGAAAGGAGGACTTTTTGAGATAACAAAAACTATACCAAAACTCTTAAGGCATTTTCAAGCATTTTCTCCAAAGAAGCCCTTGAAGACTCTTGAAGTTTAGGTACTTGTTTACTTCTCCCTTTTCTCTATATTTCTCTCATCTCAACTCTTCTTTTATTTTCCATCAAAGTGTGCAATCACCGAAATTTTTTTGGGACATGACACCAAAGGCCACTTCATTCCATTGAAGTTGGATAAGGAGTTATCTCCCATATTCAAACCCCTCTTTTTAACCTCTTAAATCATTTTCAAAGAATAGGAAGAACACATTTTTTATGTAGATTATGAACAAGCAAGACCAACGTTAGTTAGGCGAAATGGGTGTTTAAGTACTTCCCATTTCGTAACCTAACCCCCGAACCTCAATACAAGAATCTCTGTTTTTTGTAACAAAACTTAGGATATATTAGGTTTTTCTTATGTTCCATTAAAAACATAGGTGTCGACTCTAAACACTAAAACCAAGTTAGACATTCCTAGGACTATACGCCCGCTCAAGCCTAAAGCGCGTGGGTTTCCCGCGCCCCGGGGTATCTACACTTACTTATTAGCATATTTTAGATATACCGGTGTGACTAGAAAAGTATATCGAGCGACTTTCATGTTGGGCCTGCGGACAACCGGGACATCGTAGCGCGCATGACAGAGCAGTTGCAGAAAGCCGGAACCGGAGGAACATCATTTTTGGCCAGCCCACACATCAAATACCCATCAACTTTAGCCAAATGGGTCGGCAAGGAATGGACAATGTAGAATTTGAATGGGCCAATCAAGTGATGACATGTGGAAAGATGTTTCCTCTTTTTCCTAAAAACTCCCACATTTTCTTATAATTATTAAATGGTACTAAACCTTCCTTGGAGGGTTTCCTAAAAAAAAACCCCATATCAGTCCTAAGCCTCCCAAAAACTCTCCACCTCCCTCCTAAGGATAGTAGGGGCATCCTATGGTCATTTGTGCCCCCCCTCCTTCATAAACTCCCATTTTGATCCAAGAAAGGGGGGAGAATTCATTCTACACATTCCCATTCCAAGAACTTCCCCTAAACTCTCTCTAGTTCTTGCTACCTCCACAACACCACCACTCCTTCATCACTATTCCACCACCACTCCACCACTAAACAACCACTCCACCACTACTAAAACACACTTAAACAACCTCAAAACATCCTCAAATCCAAAGCAAACTCAAGCAAACTCTCAAACAAACTTCAAACACTCTCAATCCAACTCTCAAACTCAAACTCAAATAAAAAATCCTTCCCTTAGAAGAAAAGGAAGCACATCCTCCTCTCCTTAACTAGGTAATCTCTTAGTTGTAACCATTAAAAAAAAAGAAAGAAAGTTGCAAAAAATAAATCATCATTCAGAGTTCATCAAATCAACAAGATCAAAAACTTTTCAAAGTGACAGAATGCATTCCTCCATCTCTCCAAATCTCTAAACCATAATGTTCTTGTTGCACGTGTATGAAACTTCCTAGCACATAAATGTCACGATATGTATGCTTGTGAAAGTCATATGCAGGTACTCAAGTCCAATTCCCAAGGTCATGCTACATCTGAGTCCCACAAGAAGGGTCATCTCCAACATTGCATCAAGTCTGTTCCAATCAAGATGTTTTTCGAGGTTTTCACAAACTCGAACTACATAAGGTCTGATTCCCAAAAGGGATACGTAGGCAGCTTGCCCCCACAATGTTGGGTTTTGATGCATCATGCGCAGCGGAATAAACATAAGATCAAACTCCCATGAGCCCGGATCCGTGCATGTTGATTAAATTAAATACAAGATGAAAGAAACATACCCTTGAATATCGAATCCATGAACACGGAGTTTAAGGTGCTAACGCAAACACCCTCTATCGGTATCCACACGTCAAACGGATATCGAGAACACCTTCTTGATCTGGATTGCTAGACCCAAGGCATGGTGAAGAAACGATTTCTTCATGTGGGAATTATTTTTCTCCATTGATTATTGTATTTTGATGATTCACAATCTCAAAATAAATAATCATATCACTCTATAATTTATTGTTTCTAAAACAATTGTTATTGATTTCTAAAATCAACATTAGAGGCTGTCAAACCCGGCTGCATATATTTATATGAGTGTTTGACCTAATTCCGTTTGAGATCGGGATTCCTTGTCATACAAGAATTCTGAACAAACTGACCAGGGCCGGGCATAGCAGCCGTACGGCTCCTATGGAGCCGTACTCCACCATTTCGGCCGTACGGTCGCAGTCCAGAAAATCCCAGATTTTCAGCCTTTTCAATCCGTTCTATTATGTGTGACCCAATAGGATTATACTCCCTCCGTCTCAAAATAGAAGTCGTTTTAGACACTTTCACACATATTAAGAAATGCAATTAATGTATGTGAAAATGTCTTATATACCCCTAAAGTAATTCAACTACCTAGACTATTAAATGATTGTGCAAGAGATAATTCCTTATCATTACTAAGGGTAGAATTGGTATACAACAATAAATAAGCCTTGAAAATTGTAAAACGACAAGTATTTTGAGACAAAAATTAACTCCCAAAACGACATCTAATTTGAGACGGAGGGAGTACTAAGTTGGCAATGAGTCCGAACAAGTCAGAACCTGTTAGGTAAATTGTATATAACAATAGTAAAGGTTTTCTTGAACTTTAACGATAAATAAATAAATGAACCAAAATAAACTTAACGGGGCAGAAAATAAGGATAAACTATAAATGCAAATATTAAATCAAACCGGGCAATAAATGAAGTCGAGTCTTGTGTTGGACACAATCTCCGCAAGAAGAAATTGCCCCGCACTGGTGCTAACGGTCTGCGGCAATCTTCTCTCAAGATGAAACGACTTTACAATCGTTAATAGAAGCACTTCAAATTAACGATTTCGGCGAACATAACAGTGTTTGACACTTCCAGACATTGAAGGAACTTATGCAACAAGATGATTCTATCTTCTAACCGATGCCTTGAGAATTCCTTTGAATTCTAACAGAATTCCATCGAATTCAGTTAAGTATTTAACCGAGTTCGTTAACTCAGTTAAATATGTGCTCCTCTACTTCTGATATGAAGAGAGAGTGATTTGAGTGCTATACAATTGTGATAGAATGACTTGGTGAAGAATGTCAATCCTGGTGGGGAGTATATATAGTTAATGAAGAGATAGGGTGCCTTTTGGGAATAGACACAAATTGCACCTGGTGGAATCTCAGCCATTGGATCAGATCTTGGATGGAGGGATGTGATTATCTGGATCGACCCAGAACTCCCGACCCGCCTATTTGAACAGGCGCGGGTCGCCCAACCCCGAACCATCACGACCCATGGTCCTAATCCCAACCGATCCGCTACAGACCAGATGGGTTTCGGCCGAGGCCCATCAGCCCAAGCCCACGAACCCAACGTTCTGGACCGAGCCGCCTTGACTCGAACCATGCCATGGGACGGACCAACATCGAGCCCGTCTTTGCCAAAAATTTAAGCTCCACAGCTCCCAGCGACCGATGCGTACGTGCGAAGTGCAAAGTACGCCCTAAACCGCCCATTCCGCCCTTCGCACCGCTTCGCGGGTCATAGGTCTATTTTGGGCAAGCCCAAAATTAACATATTTACCCACTAGCTTGCATGGTTAGCCCAAAGGCCCACTTAGCTTGGAAGCCCAAGTCCACACTTGATTGGAACCTTCTTAGATGAGCCATATTAAATACTCTCCTCTTTTTCATTTTCCAACCAATGTGGGATACATGGCTTTACACATTCCCAACTCTTCATAAACCCACTTCAACTTGCATACTTTGGACATTAATTTCTCATTCACCAATAATTAGTTTTGAGAAAATAAATATACCACACTAATCTACTCCAAACGTAGATTATAAATATGCAATTAATTTCCATTTACACAAAATGGAACCTAATGGAATTCTTGGTCAAAAGTCGGTCAAACCACACTTTTTCCAAAACAAATTCCAACAATCCCCCACATGAATGAAAAACTTAATGCATGCATGAATGCAGACTCGTCTGGAAGTTTCGGCGAACCATTACTGCATCAGGATAGGTAGCTTCTGGCTTTGAACCTTCCTTAGTAAAATACTATCGGATATACTAGTCGTTTGGTAGCGCTATGCTTTGAACCACGTGCTGTATAGTGTATACCAAGACAATAGTACTTACACAATAATAGCTCTAACACGTTTTGTTCTCATGTTTTGTCCATTTCGGCCTTGGACCGTGCTTGACTTCATAAGTGTTTCAATTTGAAGCGCCTTATTACTTCTCACTTATATAGGTGATCTCCTATAAAGAGTAACCTGCATACTCCACCACATAGGTATAGGAATCATTAAAAGCTTTAAGCTTACCCTCACCACACGTCATCAGGATTTACTTTTAGCACTTGATGGCTTCTGAGAATAGGTTATAATAGGTTTCAAGTGCACTACTAGAATGTCCATAATTTAGTTGTCTCATTGAACCAAGGGCCTGGGATCTCCATTTCTCATGGTTGAGTGTCCACTATGGATTTCTTTGTTTGTGTGGGTTTTAACCTCATTCCCCTTACCAAAAAATTTGATCTCTTATTCATACCCTTTTGGTATACAGATCTGCTTTTTGACTTCACATAACTGATTGTGATAGTCCTATCTGAGATAAATTGTTTAATGGTATTGTATCTATGACCATTAAGTCTAGATTTACCATACTTTATGCCTTTTTCCTAGTTTTCATTGTCGTTACAATACTTTAGGATATGTAGGCATAAACTTATTCCAACAAGGAATTATCTCCAAGAATTTATTAGACCATTCAGCTTATCCTTAAGCGTTGTCTAATGCTATTAACTCAGATTCCCTATTGAATCGAGTTATCCTTGTTGTCTTGGAAGATTTCATTGACACCGCTCCATCGTCTATTGTGAACACATTTTCACTTTGGAGTTTATTAGTGTCTGATATTCGATCAGTATATCCTTTTCATACTATTGAATATCTCATTTATTGTAATCATGTGTATGTCCTTAAGTACACCAAGTACCTTGACTATACCTTTTCAATGATTGATTACAATTCCATTTAGACTTTCAGTCTATTTAGAATGATCAGTCGTTTCAAGTGATCAATTCTCCTAGAGGTTAGTTTCTTCGAGTGGTCAGCATCTCTGTAACGGTCCGATTTCTCGAGTAGTCAGTATCTCTAAGTGGTCTGACTTTCCGAGTTTACCTCTTTAGAGTATACCTTTTAAGAATCTACCTTATAGAGTCTACCTCTCAAAATTCTACCTTCTTTAGACTTCTTACGAATCCATTTATTCAAGAGTCTAACTCATGAAAATTTATTTGATTCTCCTGACTCTACCATTAAAGAGTCTATCATTTTAAGAATCTATCTCTTCAGATTCTATTTCTCGAGAGTCTATCTTTCGAGATTTAATATTCATGAGATCTGCCTTTTCAGATTCACAAGTCCGCCTCATAAGAGTTTATTTCTCAAGATTATTTTCCTTTAGAAATCTATCTTTTGAAATTATGACTCTCTTGACTATTCTTATTGAAAGTCTACCTTTTCAAAAGTTTTCTTCTATAGATTCATATTTCAATATTTCCCTTTTAAGGACCAATTTGCAACCCAACGGTTAGCATCACGGAGGAAGATCAAACAACTTCCAAATATTGTACATATGATTAACTATCCATTTAACTGTTAATAATTTTCTTTAACAGTTTGCATTTAATTTTCTACCATAGAAAATAAGGATCAAAAGACTATTTTCCTTTGTCCACCAACTGTGCCTAGGTTCGTCTTCTTTAAGATGAACTGTTTGCACTTACATATGTTCTCTTACTAGAACTTATTTATTTCATCCAATGAAAATATGGTCTTAAAGGAATATCTAATTCCTTATCGTTGGCTTAAGTACTTTTACTTTTAGCCCGTACCCCCACACTTGAGGTGTACCCCCACACTTAAGGTAATTATAAAACATCTTACGGTTATTATATAACTCATAAGGAGTTTTAACAATTCCTTTCTTGGGTATCTTGTTAAGAATGTAGTTCTACGTAGTATTGCTTCACCCCCACAATTTTCGGGTTAAGCATGAACATTGTATTTATCATCTCCTTAAGAATATGATTCTTGCATCAGATACTTCGTAAGACCAAGGTTTATATGGTGCTGACGTTTGTTAGATTATGTCGATTTCACAACATAGGTTTTTCAAACGAAGCAACATATTCTCCTCCTCTATCACTTTGAATCTTTCTTAATCTTTACATTAAGTTGATTCTCAACTTCATTCTTACAAGTCTGGAAAGCCTCCAAGGCTTCATCCTTCTTTTTCAAAAGATATTTAAAGCAATATCTTGTGTCATTGTTTATAAAAGTAATTAAATACTTTTACCTCACCTCGAGTTTGAACTAAATCAAGAGGTGTCGTGTTTCTTCGTAATTTCCGCTTACACGCAAATTTCACACATGTCAGATGAATCGAATTTATTAAAGGTAATTAATTCTTGACTCACTAACGTCTTAATTGTGTTGAAATTCATGTAACCTAATTTATCAAGCCATAAATTAGAACCTTCCATAAGAAACACCAATGTCCTTCGCATCCAGGCAAGGTACCCTTTTCCAAGACACAAACCTTTCTTGGTCAGTATAACTTTATTAGACTTGAACACTAGTCTAAATCCAGCCTTGCTGAACAGCAATCTGAAAACTATGTTCTTGTGAATGTCCGGGACATGTAGCACATTCCCGAGAGTCAGTTCTTTGTCTGAAGTCATCTTCAGTACAACTTTCCAAGTCCCACGACTTTGGAAGTAGTAGAGTTTCTCATGTACAACTTCTTTCCAATTAAAGGAGTGTATGATGAGAAGCTCTCCCTATCAGCACATATATGGCGGATAGTCCTATCGTCTATCCACCATTCTTTTGGGTTGACCTTCAACTTGCTAAGTTGGCTTCAAACTCCATTAATGCTCAATCAAGCCTATTCAACCTTTCGTTGATGTTTGGCTTTGATTCACGTTGTCCATTTCCTTTTAAGGAATATGACAAACTCTGCTAAGTGAACAAGTTTACCAAATCTGTACCATATCTTGGAACTGGTTTCTTGAACCTTAAAGGTTCGTATCAAAAGGTTCCACAATTCTTTGGCTGTCCCTACGAGACATTTCTCTAGGTAACGGCGTCACTTAGCCCACTCAATATGTACATTCGACATATGAGAATTTTATTATCCATGTCTTTGCGGATCATGGCTCTTCATCCCGGATAGTCGGGTTATCTTCTTCCATGAACTTCTTTAGACAGAGGGTGGTTATCTTGGATAGTCGGGTTATCTTTTTCCACGAACTTCTTTAGACAGAGGGTGGTTATCCCGGATAGCCATTTATTCTTCTTCTACAAATTTCTTGTAAGTCCACTCCATGTTGTCAACAATGTCTTTGGAATCTCTTGTGTGAATATTTTTGCCCTTCTCGTTATCTTTAAAGCTCTTCTAGTTATCCTTCCTTGGAAACCGTCATAATTCTCGTTAAATCTCTAATGATAACGTCCTTCGGTTGTCCATCATCATTGGCTCGCATTTGTCAAAAAACATTCAAGAAAACGTAGATATCTTCTTGCGATTGTTAGGTAAATTGTATATAACAATAGTAAAGGTTTTCTTGAACTTTAACGATAAATAAATAAATGAACCAAAAAAAACTTAACGGGGCAGAAAATAAGGATAAACTATAAATGCAAATATTAAATCAAACCGGGCAATAAATGAAGTCGAGTCTTGTGTTGGACACAATCTCCGCAAGAAGATATTGCCCCGCACTGGTGCTAACGGTCTGCGGCAATCTTCTCTCAAGATGAAACGACTTTACAATCGTTAATAGAAGCACTTCAAATTAACGATTTCGGCGAACATAACAGTGTTTGACACTTCCAGACATTGAAGGAACTTATGCAACAAGATGATTCTATCTTCTAACCGATGCCTTGAGAATTCCTTTGAATTCTAACAGAATTCCATCGAATTCAGTTAAGTATTTAACCGAGTTTGTTAACTCAGTTAAATATGTGCTCCTCTACTTCTGATATGAAGAGAGAGTGATTTGAGTGCTATACAATTGTGATAGAATGACTTGGTGAAGAATGTCAATCTTGGTGGGGAGTATATATAGTTAATGAAGAGATAGGGTGCCTTTTGGGAATAGACACAAATTGCACCTGGTGGAATCTCAGCCATTGGATCAGATCTTGGATGGAGGGATGTGATTATCTGGATCGACCCAGAACTCCCGACCCGCCTATTTGAACAGGCGCGGGTCGCCCAACCCCGAACCATCACGACCCATGGTCCTAATCCCAACCGATCCGCTACAGACCAGATGGGTTTCGGCCGAGGCCCATCAGCCTAAGCCCACGAACCCAACGTTCTGGACCGAGCCGCCTTGACTCGAACCATGCCATGGGATGGACCAACATCGAGCCCGTCTTTGCCAAAAATTTAAGCTCCACAGCTCCCAGCGACCGATGCGTACGTGCGAAGTGCAAAGTGCGCCCTAAACCGCCCATTCCGCCCTTCGCACCGCTTCGCGGGTCATAGGTCTATTTTGGGCAAGCCCAAAATTAACTTATTTACCCACTAGCTTGCATGGTTAGCCCAAAGGCCCACTTAGCTTGGAAGCCCAAGTCCACACTTGATTGGAACCTTCTTAGATGAGCCATATTAAATACTCTCCTCTTTTTCATTTTCCAACCAATGTGGGATACATGGCTTTACACATTCCCAACTCTTCATAAACCCACTTCAACTTGCATACTTTGGACATTAATTTCTCATTCACCCGGAATTAGTTTTGAGAAAATAAATATACCACACTAATCTACTCCAAACGTAGATTATAAATATGCAATTAATTTCCATTTACACAAAATGGAACCTAATGGAATTCTTGGTCAAAAGTCGGTCAAACCACACTTTTTCCAAAACAAATTCCAACAGAACCCATAAGTCATAAGCAGACTCTAGCAAGCCATTATGACTACCCAAATAGTATAACTTAGAAAGTCCAAAGTTACCTTATAGAACATATCACAATCCCTTTGTCACGCGATATCATATTGGACATAAGTCATGGTCCACGTTAACTTATGTTGTCCAATGCTTTCTCGATCCTGAGTAGATTGATATGAGCAAATGACATTGAACACATCAATTCATTTGGGCATGGCCATGCACTATCATCAATCTCACAAGTTTAATCCGCATCCTATGCACCATAATCATCATATGATTATCCATTAAACTCATGCTAGCTCTTCATAAGTGCTAGGGACAATGATCATTATAGTAAACATGCAAAAGATATAATAATCGGGTTTGTTATCTTTATAACAATGAAGCTATGATATAACGCATAGGCCTTTCTCAAGGGCCTAGGGCATAATATCCAACAATCTCCCACTTGTACTAGGCCCAATCAACGTGTATCCAATACCCATTGAGCTTAGTTATGATCTCCATCATTATTGCAAGCGAGTTTATGTAAGATGATTATCCTTGTTATACTTTGCATATTTTGACATCTCCCATCTTTGACGATTTCTCGAATGAGATAGAAACGTCCGAGCATATGTTTAGATAAGACATTAGCCCCTTGGATTATGCAATAACAATTATTGACACGATGAAGGTCTATTAAATTAGTGACGCTAGAAACGATTTCTAGTTTACTAATTTGTATCTTAATCCAAACAATTTTCTAGTTGCATCCCATGCCACTAGATACTCAACTTTTTGTAGAATAGTAATGGTGCATTTAGAACTCTTCTAACACCGTTATTAAATATAAACGTGTATTTATACTGCAATATTTATCTTTGTTGGTTTGTAATAATGCATCTATGCAACTATTACAAGATCATCTTTCACTCCATCAAAGATCAAGAATGCATCCTTTGGTTCTTCTCAAGAACATAAGGGTGTTTCTTAACTAGTGACTTTCACTAGAGTCCGATTGGTATTATCTCATCATATTCCAAGTATATGAGGCATTCGGTCTTAGTACATTAGCATGACTTACATGATAGATCCAATTTTCGAAGCATATGGAATCCTAATCATGTACTCTTGCTCATTAGTCTTCCAGTAAGACTAAATCTTGCACAGATTAATGCCATTAGACTTTCGCAAGTAACCTCTCTAAGAGTCCCGCATAGTGAACTTTTCACTATCTTGTCTACATTAGTACTTTTACTTTAACCAATCAATCTTTTAGATTTATCTCCATAAATCTAAATTCCAAGGATATAAGCGGCTTTAACCAAGTATTTCATTTAGAAACTCTTTCAAAATGAATTATATGTCAACCATATATATTAGACTATGATTAAAATTACGCTCCCACTAAATTTATTGTAATCACAAGCCTCATCTTTGATGAATTCAAACACTTTGAATATTTCATCAAAATGAAATTTCACTCCAAGTAGTTTGCTTCAATCCATCTCATAGATTTCTGCAACTTGCATATTTTATTAGAATTTTATGGATCAAAACTTTTAGGCTGTATCAAACACTTCCTAAAGTATGTTCCTGTTAAGGAATGTAGTTTTGACATCCATTTGTTATATTTCATATTCGCAATATGAGGTCATGACAATTAGAATTCTAATAACATTAAGCATGACTACATGTGATAAAGTTTCATCAAAATCGATATTATGAATTAACTTTAATCAATTCGTGCTTTATCAATATGCACTTTGCGATCCATGTCTGTTTTCTCCAAGAAAACTCAATTTCTATCCTATGGTTTTTAAGCCTTAGGGTAGAACAATCAAGTTCAAAACTTGATTATGATACATGGATTGCACTTTTAGATTTTATGACTCCAAGTCATTGATCTAAATCCGGAGCGGACTTTGCATCTTGATAGGTAATAGGTCAATCATTCGTAATGATATCTTCCTAATTACTTTCTATTATGAGAAATCAATATTTCTTGTTATAGATAGTATCCTATCATATATGCAAATAACTTGTGTATACTTGAACGAGTTTCCACAACTCCTTGTGAAGCTTTGTTCAACTTCCATCTTAGGTTCTATGTCATTTTCTGGGTATCGAACTCTTCGAGATACATTTTACTCCCACTAGTTCTTTAGAGATAAACGATTTATCTAGAAAGTGCTATTTAGAGTAACAAACGATTTGTACTATTTAAAGGGTGTAAAATCAATATCATTAAGATATCCCATGAAAATACATTTATTAGATTTAGGTGTGAGTTTGTCCAAGACAACACTTTTCTCAAAATCATCACATCACAAATCTTTATGAAAGACAAACCAAGTTTTCTTTCATTCCATATCTCATATGGTATAACGAACCTCCTTAGACAAATCTCAATTTAGTGTAAGCGCAGCTGTTTCCAGCACATAATCCAGAGGGTTAATTAAAGATCAGTTTGACTTATCATGAGGTGAAAAACTGTATTTTACAAATAATATGTAAACTTCTGTTAATAAGAGCCGTACGGCTCATCCTTAGGCGTACACCTAAAATGCAGCCGTACGGTTGCTGTTTCCAGATTCCGTTTTTCTTATTCTGCAGACTTTCTGCGGAATTCTCTCAAAGTCCAGGGCTCAAATATTCATTACTTTGATCAGATCAGAGTATACTAATATTTATTGCCATGAGATACTGAAATCCTTTCCCAAGCATTGTTACTTTAGTGAACTACATACATCAATATGTATTAGTCCAAAAGAGTATTTCCTTTCACTACTATTAGTAAGAGGTGTTGTAACACCCCGAAAATTCTAATTCCATAAATATCAAAATGTCACAATTTACATTTCCAAAATACTATTAAAAGCCTCACTAATAATTCCAAAATGCCCCGAATCAATTCCTCGTTTTCCAGAACACCGGTCAACGGTCAACTGCAAAAGGTCAAACTGGAGGGGGGTGAGCTGGGGGGGCTCAGTAAGAAAGGGGATGCACAATATCACAAAAGCCAATGGAACACAAACAACAACTAACAATGTCAATGAAATTATAAATATGGACATGCCAATAAGACTCTGATTTCGTAAACCGAATAACTGATCAATCATACTTTACAGTCTGATGCACTAATTATATTCGGTCCCAGTGACTTAACCATAATAACCGAATTGTTGGCCGTCCATGAATTGTTGGCCGCCCTCATGGAGCCGGACCCAACACAAACACAATAACCGAGTCCACTGCGACCGTCACATAATTAGCTACATCGCAACTGTTCCATATAACAAATCTCATATTTGATCATATTAACACATATAGCATGCTTCCAGATATAACCGTAATATTTATGGACCAAATATAATATCAACGCAATAATCAAATCTGACCGAACAAATGATATACGTATCAATAAAACGGAGTACTACGATAAGATGGGTATAAAAGAAAGTGACACGCTCAAATAAATTACAACGGAACACCAAATAATTGGTCGGGTCGAACTTCTAATCAAACAAAGAAACCAATTGAGAACATATACATCTCTCTCGGCTCTCTTTTCTGCCTATAACGTAAAGGGTGGTGATCAAATTACCAAAAGTCAAACTAACATATTTATACTCATGTACATTGATGAGTCACCACCAAATATTATTTAACCAACACCTCCTACTAACTTATTAAGGTGATGGATACTAATCTTTAAATGAAACAAATCATGGGCCCACAACTAAATGGCTACACTTGAAAAGTCTCTTGGTCCAAGCCGTCCCACTCATTTCTTTCTTTGTATTTTTTTTTTCAATCCGTCCCAAAATGTCGTGCTTAATTTCGGGATGTCACAATCTTCCCTCCTTAATTAAAAAGAATTCGTCCGTGAATTCTACTTAATCTTGCGCTCGATTATCTTATACGAATACCCCAAGATCTTATCCCTGAGCTAGCTCACAAGCCTTAAGGTCGGGGTTCCGCTCTGATACCAACTGTCACGTCCTGAGGTCCTATACGGTACCTCGAAATAGGTGCGTGAACCCTGCTATAAAACGGACATGACGCTTGCTAATACTATCATCATCCATAAACCTGTATAATACACGATCTACACTTACTCGACAACAGAATACTAAAAATGACCATAGGCTAACCGTCTTTACTATTGAACTACCAAACCAACTAGAGTTGTGAAAAATTCTAGACACGTCTGGCAACAAAGGCCGGCACCAAAAATAATAGCAAACTCTTTATTACACGCACAAAACACATCTACCCAAATTTACAAAGCTTATATAACCCAGTAAAACCATCATCCTCACGAAAATAAACATATATAAGCTCAATAGAGCAACTACCCATAAAAGAAACAACCTTCTCAAAGATCCCCGCTAAGTCGTACCTTACTGACGATCTTCCTTGCCTGAAAACTAAGGAAAAAAAATAAACAAAGAAACGGGGTGAGTCGAAACCCAGTAAGTTACTATAAAAACAATAAATCATTCTTAATAAGTAATGCGAACATTAAACATATAACATATAATATGAGAGGCAATCTCAACTCATCAAGCATCACATTATAGCTGAAGTAAACACATAAGTGCGGCAACGTAACACTTAGAAGGATACTGAGCCAAGGTTCAATCCAAAAGGATATAATAATCTGAGCAGCATCAACAGCTAAAGAAGAGGTTTCGGAACCAAACAAGAACATCAACAATAAGTGGAAAATGACACAAAGTCATATCCCAAACGTGTAGCTAGAATACTCACTCAATGGGAGCTAGCTAAAACCCAACCATGGTCAAAGGAAGGGGGTAAAAATGGGAGACTAGTGGATGACATTATAATGAACTTGGCTCGGGTGCCATTATAATCTCCTACCACTGCTCGACATAACAATCAAGTACCAGCTGGACCTTTAAATGAAAGCACAGTAATAAATACTTGCTTAAACAGCTAGTATATATGATTCCAAAGTAGGGAACCATACCAAATACATCATAATAGATGATCAACATGAATTGCTCATAAATAGCACGACGACCATGAACCCTTAAAACCATTCCCTTTAACTTAGGATTTCAAAGTAGGGAACCCTAACAAATACATCATATTTCTCAACGACATATAACCATACGCAAATACCCATCAACCATATGGCACATAAAGTGTCCATCATAACACAATCAATCAAAATTAGAGTCCATAAGTATTATACCCCAAATAA
Organism: Campanula takesimana; assembly: GCA_026119855.1. Taxonomy (NCBI): domain Eukaryota; kingdom Viridiplantae; phylum Streptophyta; class Magnoliopsida; order Asterales; family Campanulaceae; genus Campanula; species Campanula takesimana. The sequence continues at coordinate 306,021 of JAOWBW010000750.1, read as the reverse complement.
GTAGTGGGGTAGGTCATATTGTACCTAGTCACAATTATACACCTTGCGTATATTCGCAATTAATAGTCGAATACATTTTTACGTCACATATTGTGTTTCGTAATTATTTCCGTCAACTTTAATCGTATTAATCATAATTTTATTAAATTATAATTTATACTTTTACTAGTCCCTATTTTTCTTAGGAACTCATTTATGGGACGGGATACTTTTATTACACCTTATATAGTTTTGTTGAGTATTTTACTCATTTTGGATGGTAATTATTATTTATAGCACCGCTACTTCACCGTCTCAAAATTACTATCATAGTTTCCGTTTTTATTATTTGGGTCAATTTAATTAATTAAAATGTGTATAGAATCACATATTAACAAAAATATTTATTAGTACAAATACTACCTATAAAACAATAATTGACAATAAAAGTATCATATATAGCATGTATGGACATTACTGTAATTAAAAGGGGAATAGTAACTGTTGGAAAAATGTGAAGGAAATGAGTATTTTCCTTAATTTTGTGTATTGATTAATTGATATATAATTTATCGAATGACAAACTTGTTTATGGGTTTGTGTTCTACTCCGTGAGAACATTGAGATAATGTATTCATTTGTCCAATTTGGAGTTGGGATGAATGAGATACAAAGGCTTAAAGTTGGTGGGTTGAAATGGGGATATGGAAGTTATCCCACATTGGAAAGAAATGTAAAAGGAAGCTAGTTTAAAGGCTTGGGCACTTGACTAGTGTTCAAGCTTGTATGGCATAGAGGCTCTCTCTCGCGCGCAGGGGAGGGGGTGCAAATCATGGACCCAATTTGGCTTGCGAGGTCCGAACTCATGTGTGTGCGCGTCCTGCGGACACGAATGTAGCACCTATTTGTCTTGTCCGTGCGAACTCACCTTTTGCTGTTATTTTTGACTTTTACAGTCAAAATTTTTGCCTAAAAAACTCAGAAACAGATTCATCCCATCATCTGAACTGGAAAGGCCAAATGAAGAGACATGCCTTATCTCAGAATTAATTAAGGATTGTGTTTATCCTTTTAATTAAATTTTCGGATGTAAATCTGTTCTTGGAGTAGTATAAATAGAGATGAAGAAAACAAGCAAGAAAAAAAAGAAAGAAAACACATTTTCCAGCAATCTCTCACACCCTCTCCTTTGTTGCATATTGTCATTCCTTCTTTGGCCTCATCTTGTATCTGCATTTGTGGTGATACTGTCCAGGCAAAACCTCAATTCGCTAGAGTCTCTTAGTGCAGGGAAGCATCCGGTTCGTGCGAGTTATCCTGGGAGACTAGCGTCCTACAGCAACCTCAAGCACTGACGGTGAGGGGGCGAATAAGTCTTAAGGACAGTGTGTCTAACAAACGACTCAGTAAATACATTATCTCAATGTTCTCACGGAGTAGAACACAAACCCATAAACAATTTTGTCATTCTATAAATTATATATCAATTAATCAATACACAAAATTAAGGAAAATACTCATTTCCTTCACATTTTTCCAACAGTTACTATTCCCCTTTTAATTACAGTAATGTCCATACATGCTATATATGATACTTTTATTGTCAATTATTGCTTTATAGGTAGTATTTGTACTAATAAATAGTTTTGTTAATATGTGATATAGAAGTTATCCCACATTGGAAAGAAATGTAAAAGGAAGCTAGTTTAAAGGCTTGGGCACTTGACTAGTGTTCAAGCTTGTATGGCATAGAGGCTCTCTCTCGCGCGCAGGGGAGGGGGTGAAAATCATGGACCCAATTTGGCTTGCGAGGTCCGAACTCATGTATGTGCGCGTCCTGCGGACACGAATGTAGCACCTATTTGTCTTGTCCGTGCGAGCTCACCTTTTGCTGTTATTTTTTACTTTTACAGTCAAAATTTTTGCCTAAAAAACTCAGAAACAGATTCATCCCATCATCTGAACTGGAAAGGCCAAATGAAGAGACATGCCTTATCTCAGAATTAATTAAGGATTGCGTTTATCCTTTTAATTAAATTTTCGGATGTAAATCTGTTCTTGGAGTAGTATAAATAGAGATGAAGAAAACAAGCAAGAAAAAAAAGAAAGAAAACACATTTTCCAGCAATCTCTCACACCCTCTCCTTTGTTGCATATTGTCATTCCTTCTTTGGCCTCCTCTTGCATCTGCATTTGTGGTGATACTATCCAGGCACAACCTCAATTCGCTGGAGTCTCTTAGTGCAGGGAAGCATCCGGTTCGTGCGAGTTATCCTGGGAGACTAGCGTCCTACAGCAACCTCAAGCACTCACGGTGAGGGGGCGAATAAGTCTTAAGGACAGTGTGTCTAACAAACGACTCAGCACATATACTCCATTCCAGTTTCTGTTTGATCATTTCCAGTTTATTACTTTAAGTTTAATTCTGTTTATTATATATTCTGTATTTTAGAATTCCTTTTTTGCAGAATTTTTCTAACAATCTTAAGACTTATTCCTTCTGCAAGAGGGAACCAGTTACAGAATTACTCCAACTGTTTATAGTAAACGAAACTTACTGGTTGCTTGTGTTTCAGATATGGCTAATGAATCAAACACATCAACTAATTCTGGGACTCCTATTATGACTCCAACTGCAACTGGTGCTAGTGTGATGGCAGGTCCTCAAACTGTGCACATCTCAACCACTCATGCCGAGAAGCCAGACAAATTTGTTGGCCTTGATTTCAAAAGGTGGCAACAGAAGATGCAATTCTTCTTGACCACTCTGAATTTGGCTAAGTATCTGAAAGAGGATATGCCAATAGTGGCCGAGAATGAAACTAATGTGGCAACCTTGGCTGTAGTTGAAACATGGAAGCAAGGGGAATACTTTTGCAGAAACCATGTTCTGAATGGTCTCTCTGATTCTATTTACGGTGTGTATAGAGAGAAGAGGACTGCAAAGGAACTATGGGAATCCTTGGACCACAAGTACAAAATTGATGATGCGGGAACAAAGAAGTTTATTGTTGCCCGTTTCCTTGATTATAAGATGGTGGACTTAAGGACTGTGAAATCCCAAGTGGATGAGCTGCAAGTAATTTTGCATGAGGTACTTGCTGAAGGTATGATTCTTTGTGAAAAGTTTCAAGTGGATGCAATCATTGAAAAATTGCCTCCCACTTGGAATGATTTCAAGAACTACCTAAAGCATAAGAGAAAGGAGATGGACGTTGAAGGACTGATTCTTCGACTCAGTATTGAGGAAGGCAATAGGGCTGCTGAGAAGAGGTACAACCTAAGTGTGGCCAAAGCTAATGTTGTGGAGCATGGTCAAAGCTCCAAAGGCAAGGGTCATGGAAAGGGTAAAGGAAAGACTGCGGCGAAACAGTCCCATTTGAAGCCAAGAGGAGGTATTTCCAAGAAGAAATTCACGGGAACATGCTATAATTGTGGTGGTGAAGGCCACAAGGCTGCTACTTGCAGGATGCCTAAGAAAACTCGTGAGGCAAACATGGTGGAAGAGATCTCAAAAGAGGTTTCTGAGATGCATGTTGCAGCGGTAATATCCGAGGTGAATTTGGTGGGTTCAAACCCAAACCAGTGGTGGATTGACACCGGGTCAACTAGACATGTGTGTTCCAATAAGGACATGTTTAGTACTTTCGAAGCTTTTGAGAATGGTGAAAAGCTATTTATGGGAAGTTCAGCTACTTCTGACATTAAAGGTCAAGGGAAAGTAGTTTTGAAGATGACTTCCGGAAAGGAATTTACTCTCAACAACGTGCTCTATGTGCTTGAAATCTGAAAGAACTTAGTGTATGGTTCTGTAACGCCCCGAGCCCGAAAACCGGGTCGGAACGCTATCAAATTTGATGGACTGTCCTCACAAACCACCACGAGTCTTTCCAGCACGTTTTTGTCCTCACTCACGTGCTCACTGAGAAACTTCCCAATGGGTCACCCATCCCAGAATTGCTCCAAGTCAAGCACGCTTAACCTTGAAGTTCTTATGAGATGAGCTTCCGAAAAGAAGATGCATCTTAGTGGTATAAGTAGTACCAATCAAATCATATCAAACATATCAGGCACACACATTTTTGGGTCGAGGTATTACAATCTCCCCACCTTGGATCCTTGCCGTCCCCGGCAAGACCCACTTGGATCGGAACCCCAGGCAGTGTGGATTCAAGAGGGGCTCGTACGGATTCAAGTGGTGGCTCCCACCGACTCCGCGGTGTAGCACTTTGTTCCGCACAGCACTTTGCTCCGTACTTTCGGCCGGGACCCGCTCTGATACCATTTGTAACGCCCCGAGCCCGAAAACCGGGTCGGAACGCTATCAAATTTGATGGACTGTCCTCACAAACCACCACGAGTCTTTCCAGCACGTTTTTGTCCTCACTCACGTGCTCACTGAGAAACTTCCCAGTGGGTCACCCATCTCAGAATTGCTCCAAGTCAAGCACGCTTAACCTTGAAGTTCTTATGAGATGATCTTCCGAAAAGAAGATGCATCTTGGTGGTATAAGTAGTACCAATCAAATCATATCAAACATATCAGGCACACACAGTTTTGGGTCGAGGTATTACAGGTTCGCTTTTGAACAAGCACGGATTTCGTCTTGTGTTTGAGTCTGATGTTGTAACCTTGTCCAAGAATGGAATGTTTGTTGGTAAAGGGTATGTAACCGATGGGCTATTTAAGCTCAGTGTAATGGTTGTTAAACCAAAGAATAATGAAATGAACAACTCTTCCGTTTATTTGCTTGAGTCTTCCAATTTGTGGCATGGTAGACTAGGACATGTTAATTATGATACTTTGCGTAGATTAATTAACTTGAATTGCATCCCAAAGTTCAAAGTTGATTGCAAACATAAGTGTGAAACTCGTGTGGAAGCAAAACTAACGAGAGGTTCATTCCATTCAATTGAAAGAAATTGTGAACCTCTTGAGTTAGTTCACACAGACTTATGTGACTTTAAGTCAACACAAACAAGAGGTGGAAATAAGTACTTCATGACTTTTATCGATGATAGTACATAGTATTGCTATGTGTATCTACTCAAAAGTAAATATGAGGCAGTAGAGAAGTTTGTTCTCTATAAAAATGAAGTTGAGAATCAACTTAACCGGAAAATAAAGGTGTTAAGAAGTGATCGTGGTGGAGAATATGAATCTCCATTTGAAGCAATTTGTGCTCAACATAGAATCAAACATGTAACCACGGCACCTTATATACCTCAACAAAATGGTGTTGCCGAACGCAAGAATCGGACATTGAAAGAAATGATGAACGCCATGTTGATAAGTTCGGGACTACCTTCCAACATGTGGGATGAAGCTGTGTTGTCAGCTAACTATGTGTTGAATAAGGTACCTAGGAAGAAATTGAACATGAGCCCCTATGAATTGTGGCATGGAAGAGTACCATCCTACCAATACTTGCGAGTGTGGGGATGTCTTGCAAAGGTAGCAGTACCTCCACCTAAAAGGTGAAAATTGGGCCTAAGACTGTAGATTGCATATTTATTGGATATGCTCATAACAGTAGTGCCTATAGATTCCTTGTGTATGAATCGAAAATTCAAGATATACACTAGAACATTATAATGGAATCTAGGAATGTTTCCTTCTTTGAGAATGTATTTCCGTGCAAGTCAAGAAATGAGGCAAGCTCATCGACAAGGGTACAAGATTCAATAGAAGAAGAACACATTCAAGACAAAAGTGAGGAAGAAGAGGTGGAACCTCGACGTAGCAAAAGGGCTAGAGTAGAAAAATCCTTTGGGACGGATTTTCTAACTTTCATGCTAGAAAGTGAACCATAAAGATATCAAGAAGCTATGAGTTCTTCAGAAGGACATTTGTGGAAAGAAGCCATCAAAAGTGAAATTGATTCCATTTTGCAAAATCATACTTGGGAGTTAGTGGATCTTCCTCCGGGGAGCAAACCACTTGGATATAAGTGGATTTTCAAACGGAAAATGAAACCAGATGGCACGATTGACAAATATAAGGCCAGACTTGTAATTAAAGGTTACAAACAGAAAGAAGGCCTGGATTATTTTGATACGTATTCTCCTGTCACAAGAATAACGTCAATCAGAGTTGTGCTAGCAATTGCCGCATTGCGCAATCTTGAAGTGCATCAAATGGATGTAAAGACTGCCTTTCTGAATGGTGATTTAGATGAAGAGATTTACATGGAACAACCTGAAGGGTTTGTTGAACCAGGGCAAGAAAAGAAAGCGTGCAAATTAGTTAAGTCATTATATGGCTTAAAACAAGAACCAAAACAATGGCATCAAAAGTTTGATCAAGCCATGATGGAAAGTGGATTCAAGATAAATGAACGTGACAAGTGTGTCTATACTAAAAACACTGAAAATGGCTATGTTATTTTGTGCCTTTATGTAGACGACATGCTTATCATAGGAAGTTGTGACAAGATGATCAAATCCACAAAAGATATGTTAAACTTGAAGTTTAGGTTTTCTTGTGCCACAGAACTTGAAACCTTAAGAGAACCAGGTGAAACAAAAGGAGCACTTCTTTGCGGAAGAAAGCTAAATCCGCTAGTAACCAAATTAGAGAATATATTCTTAGGACCTTTAGGGGATGGGGGCTTTCGTGCCAAAGGAGAACCAGAATTAATAACCTGGTGGATAATAGTAGACGGACCAGTTTGAACCTTCTTACCCTTAGAACTTATATTAGTAGAGTCTTGCTGTAAAGAGTCTTTACCAACAGTATCTTGAGCGTTCTTATCCTTAGAGTTTCCATTGGGCTGGTTGGGGGTTTTACCAATACCTTGATCACTTTGTTTCTATTTCTCCACATAAATTTGACTTGGTTTACCATGAGGAACTGATTTGGAGGCTTCTTGAACTATACCATCTGATCTAGATAAAGTATTCCCTTGCCCAGCAACTTGATTAGGGTTTTTCCTTTCATCTTTTGGCCCCTCTTGGCGTGGGTGCAGAAAGTAACAAGAATCCATGTCATGACCAAGCTTGTAGCAATGTTTACAATATTGAGGAAGATTAATAAAGACCAGCTTCTAGTAAAAGCTCTCAAAATCGTCACCACAATCAATGAAAACCCTAGAAGGGAGATTTTTTAACAAGTCCACTTGAACCAAAACCCTAGCTTCACTAGGCCTAGAAAGATTAGCTGTAGGCTGATCTATAGCAAGGGGCTCCCAAAAAATCTTGGCAATAGAAAATAAACAAACTTTGTTGAACATACACCAAGATACTCGGCAACAATGAGTGTTTTGAAGGCATTATTGTTGGAGTTTGTAGCGTGCAAGACCTGCAAACAAAAGACAAAAGATTTTAAGAAAAATGCCACCATTATGTTAACAAATAAAACTCCCTCTGTCCCAGAATGATAGTCCCTCTTTTTCGCTGTTACTGCGAATGAACTTTGAGCGGTAACTTAGGATACTTTTAATTATCTTAATGAGAATCTAAAAATTGGTATTGATAGTATTTGTAATAGTGTATCAATAACAAGTTGTAAATTTTCATTAGGGTAATTAAAAGTAGCCAAAAATATTGCTCAAAGTTTATTGGTAATAACAACGAAAAGAGAGGGACTAACTTTCTCGGACAAAGGGAGTAGTACAGAAAGCGAGTCTCCATATTTTTTGGTGAAACTTAAGGAAGTTGACTATTAAGTAATTCTAGTAGCACATTCACAGAAACACCATCACATTATATAATGCATGATATATCAGGGGTGAGTTCAATAACTTGATTAGAAGATGAACACTTATTTTTGGACAAATTCTCTAAAAGTTGAGACTGGGTTTGGGACGGAAGAATAAATATATAATCAGAGCCTTCTTACAACAACAAACTTTCCAATAAACTACCATGTCACTATTAATATCTTATCCACAAAAGCTATAAGGCTAAGGTAAGTTGGAAGACAAGGAAAGAAAAAAAAAACTAGCTAACTGAATACAAATGTCTCATTATATCCAGGACTATGGCAAGAGATAAATACTAAATTCTGTTGGTGATTTTAGTGTCATCAACGATTTTATGTAATTGGATTTACTAGAGACCAATGCGATCTTATATTAGGGTCGGATATGAGTAAGGGAAAGTGTGGAGTACACACTCATTTTGAGTCAATATGTTTTCGACCACGATAAAGAAGCAGGGGTCAAGGGGGCTGCGCCCCCTTGCGGGGTCAAGGGGCAGCGCCCCTTGTTGGGGTCCCGCCAGTTTTCCCGCCAGTTTTCCCACCAAAATCCGCCAAAACCTAGAGACTCAACAGTCTGGTAACAATATGACTGTTGGCTAACACTTGTGACTGTTCGCAACCAACAGTCATATCTGCTCTTAATTTCCAATTTGTTTATAAACAGATTATTGGTCTCATTTGTTTTCACGAAAAACCCTAATAATACTCTTAGTTTCTGATCTGTTTTCTTGGCCTAAGATACAGATTGTTTGATTGTCTTATCCCAGTAAAGATTTCGTGAAACCTAGGCTTAAAGGGTCGAAATACTTTATTCGGATAGTGGATTGTACACGATTCAATCAATATCCAGGATTATCAATTTACCCAACCCCAATTTTCTAACAAATTCCTACCTAACCCACAAATATTTGACGTTGGAACACAAGCAAATAAATGTCTTCACAAACTTGACCTAACATAGACAGTACTATGCCCTTTTGGTTCTTCATTTCCTTCTCGCTAAGGACTAATTCCTAAATCCTACCAGACAAAATCGCCCTCAGCTCGGGTCTGAGAGGTTCGTATAGCTAGATAAAATAAACAAACATGAGGATGCATAAAACATCAGTGTCAAGTCAAAACCCAGCTCATGTGAATCCCATAGTTGTAAAAAGTGAGCGCGCGCCTGTAGATACCCCGGGGAACCACGGCTTGGCTAGAGCGCGTGAATTAACCTAGGATGTCTAATTGTGTTTTAGAGTCGCCACCCACGTTTTTGAGGAACGTAAGAAAACCTAATGTTTATGAGCCTAAGTTTGATTTACGAAAACAGAGATTCTTTGGGATGAGGGGTTCGGGGGTTAGGTTACGAAATGGGAAGTACTTAAACACCCATTTCGCCCGAGCAAAGTCGGTCTTGTTTGTTCATAATTCACTTTCTAAGATAAATGTGTTCTTCCTATTAAAATGATGATAAAAAGGGGTTTTAGAGTTTGAAATGTAGGGAGATGACTCCTAGGCCAATTCAATGTAATGAAAGGACCGTTGGTGTCATGTCCCAAATGGTTTTGGGTGATTGCACATTTGATCGAAGAAGAAGAAGAAGAAGAAGAAGAAGAAGAAGAAGAAGAAGAAGAAGAAGAAGAAGAAGAAGAAGAAGAAGAAGAGAAGTGCTTAAAACATTTACCTATAGTATTCTTCAAAAAGAGAACCTCTTGTCAAGCCTTGAAGAAGAGGTTGAGTAGTTTTGTTGAAGAAATCCCAAAGGAAAGGTCTAGGCAAAGAGTGAGTAAAAGGTCTAAAATGATGATTTTTCCAAGTCCTCCTCCAATGATGGATTGAAGGGGTTTTTATAGTTGAAAAGTGACTGTTTTTTGGAGCCAAACGGAGTCTCCAAGAAATCTTTCCCGGGCAAAATCATGTATAATGAGCAAAGGAGAGATTCTTGGGCAGAGTCTGTAACTGACACGTCCCAGAAGCGCGCGCATCCCACCTAGGCGGCGGAAGGCGCGCGCGTCCTCAAGGGGCGGAGGCGCGCGACTCTGAGAAGCGATTTTTGACAGAATTGACTAGAAAGTTAGAACTGTTATTCAGTTTAGTCTCGGGACTTAACGGAGTCCGTCTGGAACTTAACCAAAGTAACAGAAACTAACAGGAAATACTTAAAAGAGGGAGAAACACAAAATCAAGTGTGCAATCGGGGTGAGCGGTCCAAGGCGGGGTGTCTACAGAGCCCCTCGGCGGCATGGATTGCGAAGCAAACGTGCCGACGAAAGACAGTCATCCGCCTAGGACATCACCAAGAAAAGGAAAAGACTCGATAAAAGAAGGAATTTGAAATTGCGGAGGATAGAGGTGCGCTCCCTGTGTGAGCGGCTTTGCCAATAGCGGGATCCATTTGCTGGAAGCGGGATCTGTTCGTTGAGAGCGAGATTCGTTTGCTGGAAGCGGGACCTGTTTGCTGAGAGCGAGTTCCGTTTGCTGGAGGCGGGACCTGTTTGCTGAGAGCGAGATCCGTTTGCTGGAAGCGGGACCTGTTTGCTGAGAGCGAGATCCAGGGGACCGTTTGCTGAGGTGCGGGACCCGGAGGACCGTTTGCTGAAGTGCGGGACCCGAAGGACCGTTTGCTGAAGTGCGGGACCCAGAGGACCGTTTGCTGAAGTGCGGGACCCGGAGGACCGTTTGCTGAAGTGCGGGACCCGGAGGACCGTTTGCTTTGGTGCAGGACCCGGAGGACCGTTTGCTGAAGTGCGGGACCCGGAGGACCGTTTACTGAAGTGCGAGACCTGGAGGACCGTTTGCTGAAGTGCGGGACCCGGAGGACCGTTTGCTTTGGTGCAGGACCCGGAGGACCGTTTGCTGAAGTGCGGGACCCGGAGGACCGTTTGCTGAAGTGCGGGACCCGGAGGACCGTTTGCTAAAGTGCGGGACCCGGAAGACCGTTTGCTTTGAATGGATGTAGATCTTGCTTGATGATGAAGCAGTGATTCTGGGGATCATCCTAGACCAAGTTGTTGTCGTGAGTCATTCTTTGACTGTTTGACTTTGACTTTTGACGGGGTGCGGGCACAGTTGACTGCAGAGTGCTTTGTGCTGGGGATGAATTGTAAAAACTGATCTTTTGAGAAGTAAAAGATGCCTTACTTTGAGTGGGAGTTTCTATCTTATTTCAGATTTTAGACATGCCTTAAGGGCGGACCAAATTAATGTGTGCCCAGCTGGGTGTTTGCTGTCGTCGTTTTGAGCTTCTCTTTTTGGTGGGATTGATCTTCCTTGTAGATGGAAGGCGTTTGAACGTGCCTGGGCTTCTTTCTTGAACTGACAAGGGCATGTTCTGTTTCTGTCTGCTGTCAAACGCGCGCGCGTCTTGATTTGGTAGCGGGAGGCGCGCGCATCTGGAATCGCTTGTCGGAGGCGCGCGCTTCTGGCTTGCTGAATTCCAGCCCCTTTCTTTTCTGAGCAGGGCACTCCAATAGCTATAAATTCAAATCATTTTCGACCAGGATGATCACACAGCAATACTCTGCATCCTTTTCTTTACCCTATACCTCAAAATTCTTATAGCGATGGCCCCGATGACCTTTACTTTTGAAGTCAAGGTTTCCGTCCCCGAAGGTGATAAGTCCGTCCCCGTTGCTCCAATTGTGAAGACGCGTCCTAGCGTTTTTGATCGTTTGGGAAGACCAAATGAGGATGTTGTTGCCGTGGATTCCGTGAAGCCGGTGGTCCATGTGACGGATTATAGGCCTCGTTATTTGCCTAAGAAGAAGAAAGGTAAGGGGAATTCTTCTCATGTGTGGAAGCGTCCCGTGGTTGTTCCGGTCAAAGCTCCTTCTAGCAAGGGCAAGGAGAAGGTTGTTGATGAAGCTCCGTCTCGCCCGAGTGTCTTTTCTCTTCTTGGTGGTCTCGAGAATGCTCCGCCTCCCTCCAAGAAGACTAAAGGCCGTCCCCAAAAGCGATGGGTCCCCAAACCGAAGAAATATTAAATATTTCTTTGTACCCCATGAGATTGCAATTTAGGATAGACCACTTGTTTAGGATTTAATGTTTTAATGTCTTTTAGTAGCTCAAAATTTTCTTTGTAATGATAATAATGATTTAGTGGATGAATAAAAATCGCATCTCATTAATTTGAGAATGATTTGGGTATTTGTTTATGTTTTAGACCGCACCCGAAGGTTGCCTACGTTCCTCCAGTGTAGAGGCTCAGGTCTCCGTAGTTCAAACAAACGAAGACCATTTTTTTTATTTTTTTTTTGTGCACCCTGTTTTTTGCCTAGACCGCCCTTTCGGGTTTTCAATCTAGCGGGCTTCTTTTTTTGCACGTGCTCTAATTTTTGCCTAGGCCGCCCTTGCGGGTTTTCAACCTAGCGAGTTTTTTTTTTTTTTTTTTTTTTTTTTTTTTTTTTATGGTCTTCGTTTATTAGACGTAAAACCTCTTCAATTTGTCGAGGTTGACTTCTTTTGGCAGTTGATCTCCGTCTAAGTCCACGAGTCGGACTGCACCGGCGCTTAGTATCTTCTTGACCACGTACGGACCAATCCATCGAGGTCCCCATTTTCCAAGGGGGTTCATGGCATTAGGAGGGTGTTGTCTTAGGACCAAATCTCCCACACTGATGTTTCGGGGCTTCACCTTTTTGTTGAAAGCCCTAGCCATTCTTTGTTGATAGGCCCTCGTACGTTCGATTGCCCTTAGCCTTTTCTCGTCGAGTAGGGCTAGCTGTTCATATCGACTTTGCATCCAATCGACTTCATTGACTTGGTTCTCGAGGAGGACCCACAGGGACGGAACTTCGAGCTCTATTGGTAGCACATCTTCAGAACCATATACCAGTGCATAAGGAGTTTCTCCAGTCGCTGTCCGTATTGACGTGCGGTAGCCCCATAATGCTAGATGTAACTTTTCGGGCCAATCCCTTCCAGTGGAGGCCATCTTCTTCACAATGGTCTCGATTGTCTTATTAGCTGCCTCGACCGCGCCGTTTGCTTGAGGGCGGTATGGAGATGACTTGTGCTGTAACGACCCGAAAACCCGTCTCTATTTTATTGATAAATAACTAAATTATTTATTTATTTATTTGATTTAAATAAATTATGTGTGCATTTTATGTGTTATAATAATTTATGCCTAGCATTTAATTGGTTAATTGTGCTAGTGTAGAGAGTTGGGTCTTAATTATTAGTGGGGAGGAGTTATTTATATTGGGTAGTGTAGGGAAGGGGCCCTAAATGTAACATTTCAAAATAATCTCTCCCTACTCCCTACCTCACCTCCCTCACTCTTTCACCCTCCCCCTCACTTCTCATCTCTCTCCCAGCATGCTCTCTCTCTCTCCAAAAAGGTAAAAAATTCTCTCTCACTTCTCTCTTCATTTTCATCCTCTTCCTCTCATTATTTCTCATTTCTTAAAACATGAAACTTGTTTAGATCGTCGTTAGGATCGTAGAGGGCTAAAAATATTTGAGTTCCGGCAACTTTGAGAAAATTCAAGTAAGTTGCTTTCCCCCCACTTTTATGCTAAAATGTCCATATCATGTTTATATAATGCTTGATGTGTTATATTTGAAGTTTGGTTGAGTTTAGAATTTATTTGGAATTTATTTTGGGTTTTGAATAAAAATGGTGATTTTGTTGAATGTTGGGATTAAATATTGATTTTGGTTGTTATATGAGTTCTTTTAGACCTATAAGTTGCTCTAGTACCTTAGTATGCTAGTTAGGAGTGTTGGATTTTGGTTTAGTTTTGGTTTGGGTTGAAAATGGGAGAACTCAGTTCATCCCTCCCGATTTCCGGCAGACCAGGGGTTGGGCGACCGCCCAAATAATGGTGGGCGACCGCACATCTATCTGAAAGGTTTTGTTCTTGTTTGATGGCTTTTTGTGCGACCGCACATACCCGAGTGGGCGGCCGCACAGAACCTCTGAAGGCTTTCATTTGTTATTTTGTGGGATTGAAGAGTGCGTTTTGGTCTAAGTCTTGGGTGTCCTTCTAGTTGACCTTAGTGAATATTGTAGTACACTCTAGTGATAGAATTGAGTTCCTTGTGATTAAGTTTGTGTTGTGAAATTTAGTTTTATGCTCTTTAATAATTTTGGGGTTATTTGGGTTTTAGAGGCACATGAATTGAGTTTTCTTGTCTTTAAATGTTAGGATAGAAGTATATATAGGTACTCCTAAGTTTTAGAACGAAAGGAGTGAAATTCGGAGCTAAAACAGGGATTTTTCATAATGTCCGGCCGAACACTTTATAAAAATTGTCCGTTTTACGTTCAATCTTCCGGAAGCCATAACTTCTTCGTCCGGACTCCGTTTTAGACGTATAAACTATCGTTGGAAAGCTCTTTTCGAGTACTACGCAATTATTCTATTGGCCGCATGGTTACAGATCATAATGGTTGTATCATTGTTGAGGTTTAAGATCAAGGTGTAGTCTCGGTCTAGGTTCCGTAGTACTATTCTAGTTGACTTAGTTGGGCACCGTGGAACACTTTAGTAATTAAAATTGGTTCCTTTGTGAACAATGGTATTATGTAATTTGACCAAGTATTGTTTGGGAATGTTTGGGCATCTTATGATGTGTTCGTGATTGTTCCAATCGAATTGATTTTCGAGTAAGACTTGGTCTAGGTTTTAGGCGATGTCCTATAGTACCTAGAGGGTTGTTATTGAACACCAAATTGTAGGGTTTAGTCCGGTCGTGATCGTGTTCTAATAAGAGTAACCTTTTGGATTCGTTTGGGGTGTTTAGAAGTGGTTCGTTATGGACGGAGGTAAAGCGTGAATTGGCAATTGGGTACTTACGGTTTGATTAACCTTATGGTGTATTCATTATGATTTCCTACTTTAGAATTCCAGGTGTGATGAGATGGTTGAGTTCATAGTCCTAGTATATCCTTATGAGTAAATGTTTAGGGTCTTTTTGGTAATAGTCATTGTGCCATTTGTGAGCGGTCGTTTGGGTTGTGCTCTTTATGATTAACTTGTGGGTATCATATTTAGGATGTATGTGGTACGTGCCTTATCTTGGAATCATTATGTTTTAATGGTCAATGTTTTTGGACTCTTTTATGACAAACTCCTTGTGCTTATTGTTGTTGAACTCTTCTTGAGTAATCGTTTGCATCTTTTATGGTGATTAATTGGTATGGTTCCCTACTTTGGAATCATTTCCCCCGTTGTTGTTTCAAGCGAGTATTTATTACTATGTGCTTGTTAAAGTCCAGCTGGCATTTGTGGTTGTGTCGGGCGATGGGGAAGATTATAATGGCAACGAGCCGAGTCCATTATAATGTGATCCATTGTTTTGCCCTTATTTTCCTCTTCCAGATTGGCCTTGGTTGGGATGAGCTAGCTCCTTTTGTGAGTATTCTAGCTACACGTTTTGGAGCATGACTTTGTGGCATGGCTCCCGCCCTTTGTGGCACGTTACTTTGTTATGGGTTCCGGTACCGGGGGTATTCTCTTCAGCTTTTATGCTACTATGAAGATGGTTTGATGGGTTGATTGATTGATTGGTTGGTTCTGACCGGGGTTCTCTTCAGTTGTTATACTGCTATTGTTGATTGGTTGATCGGTTGAAGCTGCGCAGCGATTGTTCTATCAGTTTGGTGAAACCTTGGCTCAGTATCCTTTGTTACGTGTTTATTTCAGTCTTATGTGCTGCATGATGAGTTAGTCGTTATTTCCAACTGGTATGGGACAGTTGGCGATAGGGAGCTTTCTCATTTGTTGTTATGTGATTTACTTGTTCAGTTATATCATTGATTTGCATGATATTATGCCATGTAGATGCATTTAGTAACTTACTGAGATTTTATCTCACCCCGTTTCTTGTTTCAAATTGTTTTTCCTTAACCCCCCCCCCCAAGAAAGCAAGTGGTAGCGTTGTGAGGTCCGTTGTAGCGGGAATCTTCTGAGCAGGTTGATCGCATTTGGGATAGTTGCCCTTCGGAGCCTTTTCGCATTTTATTGTGGGTTCGTAGTCGTTCAGTGTTTTGTTTATAAGGTTGTACTTTGGGTATTTTATGTTAATAGTTGTTCTTGCTTCCGCGTTTGTTTCTAGTCTCCGAGTTATAATCTCGTTGAGGTGTTGCTTGATGGTATAGATTTCATAGTTGAAATCACGCGCCCGTGTTTGGTTGTATTTTGGGGATGTATATTATGTAAATTTTATATTTATGGATTTTTGAGATTTTCGGGGCGTGACAGTTGGTATCAGAGCAATGGTTTTAGATCTTGAAGGAGAATAAGAACTCTGATATTGAATAGGTTTCAATACTTGGGTGTTATAATTTTGAGCAGTTTAGAAAACTAAGTTTTCTTGAAGATGAGGTTAAGGTAGAAGTGGTTGAGTTATGAATCGTGATATTGACGTCGAGTGTTTCTTCTCTTGTGGTATATCAAGTATAGGATTGGTGTCAATAGTGTTGGTTCCATTGGGGTTAGTTGGCTTGGGAATCGAGAGTGCGAGTTTTGAAGGCTTGGACGTACCTATTTCGTAAGGTGGAAATGTCTTGTGCTATATTCGTATGTTTGTCCTCATTAAGTGATTTATGTTGAGGTGTATTCTCGAGTACGAAATTTCGTGATTGCTGCTGGTATGTGTAGGGTGATTTAGTTATGTCACCTATGCGGGATATTGATGAGTTAAGTGGTATGGTTTAGCTTTCTACATGCTACGAATTTCTTGTGTGCCATCGATAGGTGGTGAATAATTCTATATTAGTGTGTTTGACTTGTTTAGGAGCATACTAAGTATATATATATATATAATGTTCAGGTTCTATATTGGAAATCAGAAAATCTTTATTATAAGGTTGTGCTGGGAATTTAGCTTATTCAGTTGGCAATACTAATGTTGAAGTCTTGAGTATAATTTATACTGGGTGCGATATGTCGCTTGACCGATAGGGAACTTGGGTTATATGATGAGTTGATATGGGCTATAATACTGATAGGTAAATCGGTGAACATATAGTATCGGTTGGGTTAAAAGAGTTAAAGATTCAATTTGAGAATTTCTCAATAAGAGATTTTTCTTTACTTTTGGTACATCTTTGTGAGTGCATCAGAATTGTTTAGTATGAGGAAATACTTAACTTGTTTGGGATCATTTTAGTACATGATTGGAGTTGAGTTAAAGCAAAATGAGTTATGAGTATATTGTGGAAGTTATAATCATTTTTTTTATGGTAAACACGGATTATTAATTTAAATGGGAGTTAGAGGAAATCTTTTGAAGATAAAATTTGTGTTGTTTGCGGACTACTGAGTATGTGGAATTGTATTACGCTTTCCAGAATGGGAGTAATGTATTGATGGTAGTTTAACGTGGATTTAAGTGGACATTTTGTGTTAAGAATTTTGGGCTTATATTGTACCTTTAGTTTAAGGTGTTAATTAGAGTGAAAGCACTATAGTGGTAATCCTTGAAGATATAGCCACTACGGTGAAAATTTTGGGGATGGAAAATTTCTTTAGCCTTGTATAGTAAGAAGTTGATTAAGCTCGAGATGGTTTAAATATTTTGAATTTCTGAGGAGTAATCCTAAATATCCGATCTAATGGAGTATCCTTGCAGTGCAATTAAGGTCATGGGTAAGACGAGTCTGTAGTATCTCGAGAATTGTGTTTAGGAGTAATCTGGATTCTGCGATTTGGGGTGATAAAGTATTTGTATATATTTTGAGGATTAACGCTTGATAAGTGGAACCATCTGTGACTTGGAATTTGTTGTGATTTTAGTGATTTTACCTTAGCGGGTTATATTATATTTTATTTTTGGGACCAAGTTGAAACGTTATGATAACGGACTATCAAAAGTTGATGGATATATTTCCTTAGAAAACTAAGTATGAGGTAATGCTAGTAGTTGAGAAATTCAAAGGTTATGACTGTATTATGTTTTATCTTATAAGGAAAGTGAGTGTGGTAGTGGAATCGCATTTGACCGGATAGTTGATAACAGTAGATTTTTGGTTATATCATTGAGTTATTGGGTGACAGTAATCGTTAGCCCTATTCCTTCTCTTAGTTATTCGGGTAGTAGTATGATTACGTGGGTTGATGTATAGATCGTCAATGCGTGCGGATGAAACGGAAAAGTAAAGCTTATGGATGTTGATGATTTAAAGGTTGATGGAGAGCGTAATGCTAATCAGGATCGAATCAGCTATGTCTTAGAATCGGTGAACAAGTGAAAGTCTTGAGAATTTGAAATTCGGGATGAAAGAGGAAGTTAACTTTAGAATATTTGATATGAGTATACCTGAGATATGTATGTGATTAATATATATTGGTTTATTTGAGTCGTGGGGACTATGTCTGAAAATTTAGTTGAGTACTCGATTGAGGTTATGAGTGCTATGGAAGAGTCGATATGTTGTCGCCTCATTATGACCGCGTGTTGTGAAGTTTGATTCGTGGGCGAATTCTTTTTAAGGAGGGTAGATTGTAACGACCCGAAAACCCGTCTCTATTTTATTGATAAATAATTAAATTATTTATTTATTTATTTGATTTAAATAAATTATGTGTGCATTTTATGTGTTATAATAATTTATGCCTAGCATTTAATTGGTTAATTGTGCTAGTGTAGAGAGTTGAGTCTTAATTATTAGTGGGGAGTTATTTATATTGGGTAGTGTAGGGAAGGGGCCCTAAATGTAACATTTCAAAATAATCTCTCCCTACTCCCTCCCTCACCTCCCTCACTCTTTCACCCTCCCCCTCACTTCTCATCTCTCTCCCAGCATGCTCTCTCTCTCTCCAAAAAGGTAAAAATTTCTCTCTCACTTCTCTCTTCATTTTCATCCTCTTCCTCTCATTATTTCTCATTTCTTAAAACATGAAACTTGTTTAGATCGTCGTTAGGATCGTAGAGGGCTAAAAATATTTGAGTTCCGGCAACTTTGAGAAAATTCAAGTAAGTTGCTTTCCCCCCACTTTTATGCTAAAATGTCCATATCATGTTTATATAATGCTTGATGTGTTATATTTGAAGTTTGGTTGAGTTTAGAATTTATTTGGAATTTATTTTGGGTTTTGAATAAAAATGGTGATTTTGTTGAATGTTGGGATTAAATATTGATTTTGGTTGTTATATGAGTTCTTTTAGACCTATAAGTTGCTCTAGTACCTTAGTATGCTAGTTAGGAGTGTTGGATTTTGGTTTAGTTTTGGTTTGGGTTGAAAATGGGAGAACTCAGTTCATCCCTCCCGATTTCCGGCAGACCAGGGGGTTGGGCGACCGCCCAAATAATGGTGGGCGACCGCACATCTATCTGAAAGGTTTTGTTCTTGTTTGATGGCTTTTTGTGCGACCTCACATACCCGAGTGGGCGGCCGCACAGAACCTCTGAAGGCTTTCATTTGTTATTTTGTGGGATTGAAGAGTGCGTTTTGGTCTAAGTCTTGGGTGTCCTTCTAGTTGACCTTAGTGAACATTGTAGTACATTGCCCCCGTTGTTGTTTCAAGCGAGTATTTATTACTATGTGCTTGTTAAAGTCCAGCTGGCATTTGTGGTTGTGTCGGGCGATGGGGAAGATTATAATGGCAACGAGCCGAGTCCATTATAATGTGATCCATTGTTTTGCCCTTATTTTCCTCTTCCAGATTGGCCTTGGTTGGGATGAGCTAGCTCCTTTTGTGAGTATTCTAGCTACACGTTTTGGAGCATGGCTTTGTGGCATAGCTCCCGCCCTTTGTGGCACGTTACATTGTTATGGGTTCCGGTACCGGGGGTATTCTCTTCAGCTTTTATGCTACTATGAAGATGGTTTGATGGGTTGATTGGTCGGTTCTGACCGGGGTTCTCTTTAGTTGTTATACTGCTATTGTTGATTGGTTGATCGGTTGAAGCTGCGCAGCGATTGTTCTATCAGTTTGGTGAAACCTTGGCTCAGTATCCTTTGTTACGTGTTTATTTCAGTCTTATGTGCTGCATGATGAGTTAGTCGTTATTTCCAACTGTTATGGGACAGTTGGCGATAGGGAGCTTTCTCATTTGTTGTTATGTGATTTACTTGTTCAGTTATATCGTTGATTTGCATGATATTATGCCATGTAGATGCATTTAGTAACTTACTGAGATTTTATCTCACCCCGTTTCTTGTTTCAAATTGTTTTTCCTTAACCCCCCCCCCAAGAAAGCAAGTGGTAGCGTTGTGAGGTCCGTTGTAGCGGGAATCTTCTGAGCAGGTTGATCGCATTTGGGATAGTTGCCCTTCGGAGCCTTTTCGCATTTTATTGTGGGTTCGTAGTCGTTTAGTGTTTTGTTTATAAGGTTGTACTTTGGGTATTTTATGTTAATAGTTGTTCTTGCTTCCGCGTTTGTTTCTAGTCTCCGAGTTATAATCTCGTTGAGGTGTTTCTTGATGGTATAGATTTCATAGTTGAAATCACGCGCCCGTGTTTGGTATTTTGTATTTTGAGGATGTGTATTATGTAAATTTTATATTTATGGATTTTTGAGATTTCCGGGGCGTGACATGTGCTTAGTAACCTTGTATTCTACCAGGAGTGCGTCCATCTCTTTCTCAAAGTGAGAGCCATTGTCTGAGATGATCTAATGAGGAACGCCGTACCGGCACATGATGTGGGTTTTTACAAATTCGGCCACTTTCTTGGCGTTAAGAACTCGGTAAGCTTGTGCTTCGACCCATTTTGTAAAATAGTCCACGGCTACTAGGACGAAATATTGTCCATTGCTTCCAGTAGGGTGAACTTTGCCGATGATGTCTATGCCCCAACAGGAGAAAGGCCAAGGCGTGGTCATATTGTAAAGCTGTGAGGGTGGAGCGTGCTGTAGATTGGCATGGAATTGGCATTTGGCGCACCTCTTGACTTTCTCGATGCAGTCCCTTTCCAATGTACTCCAATAATAACCCATGCGGAGTTTCTTCTTGGCCAACATAAACCCGTTCATGTGAGGCCCACATTCACCTTCGTGGATCTCATGCATTATTTCTTTAGCTTCGGTCTCATTTGCACATAGGAGATTGATCCCCTCGTGATGCCTTTTGTAGAATCTGTCCCCAATCAGTACATATCAGGAGGCTAGTCTTTGCAATGCCATTTGAGACTTCTTATTGCTGTTCTCGGGATAAGTACCATCCTTGAGGAAATTCATGATATCTGCGTACCACGGGGAGTTTGTTTGGACCTCGTTGATCGCAATACTCATGCAGTATGCCGGACTGTTTCGTAGGGAAATTTTGAAGGGCTTCACCACTTTACCCTCAGGCATTTCGACCAGTGAAGCGATGGTGGCTAGTGCATCAGCAAAACGGTTCTTGTCCCTTGGCAGGTAATTGAAGGTGATTTCTTGAAATTGTTCAACCAACTCCTCGAGATGTTGACCATACCGTTGCAGGGTTGAGTCTTGAATCTTCCATTTTCTGGATGTCTGGTTGATGATGAGCAAGGAATCACCGAATACTTCTAAACTTGTGACATTTCTTTCGAGGGCTGCTTCGAGCCCCGCTATGCAAGCTTCGTACTAAGCGGTGTTGTTAGTGGCTTCAAATTCGAGGCGGATGGCAATTGGAGTATACATGTCCTTTGGATCAACAAGTAACATCCCTATGCCATACCCATGCTTATTGGCTGTGCCATCGAAAAAAAGTTGCCACTTATTTTCCTCTGTTGTAGCGCAAATTAAATGCTCGTCGGGGAACTGTATATCTTCCCCTTCACTTTATCACACAGAAATTCAGCAAGCTGATCACTGAACACTTTCCCCCTGATGGATTTGAGTGTGACGTAAGTGATATCGTAGCCGGCGAGCATGAAATACCATTTGGCTATTCTTGTTGACATGAAAGGTTTCTCGAAGATGTAGCTGAGCGGGTCCACTTTTGCTACCAACTTGATTGGGAAGGCCTCCATGTAATGCTTGAGCTTTTGAATAACCCAAACCAATGCAGCACAAGACTTCTCTAAGACAGAGTAGTTCTTTTCAGCTCCTTGAAACCGTCGGCTGACAAAGTAGATGGCATTCTCTTTTGTGGAGTCTCGCTTTTCTTGTGCTAACATAGCCCCTAGGGCTTCATCATTGACAGTGAGATAGAGCAAGAGAGGCTTCTTTTCGTGTGGTGGAACCAAAACTGGAGAGCATGTCAAGTAGTGCTTCACTTGGTTGAAGGCTTCTTGGCACGCATCGGTCCATTCTAGAGCCACATTGTTTTTGAGTAGCTTGAAGATTGGCTCACACATGGAAGTGAGTTGGTGCACAAACTGACTGATGTATTGGAGTCTGCCCATGAAACCTTTGATTTCTTTCTGCGTCTTTGGGGGAGGCATGTCAATGATTGCCTTGATCTTGGAGGGATCGGCTTCAATACCTCTTTCAGTGACCATGTAACCTAAAACCTTCCCTCTGATGACCCCAAAAGTGCACTTTGCGGGATTGAGTCTCATGTTGTGTTGTCGAAGCCTTTCAAAGAACTTGCGAAGGTCGATCAAATATTGACCGTTGGTTCCCATTGAATGGATGATCATGTCGTCTACATTGACCTCGATCTCTTTATGAATCATATCGTGGAATAGATCCGTAACAGCCCTCTGGTAGGTAGCCCCAGCGTTCCTTAGTCCGAACGGCATGACTGTGTAGCAGAAGGTCCCCCACGGAGTTGTGAAAGCTGTCTTGTGTTCATCCTCTTCGGACATGAGAATCTGATTGTAACCGGCAAAACCGTCCACGAATGAGCAGACTTCATAGTTGGCAGTTGAATCGATGAGCATGTCGATGTTTGGTAGTGGAAAATCATCTTTCGGGGAAGCTTTGTTCAAATCCTGGAAGTCCACACAAACTCGAACCTTGCCGTTTGCTTTTCTGACTGTCACAATGTTGGCTAGCCAAGTTGGATACTCAATGACTTTGATGAAACCCACACTGAGGAGCTTTTCAATCTCTTCTTTGACTTGTAGAGACCATTCTGGCTTGATCTTTCTGAGCTTCTGCTTTACTGGCTTGGCGTCCTCTCTGATTGGAATTCTGTGCTCTGCGACCTTTCTGTCCAAACCCGGCATGTCTTTGTATGACCATGCGAATACATCCACAAATTCTCTGAGCAGTGCAGTCAATCTGTCTTTGTCTTCCCTCTTGAAGAAGCTGCCAATCTTCGTTTCTTTCGGCTCTTCGTCGGTACCCAGATTAACAGTATGCAATTCTTCATCATCCCCTGGACTATTTTCACCACGACAACGAACCTGTTGAGCTAGTTCATTTAGGTATGTTATGTTTTCGTGGTCTATTTCATCATAATTTGAATCGTTATTAACTTGTTCATTAAGTTCGTTATTAGTTAATTCATCATTTATGATGTTTGCAATCTCGGGGTACTCAGAAATATCAAATTTTTCATTAGCAAAGAAAGGAAACACACGCTCAGCTATTGCCTCCATATCCTCTTGGGTGAGGGAATTAGAAACACTCTCGGACTCGAAAGTAAGTGTGAGCCGCTCTTCCTTTGTTGCTGTGCGGGGTATGCAACCCATTTCTCGAACCAAGAAATCCTCGGATACTAAGGGGCCCTTCGTTGAATACCAGTTGTTGATTGGCTCGGAGATTGGTGGGATCTCATTGATGGTTTCCTCAACGGTGTCGTAGATGGCGTTGACTTGACAATTGTCCATGATGGCAAATTCTTCGAACATGAAGGCGAGATCGGATAGTTCTTCCCCCACGGTAATCTCTACCTCGGATTCTATAGTCACTTTCTTACCCCACCACTCTCGGGGTGACATTGGAGTAGGTTCCCTTTCTAGTGCCGATATTTCACAGTCGGTGAAGATCTCGAGACTGGGCTTTCTGACGCCCTTGTCGTTAACCCACGGTTCGGGAATGATCATGTACGGGACATCTTCCCCTTCGCGAATAAAATAACCGTTTTGTGTGTTGCGGTAAGGCCTCAAGTTGGGGATTTCATATCGTCAACCTTCTTTGCGAGCTTGGGTCCTTTGATTCTTGTCTGCTTGCTCGTACTTCAAGTCATCCTTGGTAGGCTCTTATCCCAGACCAAACTTGTTCTTGACAAAAGGAACTTCCACGGGGTGTAATATACCTTGTTGATGTTTCCCTAGGCCGAGACCGGGAAAGTGATTCATGTTCCTCATCATGCGGAGGACTTTAGGATTGCTGGGGACCCACTGTCTGTTTCCCCCTTCTTTGTCAATGGTGTTGACGCCGGAGAGAGTGGCATCTTCTATCCCGTGTTGGACTTGGTGAACGGGTTGTCCCCCATTTCTGTGGATGGTGACATTTTCAGCCATGATAGTGACTATCTCGTCCCTGTTTCTGATCTTGACGCACTGATGGAGAGTGGAAGGCACCGCGTTGGAACTGTGGATCCAAGGTCGGCCCAGAAGTAAGTTGAATGAAGCAGGGACATCAAGTACTTGGAATGGGACAGACATGATCATGTTTCCAAATTCGATATCAACTTCTAACATTCCCATGACTGTACGGGCAGTGCTGTCGTACCCTCTAATGACTTGTGCGGAGGGTTGTAAATCGGAGCTTTTGAGCCCCAGTATGCCCATGACTCGGCTAGGCATTAAGTTGAGTGCAGAGCCACCATCTACTAGAACCCTTGAGATGGGTCTCCCCCTTGCCCTTACTTTGAGGTAGATGGCTTCATTGTGTTCGGACCTAAATGGCGGGAGGTCCATGTCGGCAAAAGTGATGACATTGCCGAAGTGAATGTGACCTATCATTGCTGTGAGGTCCTCGGGTGTCATGTCGGGAGAGACTGATGTGTCATCCAAGTTCTTGATGACGAGGTCTCGGTGTTTCTTTGATGATGCAATAAGGTCCCAGATGGATATGTTGGCTTGCGTCTTCTTGAGTTGTGTTAACAAAGGATATTCGGGTATGTCGCGTGCTTGCGATCTTTGAGAAGAGGTGCTGGTTGCTGTAGTATTGGGAGGGATTGTGCTCGTTGTTACTCGGCCACTGCGAGTGAGCACGTTCACGGTCCCTTGTAGCTTCTTCTTCCTATTCTCTAAGACTTCCCTTATAATCTCATCATAAGTCACAACATAACAAGAATTATAAAGTTTATTTATATCATCGGAGCCCTCATTCACAATTGGGATTGAATGAGTGGTTCCTTCAAACTCTCCTACCTCTATTACATTGACACCACCCTCATTAGGGATTATGAATTGCTTCTTGTCTATGAGGTCTTGGATGGTGTTGCGGATGGAGAAGCAATCCTTGGTGAGGTGGCCGGTGCATTGATGGTAGTCACACCATTTGTGATGAGCATGATTGGCACGGAGCGGTTGTGGTTGCTTGTACCCTTGAAGAGGGGTGATTTGTCCCTTGGCCTTTAGAGCTTCATAGGCCTCGGTGATGGTCATGCCGTTGAGAGGACTGTAGACGCGGTCGTTTTGGAACCGCTTGCCTTGTGGTGGGGGAACCTTCTTGTAATTCCCCTTGTCAGTAGTAACGGCATTTACAGAAGCCTCTTTGTTTGAACTAGAGGCGGCCTTGTAGCGGTAGGTAGGAGTGGCCTTTTTAATCTCCTTGAGCAAGTCATCCATGCGTACCCCTGCCTCATACATTTGGGAGAAGTCGGAGTAGCAAGCCCCACTTAGGTGGGTGCGGAGATCAATCTTGAGACATTTGAGAAAGATGTCCATTTGCTCTTTTGTGTTTGGCCTTTCAACAATTTCAGAGAGCTTGTCATTCCATCTCCTTGTGAAGTCAATGAAGGACTCGTTGTCTCTTTGAGTGGTATTCTCGAGCTCTTTCCTTGTGGGCCGGTGAGTGGTGTTGCCTTGATATTGATTCTTGAAGGCAAGCATAGCGGCATCCCAATCAAGACGGACAGTGAGCGGGAGAGTTGCATACCAATCCTTGGCCGCCCCCTCAAGGGTGAGAGGAAAGCATTGAGCCATAACTTTTGGGGAGACCTTTTTCGGAACCATAGCCCAATTGTAAGTCTCGATGTGGGCCATCGGGCATGAGTTGCCCTTAAACTTGCTAATGTCGGGCATCTTGAATTTGTCGGGAAGAGCGGCCATCGTGCTCATGAGGATGGATGACTGATAAAGGCTTGTGTTGGAGCCTTTTCCCATGTTGAGACCGTCAAATTTCTGATCAATGTAGGCCATGATGGAATCGACCATTTTAGGGTCGTTGTTGTCGGTGCTAGGTCCCCCCACTTTTTTGGTACGGGCACTGACATACGGGCTTTCAAACAAACCCTTGGTCCACTCGGATTCCTCGTTGTCATTAACCCCCTTATTCTTGGAGAGTTTGAGGAGCTTGGCTTTCAGTTGGTCAACCTCGGCCTCGTGGGCCTCCCTTTGACTGTCGACATGAGCTTGCCACAAGGCTTCTTTGGTTTGAGCCTCGTTGTTGAGAGTGGTGATTTGTTGTTGGAGTGTTTGAACCATGGCAGAAAGCTGTTCGAGAGTCATGGCGTTGTTGGTGTTGGAGTCGCCGGCCATTGATGATGTAGAAGCTGTTGGAGTGATCGGTTCACGGACAAGCCTGTTGGATGAATCTCTGTAGATGCGGAGAGTACCAATCGGACCTATAATTGGAGAAGTAGCCCTTGTCAGTCTCGGTTCACACTTTCGGTCCATGAAGAGGTTGAGAACACACAGTTGGGCACACGACTCGAACAACATAAGAAAAAAGATTCTTTTTTTTTTTTTTTATAAGTCGGAGGGAATGGGTCCCTTTTGGGGTTTCTAAGAAAATAATGGAATCGTCACACTAGTATATAGACCATCTCGCGGTCCCATATACTCATCGGATTCCATCACGTTTGTGAATCCTACATGTGTCGGGATTAAACTAAATTGATGTAGTAAAGCATACATGCGGGGACGGATTTTTATTTTCGTCCAAAATAACCACTTTTGGGGACGGATTTTTATTGCGTCCGTTTCAACAAGTTGGCACGTATGATTTGAAGACATTAGTTTAGGGAAATCTCGGTACATGGAAACCGACTTGAGTCACGGAGTGTTAGACCCTAACTAGAATTGTGTGGTTTGTGCTCAGCTTGAATATGAGGCTTAAAGGTCACCCCCGGCATGTAGTCATGAACTACGCCACGGGCTGAGGTTTACCGCTTCGAAAGAGCCAAGGTCGAGTGGAGCTTGAAACTTTCTAGGACGGGCCTCGACGGGTTTGGGGTTGGACTTGTACGACTCGATAGTGAGCAGTTTATAGGAGTAATGTCACTAGTACAGAATTGAGCTTGGATAGCGCTTTTTTTGGGGCTTGGATAGCGCATAAAAGCGCTATGTAAGCTACCGCTATGGTAGTTAACATAGCGCTTATTTTGCGCTATCTAAGTTTAGGATCTCCTATAGCGCTTTTTTATGCGCTATCTAAGGGCCTTTTTTAATTTCCATAATTTATCTTACATAGCGCTTATTATGCGCTATCTAAGGGCCATTTTTTAATTTCCAGAATTTATCTTACATAGCGCTTTTTATGCGCTATCTAAGGGAATTTTTTTTTAAAAAAAAAATATTTTTTTTCCTGTTGCACCTACTTCAAATTATATAAATTATAACCGAAAAATCAAATAAATAAAAATTAATATGAACTAACAAACATTTCATTGAACAATAACAATCAACCTTTCATTACAAACATCAACAATAATTCTTACAATCATCCACAAGAGTTATAAATTAATAAGAGTTAAAGATCTTCGTGAAATAGAATGTAATTCTTTCAAACAGCAGAAAACAAAGGCCTCATATTCAAACAGCATAACCCCACGCAGTGGCAACTTCCTCGAGTATGTTATCTTTGACTTTCTTCCCAGCATCTACGTTTCTTACTGCCATAACAACATGAACACCACACAGAGCAAGAACCCTTGCAGTCTCCATGCCGATACCACTTGATGCTCCTGAAATCACAATATAATTGAAAAATAGTTGATAATAAAATAAAATATCGTCTTTTTTTCGGAAAACCAAATTAGAGCAGATATGAGAACAAGGACCCGTGATGATTGCAGTGAGGCCAGTTCCATCAATCCCTTGGGTAACTTGCTCAACTGTTGAATTAGAGAAAACCTAGGTGACTCTTTTCCTCCCCAAAACCACATTTTTTTTCCCTCTCAACACCAGAATTCTACTTTAAACTTCTAATAACAAGCTTTTGAAAACTACTTATTCGGCTTCTAATATTATTTTAAGAACATGTGTTTTAGATTTTAGCAATCATAATGGGTAGATTTTAATCATGGTACTCCACTTAATGAATTTGAAATAATCGAGAAAATAATATATAGTGAATCACAGGTATAAGGATGTTCAAGCGATTACCTGCAGAACCTCTTCAACACTGGCTTCGCCTTGAGACTATCGCATTTTACCAGTTATTGATGAAAGAGAAGAATTTACCTCGCTCGATGTAAGCCATGGTCGCTGTTCTTAAAGAGTCTTCTTCCTCCATTTCTCGATCTTATTTGATCAATGGTTGTCACAACAACATCAGCCTCATCTAATCCAGAATGCAAATCAGTAACCTATTTGGTTGATATATCTCGAAGCAAATAAAATTGGATAAAAAAAACATACAACAAAAATATATAACTGGAATCGTTTGGAGAAAAAGAGGATAATAAAGGGATCGAAATAAAGTTTTCTAACTACAGGAAATAACCAGCACCAAAAATAAACTCAAATCCAAAACTAAAAACTGCAGTGAGAGTGGTTCAGTACCTGGCGTCAAGAACAGAAGACAATAAGGGGATCTCAGATATAGACCAGCGTGAGAAGAGTGACCGGTGGGCCTATTCCTAGAACCTCCATTCATGGCGCTGGCTTGCACATAAACCCATGCAACAAAATTCACCAAATCATAAGTCCACACCTAAGATATTCTAAAATATTAAATTTATGACCTGATAGATACATGGAGATCGCCATGAAAGATTCAACTGCTATCGATCAATTCCCACATTCATTTTGCTCAATAGTAATAAACCTAAAGTTCATTATTTCATTTTCTGCAAGTGAACAAAGCAAATAGATCATTACTCCATGAAATAATTAATTACTCCATCAAAAGTAGTAAAAACAAATCCCATCAATCATAGAAAATTGAATTCAGCTTCCAGTTCAAACTTTTGAAAAACAATCAATTTACATCACTTCTTATGATGATTACCTTACCAAGACATTTGCATTGTTGAGGTTTTTCAAATGACTCAACACATAGAAAGACAACAGCTGCTGGAAACAACAAACTCAACAAACTGAGACTGTCTAGGCGCCGGCCAAGGAGACGGCTGTCGCCATCTGAAAGAATCGGTGATCCTACTGTATACGCTGCTATCACCATCACCTCCCCGCTCTCCTACAAAATCGACATTAAATTACTTCAAGCCATTTCAAAATATTCTCAACCAATTTAGTTGGATAACAAACATGTGCTGCCATGGACTTCACCCGTCATACAACTAAAAAATCCATCCAATCTCCCATGGAATTACAATTAAACTACCGCTGCTAAATATGGAAAACCAAGTAAACTTTAAATTGGCAATGCATAAAGAAGGGATTAATATATGTACTAAGCAGTAGTTTTAACATGATACCGAAATCTTGAAACCCATAAAACTGATAGCAAACAACTGACTCTTCATTGTTATGAAAAAAAAAATGTCCTTCATAAACCATCACTAAGACTTTAGAATGTTGTACAACAACCATCTTTAAAAATCCCTAAATTGGATATGAAGCAGACAAATTCAACTATAAAAAATATAGAAGACGAAAATCAAAAGAAATAAAGATTAATAAAGCGACTAGATTTATACCTGCAACAATAGAATTCAACCAATCAACATCTTCTCTCCTCGATCTAAGCTTCAATTTCATCACAGAAAAAAAACCCAAAAAGGGGGAAAATCCCCAAATATAAACCCTAATTCTAATACTAACCTCAGAATACGTAGCGTTGAAGATCTGTCGTCGGTATTGTGCTCTGAGTTTTGTGCTCTGTTGTTGGTAGTGTGTAGTGGCGGTGGCGATGGATGGGGAGGGAAGTGTGGCATAGGCACTGAGAACACCATGGAACCACTTACCAGCGTTAGATTGCGGAGTCGCAGCCACTGGCGGAGGAGGAAGAGTTATTGTCGTGACTGCAACAGGCGGTGGTGGTTGTGGTGGTGGATGTGGAATCGGAAGAGAGGCGGAGGGAGAGAGATTTGGAAGGGAATGTCGTTGCTGTTGTGGAGGTAGGGCTGGGGCAGTCATCGGCTTTGGCTGAAGTGTGGAGGGAGCGGGCACTTAAAAAAAAAATTCACAACTTAGGTAGCGTTTGGTAAGGTAGCGCTTTGTACATGCGCTCTCTAAGCTATTCCGAGAGATAGCGTATAATTTGCATGCGCTATGGTAGCATTTGTTTACTTATTTATTTATTTTTTCGGTTTAATTATTAAATTCAAAATAGGGCATGCGCTATGTTAGGGTCCTTCTTACATAGCGTTTTTAAAAAGCGCTATCCAAGTGGTGTTTCCTAAGTATCAATCTGTACTAGTGTGTGCACGTAGTGTGAGGTCTATCACGTGACAAATTTTTTTTTTTTTTTTTATTTTTGAAAAGAAAAGATAAAAAACACATAAGCACGTAAATTACAACTCCCGAATCACCCGTGTGACCGGTAAATAAAAACATGAAATTAAACAGTCCAAGGGTTCAATTCTGTTCTGATGCAGGCAACTGTGCCCACACCCCACTGTTCTGTTCAGTCACTGAAACCTGTTCTCGCCCTGGAAATTGGCCCAGAAGCGCGCGCCTTGGGCTAGTGTTGTGGGAAGCGCGCGCCTGGCGCATAGAAACTGGGAGGCGCCCGCTTCTGGGCTCACCTGTCAGATTATCAGAAACTTATGGACTCAGGGGATTGCCCTGGTCCTGATTGTATGATGGAACCCCTGCAGTGTTTGTTAGCACGAAATAATAGGAAGAATAGGAAGAACACATGGAAGGCGGGCGATTCTGGAATTTGACGCGGGACGCGCGCGCTTTGGACCATGAAGGTCCGAGGCGCGCGCTTCCCATGTCAATTTCCAGAATGCCCAAAAAAGTGAATTATGAACAGAAACACAAGTTTAACCCTCAAGTAATCCCCAGCAGAGTCGCCACTGTAGATACCCCGGGGAACCACGGCTTGGCTAGAGCGTGTGAATTAACCTAGGATGTATGTTTTAGAGTCGCCACCCACGTTTTTGAGGAACGTAAGAAAACCTAATGTTTATGAGCCTAAGTTTGATTTACGAAAACAGAGATTCTTTGGGATGAGGGGTTCGGGGGTTAGGTTACGAAATGGGAAGTACTTAAACACCCATTTCGCCCGAGCAAAATCGGTCTTGTTTGTTCATAATTCACTTTCTAAGATAAATGTGTTCTTCTTATTAAAATGATGATAAAAAGGGGTTTTAGAGTTTGAAATGTAGGGAGATGACTCCTAGGCCAATTCAATGTAATGAAAGGACCGTTGGTGTCATGTCCCAAATGGTTTTGGGTGATTGCACATTTGATCGAAGAAGAAGAAGAAGAAGAAGAAGAAGAAGAAGAAGAAGAGAAGTGCTTAAAACATTTACCTATAGTATTCTTCGAAAAGAGAACCTCTTGTCAAGCCTTGAAGAAGAGGTTGAGTAGTTTTGTTGAAGAAATCCCAAAGGAAAGGTCTAGGCAAAGAGTGAGTAAAAGGTCTAAAATGATGATTTTTCCAAGTCCTCCTCCAATGATGGATTGGAGGGGTTTTTATAGTTGAAAAGTGACCTTTTTTTGGAGCCAAACGGAGTCTCCAAGAAATCTTTCCCGGGCAAAATCATGTATAATGAGCAAGTGAGAGATTCTTTGGCAGAATCTGTAACTGACACGCCCCTCCCACCTAGGCGGCGGAAGGCGCGCGCGTCTGGCCTCAAGGGGCGGAGGTGCGCGACTCTGAGAAGCGATTTTTGACAGAATGGACTAGAAAGTTAGAACTGTTATTCAGTTTAGTCCCGGGACTTAACGGAGTCCGTCTGGAACTTAACCAAAGTAACAGAAACTAACAGGAAACACTTAAAAGAGGGAGAAACACAAAATCAAGTGTGCAATCGGGGTGAGCGGTCCAAGGCGGGGTGTCTACAGCGCCTCACCCGCCTCTCCTTTTTGGTGCCTTTAGATGTCGACCGCCTTTTTGGTTTTAGGGCGGGCAGTTATACGACTTTTTGGCTCAGGCAACACCTTTTCGGCACCTTTAGGGGCCGGCAACCTTTTGTTTATTTGTCTCTCCAATTCGCTTCTCTACTCTTGCTTCTAGTTCTTCATATTTTTTAGGTTCAACCATAGTTGTCAAAGGCGAGAAGTGAGTGGCGGGCGAAAGGTACCCGAGCGAGGCGAAAAGCGAGGCGGGCGACAAAAAAGTGAGCAATGTTGAAAAATAGAGAAAATATAGTTTAAATCAAGAATATCTACATATATACATGTAACACATAAAAAAAAGCTTAAACCATGTTATTAACAAGAATAAAACACTAAATAATTATCACAATTCCACGTTCAATAGTATGATTAACATAACTAAAACCCAAAAATATGAATATCAAGACATAAGACGCATGAGTACTGGTAGTACTACGTTCAAATTAACAAAATAAGTACTGCTAGTTTGAGAGTGAAATAAACATGAAGTCTTTAACATAAGTAGACATAAAGAAAATCAAGCACTATCATCATCATCTTCCTCATCATCCAAGTCATGGATTTGTAAAAGTAAGTGAAACTGGGCTACAAACAATAAACCGACTGCTATAAGAACAAATAAAAGGACGTAGTTTGACGACAAAACGACGGATCAGCAATAAGTTTTCCACTATCATGCTTTTCTTTACAAGCGTCGCTTTTTTGCTTCTCACTTTTTTGAAAAAAGCGTCGCTTTTCCTAACAAAGCGATCGTCGCCCACCTGGCTTGGGAAGAAGTGACGAACTCGAAAGGCGACGAAAAAAGCGAGGCACGCGAGGCTGGTGACGCTTTTGACAACTATGGGTTCAACATTTTTATCCATTTTGCTAAACAAAATGAATTTTTCCTTTCTCCACGAGCATGTTTTAATTAGCCCAACTAAATAAAATGAAACGAAATTTTTAGCGGATGCATTCTAAATATTTTTTAAATCAAGATTCGCAGTTTTATTAATATTTGTTGACCGATTTACTTTTTTTTTTTGGGTCTTTTTTTGTTCTTCAGACTTTTAATTATCTCTTATGTTTGTCTGTAGTATGGAATTATAGGTTTAAAATTATATACTCCCCCTGTCTCAGAAAGATAGTCCACCTTTTGTCGTTGTTACTACGAGGGAACTTTGAGCAGTTATAAATGCTATTTATAATTATGTTAATGTGAATTTAAAAATTGATATTAATAGTATTTATAATGGTGTATTAAGAACAATTTCAAAAATTTCATTAGAATAATTAAAAATAGCCTTAATTATTACTCAAAGTTCCTTCGTAAAACCCATGAAAATAGGGGGACTACCATTATGGGACAGAGGGAGTATTAGCCTAATTTCAGTATGTTTTCATTTCTATCATACTTTGTATTTATTCTCAATTTTGTTAAACGAAATAGCTTAAATTAACATGCCTTTTGCCTTCACAATTTTGTGGTCTGAATTGTATTCAGTTGCTATTGCTATTACATAGCTTTATTTTATGAAAGACTTATAGACTAGTATATGTTAATTATAGACTAGTTGTATACACATATAAAAGAATAGCTAAAACTACAAAAAAATGAAACTAATCCATGATACAAACTCTCCGCATCAAACATCGAATCAATAAGGAGTGTTGTTATACTCGCATGCAATAAATCCAGCTGTCAACTCCGATCATTACTTTTTCATACATGAAATCAAACGGAAAAAAAAGAAGAAGGGATAGAATGAACTCACCAAAGCCATGGCTTGACGGAACAAACGTTCGATGTCAGATCTGAACAACACAAGTAAATACAAAATTAAGGTCAAATTCTGTGAGAAGTTAACCAACTCAATCGATGAAAAGTGAGCAGATATTTTGATACCTCGTTTTTCCGGAAGCGTGGTGAGAGTGGGAGAAAAGATAGAAGTAGTAGTGTAGGGTCTTTGTAAGGAAAAGGAGACAGACGACTAAAAAATTGTAGGCGAGTCACGCTCCCATCCGGCCCAATTAGGGACCCTGATCACCGAGAAAGAGTAGGAGACTTGGGCTTCGGCTTCGGCTTCGGCTGACTAATCAAACTTTTGTACTGTTAATAAACATGACTGTTGGCTAACAATTGAGACTGTTAGAAACCAACAGTCATGACTGCTACTAGATGTAATCTGTTTATAAACAGATCATTGGCCTCAGTTAAACTTACGAAAAACCCTAACAATTCTCTGAGTTTTAATCTGCTTTCTTTGCCTAGAATCAGATTGTTTGATTGTCTTATCCCATATAAAGATTTCGTGTAACCCAGGCATTAAGGGGCGAAATACTTTATTCGGAAAGTGATTTAATCACAATTCAATCAATTATCCAGGATTATCAATTACCTTAAACCCCAAAATTTCTAACATGTACAAGTAAATGTAACACTTTAATAAAAGAAATTATAACATATTTCTATAGATAATGTAATACTTTTACATGTAACACTAATCAAGTGTTTTTAGCTCTAAAAATGTAAATGGTTGAATTATTACTTTTTCTATACATATGTGTTACAATTATGTATAAACATTATTACATATAAGTAACACGTTCGTTACATTTTAGTTGTAATACGTATTACTTTTGGCAAACGAAGAAAACATAATAAAAAAACACTGTTACTTTTCTATATATATGTATTACTTTTATGTATACAAACTGTTACTTTATATGTATACAGTCATTACATTATGTTATAGTAACTATTACTTTTGACAAACCGAAAAAAAAAAAAAAAAAAAGCAAAAAAAAAAAAAATTGGCCTATGAGAGGCTGCCACGTGGCAGGGTCGACCCATGGATCCTGGATCCGGTTCGTGGGTCGGGCGGGTGGGTCAAAAACCGACCCGTCGGGTATGGAAGGTCGCACATGAGTTTTAGTCTATTTTTATTTACCACTTAATCTAGAATTGAACATAAACTACCATAGGGTTCATAAGTATTTTTAAATGGCAACATTGCCCCTTATCCAAATAAAACCACCCTCCCGACTCTATCATCTCATTCGACGCAAATCGCTTTCTCGCTACTTTCTCTATCTACTCTCCCGGCGACCCATTCCATCCCCTATCCTCCGGCGACCTC
Organism: Campanula takesimana; assembly: GCA_026119855.1. Lineage (NCBI taxonomy): Eukaryota > Viridiplantae > Streptophyta > Magnoliopsida > Asterales > Campanulaceae > Campanula > Campanula takesimana. Next base: position 271,056 of record JAOWBW010000750.1, on the reverse strand, counting down.
CCTATTATTCGGCGACCTGCTTGTGCACCGATCTCCCCTTCCCTCTCCATCACCGTCCAAGTCCAGGAACTCACGTCATCATTCATTCGATTCCGGCTGCGTTCAACCCCTTCCCCACCTCCGGCCAATCTAGATCTAGCCTCTCCAGCCAGATCCGAATTTTCTTTCTTCAAACTCCGCTCCGACCATTCTCCCTCTCTTAGGTTTCTCTCCCTTCTCCCCAATTCTCCACCCCAAATCTCCCGCCACCACTCATCCAAACCACCGACCGCCCAACCCTCACCTTACCTCCGCACCTCCGTTCCCCCTTCTCTCCCTCCCTAGGTTTATTTAGACCTCCTTCGCTTTTATTTTAGCTAGTAAAGCCTCCTCCATTGCTGCTGACTTCGGCCCACAAATTCAGGATGTTGATAAATATCTCAACTACAACTGTCTGCAGCTACTCCGATGCCCGGATACTAATTCGCCCGTGGCATTTTTTCCGATAGGTGAGAACTGTGATTCAATTGGGTTTGTTATTTTAGCTGTTGGAAACTCTAATTTAGTTGTTAAATTTGATAAGTTGGGTAATGGTGATAGTACCAATGTATTCACTACCAAGAATAAGTTGAGAATTAGACAGTTAGTTGTGAACCCAGTTGGTGATTTTTCTTATTTGAATTCGAATGATAATACAATATGGATAATGATATGTATAGTGAAAACTCAAAGGGAAAACTCATAGTGAAACACTGTAATCCGTTGGATTGTAATAAATGTTTGTGAGCCCCACTAATAAAAACTCATCTAACGGTTTAAAGTGTTTCACTATGAGTTTTCCCTATATGTATCTACTTACAACCATGTTATATAATGTTTGCTGGAATGTTGTTAAAATTCAAGGGGTGAGTTCGAATTCTGTGAGGACAGCTTTGGATATTTTGGGTGTTAAGGAGTTTAAAAGTTGTGCTATTATTGTTCATGTTTGCTGGAGTTCACATATAATATAAAAAAGAGAGATTAATTGGTTTAACTTTATGGTTTTAAGAATAGAGGGGGATTCTTTTTTGTCTTTTTTTTTTTTTTTTTTTTTTTAAGTTTGCTTTTTACTAATAGCAAATTATAAATTTTGTAAACATTCATTTTGATGAAATTTATTTTGATATGAAAATGTATTACTTCCTTCGTCTCAAAATGATATTAATTGGCTAAATTCATATTTTTTTTCTTAGAACTTGTTCTTGGAACAAGTGTACACTTGTTATTGAAAAAAAAAACAGTAAACTCATTCTTGGAACAACTGTGAACTTGTTCTTTGAACAACAATGAACTTGTTCTTGGAACAACTGTAAACTTGTTCTTGGAACAATTGTAAACTTGTTCTTGTAATAATTGTGACATTGTTCTTCGAATAAGTGTGAACTTGTTCTTGGGAAAAATAGTGAACTTGTTTAATTGGAACTTGTTTTGAGAACAACAATGAACTTGTTTTTGGAATAACTGTGAACTTTTTCTTAGGCAAATAGTGAACTTGTTCTTGAAAAAAACTGTGAACTTGATCTAGGAACAACTGTGAACTCGTAGTTGAAAAAAATTGTTTTTTTTTTTTTTGAAAAATGTGAATTTGTTGTTAGGAACTGTTAATTTGTCCTTGAAAAAAATATGAAGTTGTTTTTCTATAAAAAAAAAAACAATGAATATTATTTTTTTCAAAAAAAATAAAATACTCTTCAGAAAATGGCTGCCGGAAAAGCATCGGCAAAGTCTAGTTGTTGATTCAAACACTTCTCCAGCAACATCCATTGCCAACCGCTCATCATTAACAACAAGTCACAACAGCGTATCCTTAAAATATACACATGCAGTATCGTTGTTACTTTTTACTTACAATTAAACTACTTTTACTTACAATTAAAATGCTTGGCTCGAGAAAATTTAGATCTCGTTTTCCTCGTTATTTTAGACAACCATTAGGCTTGAGAAAATATAGGGCTCGCCTTCCTCAAAATTTTAGACAACCCTTCCTTAGGCTTGAGAAAATTCAGGTCTTGCATTCCTCAAAATTTTAGACAATCCTCTGGCTTGATAAAATATAGGTCTCCCCCCTCGAAAGATCACAGTTCCATATCCTATCCAACTCACCAATTATAGACCTACCTCTCTCGGCTAGAGAAAATGTAGATCTCGCCATCCAATTATAGACCGACCTCTCCCCGCTTGAGAAAATGCAGATCGCACCTTCAATTATAGACTGGCCTCTCCCGGCTTGAGAAAATCTAAATCTCGCCATCAATTATAGACCAACCTCCCCTGGCTTAAGAAAATGTAGACCTCGCCACCAATTATAGACCTCCTGTTTCATTTTGGTGCCGGTTTGAATCTCCCTCAGAACTACGCTCCGACTTGATCTCATATGGGATACGTATGCAGCTCGAATAGGAGCTCAGTCACCCGTTCTCTCAAATCAAATCATGATACCCCCATCCCCGGCAGAGAGTGGTTCTAGAACTCAATGTCATTCCCGGTTCAGAGATGTATGTAATCTCACCAATCCATAAGTCGTTCACCCATTCCAATCCCTGGTAAAGAGTAATTCCAGATCTTGATGCTATCTCCAGCACCCAGCCGAACTACGAGTAGTCTGATTCTTGCAAGAGATACGTAGGAATCTCAGATCCCCGAGTTCGACCATGTGATTGTGTTTGTTTTCTTGCATGAGTAGAACTACGGAGGTTTGATTCCCGCAAGGGATACGTAGGAAGCGCTACTTTGGGCCCAGCCGTTAAACCCTAGACGAGATCGGTTGTCTCTTAGTGATCGTCGAATTCTCTTTACTTTACAAGGAAATTCGACGAGGGGCTCTGTAGACACCCTGATCTCGCACCCCCTAAAACCAACCCTGAATCGTTCTAAACCCTAGAATGACCTAAAACCCCAGATTTGGCTGTTCGGGACTACCGTACGCCTTATCGGTGTATCAGATGGAAAAACCAAGTCCGGATTCATGATTAGGACTCAAGAACGAGAAAATGAGCGTATCCTTGGAAAATCGAGCGTCGGGACCCCACAGCGGAGCCCGTAACCCTAGAAAAGCCTTTTACCGGACATCCTTTGCATTTAAATTATATTATGCTATTTTATTACTCATAAACATATTTTAGATATACCATTGTAACCAAAAAATTATGAGGAGCAACTTTTGTGTTGGACCCACGGACAACCGGGATACCGGAGTGTGCACTACGGAGTAGTTGGAAGCAGTTGTGAAGCGAGAACACGGAGCCGGAAAGAAGATCAGACCATGCATGTTATATATCCCCAAGATCGTGACACGTGGCATCCAAGAATGGGTGAGTTAATATGGATGGCTCAATCAAGAGGCGACAAGTGGCATGCAAAGAATGGGTTAAAATTATAACCACCACCGTACGGCTAGGAGGGAGGAGTACGCCCCTCCTGGAGCCCAACGGCTGCCTTCTTCTGGGAATCCATCAGCTTTGCTCCTCAATAATTCAAGACAACATTATTGCATTCACATCACCCTTTTTGCAAGAATTCCGTCCATCAACTTCACCTTCGTCCTCTACCCCTATAGTAAGGAGGCCAGCTTATGGGTCAGGCCTCTCTCTGACCTGATAACTAGTATCGCCTCCCCGCCCATATAGTAGGGGTATTTTGGTCACAAAATAATCACTTACCTCCCTCATATACTCCATTCTTGATCCAAGAAGAGGGAGAGCTCTCATTCACCACATTCCACACATTCCATTCAAAACTCTCTCTACGCATTCATAGTCCCACCGTTCCTCCACCACTATTCCATCACATCTCCATCACAATTCCACCACAAAACAACCTCTAAACAACCACTCTAAACTACTCAAACAACTCTCAAAGCTCAAGCAAACAACAACACAACCTCCATCTTTCAATTAACTCCAAACAACTCAACTCAAAATCTAAAAGACTTCCATTGGAAGCACACCTCCCCATCCTAGCGTAGGTAAGAAGGTAAGAATCATATCTTGTAAGTTCTAACTGTGAGAAATGTAAGTCTTTGTATGCCTAGTTTAGGGGTCTAGCCATTAGAATGGCTAGATCCCCATCTTCTTCGTGTAATCCATGTTTTAGGCTTGTAAATATTCATGTAAATATGTTATGAATGTTTAAACTTCTGATGTAATGTGTGTATATGAGTTCCATGTTTATTTCATGTCTATTCTCAAGCTTTAAATGAAAGATTTAAGAATGTAAAAGAAGTTTTTTCCAAAGTGTTCACAATCTATCCACTTCTGGCTCTTCCATGTTTATCCACATTTTTTTTTCATATTTGTTCATAGATAGACACTTTATAATGTTAATAACATGTTAATGAACATGTTCCCCAAGTCTCATGGGTTAGTTTTGAGGTTAGACCATGTTTTGATGTTGATCTCCATGCTACATGCAATCTGTCCAGCATACTCTGTTCAACTCATGCTTATTCGTGTCCTTTTTACTCATTCAAAACTCGATTTTTGGGCTTATCTAAAAACATTAATTTTGTTCATAACATATTTAATAATAAGTATGTTATGTTTTACAGCTAGATTTTATGTTTAGCTCATGTTTTGATGAAACATTTTTGTGGTCCAGATCTGCTGCCCTGTGTGCCTTGTTCTGTACCATGTTGTCTTCTCATGCTTCAAACTTGATCAAAACCTAATTTTTAAACTGAGGTCAAAATACAAACTTTGTTCCTAACATTATAAGGAAAACACTCATATATTTTAAATAATTTTATGACCTCAGAAAAGACTTCTTTCCAATTTTTGATTCAAATGCTAATTCTCAGATTGGTTCTTTCCAGTTTCTGACATTAAAATGTCAGATTTCTTTTGAAATAACTAAACATGAATTATGGACTTGAAATTTGACATACTTAATATTTGATATGTTAGATACAACTTTCATGTTTTGTATTATTACATATTCGCAAGCCATTATAGAGTAAATATGCCATGAACATCTGATATGCTATTTTTTTTTTTATGTTCTGGACATGTTTGCTACTTGTGTTCATTGCATGATTTGTGCCTAAAATCCTATATCTATAAATTGAACCAAAATTCAGAAATGTTATCTAACATCTTGGGAGTAAATCCTAAGTTTTCTTTTTTCTTTTGGATAGGTTTTGAGCAGGTACATTAGCATTGGAACGGGTAGTGGTCCTTCAATTAGCAACACATCTTGGCATGGACATTTATTTATTATGGGATTTGTCTCCCATTTTTGTGTATAATTTGTATAATCCCTCATGTACATAACCCCCTCTCCCTTTCATGTGTTCTTACTTGTCTTAGTGATTCAAGACCATTTTCAAAAACCAATCGGGAATCCACCGAACCCGGTTCCCGGTTGTGACTCAAAATTGAATCGACCTAGACTAGGAGACACCATTGTACATAAACACACATATATCTCAAAGTTAGGGCATAAAACACTTTTTTCAGATAAGTCATAAAATAAAGCGTAGGCGGAAGCATGCTAGAGACTGATAGGACGAGCGGAGTGCCTAACACATTCTCCTCTCGTAACATAGCCCTCGAACCCACTTCTCTTTTCAGACAAAAAAGGTTTTATCTCTATTTTCCTAAAATAAAATGAGGTGGCAACTCTCTGAGTTTCAAAACTAAAGGATGGTAACTATGAGCACGAATCTCCTGAGGTTCGGTGCGCGGGCTCTCACAATCACTTGATATTTAAACCTGAGGTTATTACAGTCTTTCACATGATGAACGTGTTGGTGTTGGTGCCCTAGGCACGTTTAATAAACGTTGTAATTGTTATCATTTATTTCATATTAATAAAGAGATGTTTTGATTATTATTGTTGTTCATGTTTACTTATAATAATCTCCGTCCCTATTACTTGTTTGGTATTAGTATAAAAGCTAAATGATCATGGGATGATCATGTTAGATTTATGGGTACTTGTTAAGTACTGGACATGACCCGCTCTATGAGATTTATGTCATGGTCAATGTCATACATATATCTCATATTAGTTGTGTCATTTGAATCCTTAGACATGAAGTTATTATGGTCTTCCACTTGATGAACATTATGTTTGACATATTCAAACGCTACCTTTAACCGGGAAGTTATAAAGGGTATGATTGGCATAATCGGATTCACATAGAGAAGAATAATAAGCTAAATGGATTTGTCCCTCTTCGGAGAGATGTCAAGCTTGGGCCTCTCGTAGGAATGATGTTGATGAAAATGTTCGGTCGGAATCAAATGAATTGATTGGATCTATGTCATTTGAATTATCAACATATTCGGAATCGAGAAAGTATTGAACAAAGACAAGTTGACTTGTTGACCATGACTTGTGTTCAATGACATCATGGACAAAAGGATTGTGGCATATTCTAAAGGAATGCGAACTTGTATCTAGTTATACTATTTGGGTAGGTATGAAGGTTTGCTAGAACCTAATCATATCTTATGGGATCATGTTTGAACCCATTACCAACATAGTATAATCCTAGAGGGTCACACACGATCAGAACGAATCCTAAAAGGACTAAATTGGAATTTGGCAGATTTTGGCCTGCACGGTCGCGCATATTAAAGGACTCGGCTGAGCACTTTAAAAGGAGTGGCCGAGCGTGCAATTGTCGAATGCTAAAATCTGAGTGCACGGCTGCGCAAAATAAAGGACTCGGCCAAGCAGCTCGGCCGAGCATTTTAAAAGGAGCGGCCGAGCAACCGGTGGAAGGCTGATTTGGAAAGTTTCAAACTATGACGGGATTTAGACTCAAAGACCTTAAGGGTTAAGGACTTGTGAGTATAAATAGATGTTCAAACACCCCAAATCTAACCTAGTAATTGTCTTATGTTTGTGAGTGCCTCTAAGGGTTTGAGAGGGTTTATTTCTTGTTCTAAGACATCCTTAGATTTAAGAACAAGAATATCATACACATAATAATTCCATATAGTCAATACAATTGTGAAAGTGTGTTTCATAATTTTGATCTAGCAACCAAGATCAAGTGCTCTTGATATTCGTTCAAGGTGTGGATACCGCTAGAGGGTGAAGCTTATCATCTTCGAAGTTCGTGTTCTTACTTGCTCGTGATCAAGCTTCGATTTCTCCACCAAGATCAAAGACTAAATTTAAAGGCATCAACGGTTAGTATTCTAGTATTCATATTGTATGTATTTGATATAATCATATGAACGGATCTATGGCTTTGGGTTTCATGATAAATTTTAAATGCTATTTTCCGCTGCGCATGTTACTCCGAAACCCAACAGTGGTATCAGAGCCCCGTTCATGTTGATTACTTCAATACTAGATCATGTTGTGTGTATATAAATTGCTTGTTTATGTGCCTAGCATGATATGAATATTGGATTATTATGATTTTATGTGGTTTATTGTTTTATAAACTTTAATCGCACTATTCAATCGCAATAAAAATTGTGGTGGATTTAAAATTATTTGGGTTATCAATTTTTGATTGGATCAAAGTTTTGATAATTCAAGGATTCATGAATTGTTCATTCAAGGTTTTGATGATCATGGTGATTGGATCACCAAGAACACCAAATCCTAATTGAATCGGGAAAAACAATTTTGAAACAAATTTTGGAACTTTAATTTTTTTTGGATTTTTCAGAGAGGTCCGACCGGACCCATTCCTTGACCCGGCCGGACCTAGGGTTTGGCGCGGGGGGAGGGGGGGGGGCGGGGTTTGGATTTTGGGTGTGGATCTTGGGTTTAATTTTCCTATTTGTTTTAGTCTTGTGATTCCAAGATTGGTTCAAGGTTTGGATGGCTAATCTACGTTCATCGAGATTGTGTTTCCCAAACTTGATCGCAATCAAAGTTTCAAAGATAAAACAAAGTTAGAATTATGAAGAGTTCATAATTGCTAAAATTGAGAAACAAAGTTCTTGATTCAAAGATTGGAGATCCATGTGGAATTGTGGATGCAATTGGCCTACGTTCATCGAGACCATCTATTGCTTAGTTTCGGCCACATGGACTTCTTTCTTGGTTTCTTGAATTGATGCGGAATTGTGGTTGCCTTATGGCTTAGTTTCGGCCGCACTTCTTGTTGTCTTGATTTGGAGATGATAACCAAAGTTCAAAGAGTCTCATCCTCATAATTATAGAGAAACTAATGACAAATAAATATTATGCTAAAATTAATGATTATTAATTTATTGGCTAAATTTGATGGGTAACATGTTTATACTATGTGCTCATAAATGTGTTATATGCTATATGTGATAAACCTTCAAAGAAAGTTTTAAGTTCTTTTTGCCATGCCATGATTAAAACACTTGTTAGTATATGAATGATCTCAATGTAGTTTTCGCCTCCGCGAGGTGCATTGACTTTATTTATGTATGCGCAAGATAGATAATGTGGGCACGCCCACGCGAGGCACATTAACTATGCGTTTAAAATGGTTGAACTTATTTAGGCGTCAAAACAGTTTTGGGCCTAGGCAAAGATGAGATTAAACATGTTTTTTGAAATTGGATTTCTTAAATAATCTCATAAAAAGGATCTAAGAGTCATATGGGATATGATTGTCATGATCGTCTACCTAATTAGTTTAATTTTATGTAATCTGCCTCCGCGGACTTGAAATTAAATTGAAGTTGGATCTTAGCCCATGTAAATTATATTATACATTAGATGTATAAGAAGGTTGTATAATTTAGTGGGAGTATTTTTGGAAAATATATTGTTTATTTCTTTTATGAAAATTGGTACTTATTAAATTTTGAAAATTTTGCATAATTGTAGATAATGACTACTAACACTCAATCAATTTCGTTGCGATCGATCCTTGAAAAGGATAAGCTCCAAGAGAATGGTACGAACTTTATTGATTGGATCCGTAGCCTAAGAATTGTTCTTAGGCAAGAAGATAAGTTGTACATTCTCGATGGACCACTTCCTGTTGAACCAGAACCTACTGCCCCTAGGGCAGAAAGAGACAGTTACAAGAAACATCTTAATGATTCTAGAGATGTAAGTTGTCTCATGCTTACTGCTATGTTCTCAAAACTCCAACAAAGTTTGGAACATTTGGAAGCCTATGAGATAGGCGTGGAGTTAAGAGACATGTTTCAAGAGCAAGTTAGGCAAGAGAGGTACAAGACCATTGTTGCATTCACTTCTTGCAAAATGAGTGAAGGGCAACAAGTGAGTCCTCACATGCTTAAAATGAAAGGTTATGTAGAGCATCTTGAGAAACTTGGCTATCCAATCCCATTGGAGCTAGCCACGGACCTCATTCTTAATTCATTGCCTAAATGTTATATAATCAGTTTGTGATGAATTATAACATGCATGGAATGGATAATAATCTCTCCGAGTTGCATGGCATGCTTAAAACTGCGGAGATGAAAATTGTGGAGAAAGGTTCTCCTGTGCTCTTGGTTCATGATGGGAAGAAGGCTAGTGCCAAAGGAAAGGGTAAGAAAGTTGTCAAACCCAAAATAAGCAAGGCAAAGGTTGCCAAGGCTCCAGAGGCAAAACCCGATTCACAAAAGGATGCAATTTGTTTCCATTGTCAAGAAATTGGTCATTGGAAACGTAATTGCAAGACTTTTAAGGAAGAGCAAAAGAAGAAGAAGAGCAGTGGGACTGCGTCGACTTCAGGTATCTATATGATAGATATTCTCCTTTCTACCACTGATTCTTGGGTATTGGATACTGGATGTGGTTCTCATATTTGTTTAAATGTGCAGGGACTAAAGAATAGGAGACTACTTAAAGAGGGTGAAGTGGACCTACGAGTGGGAAATGGAGCAAGGGTTGCTGCATTAGCCGTAGGAACTTATGAAGTCATTTTACATTCTGGTTTAATACTTGTTTTGAACAATTGCTATTATGTACCAGATTTAAGTAGAAATATTATTTCAATTTCTTGTTTGGATAATGAAGGTTTTAAGTTTCTTATTGAGAATAAGAAATTTTCTATTTATTTAAATGATGTGCTTTATGGTATTGCAAATTTATTTAATGGCATTTATGTCTTGAATGTCAAGAATGATGAAAATGTCTATCATATAAATAATAAATCTAAACCTAATGATGTAAATCATACTTATTCGTGGCATTGCCATCTTGGTCATATTAATGAGAAGCGTATCTCAAAACTCCATGGGGACGGCCTTTTGGGTTCATGTGATATTGAGTCATATGATACTTTCGAGTCGTGTCTTCTTGAAAAAATGACTAAGACACCTTTTACCAAGCTAGGTGAAAGGGCAAGCGACTTATTGGGGTTGACATTCCGATATATGCGGACCACTAAGTAGCAATGCTAGGGGAGGATTTCAATACTTCATAATCTTCACTGATGATTATAGTAGATTTGGGTATGTTTACCTAATGAAACATAAAAGTGAAGCATTTGAGATATTTAGAATATTTCAAAATGAAGTAGAGAAACAACTTGGCAAAAGTATTAAGGCACTTCGATTGGATCGAGGTGGAGAATACTTGATTCATGAATTCGATGATCATCTAAAGAATTGTGGAATAATTTCACAATTGACTCCACCTGGAACACCACAATGGAATGGTGTGTCTGAGAGGAGGAATCGGACTTTGTTAGACATGGTTCGATCAATGATGAGTCAAGTTGATCTTCCTTTATCCTTTTGGGGTTATGCTCTAGAGACTGCTGCTTTCACACTAAATCGTGTTCCAAGCAAATCGGTTCAAAAGACTCCATATGAAATGTGGAGCGGAAAGAAAACTTGTTTGTCTTTCATGAGGATTTGGGGTTGCGAAGCTTTTGTCAAAAGACTCGTCTCCGACAAGCTAGCACACAAATCTGATAAATGAATTTTCGTGGGATATCCTAAGGAAACTAGAGGATAATACTTTTACAACCGAGAGGACAACAAGGTGTTTGTTGCCCGTACTGGTGTCTTTCTAGAGTAACAGTTTCTCTCCAAAGAAATCAGTGGGAGTAAAATAAATCTTGAAGAAATTCGAGACCCAGAAAATAACATTGAACCGATAGTGGAACAAGAACAAGAACCACAAGGAATTGTGGAACCTATTCAAAATACACAAGTAACTCGCAGATCTGTTTGGTTACGATCCGAGCCCGAGAGATATGGTTTTCTCGTAACGGATAGTAATGAGGTGGAGATCATTGATAATGATGAACCAACCACCTACCAAGAGGCAATGTCTTCTCCTGATTCGGATAAGTGGCTTGGAGCCATGCAATCCGAATTGCAATCCATGCAAGATAATCAAGTTTGGAACTTGATTGATGCACCCGAAGGTGTAAAAACCATAGGATGTAAATGGGTCTTCAAGAAGAAGACTGACATGGATGGGAAGGTGCATACTTACAAAGCTATACTTGTAGCGAAAGGTTATAGGAAAGTTCATGGTATTGACTATGATGAAACCTTTTCACCCTTAGCAATGATCAAGTCTATAAGAATTTTGCTTGCCATTGCCGCATATCATGACTATGAAATATGGCAAATGGATGTCAAAACCGCTTTCCTAAATGGAAAACTACAAGAGGATGTGTATATGACACAACCAGAAGGTTTTGAACAAGATTCTAAGGTATGCAAATTGCAAAGATCCATCTATGGATTGAAGCAAGCTTCTAGCAGTTGTAATCTTCGTTTTGATGAATCGGTCAAAGAGTTTGGCTTCATCAAGAACAAAGATGAACCTTGTGTATACAAGAAGATTAGTGGGAGCATAGTGCTATTCCTTATTTTATATGTGGATGACATATTACTCATTGGAAACGACATTCCTACACTTCAGTCTGTAAAGACTTGGTTAGGAAAGTGCTTCGCGATGAAAGATATGGGTGAAGCCGCATACATACTTGGTATTAAGATCTACAGAGATAGATCAAGGAAGCTAATTGGTTTAAGCCAAAGTACATACATTGACAAGGTCATTAGAAGATTCCGCATGGAAAATTCTAAGAGAGGAACCTTGCCAGTGTTACATGGAGTTTCTCTAAGCAAGAATCAATGTCCTAAGACAAAAGATGAGCGTGAGAAAATGAATGATGTTCCATATGCTTCGGCAATTGGGTCCATCATGTATGCCATGATATGTAATAGGCCGGATGTATCTTATGCTTTAAGCATGACGAGTAGATATCAATATGACCCCGGTGAAAATCACTGGATGGCTGTAAAAGCGATTCTTAAGTACTTGAGAAGGATTAAAGATTCGTTTTTTGTCTATGAAGGAATGGAAGATGATCTCGTTGTAAATGCTTACACGGATGCAAGCTTCCAAACCAACAGAGATGACAGTCGATTGCAATCGGGTTTTGTGTTTATGTTAAATGGTGGAGCTGTAAGCTGGAAGAGTTCCAAGCAAAGTAAAACCACTGATTCTACAACGGAAGCTGAGTATATTGCTGCATCGGATGCTGCAAAGGAAGCTGTTTGGATTAAGAAGTTCATCACTGAACTTGAAGTGGTTCCTAGTATTGCTAATCCAATAGACCTTTATTACGATAATAATGGTGCTATTTCTCAAGCAAAGGAACCAAGAGCACATCAGAAATCCAAACACATACTTAGGCGTTTTCATATCATTCGAGAGATCGTTGATAGGGGAGACGTGAATATATGCAGAGTACCTACTGATGACAATGTCGCGGACCCGCTAACAAAGGGACTTCCACAACCTAAACATGATGGTCATGTTAGGTCCATGGGTATTAGATACATGGGAGATTGAGCCTAGGGCAAGTGGGAGATTGTTGGTGTTGGTGCCCTAGGCACGTTTAATAAACGTTGTAATTGTTATCATTTATTTCATATTAATGAAGAGATGTTTTGATTATTATTGTTGTTCATGTTTACTTATAATAATCTCCGTCCCTATTACTTGATTGGTATTAGTATAAAGGCTAAATGATCATGGGATGATCATGTTAGATTTATGGGTACTTGTTAAGTACTGGACATGACCCGCTCTATGAGATTTATGTCATGGTCAATGTCATACATATATCTCATATTCGTTGTGTCATTTGAATCCTTAGACATGAAGTTATTATGGTCTTCCACTTGATGAACATTATGTTTGACATATTCAAACGCTACCTTTAATCGGGAAGTTATAAAGGGCATTGGCATAATCGGATTCACGTAGGGAAGAATAATAAGTTAAATGGATTTGTCCCTCTTCGGAGAGATGTCAAGCTTGGGCCTCTAGTAGGAATGATGTTGATGAAAATGTTCGGCCGGACTCAAATTAATTGATTGGATCAATGTTATTTGAATTATCAACATATTCGGAATCGAGAAAGTATTGAACAAAGACAAGTTGACTTGTTGACCATGACTTGTGTTCAATGACATCGTGGACAAAAGGATTGTGACATAATCTAAAGGAATGTGAACTTGTATCTAGTTATACTATTTGGGTAGGTATGACGGTTTGCTAGAACCTAATCATATCTTATGGGATCATGTTTGAACCCATTACCAATATAGTATAATCCTAGAGGGTCACACACGATCAGAACGAATCCTAAAAGGACTAAATTGGAATTTGGCAGATTTTGGGCTGCACGGCCGCGCATATTAAAGGACTCGGCCGAGCAGCTCGGCCGAGCACTTTAAAAGGAGTGGCCGAGCGTGCAATTGTAGAATGCTAAAATCTGAGTGCACGGCTGCGCAAAATAAAGGACTCGGCCGAGCAGCTCGGCCGAGCACTTTAAAAGGAGCGGCCGAGCAACCGCTGGAAGGCTGATTTGGAAAGTTTCGAACTATGACGGGATTTAGACTCAAAGACCTTAAGGGTTAAGGACTTGTGAGTATAAATAGATGTTAAAACACCCCAAATCTGACCTAGTAATTGTCTTATGTTTTTGAGTGCCTCCAAGGGTTTGAGAGGGTTTATTTCTTATTCTAAGAATCCTTAGATTGAAGAACAAGAATATCATACACATAATAATTCCATATAGTCAATACAATTGTGAAAGTGTGTTACTCCGAAACCTAAATGCTATTTTCCGCTGAGCATGTTACTCCGAAACCTAACTGAACATTACGTTTGACATATTCAAACATTACCTTTAACTGGGTAGCTATAGAGGATATGATTAGCATAATCAGAATCATGTTGGGAAGATTAATAATCCGAGAAGGGATTTGTTCCTCGTCAAGAGAGATGTCAAGCTTGGACCACTCGATGAATGGTATTGATGAAATGTATGGCCATAATGGCTTGATAGAGTCCGCTTATGAGTTCTGAATGGTTCGGACTCGTTTCCAACATAGTATAATCCTATTGGGTTACACACACAGAGCGGATAAGTAAAATGAATGAAAAACAAGGAAGTACGAGACATGATCTGTACGGCTGGGAAGGAGCTATACGGCTCCTACCAATCCGTACGGCACTAACGACGTACTGCAGTTTATTTTAGGATTTTCTTGTTGGAAAAGAAATCCTAAACCCTAAAGGATTTTGGAGACCTCTAGTATATAATATGTACAGCCGAGATTCAGTCCTATAACATTGATTTGTGAAATCATATATATATATTTTTTATTTTTTTTTGGTGAAAGGAGGGCGGTACCTCCCTAGGTTTTATTAAAAGAAATCAAAATTACAAAATGGTGGGGGACATAACCACCCTCAACCACCAGGGGGAAACAAACTAAGGGGGAGGCCTTACACAAGTTGTAAGGTCCTCTACAATAAAGGGAGGGATGACTACAAATGAAAGATAAAAGCCTATACAAGAATCTAGCCATCAAACTAAGTTCGGAGGGAGGGCACTTGAGCTTTATCAAGCTTAAAGGCCCCCTTACAAGTGTTGGGGAGTTCTTCAAAGCGTGGGAAATCTTTATTAGATCCATAATTTGCCAAAGTGTCAGCGACCTTGTTTCCCTCCCTGTATATGTGCGTTATTCGAGTGGTCATTGAGGAAAGGAGCTGCCCAATACGACGAATCAGATAAAAAATCTGCCAAGGGATGTGGTATTCTCGCAAGAGGATTCTCACCAAAACCTGTGAATCAAGTTCAACCCATAACGAAGAAATGCCAAGATGATGAGCCATGACTAACCCGTCTAATTATGCATGAGTTTCAGCCCACATATTCGAATGATGTCCATAGGAGCGAGCAAAGGCGGAAATAAAATCACCATTTGAATTTCGAATAATACCCCCTCCTGAGGCAAAGCCCGGATTACCTTTAGATGCCCCATCTGTATTTAATTTGAATTGCTCGGTTATAGGAATTTCCACATCACCACTTTAGGAATATTCGGCATTGGATCAGATATGGGAACATTGAAAATGGTAGCTAAAGAGTGATCTTGCGGCAAACCTAAAAATTGTAGCTTGGTTGCACGGATGATATAGGAGATTCCATATATAATTCCTTGCTGAACTTCTCGAGATGGGGTGATAATGCCTTTAGATTTGTGAAATCATATCTTCTTTCTCGGAGAGAGAAAATACACATATTATACTAGGGTTATTAGGTTTGATATTCTCAATCATCAAACACTAATAATCAATTGGAGCAATTGAAGAATCGTTCTTCATCAAGTTTTTCAATCCGAAGAGCCTAACAGTCAAGTTAAGAAGAGTTCTTGAATCTGTTCGATGTGTGGATCACCGGTAGAGGGTTCTCATCTTTGCATCTAAATCCAAGTTTTCATATTTCAATCTACATAGTTTCTTTCATCTTACATATTATGAATTATTGATCATAATGGATCTAGGCTTTGGGTTTCTTCATGTCATGTCTTTTGCTGCGCATGATTGCACGAAACCCAACATCATCCACCCTAAAGTCCTGTGATACCACCCCAAGTACTCTCGAGAAATTAATATGTCATAGGTCCGCTAAATGCAGAAGACATTGGCCATAAGATCATAAGACCAGCACCGCTCCAAAAGCACTGCCACCCCGGCATTCATGGGGAGATTATGAAGACTCACTCTAGCCCTGGTATCATCCCACAAAGAAGGGATAATCTGAGTCATCCCGTACTAATGGAAAACGTGCACGGAATAATAGTAGGTAGTCTGATCAAAAGCTGGGACCCGAATCATGCAAAGACCCCCCCTGAGTGCACCTGACCGTACTAATCTCCCAAAGAGGCACCGTCCACTTAATCTGAGAAGTACCCATCTGTGCCAGATAAGGTACCCAAGCAGCACGAGTCATCTCAACAAAAGGCTCCACCACCTTCCTACTCTAACATGCCTAAAGAGGAACCCTGCCTAGCGGCTCTCCTAAAACCCTCAACCTCTCCTGCAGCCATAAATTCAACAGCCGAGCACTACCCCTATTCATCCGATGATGGACAGAGGCCAACTTTGAGATTCCATGAAAAGTCTCCCCAAGCAAGACTGGAACAATGCTCTGACAAGCCCTAGCCTGATCCACCATGTCCAAACAACCCATAGTTGCCACCCCCAAGTAAGGAGGAAACAAGACTGAGGCAAAAAGACAAAGGGAAAGATAGTCCAAAGCTGTCTCAAAGTCCACCACACTATTAAAGAACCTTATAGGAAGGTCACAGATGTCAACATCAGAACCCAAGAACAAACCTTAAGCTTCTTCCACAGAAATCCCAAGCAGTTTCGAAACCTGAGTAGTCGGAGGGACTTGGTATTGTGGTATCGCAACTTGATCTATCAACCTTCCACCACAATGCACTACAAATCCTCATAAGTGGGAGTGATCTCATTATAGGAGAAGTTAAAGACATGATTATCTTCACCCCAAATCTTGGCGGCAGTCCTGAGCATGTTCCTATTTACCTTAACCATGAAAAGTGACCAAAGGCAATTGATCCCAAATCTCTTATCAAAATACTCACGAGCAGACTTAGAAAGCCTCTTGATCCAAATCTTCAAACTCTTGGTGAACAGATGTTAATGTTCTTCAGAGATCCTTGGATTTCTCTCCATTGAAAGAGAAGAAAAGGATTGAAACTTAGAGGAAAAGTTGAGAAAACTGCTTTCTGTCCTGTTTTCCTGCGCGCAGGCTGCTGCTTAAATAGGGTTTACAATCCAAGTCTTGATTGCATAAGGAAAAAATCTGACAAAAAACGTGTCAGAGCTCGTATTGTCTGCGCGGCCGATTTTCCCTCATAACTAGCCACACGGCCACTCCTTCCAGTGCCAGCAGATTTAAATCCCGTCCCCGATTTGGACCATTTTCGTACTAAAACAGTCCCCACAACAGTTTCAAAGTCTACCGGACCACAGAAGTGACTAAGACAGCCATATGGAGTCTCTCAGACCATGTTCATACAATTCTCATATAAGCTAGGCCTAAGGCTCATGCATTGTACTAAATTGTAAAAAAAAACATGTAAAATACCAAGTAAGTAAATATTCGCCTTCAGTAAGGCTCAAGTACATAAGAATTGTGTATACCAGAACCTCTGCCCCGAATGGATCTCCGACCAGTGCATAAAGAAGAAGAAGCCTCGGTAGGTGACCTCTCTCTGCGCTGTGGCTGAACCACATCCTCCCGACGGCAGGTACAAGTATTGGCCATACTCTTGAACAGGCATTCAAATATGTTACCCCTACGGACAGAACAGATATAATCCTCCCAAGTCACCTGAGAAAAGAGATCATTAGATAACATATCTATAGATGTGTGTGTTGTTGGTGTGTTTTCCATAGGCACGTTATTTGAACGATTAATGTTATCATTTGCTTTATGCTTTAATAAATATATTGAATGTTTGATTATTATATCTTTTGCATGTTTATTATAATAATCCCCATCCCTAGTAATTATGAATTACTAGTATAAGTTTAATGGATAATCATATGATGATTATGTGTATGCGATACAATTAGACTTATGGGTATTTGTTAGAGAACAAATACTGGACTGACCCCTATGAGATTTATGTCATGGTCAAATGTCATAATTAAATCTCATGTAGTTATATCATTTGAATCTTTAGACCTGAGGTTATTACAGTCTTCCACTTGATGAACATTATGTTTGACATATTCAAACGTTACCTTTAACCGGGTAGCTATAAAAGATATGATTGGCATGATAGGCTGGCATTGATTAATAAAAAAAACCCCAATTTTTTTTTTAAAAAAATAAAAATGATTGGCATGATCGGAATCATGTAGGGAAGAAGGGTAATAAGCCAAGAAGAGATTTGTTCCTCTGTAAAAGAGAGATGTCAAGCTTGGGCCCCTCGATGAATACTGTTGATGAAATGCACGGCCGCGCTCAAATGAATTGATTGGATCAATATCATTTGTGTTATCAATATATTCGGTATCGAGAAAGCATTGAACAAGGTAAGTTGACCACTGACTATGGCTTACGTTCAATAGACATCGTGTAACAAAGAGATTGTGTTGTGTTCTATTTTAGGAAACTTTGGATTTCAAAGTTATACTAATTGGGTAGTCATAATGGCTTGCTAGAGTCCGCTTATGACTTATGAGGTTTGAATGGTTCAGACTCATTGCCTACTTAGTATAATCCTATTGGGTCACATACGCAGAACGGATAATTAAAAGGAGCGAAAAATGAGGAAACTGATCAAAGCAACCGTACGGCTGAATGCCTCCCATACGGCTCCAGACCAGCCTTACGGCTGCTTCCCCAGCAATCCGTTTAATTATGGTCTTTTCTTGTTGGACAAGAAGACCTAAGTCCTAAAGGGTTTTGGAAACCCCTTGTATATAATGTAGACAACCGGGAATAGTTCCCTATGCATTGATTTTGGAAATCATAAACTCTTTCTTGGAGAGAGAGAATACACATAATATACTTGGGTTATTAAGTTTGATTATTCCCAATTATCAAACTTTAATAATCGTTAGGAGCAATTGAAGAATCGTTCTTCATCAAAGTTTTTCAATCTGAAGGACCTAGCAGTCAAGTTCAAGAATCGTTCTTGAATCCGTTCGAAGTGTGGATCACCGGTAGAGGGTGCTCTTCTTAGAATCTAAATCCAAGGCTTCATATTTCGATCTACAAGGGTTAATTTCTTTCATCTTCATATTATGAATTATTGAACATAACGGATCTAGGCTTTTGGGTTTCTTCATGTTATTCTTCCGCTGTGCATGATTGCACGAAACCCAACAGTAGTATCAGAGCCCCGTTGATGATCAATAATTCTAATATTATCATGATGTAATTATTTAATGTGATTATTTAATTGGTATGATCATGATAAGATGAATTTATGTGATGGGATTTTATATGAGATATAAAATGTGCATGCTAGTTGATGATGGGATTATGTGGTTGTAATATTAATTTGATTGATATGTATGATCGCATGCTTAGATTATCATGTTGTAATTGTATTATATTTATTGATAATCTTGATCTAATTTGTGTGTGGAATAAATTGGTTATTGATTATATGAATTAGATGGGTTAAAGTTCGTAATCTGTATTTTCATGTTTCTGTAATCTGATTATGATATGATTGATAAGGAGTTATCTACATAAATAGCTTGATTTTGAGGTTCATGCCAAAGCAGACTCACAAATCAAGTGAAATATGGATCTTAGCCCATTTAAATTATATTATGCATGATTGCTAATGAAGGTTATATAATTTAGTGGGAGTATTTGTGAAATACTATTATTAATATCTTTAATAAAGTTGGTACTTTTGTATGGTTACATGTTTTCATATATGTGTAGATAATGGCTTTAAACAATAGTCAAACCCCATCATTGCGATCTATCCTTGAATTAAATGAGAATGCTTCAAAACTCCTTGATTTTATCATGAGCTTAGGAATGGTTCTTAAGCAAATATGGGAGTTATGCATTCTAGATAATCCTGAGTCAAGAGAAACCGTCGTCAATATCATTGGGACACTCAAAGACATATATTAGGAACATGTTGATGATACTTTAGATATCTCTTGTAATAAGCTTGCTATCATTATTTCAATACTTGAGAAGTATTAAGAACACATAGATGCTTATGTGATAAGCAATCTCTTAAAGGAAAGGTTCCTACTGCAAGCTAGGTAAGAAGGTTTTGAGACGAAAATAGGATTTGAATATCTAGATGAGACAAGAGTTGTCAAGTCTAAGGCAGAGGATGTAACTAAGAATAAAACTCCAAAAGATACAATTTGTCACCATGGCAATAAGATTGATCATGGGGATAAAAATTGAAAACGTGTTTAGAAGATCAAAAGGAAGTAAAGGATGTTGAGACTGTTACTTCGCATATTTATGTTATAGAAATTTACTCCTAGTTCTTGGGTATTTGATACCGGATGTGGATCCCACATTTGTACAAGTGTGCAAGGACTGAAGAATAAGAGACAACTCGGTAAAGGTGAAATTGACCTACGTGTGGGAAATGGGGCAAGAGTTGTTGCATTAGCCGTAGGGACTTATGAAGTTACTTTACCTACTGGGCTAATACTTGTTCTGAACAATTGCTATTATGTCCCGAGTTTGAGTAAAAATATTATTTCAGTTTCTTCGTTAGATAATGAAGGATATTCTTTTCTTGTTAAGAACAGGAAATGTGCAGTTTATTATGATGATATGCTCTATTGTATTGCAGACTCATATAATGGACTTTATATCCTAAATCTAGAAGAACAAAATAATAAGGAAATCTATAACGTAAATAAAAGATCCAAACCTAATGGTGAAAACCATACATATTTGTGGCATTGCCGTCTTGGTCATATAAATGAGAAGCGTATCTCAAAACTCCATGGGGACGGACTTTTAGATTCACATGATTTTGAATCATATGAAACTTGTGAGTCTTGTTTACTTGGAAAGATGACAAAGACACTTTTTACCAAGAGTAGTGAAAGGGCAAGTGACTTATTGGGACTTATACATACTGATGTATGCGGACCATTAAGTAGCAGTGCTAGGGGCGGATATCAATACTTCATAACATTCACTGATGATTTTAGTAGATATGGCTATGTCTATATCTAATGAAAAACAAAAGTGAATCATTTGAGATATTTAGAATATTTCAAAATGAAGTACAAAATTAACTTGGCAAAACTATTAAAGCACTTCGATCAAATCGTAGTGGTGAATATTTATGCCAAGAGTTTGACAATCATCTTAAAGATTGTGGAATTGTTTCACAATTAACTCCACCCAAAACACCATAATGGAATGGTGTTTCCGAGAGGAGAAATCGGACTTCATTGGATATGGTTCAATCTATGATGAGTCAATTTGATCTTCCACTATCCTTTTGGGGTTATGCATTAGAAACTGCTGCGTTCACACTAAATAGAGTTCCAACTAAAGCGGTTCAAAAGACTCCATATGAGATATGGAGTGGAAAGAAACCTTGTCTTTCTTTCATGAGCATTTGGGGTTGTGAGGCATTTGTCAAGAGACCTGTCTCAGACAAACTTGCACATAAATCTGATAAATGTATTTTCGTGGGATATCCTAAGGAAACTAAAGGATATTACTTTTACAACCGGATAGACAACAAAGTGTTTGTTGCTAGAACTAATACTTTTCTAGAGAAACTGTTTCTCTCCAAAGGAATCAGTGGGAGTAAAATTAATCTCAAAGAGGTTCGAGAACCAGGAAATAACATTGAATCGATGATGGAATCTGAACAAGTTACACAAGGAGTTGTGGAACCAATTCAAGATATACAAGTCTATCACAAAGCTAGTAGGTTACGATCCGAACCCGAAAGATATGGATTTCTCGTAACGGATAGTAATGAAGTAGAAATCATTGAGAATGATGAACCCACTTCCTACCAAGAAGCGATGTCCGCTCCTGATTAAGATAAATGGCTTGGAGCCATGGAATCTGAAATCAAATCCATGTATGATAATCAAGTTTGGAACTTGATAGATGCACCCGAAGGTGTAAAAACCATAGGGTGCAAATGGGTTTTCAAAAAGAAAACTGACATGGATGGAAAGGTGCATACTTATAAAGCTAGACTTGTAGCGAAAGGCTATAGGCAGATTCATGGTATTGACTATGATGAAACCTTTTCGCCCGTAGCAATGATCAAGTCTATAAGAATTTTACTTGCCATAGCAGCATATTTTGACTATGAGATATGGCAAATGGATGTCAAAACAACGTTCCTTAACAGGAACTTACTTGAGGATGTGTATATGACACAACCTGAAGGTTTTGTAAATCCAGAAAATTCTAACAAAGTATGCAAGTTGCAGAGATCCATCTATGGATTGAAGCAAGCCTCTAGGAGTTAGAATCTTCGATTTGATGAATCGGTTAAAGAGTTTGGCTTCATCAAGAACGAAGATGAACCTTGTGTATACAAGAAGATTAGTGGGAGCGTAGTATTATTTCTGGTGTTGTATGTTGATGACATATTGCTCATTGGAAACGACATTCCTGAACTTCAGTCTGTAAAGACTTGGTTAGGAAAGTGTTTCTCAATGAAAGATATGGGAGAAGCCACTTACATCCTTGGCATAAAGATCTATCGTGATAGATCTAAGAAATTGATTGGTTTAAGTCAATGTACATACATTGATAAGTGTAGACACCTCGCCTTGGACCTCTCACCCCGATTGCATACATAGTATTTTTATTTAAACTTGTTTTTGTTAATTTATATTACTTCGGTTAAGTTCCTAACTGATTCCGTTAGTTTTGGACTAAACTGAATAACAAAGTTAAATTTAGAGTCATTTCTGTCATTCTATCATTTTTACCCTCGGGCGCCTCCCGTAATGGTCATTGGGTGCGCGCGCGTTTGGTCCAATAGGCCTGACTCGCGCGCTTTCCATTTTGACAGTTACGGATTGCAGTCTTTTCCCTCTATTTTCTTGATCACAAAGACCTCTTTTTACCTCCACATCCGTCCCCCCTTATTTCATAACTCCCAATCCCACACTTCTAGCCTTTTCATCAAAATAAAATATTTCATTTTTATTTGATTTGCTTTTATTTATTTTATTTTCATTTATTTTCCTATTGGTCAAAAAGACTTATTTACCTCCTTTCTCCACCTATTTAAACCCCTCATTTCTACCTTAGAAAAGGACCTTGGACCACTTCTTACACAAAAAAACTCTACAAAATTTTCTCTACACCAATTTCTCCACAAAGAAGGCTTCTCTCTACAAAAACTCGACACAAATTGTTCCATAACAATTTCTTTACAACAACACTATTTTCTTCATCAAGATTGGAGTCTTCTTTCTTTTCCCAACAGGGTACAACTTCTCTTTATTTTATTTATGTGCTTTCTTTAATGTATGCAATCCCCATCAATGAGACATGACCAAATGATCACTTTATTATATTAAAGTTGGTTAAAGGTTATCTCCCTACATTTCAAATACTACTTTAAATTCCCCACTTTTATTTTAATGTAATTTTTAGAATAAGTTTGACATGTAATCTTTAGCATAAAATCAATAAAACAAGTTACTTTTTATTTCTCTTTTGCAACCCCCTTTTCCTTTTCATGTAATTGTTAGCACAAATTAATATAATTAAAAAAAGGACTTTTTAGCATTAGAACACTTTTAGTAGCAAGACCCGCGTTAGCGGGGCGGAGTGGGTGTTTAAGTACTTCCCACTCTGTAACCTAACCCCCGAACCCTTCTCTCCCGAATCTTTGGTTTCGTAACATAAATTAGGCTATCTTTAGGTTTTTCTTATGTTTCCTTAATAATATAGGTGGCGACTCTAACAATTAAAATCAATTAAACATCCTAGGATCCTTCCACCGTTCTAGCCAAGTAGTGGGGCTTCTCCCAGGGTATCTACAGTGGCGTCTCTGCTGGGGAGATGACATAGAGGGTTAAACTTGCGTTTTCACTTTTGGTGTTCTTATTTCTTCTTTCTGGGCATTCTGGTGGAAAAAGGTGGGAAGCGTGCGCCTCTAGCATTCTTGGCCTAAGGCGCGCGCGTCCGTCCTCTACCACCAGAATCGCCCGCCTTTCGTCTTGTCCTTCAATTACATGTTATTGTGCTAACAAGTTTCTGCAGGGGAAAGCATCTTTATTTAGGGTCAAGGCAATCCCTTGAACCAATAATTTACAGGTTTTTACCCAGAATCGGGTGCCTCTGCCACTTCCCCTAACACGCGTGCCTCCCGAGTAGGCACCCAAATGCGCGCGCTTCTGGGCATTTTCCAGAAACTGAACAGTGCACAGAACAGAATGATTTTGACAGTGTGCGGGCACCGAGCCTGGACATAACTTCTTTTACTTGATGTTTATTTTATCGGTCACACGGGTGATTCGAAAGTTGTAAATACGTGCTTATTTGTTTTTTTTTTCTTTCTTTGAAAAAAAAATGATTTTTGTCACTTGACTTGACCTCACACTACATGCACAAATTCCTATCAATTGCTCACTATCGAGTCGCACATAGTCCATAACCCCATACCCATCGAGGCCCATCCTAGAGAGTTTCAAGATCCACCCGACCTTGACTCTCTCCAAGCGGTAAACCTCAGCCCGTGGCGTAGTTCATGACTACATACCGGGGGTGACTTTTAAGCCTCTCTTTAGCCGAGCATAATCCAACACATTCTAGTTAGGGTCTAACACTCTGTGACCCAGTCGGTTTTTCACGTGCCGAGATTTCCCTAAACTATTGTTTTCAAATCATACATGCCGTTTCTAAAAGAAACAAGTGGTTATTGTGGAAAAAATAAAA
This sequence comes from Campanula takesimana, assembly GCA_026119855.1. Taxonomy (NCBI): domain Eukaryota; kingdom Viridiplantae; phylum Streptophyta; class Magnoliopsida; order Asterales; family Campanulaceae; genus Campanula; species Campanula takesimana. Next base: position 246,395 of record JAOWBW010000750.1, on the reverse strand, counting down.
ATCCGTCCCCGCATGTATGCTTTACTACATTAATTTAGTTTAATCCCTTCACACTTAGGTCTCGCAAGCGTGGTGGAATCCGATGAGTATATGGGACCGCGAGAAGGTCTCTGTATACTAGTGTGACGATTCCACTATTTTTTCTAGAAACCCCAAAAAGGACTACGTCCTTCCGACTTTTGTAAATAAATAAAAATAGTATTTTTTCCTTATGTGGTTGAGTCTTTTTATTGTTTGTGGGTTAAATCATTTTACTCAAAAGGTGTTTGTGGGGCCATCCTAAGATCAACCGTGTTCTTCTAATAGGTCCAAATGGCTTCCAACAGCAATAACAACAATGGCAAAAACGTTTTCGTGTCCAACGAAGAGTTACTCAGCATAATGAAAGCCATGGGGAAACAAATGGATAGACTTGCCGAGGATGCCCGCCGTAAAGACGATTTGTGGCAAGCCCGTTTTGATCTTGAGAGGAGGATTCACAAAGAAGAGGTTTCCGAACTCAAAGCCCGTTTGAGAGAATTCACCAACGGCAAGGCAAAGGTCGATGATAATGCATGCTCAAATGTCCCGCCCCTTAAAAGCCATAAAGGTGCTGCCGACAAGCGAGTTTTCACTCCTCTTATAAGAATGACCCAAACCGAAGCATTTGAAACTTTGGTAGCAAGTGGAAAGATCAAGCCTTTGGAAGGGTACAAGCCCAAGAAGATACCAAAGAACCATGCACATGGTAAATGGTGCAACTACCACAAGCATAGTGGCTATACTACCGAGGGGTGCTTCTCTCTCCGAGGAATCATCCAAGATTTGATTGACAATGGTGAATTTACCGTGGGTGAAGAGTTAGAGATTCGCGAGATGCACGAACTCATCAAGGAAGAGGTAATTATGAAGCAAGGAACGACTTGGGTTTGAAATTGGGAGAACTACAACAACAAAGACGACGACAACAATCTCCGTTTCTGTTTCTCTACCTAGTTTAAAAAAAAAAGAAAAAAAAAAGTCAAAAGTCCTCTAATGTGTGCATTAAGTTTTCTTCCTTCTCATCAATATTAAAGTTTGAGTCGGTCTTATCAAATAAAAGTCGTTCTTGTCCCCATACACTATTCCAAGTTGTTATATTTAATTCTTGGCAAAATGATGAAAATATGTCTAACCAAGTTTTGGAACAAAGGCTATCACTTGAACGCATAAGGGCTAAACATCGCAACGGAGGCAACAACATCAACGACAAAGCCAAGAAGCAGAACAAGGTGGAGAAACATCAAGTAAAGTTTTCAAGGGGGATATAGAAAAAAGGCTCGCTAGGTTGAGTCTTCAAAACAACCTAGGCAAAAGTTAGAGCACAAAAAAAAAAAAATCCCCCCAACCAACGGAAGGACAAAGCAACATCAATAACCATCACAACGAATGGAGCATCCACAAGAACTACGGTGACCTGAGCCTCTACACTGGAGGAACGTAGGCAGCCTTCGGGTCCGGTCTCATGCAAGAAAGAAGATATGTTTAGCCCTAGCGCGTTATGGTGATTGGCCTACCTCTCGAACTTATCAAGACATCTTTATACAATTCATTTGCCAATGAGTTAATCACCATAAGATTGAATAACTTTCTTAGAATTGGAATCGTTTTGCGTTCCTTATCGAGTCTAGGGGATTCTTATCCTTCAGCGATACTCCCAGTTTCTTGCAATCAAATTGGGGCTTTCCTTCTCTTCTCTCTTAATGACTTACTTGCCTTCGTGAGTCATTCAAAAAAAATATATATATAAATACATAAAGTCAATACTAGGGGCTATTTCCCTAGTCGAGTCAGTGTCACTCATCATTAGTGACAAAAGGTCTCCACCGCAAAATCACATGTCTCTCATCCTCAGCTAGAGTCAGTGACACTTCCTCATTAATCGAGTCAAAATGAAGACGCAAAAGAGATGCCCACTAGATTGAAAACCCAAAAGGGCGGTCTAGGCAAAAAACAGGGTGCGTTATAAAAAATAAAATGAGAGAGTGAGAGAGAGAAGGGAAAGAGAAATGGAGATCCCCGGCCTCTAAAGGAGACAACTACACAAGTTCTACATTGAATCTCCTTAGCCAGTCAATTCCCCACCGAGTCAACTATGGAACTGCAAAAGGCTCGACAAGATATGGCACAATCAAAGGTCATCTTGGGTTATTGGTATAATAGAGATTGTTCTTAAAATATGCATTTTTTGGGGTCATGTGAAAGAAGGCCCGTCCAAGAATGAGCTCATGATTGATATGTCATCAAAAAGTCAAAAAAAGGGTGAGAGGTTGCACGAATGGTCTTCAATGTACCAATTGGTTTGGATCACAAATGGCAACAACGTGTGACTCAGTTTTCAAGCTTCTTCAAGCATGTGCCCTAAAGTATGTCAAAAGGTTTCACGAGAAATGGAGTAACTCTTGCCATGTCCTCTTATGTTTATTCCCTCGCACGAGGACGAGTCTCTTGCTTTGCTCGACAAATGATGATACCGTAGGGGCTATGTGACTCAAACGAGAGCTTCTTTTGCTTCATTTGACAGTTAATGAGCCCTAGGGGCTACGCTCAAGAAAGATGTGTGAGACTATCCTCAAAGTCTCTCAAAAGGAATGTCGAAAAGCCTTCTTATCATGTGTGCTCATGCCTGTTCCCCCAATCAAGGATAGGTCTTTCTTGCTCTACTTACAATCGATGATGACACTCTAGGGGCTAGACTCAAGTTTAAAAGACTCCCTCAGCAAAAAACGCCATTCACTTCACCTCCCCCAACGGTGGCCCTAGCAAAGTCATGTGCAACATTTGAAGCTTCCTCTATCAATTTGGTACCGAAAGTCTTTTTAGGGGGCTTCGACAATCTTTTAGGCAATGATACTTGAGCAATGCAATGTGGGGAGTGGTCCAAGCTTAAAGGGTCTCTCAGTACTTCATGTTAAAGGTCTTTTGGTGTGACGACCCGACCCAATTTCATATAAATTTTACACAGAATATTATTTTATAATTTAATTTGTATTAGTGTGATTATTTTAAAAGACTTACTTGATCTATTAAATATTTAATAAAAGTATTTGAGTTGCAAAATGATTAATTAGTATTATTGGAAGTTATAGTAGTTGATATAAAATATTTATTGGAAGTTAATTAAAAATATAAAAATAATGATAAGGGGGTTAAGTGTTAAAGTTGAAACCTTGGGGGTTTAAATGGTCATAGTTAGGCTTGGAGGGGCCTAAGTGAAACTAGGAAATATCAAAAGCTTCTTCTTATCCCTCCCTCTCTCTCCTGCGTTCACACACATACATACAATTCAACTTTCCCAAATATTTCTCAGTTCTCTCCCTCTCTGCGAAGAAAAGGTAAGGTTTTTATCTTATTTGATTTTTCTTCTTTTTAATTAATTCTCCGTTTTAAAATCTAATTTCACCAAAATGTTCAGGGTGTTGAGTATATCATTTCTAGCCGATTAAAATATATTTTCATCGATACTCTCCCCGTATTAGGTAAGTTACTATTCCCCTTTTTATTATAAAAATGTTCACATATTTATTATGTGATACCTGTGATGGTAATTGTTGGTTTATGTAAATATTTGGGGAAAATTGTGATAGTACTTTTGAGACGGTGAAATAGATATAGTTTTTTTTTTTTTTTGGCGAAAAGAGGACGGTACCTCCCTAGATTTTATTGATCAAAATTTGAAAGTACAAAAGAGGTGGGGGACATGACAGCCTTAACCACCATAAGGAAACTAGGGGGAGGCCTTACACATGTCGTAAGGACCTCTACAATAGAGGAAGGGGAAGCGAGAATGCAAGGCAAAAAGAATAAATAAGAATCTAGCTATACAAAGTTGTAATAGTACTTTTGAGATGGTGGAACAGAGGTAGTATAATTTATTTAAGTTTGGCCTGCGAATTGTGGTGGGCGGCCGCCCAAAATGGGCGTGCGGCCGCACAATTTACTGGAAAGTTTTGGTCGTGGGCAGAGGAGTTTTGGGCGGCCGCACAGGTGGGTGTGGGCGACCGCCCAGGTTGCAGAAAAAAGTGAGATGTTCCAATTTAAGTGATTTGTAGGTCAATCTTGGTCTAGGTCTGAGGTGATATCCTAGGGTACCTAGAGGGTTATTGTGGAACACTAAAGTGGTAGAATGGGTCCGTTGTGATCAAGTTTGGAATGATGTAACCGTTTAGGTTCATTTTGGGTGTTATACATCTTTATGATCCTTTCATGGGGTTTCCTACTTTGAAATCCCTTGTGTGAGAAATGTGTTTAACGTACTTGGTTGTTGAACTCTTTATGGGCAGTTTATCATCTTCATGATGTACTTGGTATGGTTCCCTATTTTGGAATCATATACTGATTGTGCAATAGTTTAGAAAAGTCCAGCTGGTATTATTTGGTTGAGTCAGGCAGTGGTAGGTGATTATAATGGCTCCCGAGCCAAGTCCATTATAAATTTGCCATTGGTTCCTTTTTTTACCCTTCCTTGGGCCACGGATTGGGTTTGGGCTAGCTCTCCTTTGTGTGAGTTTAGTCACTATTTTGGGTTATGACTTTGTGTCATTTCCCCCCGTTGTTACTTTGGTTCTTATGGTTATGGTTTGGTTTTCGGAACCCCTGCTTCAGCTCTTTGATGCTGCCTGTTGATGCTACTCTTCGATGCGGCTCTGTTAATGTTGTTCAGATTGTTATATCCTTTCGGGAGAACCTTGGCTCAGTATCCTTTGTTATGTGTTTATTTCAGTCTTATGTGCGGCATGAAGAGTTGGTCGTTATTTCCAACCAGTATGGGACGGTTGGCGATAGGGAGCCTCTCTTGTTGTGTGATATCTGTTATTCAGTTATGTGGTTATATGATTCAGTTATTCAGTTAAGATGCATGATATTATGCCATGTAGCTGCATTAGTAACTTATTGAGATTTATCTCACCCCGTTCTTTGTTTATTTGTTTTTCTTAGTTTTCAGGCAAGGAGGATCGTCAGTAAGGTACGACTTAGCGGGGATGTTTGAAAAGGTTGTTGCTTTTATGGGTAGTTGCTTTATTGAGCTTATGTATGTTTATTTTCGTGAGGACGATGATTTTACTGGGTTATATAAACTCTGTAAATTTGGGTAGATGAGTTTTGTGCCTGTAATAAAGTGTTGTTTTTATTTTGGTGCCGGCCTTTGTTGCCAGGCGTGTCTAGAGTTTTTCACAACTCTAGTTGGTTTGGTTGTTCACTAGTAAAGGCGGTTAGCCTATTGTCATTTTAGTATTCTGTTGTCGAGCAAGTGTAGCTCGTGTATTATAAAGTTTTATGGATAGTGATAGTATTAGCAAGTGTCATGTCCATTTTATTACAGGGTTCACGCACCTGGTTTGAGGAAACAATAAGGCCTCGGGACTCGGGTCGTGACAGTTGGTATCAGAGCTTAGGTTAACTATCAGTCTGGATAGGATTCATAGGCTTGGTGGGTTGGTTAATGAGTGTGCTATCGACGTCGAGTGTTTGCTTATTTGAGGTAATACCAGGCATGGGACTGGTGTTTATAGAGTTAGTCTATGTTGGGGTGGCTAGTTTAAGAAAGCAGAGAGTGCGATTTCTTATACGTTTAAGCTTATCTCATCCTTACTTGGATCTTATTTTGTGTCATAGTTCTACGTTTCTCCTGACTCTTTGCTTTATGTGCTAAAGGTATACTCTTCGATAAGAAAATACATGATTGAGATTTGTGTTGACAAGAAACTTGGTATAAGTTGGGTAATCATCGTATATGTTGATTTTGTCGTGTTACCTGGGGGAACGTTGACATTATACTTGACATGAACTAGATTTATATTCATTATGAATTTGTTGATTTCCATCAAAAGGTAGTGAAGTTTTATATGCCTATGTGATTTTTTTTTTTAATTAATCCTGATAGATATATGTGAGCCATTCATGTTATTTATGCATTGAAAGACAGGAAATGTTATCATAAGGTTAGGCCAGGTGTTTACTTTTGTGGTTGATAAGGGTGCATCTACACTAAAATTTGAGGATATATCATTTATTTGTGAGTTCTGTTATCTTCTCTGCTGAGTACAACATGCCACTTGACAGGGAACTTGATATATGTGTTGAGTTGTTACTGGGTACAGCACTTATATATAAAATAGTGTGTATATGTTATCGGTAGACTTAAAAGAGTTAAAGATTCAACTTGAGGAATTACTTGATCGAGGATTCATCAACCATAGTGTGTCTTCTTGTTAGAGGATATATCATTTTGGAATGGTCTCAGTTCATGCATAGTTATTGACATTTCAAAAGTTGATGCACTGGTAAATGGAGGTACGTATATTCTTGGGATTTTCTTGACTTTGTCATAAATTCATTAAGGACTCTCTAGGGTAGCTATATTGTGAACTATTTGACATAGAAAGCTACACCTTTTCGATGGAATGATAAATGTGAAGCCAATTTTCAAATATTGAACTGATGGATGACAACAACTTTGGAATTGATATTGCCTAGTGGATTTGACTAGTATTACAGTGACCTAGAGGAGATGATCCGTATTCTTGTTCCTAGTGGATATGTCGAGTTTTATTATTATAGTGGATCTAATGAATTCATTATTCAAAGTAATACCTCCAAAAGAGAGATTGTGATGTGGATTCAGAATGGTAAAGTTTTTACATATGTTGCGAGGAGATTGAATCCTTATGAATAGAATAATTTGACCATGACTTGGAATTAATTGCGATTATACAGGCATTGCATTAGTGGATGACGTTTATGGAGCTATATTTGAAGTGGTTATAAATCATAAGAGTTGAAGTATTTGATTTCTTAAAGAGATTAACATATGAAACAAGGTAAGTAGAGTACTATGGTATATCATTCGGAAAGGCAAATGTATTAGCGGATTCACAAAACAAAAAGACTTGTATATTCTTTTGGATCGACGGAATGGGAATGTTAGAGGTTTTGACGTACTAGATTCTTTATGAATCGGGAATGGTAAAGTTTGCGATTGAGAAAGTTTTAAGTGTCTATTCCAGTATATGATGGAAGCTCTAATGAATGATTTAAACTATAGAAAATTACTAGTGGAATGAACGATGATAGACAACGGAATGTTTCCCTCGTGAGGGAATGTTAACCTTTCATAATCAAGTATGTATTTAAAACCTAGTGGAAGTAAAAACTTATATTGGAAGTCAACTGCAGGTACTTGAAGAGATTCCCAAGACCAATTTAATTATGAATCCAGGTAAATGTACTGTATTGAGATGAATTTGAAGAATTTCATTTGATTAATCTGAAATGGGAAATTTTTGAGTAAGTAACTAAATCCTTGAGTTGTGAATATTTAGAAGCAGAGCATCAGTGATATGCTGATTTGTTACAATCCTTTGAGATTCATGACCGGATATGAACATATTATGATGAATGTTGTTGAAGGATTACCATTTAATAGATGGGGCCGTTGATGTTTGGTTTTAGTGGATTGACTAACCAAATCTGCTTGTCTTTATGTGTTTTGGTGTTATAATTGTTACTCCTATTTCTTTCCCTACTTGTTGAGACAGTAATATGATTACATGGAATACCTATGGATATAATGTTTGACAGGGATCACTGTTTTACATCTTGATTTTGGCTAGCTAAGCAGAGTGTTTGAGTAGTAAATTGAATGTCAAGCTTGGAAATGGGTAATACAAGAGGTTGATGGAGATTCTTGATTTTATGTTGCGCATGTGGAGTTGATTTCCTTGCAGCTGCTGTAAGAGCTATTTAGCAGAATTTGATTATTATAACAGTTATTGGCTGAGTATTGAGATGTATCTTTAAGACCATAGGAATGGATGTCTTACTCGTTAATATGTTGGGATGTATGAAATTCTGAAAGGATTGAGAAGTTAACTTATAGAGTAATTTATATATGAGCCTCGTGTGAGTGTGAGACTATTTCATGTTGGTATTACTTAGTGGATGGGTAACAGCTTGTATGGATACTTGATTCTAAAGAACACGTTTTGAGTATGAGTACTTCTTGCGAAAGGTTTATGGAGAAATCATGGCATTGAGGAGGCTATATGGGGAAGCAGAGTTTGAAATGCGCGAAAATACCCGCAATTATTTGATAACTTCGGTAAGAATATATTTTCGTTATGTGTGCACTATTACTGCTTTTGAATTTCCATTTGTAAGTATATGTGTTGGTGTGGCTAAATGAAAATGACATTAAATTATTATTTAACATGAGTATGAAAAGTGAGAAAACAAATAATTAAATTTAGATTATTTTGACTAGTTGATATTGAGAAATTTGTTAGGAATAAATTTGTATTTCTATCTATTGTTCTGTTGGCGAATAATGTTTAATATGGGTATACGTGTGATATTTGTGTGTTTCATATGTGTTAGTTTATTGGATACAAGTTAATGGAAATTGGAATTGGAATTTAAGTGTGATATGGGGTCTATGCCTGAAATATTTTATAGGACCTTGATTGTGGTTATTATTTGCTATATAAGAATCGATATATGTATCCTCGATACGACTACGTGTTATAATTTTGGTTAGTAAATTCGGGGGCGAATTTCTTTTAAGGGGGAGAGAGTGTGACGACCCGTCCCAATTTCATATAAATTTTACGCAGAATATTATTTTATAATTTAATTTGTATTAGTGTGATTATTTTAAAAGACTTACTTGATCTATTAAAATATTTAATAAAAGTATTTGAGTTGCAAAATGATTAATTAGCATTATTAGAAGTTATAGTAGTTGATATAAAATATTTATTGGAAGTTAATTAAAAATATAAAAATAATGATAAGGGGGTTAAGTGTTAAAGTTGAAACCTTGGGGGTTTAAATGGTCATAGTTAGGCTTGGAGGGGCCTAAGTGAAACTAGGAAATATCAAAAGCTTCTTCTTATCCCTCCCTCTCTCTCATGCGTTCACACGCATACATACAATTCAACTTTCCCAAATATTTCTCAGTTCTCTCCCTCTCTGCGAAGAAAAGTTAAGGTTTTCATCTTATTTGATTTTTCTTCTTTTTAATTAATTCTCCGTTTTAAAATCTAATTTCACCAAAATGTTCAGGGTGTTGAGTAGATCATTTCTAGCCGATTAAAATATATTTTCATCGATACTTTCCCCGTAGTAGGTAAGTTACTATTCTCCTTTTTATTATAAAAATGTTCATATATTTATTATGTGATACTTGTGATGGTAATTATTGGTTTATGTAAATATTTGGGGAAAATTGTGATAGTACTTTTGAGACGGTGAAATAGATTTAGTATAAAAGTTGTAATATTACTTTTGAGATGGTGAAATAGATTTAGTATAAAAGTTGTAATAGTACCTTTGAGACGGTGGAACATAGGTAGTATAATTTATTTAAGTTTTGGCCTACGAATTGTGGTGGGCGGCCGCCCAAAATGGGCGTGCGGCCGTACAATTTACTGGAAGGTTTTGGTCGTGGGCAGGGGAGTTTTGGGCGGCCGCACAGGTGGGTGTGGGCGACCGCCCAGGTTGCTGAAAAAAGTAAGATGTTCCAATTTAAGTGTTTGTAGGTCAATCTTGGTCTAGGTCTGGGGTGATATCCTAGGTACCTAGAGGGTTATTGTGGAACACCAAAGTGGTAGAATGGGTCCGTTGTGATCAAGTTTGGAATGATGTACCCGTTTAGGTTCATTTTGGGTGTTGTACATCTTTATGATGCTTTCATGGGGTTTCCTACTTTGAAATCCCTTGTGTGATAAATGTGTTTAGCGTACTTGGTTGTTGAGCTCTTTATGGGCAGTTTATCATCTTCATGATGTACTTGGTATGGTTCCCTATTTTGGAATCATATACTGATTGTGTAATAGTTTAGAAAAGTCCAGCTGGTATTATTTGGTTGAGTCAGGCAGTGGTAGGTGATTGGCTCCCGATCCAAGTCCATTATAACGTTGCCACTGGTTCTTTTTTTACCCTTCCTTGGGCCACGGATTGGGTTTGGGCTAGCTATCCTTTGTGTGAGTTTAGTCACCGTTTTGGGTTATGACTTTGTGTCATGTTCACCCCGTTGTTACTTTGGTTCTTATGGTTATGGTTTGGTTTTCGGAACCCCTGCTTCAGCTCTTTGATGCTGCCTGTTGATGCTGCTCTTCGATGCGGTCTGTTGATGTTGTTCAGATTGTTATATCCTTTCGGGAGAACCTTGGCTCAGTATCCTTTGTTATGTGTTTATTTCAGTCTTATGTGCGGCATGAAGAGTTGGTCATTATTTCCAACCGGTATGGGATGGTTGGCGATAGGGAGCCTCTCTTTTTGTTTGATATCTGTTATTCAGTTATGTGGTTATATGATTTAGTTATTCAGTTAAGATACATGATATTATGTGTTGGTAGTGGTGCCCTAGGCACGTTTAATAAACGTTGTAATTGTTATCATTTATTTCATATCAATAAAGAAATGTTTTGATTATTATTGTCGTTCATGTTTACTTATAATAATCTCCGTCCCTAGTACTTGTTAAGCACTAGTATAAAGGCTAAATGATCATGGGATGATCATGTTAGATTTATGGGTACTTGTTTGGAACAAGGTACTGGACATGACCCGCTGTATGAGATTTATGTCATGGTCTATGTCGTACATATATCTCATATTAGTAATGTCATTCGAATCCGTAGACATGAAGTTATTATAGTCTTCCACTTGATGAACATTATGTTTGACATATTCAAACGCTACCTTTAACCGGGTAGTTATAAAGGGTATGATTGGCATAATCGGATTCACGTAGGGAAGAGTAATAAGCTAAATGGATTTGTCCCTCTTCGGAGAGATGTCAAGCTTGGGCCTCTCGTAGGAATGATGTTGATGAAAATGTTCGGCCGGACTCAAATGAATTGATTAGATCAATGTTATTTGGATTATCAACATATTCGGAATCGAGAAAGTATTGAACAAAAACAAGTTGACTTATTGACCATGACTTGTGTTCAATGACATCGTGGACAAAGGGATTGTGACATATTCTAAAGGAATGCGAACTTGTATCTAGTTATACTATTTGGGTAGGTATGACGGTTTGCTAGAACCTAATCATATCTTATGGTTTCATGTTTGAACCCATTGCCAACTTAGTATAATCCTAGAGGGTCACACACAATAGAACGAATCTTAAATAAGGACTATATTGGAATTTTGGAAACTTTGGGAATCTGGACAAGTGGGCGACCGCACAGTTTGGGTTGGGCGGCCGCACAGTTTGGGTCAGTTAGTACCAGAAACCTTCCAGATAGATGTGCGACCGCACAAGGGTTTTGGGCGGCCGCACACCATGTCGGGACTGGTTTCCTTATTTGATTTGGAAAAGAATTTTGGACGGGTTTAGACACAAGTTTCCTATTTGGAATAGGTCTAACTTGTATATAAACAGCCAAATTCGGTCAGAATCATATGATAGCTTTTGTGCAAGTCCCCAAAGACTTTGAGAGAGTTTTATTTTATTCTAAGACATCCTAGATTGAGGAACAAAGTAATACACAAACAAAATTCCACATAGTTCATATTGATTGTGAAAACGTGTTTCACAATTTTGGTCTAGCAACCAAGATCAAGGGTTCTTGATATTCGTTCGTGGTGTGGATACCGCTAGAGGGTGAAGCTTATCATCTTCAAAGTTCGTGTTCTTACTTTTGTGATCAAAGCTTCAAGTTCTCCACCAAGATCAAAGGCCAAATTCAAAGTCATCAAGGGTTAGTTTTTCTAGTATTCATATTGTTGTATTTTCGTGTTCTTACTTTTGTGATCAAAGCTTCAAGTTCTCCACCAAGATCAAAGGCCAAATTCAAAGTCATCAAGGGTTAGTTTTTCTAGTATTCATATTGTTGTATTTGATTTAATCATATGAATGGATCTATGGACTTTGAGTTTCATTAAATTTTAAATGCTATTCCGCTGCGCATGTTACTACGAAACCCAACAGTGGTATCAGAGCCCCGTTCATGTTGATTAATTCAATACCTAGATCATGTTGTGTGTATATAAATTGTTTATGTGCCTAGCATGATATGAATATTGGATTATATGATGTTTATGTGTTATGTGATTTTATGTGGTTTATTGTTTTGCAACTTTAATCGCACGATTCAATCGCAATAAATATTATGATGGATTCTGAATTGTTTGATTATTAATTCTGATTGGATAATGGTTTTAATAATCGGGGAAAAACAATTTTGAGACAAATTTTTGAATTGAAAAATTACCTTCTGATCTCACTGTGCGACCGCACAGAATGACCTGGGCGATCGCACAAAAGTTGGGCGACCACATATTAATTCTTGGGCGGCCGCACACAATGATCAGAATCTCTGATTTTTGTTAAAAATCAGAATTTGGAATTTTCGAGAGGTCCAACCGAACCAGTGACAGAACCAAACCAGATCTGCTGATCTGGAATGGGTTTTGGGTCGTTGGTTTAGGTATGGATCTTGGGGTTTGATTTTCCTATTTGTTTTAGTCTTGTGATTCCAAGATTGGTTCAAGGTTTGGATGGCTAATCTGCGTTCATCGAGATTGTGTTTCCCAAACTTGATCGCAATCAAAGTTTCAAAGATAAAACGAAGTTAGAATTATGAAGAGTTCATAATTGCTAAAATTGAGAAACAAAGTTCTTGATTCAAAGATTGGAGATCCATGTGGAATTGTGGATGCAATTGGCCTACGTTCATCGAGATCATCTATTGCTTAGTTTCGGCCACATGAACTACTTTCTTGGTTTCTTGAATTAGTGCGGAATTGTGGTTGCCTTATGGCTTAGTTTCGGCCGCACTTCTTGTTGTCTTGATTTGGAGATAATAACCAAGGTTGAAATGGTCTCATCCTCATAATTATAGAGAAACTAATGACACATAAATATTATGCTTAAATTAATAGAGATTAATTTAGTAACTAAACTTGATGTGTTTATATTATGTGCTCATAAATGTGTTATATGCTATATGTGATGAACCTTCAAGAAAATTTTAAGTCTTTTATTGCCATGCCATGATTAAAACACTTGTTAATACATGAGTAATTTTAATGTAGATTCGCCCTAGCGAGGTGCATTAACTTTATTTATGTATGAGCAAGATAGATAATGTGGGCACGCCCTAGCGAGGCACATTAATTATACGTTTAAAATAGTTAGACTTAATTAGGCGTCAAAACAGTTTTGGGCCTAAGCAAAGATGAGATTTAACATGCTTTTTGAAATTGGATTTCTTAAAGAATCTCATAAAAGGAACTAAGAGTCATATGAGATATGATTGACAAGAGTTGTCTACCTAATTAATTTGATTTTGTGTAATCCGCCTTAGCGGACTTAAAATTAAATTAAAGCGGGATCTTAACCCATTTAAATTATATTATACATTGGATGTATGAGAAGGTTATATAATTTAGTGGGAGTATTTTTTTATTTTTTTTTGAAAAAAAAATACATTGTTTATTTCTTTAATGAAAACCGGTACTTATTAAATTTTGGAAATTTTGCATATTTGTAGATAGTGACTACTAACACTCAATCAATTTCATTGCGATCGATCCTTGAGAAGGATAAGCTCCAAGAGAATGGTACTGACTTTATGGATTGGATCCGTAGCCTAAGAATTGTTCTAAGGCAAGAAGATAAGTTGTACATTCTCGATGGGCCACTTCCTGCTGAACCAGAACCTACTGCCCCTAGGGAAGAAAGAGATAGTTACAAGAAACATCGTAATGATTCTAGAGATGTAAGCTGTCTCATGCTTGCTACCATGTGCTCAAAACTCCAACAAAGTTTGGAACATTTGGAAGCCTATGAGATAGGCGTGGAGTTAAGAGCCATGTTTCAAGAACAAGCTAGGCAAGAGAGGTACAAGACAATTGTTGCATTCACTACTTGCAAAATGAATGAAGGCAACAAGTGAGTCCTCACATGCTGAAAATGAAAGGTTATGTAGAGCACCTTGAGAAACTTGGCTATCCAATTCCATTGGAGTTAGCCACTGATCTCATTCTTAATTCATTGCCTAAAAGTTATAATCAGTTTGTGATGAATTATAATATGCATGGAATGGATAAGAATCTCTCCGAGTTGCATGGGATGCTTAAAACTGCGGAGATGAAGATTGCGGAGAAAGGTTCTCCCGTGCTCTTGGTTCATGATGGGAAGAAGGCTAATGCCAAAGGAAAGGGTAAGAAAGTTGTCAAACCCAATATAAGCAAGGCAAAGGTTGCCAAGGCTTCTGAGGCAAAACCCGATTCACAAAAGGATGCAATCTGTTTCCATTGTCAAGAAATTGGTCATTGGAAACGTAATTGCAAGGCTTTCTTGGAAGAGCAAAAGAAGAAGAAGAGCAGCAAGGCTGCGTCGACTTCAGGTATCTATCTGATAGATATTCTCCTTTCTACCACTGATTCTTGGGTATTGGATACCGGATGTGGTTCTCACGTTTGTTTAAATGTGCAGGGTCTAAAGAATAGGAGACTACTTAAAGCGGGTGAAGCAGACCTACGCGTGGGGAATGGAGCAAGAGTTGCTGCATTAGCCGTAGGGACTTATGAAGTCATTTTACCTTCCGGATTAATTCTTCTTTTGAACAATTGGTATTATGTTCCGGATTTAAGTAGAAATATTATTTCAATTTCTTGTTTGGATAATGAAGGTTTTAAGTTTCTTATTGAGAATAAGAAATTTTCTATTTATTTAAATGATGTGCTTTATGGTATTGCTAATTCATTTAATGACCTTTATATCTTGGATGTCAAAAATGAAAATAATGACAATGTCTATCATATAAATAAGAAATCTAAACCTAATGATGTAAATCATTCTTATTTGTGGCATTGCCATCTTGGTCATATTAATGAGAAGCGTATCTCAAAACTCCATGGGGACGGTCTTTTGGGTTCATGTGACCTTAAGTCATATGATACTTGCGAGTCGTGTCTTCTTGGAAAAATGACTAAGACACCTTTTACCAAGCTAGGTGAAAGGGCAAGTGACTTATTGGGGTTGATACATTCCGATGTATGCGGACCATTAAGTAGCAATGCTAGGGGAGGATTTCAATACTTCATAACCTTCACTGATGACTATAGTAGATTTGGGTATGTTTACCTAATGAAACATAAAAGTGAAGCATTTGAGATATTTAGAATATTTCAAAATGAAGTAGAAAAACAACTTGGCAAAAGTATTAAGGCACTTCGATCGGATCGAGGTGGAGAATACTTGAGTCATGAATTTGATGATCATCTAAAAAATTGTGGAATAGTTTCACAATTGACTCCACCTGGAACACCACAATGGAATGGTGTGTCCGAAAGGAGAAATCGGACTTTGTTAGACATGGTTCGATCAATGATGAGTCAAGTTGATCTTCCAATATCCTTTTGGGGTTACGCCCTAGAAACCGCTGCTTTCACACTAAATCAAGTTCCAACTAAATCGGTTCCAAAGACTCCATATGAGATGTGGAGCGGAAAGAAACCTAGTTTGTCTTTCATAAGGATTTGGGGTTGCGAAGCTTTTGTCAAAAGACTTACACAAATCTGATAAATGTATTTTCGTGGGATATCCTAAGGAAACTAAAGGATATTACTTTTACAACCGAGAGGACAACAAAGTGTTTGTTGCCCGAACTGGTGTCTTTCTAGAGAAGGAGTTTCTCTCCAAAGAAATCAGTGGGAGTAAAATAAATCTTTAAAAAATTCGAGACCCAGAAAATAACATTGAACCAATAGTGGAACAAGAACAAGAACCACAAGGAGTTGTGGAACCTGTTCAAAATACACAAGCAACTCGCAGATCTAATAGGTTACGATCCAAGCCCGAGAGATATGGATTTCTCGTAACGGATAGTAATGAGGTGGAAATCATTGAGAATGATGAACCAACAACCTACCAAGAGGCGATGTCTTCGCCTGATTCGGATAAGTGGCTTGGAGCCATGGAATCTGAATTGCAATCCATGCAAGACAATCAAGTTTGGAATTTGATTGATGCGCCCGAAGGTGTAACAACTAAAGGATGCAAATGGGTCTTCAAGAAGAAGACTGACATGGATGGGAAGGTGCATACTTACAAAGCTAGGCTTGTAGCGAAAGGGTATAGGCAAGTTCATGGTATTGAGTGATGAAACCTTTTCACCCGTAGCAATGATCAAGTCTATAAGAATTTTTCTTGCCATTGCCGCATATCATGACTATGAAATATGGCAAATGGACGTCAAAACCGCTTTCCTAAATGGAAAACTGCAAGAGGATTTGTATATGACACAACCAGAAGGTTTTGAACAAGATTCTAAGGTATGCAAATTTCAGAGATCCATCTGTGGATTGAAGCAATCTTCTAGGAGTTGGAATCTCTGTTTTGATGAATCGGTCAAAGAGTTTGGTTTCATCAAGAACGAAGATGAGCCTTGTGTATACAAGAAGATTAGTGGGAGCATAGTGCTATTCCTTATTTTATACGTGGATGACATATTACTCATTGAAAACGATATTCCTACACTACAGTCCGTAAAGACTTGGTTAGAAAAATGCTTCGCAATGAAAGATATGGGTGAAGCCGCATATATACTTGGCATTCAGATCTATAGAGATAGATCAAGGAGGCTACTTGGTTTAAGCCAATGTACATACATTGACAAGGTCATTAGAAGATTCCGCATGGAAAATTCTAAAAGAGGAACCTTACCAGTGTTACATGGAGTTTCTTTAAGTAAGACTCAGTGTCCTAAGACAAAAGATGAGCGTGAGAAAATGAATGATGTTCCATATGCTTCGGCAATTGTGTCCATCATGTATGCCATGATTTGTACTAGGCCGGATGTATCTTATGCTTTAAACATGACAAGTAGATACCAATCCGACCCCGGTGAAAATCACTGGATGGCTGTAAAAACGATTCTTAAGTACTTGAGAAGAACTAAAGATTCGTTTTTGGTCTATGGAGGAATGGAAGATGATCTTGTGATAAACGCCTACACAGATGCAAGCTTCTAAACCGACAAAGATGATAGTCGATCACAATCGGGTTTTATGTTTATGTTAAATGGTGGAGCTGTAAGCTGGAAGAGTTCCAAGCAAAGTACAACCGCTGATTCTACAACAGAAGCTGAGTATATTGCTGTATCGGATGCTGCAAAGGAAGCTATTTGGATTAAGAAGTTCATTACTGAACTTGAAGTGGTTCCTAGCATTGCTAATCCAATAGACCTTTATTGCGATAATAATGGTGCTATTGCTCAAGCAAAGGAACCAAGAGCACATCAGAAATCCAAACACATACTTAGGCGTTTTCATATCATTCGAGAAATCGTTGATAGGGGAGACGTAAATATATGTAGAGTACCTACTGATGACAATGTCGCGGACCCGCTAACAAAGGGACATCCACAAGCTAAACACGAAGGTCATGTTAGGTCCATGGGTATTAGATACATGGGAGATTGGGCCTAAGGCAAGTGGGAGATTGTTGGTAGTGGTGCCCTAGGCACGTTTAATAAACGTTGTAATTGTTATCATTTATTTCATATCAATAAAGAAATGTTTTGATTATTATTGTTGTTCATGTTTACTTATAATAATCTCCGTCCCTAGTACTTGTTAAGCACTAGTATAAAGGCTAAATGATCATAGGATGATCATGTTAGATTTATGGGTACTTGTTTGGAACAAGGTACTGGACATGACCCGCTGTATGAGATTTATGTCATGGTCTATGTCGTACATATATCTCATATTAGTAATGTCATTCGAATCCGTAGACATGAAGTTATTATAGTCTTCCACTTGATGAACATTATGTTTGACATATTCAAACGCTACCTTTAACCGGGTAGTTATAAAGGGTATGATTGGCATAATCGGATTCACGTAGGGAAGAGTAATAAGCTAAATGGATTTGTCCCTCTTCGGAGAGATGTCAAGCTTGGGCCTCTCGTAGGAATGATGTTGATGAAAATGTTCGGCCGGACTCAAATGAATTGATTAGATCAATGTTATTTGGATTATCAACATATTCGGAATCGAGAAAGTATTGAACAAAAACAAATTGACTTATTGACCATGACTTGTGTTCAATGACATCGTGGACAAAGGGATTGTGACATATTCTAAAGGAATGCGAACGTGTATCTAGTTATACTATTTGGGTAGGTATGATGGTTTGCTAGAACCTAATCATATCTTATGGTTTCATGTTTGAACCCATTGCCAACTTAGTATAATCCTAGAGGGTCACACAATAGAACGAATCTTAAATAAGGACTATATTGGAATTTTGGAAACTTTGGGAATCTGGACAAGTGGGCGACCACACAGTTTGGGTTGGGCGGCCACACAGTTTGGGTCAGTTAGTACCAGAAACCTTCTAGATAGATGTGCGACCGAACAAGGGTTTTGGGCGGCCGCACACCATGTCGGGACTGGTTTCCTTATTTGATTTGGAAAAGAATTTTGGACGGGTTTAGACACAAGTTTCCTATTTGGAATAGGTCTAACTTGTATATAAACAGCCAAATTCGGCCAGAATCATATGATAGCTTTTGTGCAAGTCCCCAAAGAGTTTGAGAAAGTTTTATTTTGTTCTAAGACATCCTAGATTGAGGAACAAAATAATACACAAACAAAATTCCACATAGTTCATATTGATTGTGAAAACGTGTTTCACAATTTTGGTCTAGCAACCAAGATCAAGTGTTCTTGATATTCGTTCGTGGTGTGGATACCGCTAGAGGGTGAAGCTTATCATCTTCAAAGTTCGTGTTCTTACTTTTGTGATCAAAGCTTCAAGTTCTCCACCAAGATCAAAGGCCAAATTCAAAGTCATCAAGGGTTAGTTTTTCTAGTATTCATATTGTTGTATTTGATTTAATCATATGAATGGATCTATGGGCTTTGGGTTTCATAAAATTTTAAATGCTATTCCGCTGCGCATGTTACTACGAAACCCAACATTATGCCATGTAGCTGCATTAGTAACTTACTGAGATTTATCTCACCCCGTTCTTTGTTTATTTGTTTTTCTTAGTTTTTAGGCAATGAAGATCGTCAGTAAGGTATGACTTAGCGGGGATGTTTGAGAAGGTTGTTGCTTTTATGGGTAGTTGCTCTATTGAGCTTATGTATGTTTATTTTCGTGAGGACGATGATTTTACTGGGTTATATAAACTCTGTAAATTTGGGTAGATGAGTTTTGTGCCTGTAATAAAGTGTTGTTATTATTTTGGTGCCGGCCTTTGTTGCCAGGCGTGTCTAGAGTTTTTCACAACTCTAGTTGGTTTGGTTGTTCACTAGTAAAGGCGGTTTGCCTATTGTCATTTTAGTATTCTGTTGTCGAGCAAGTGTAGCTCGTATATTATAAAGTTTTATGGATAGTGATAGTATTAGCAAGTGTCATGTCCATTTTATTGCAGGGTTCACGCACCTGGTTCGAGGCACCAAATAGGGCCTCGGGACTCGGGTCGTGACATTTGGTTTGAAAGGAGGGCTCCGATGTTATGAATGAATTTGATGAATATTGTTATGTTGTGACTTACGACGAGATTATGAAGGAAGTCTTAGAGAAAAGGAAAAAGATTCAATATGCTAAACTCACTTAAACGGGTTATAGCGGGTACTATACCCAATGTTTCTGCAATTCAGCACCCCTTCGCTGAGATCAAAAGCACAAGTTGCATCCGCACAAGTTACATCCGAAGACCCGTTATTAGTTCAACCCAAGAAGACTCAAGCAAACATACCCATTCAGGATCCAGCAAATTTCAGACCCGGTGAGACATTCAATCTCACTGAGCTATCTGCAATCCAAATTGGCGTTGATATTATGGACTTTATCAGACAAGCCGGTCTTCTGCCCCTATTTACTTTGGAGCAACCTTTCTACTCTCCGCTCCTCGTGGATGAATTCTTCTCAACTGCTGCTCTCGTTGAGACTCCTGCTGATGGATATGTGCGCTATAGGATATGCGCCACCGTTCAGAATGTTCTATAACTATCTCAACTGGCACTCTCAAGAATATCATCAACTTCAACACGACTGGCCCTTTGAGTGTAGCTGGTAAAATCAATACCTATCCTGCTGCTGCGCAGAATCTTATGACAAGAACCCATCTCAACATTCCTACTCTGCAGAACAACATCAAATCTGTTGAAATAAGGGATGGTGGTGATTTACTAGCGCATATCACGCATTTGGTGGGGACTTCAATTATTTTCAAGACAGGAAATGTGAATAGATTCACAATGGAGCAGTGGGAATATACTGCAGCTATTATGGGAAACACAATCCTCAACTGGCCCCAAATCTTATTCAAAACCTTGTCTGACCAGATTGATAAGTACAACAAGAACAAGGCTGATGGGAAGACGAAGTTCAAAACTCACTGCAGAATACCCACGAAGATATTTCTCACTTATCCTGCTCTTGCTAATTTCCTCGCTCAGAACCCATCTTATCAAACCACTGACGTTCCAATCTTTGGGAAAGACAGTTTGGTTATGAAAAGGCGCAGGAAGCGCATGGCTAAGCGCGCACCAAGAGTTAAAGGAGATCAGTTGGTTGATGAAGCCATTGAGTCTGATGAAGATGCAGATGGCGCAGAATTAGGCGCAGATATTGAAGCAGCACCTTGCGCAGAACCAACAGTTGTTCCAGGCGCAGAAAAGGGCAAAGGCAAAAGGGTTGCTGAAGGAACAAGTAGACCTCCTAAGCGCCCAAGATCTGAAACTGAAGAAGAGAAGGAACTTAAACGCGCTAAGGAATCCAGTAGATTGGAAGCGCAGAAGAAAAGGGATGAAGAAAAATACCAGTTGAAACAGGCTGCTGATTTATCCAAGTCTGAAAGGCGCAGAGGAGCAGGGTCTAGCGCTGTTGTACGCGCGCCTGCCGCTAATGCACCTCCTACTGTTCAAGCGCCTACCACCACTCCTGCTACTCTATCTTCAAAACGTCAAAGTCTTAGAGACCAAATATCAGCTGATTTATTTGGTGAACTTAGTGAAGATACAGCTCAGGGGGAGCCAGATCCTTCAAGGCGCAAATCACCTTCTACTGCGCCCCAATCAAATCCTGAAGAACCCTTTTCTAGCGATGAATATCTTCCTTCTCCCAGCGCTCCTACTCAATCACCTCCTGCGCCCCATACTTCTCCTGCGCCTCCTCCTCCCACTCCTGACATGAGTGTAATTATTTCTCTGCTACAGCAACTCCAGTAAGGCCAAGCTCAGATGAATTCACAGTTAGAGCTTCATACTTCTATGCTTACTCAGCAAGCTGATGAGATTGCTGCCATTAAGGGGGAGATGGCGCGCATAGATGCGAATATCAAGGACAAACATTTCCTTACTCTTCAATAATGGAATGACGCTATTGATCAAATGAATGAACTTTTCAAAGGCACTCTTGCTTCCCTTCATGAGCGCATAGATGGTGGCATCAAACTCACTGATGGCCAAGATTTCATTAACGCTATAAGGGAGGTAGAGTTGAATATAGCAGGTGATATAAGGAAGTTGTTTGAGATGGTGGCTGGAGATAGCCAAAAATTGCTGAGTGTTGTTGATAAACTCAAAGAAGTTAAGGATGAACTAGAAATCCTGGGTTTAACTGTATATGGTGCTGATCCTGGCGCAGAACCCAAAGCTCCTGAATCCCATGCACCTTCAGCTCCTGAAACTCCTGCGCCCTCTTCCAGCTCTGCTCCTGGCGCGCATATTGACATTATTAATTCACTACTCTCAAGGATTGACGTTTTGAAGGAATTAGTTGTCACTCACTTCAATGCCGCGTATTCCAGTGCAGACAGGCGCACAGATAGAGTTTCCGCTGATATACTTACTGCCCAAGCTGCTGTTGAAGCTAACTTCCAAGCCTTCACTGAAAGCTTTTCACAACAGCAATCTATCACTCAGCGCACCATTGATGAGTATCAAAACATAAATGTTGATCACTTGCGCTACATTAGAGATGGTGTCACTGATACTCACGGTGTTGTAAACCGTTGTCACCAACTCTCCAAACAAATTCAGCGCTCTATTTCTGAAATAGAAGAAGGATTAAAGGATGACGACGCGCCTCCTCCCAACCCTTAGTTTTTTTGTTTTGTTTGTAAGTTGTTAGAATTTTTTGTGTTTAGAAACTTTGTATTAGTGATTTAGTGCTTACATGTTTTAGCACCTTTTGTTTTTGTTCTGTTAAATACTTGTATTCTGTAACTCTTACACTTTGAGTATTAATGAGAACAAAACATCACTTTTGTTTCAAAACTTGTTCACTCAAACTTCTTGTTTGTAAAACATTGAATGCTGTTTAAAATCATATGCATCATACTTGAACTGCTTCATATTTCATGCATTGACTTTAAACTTTGTTTAAACACATTTCAAAACTAAAACTCATATATCATTTTGAATGTGTTAAACTGTTGTTTCTATCTTTCCATTTGTAATGTTTTATCCTTATTGGAATAGATTAGAAATCTATATCTTGGACTAGTGTGTGCATTAACTTGAGACATGATTTACCAATTTCATTTATTTGGACATGTTATTATAAAGTATAATGTTTGTCCCTGATATAGTAGGTAATGGCATCAATCAAATAGGGGGATATTATTGGGTATGCCCACTTATATCTTAGTTTCAATGTAATAGGATTGATTAGATTTGATTGATCCATCACCTAAGTTTTATTTCATGGACTTTAGACCCACATGTAAGAAGTATTTATACTTCATTTTTTAGGTTGTCCATTGTAATAGAATAGGCTTAGGAATAGGGCAAGAATATCAAGATTCAAGAAAATCACGAGTTTGAGCCAAGTTCATTCCTATGTCAAGAAGAAGAGGCAAAGGCTTTTTTTACACAGAATTCGAAACAGAGATGGAGTCTTACTCTCTAGTAAGGGGGATATTCAGAATGAAGCTGTGAATTTCTACCATGATCATTTGATGGCTAATAGTGTGGAAACTAATGAAAATGACGATCTTCTTAATCTGATTCCTTCTCTTGTTACTGTTGAAGAGAATGATATCCTCAAAGCAACTCCAACCATGGAAGAAGTTTTGTCAATCATTAAAAGTATGAATGGTCAAAGTGCAGCAGGCCCTGGTGGTTTCACAGGGGTATTCTATACTTCTTGCTGGGACATCATAAAGACATATTTATACCGAGCTATTAGAGAGTTCTTTGCTGGTTTCGAGATGCCGAGATCTTGGACAAGTACTTTAATTGTGACCATTCCAAAAATCGATAACCCGGTAACTTTTTCTGATCTCCGTCCCATTAGCCTTAGTAATTTTTCTAACAAAATCATTACTAAGCTTTTTACTTCCAGATTAGGACAATTTCTTCCTCGTATTATCTCTTCTAATCAAAGTGGTTTTGTCCAAGGAAGAGTTATTCATGAAAACATTATTCTAGCTCAAGAAATGATGCATTCTCTAAAAAAGAAAGTCCGGGGATCTAATATTGCTATTAAGCTTGACATGGCCAAGGCTTATGATCGGATATCTTGGGTAACTTTAATCAAGGTTTTAAAAAAGTTCGGTTTTGCTATTGAATGGGTGGATATGGTTTACAGATGTATTTCTTGCTGTTGGTTTTCAGTTCTTGTGAATGGGGAGAGTTGTGGCTTTTTTCACTCAACCAGGGGGCTTAGACAAGGAGACCCTTTGTCTCCTAGTCTATTTATCATTGCTGCTGAAATTCTGAGTAGAGGGTTGAGTTATCTTCACTTCTCCAATCCTAGAATCAGATTTAGAGCTCACATTCATACTCCGGTTGTGTCTCATTTGTCTTATGCGGATGACATCATTATTTTCTGCAATGGGGCAAAAGATTCTCTCCGAATGCACATGGAATGTTTGGAAAAATATCAAGCCTTCTCGGGCCAGCTTGTTAGTATTGGAAAGTCTTGCTATGTCACCGGAAAAAATGATGTCGTTCGAGATGCTATTATCACCGAGGTTACGGGCTTTCAGAAAAAAGATCTTCCCATTCAATATTTGGGTTGCCCTTTATATGTTGGCCGAAAAACTCAAGATCTGTTCCGTCCGTTGATTAAAAAAATGGAAAAAAGGCTAGCTACTTGGCAAGGCAAACTCTTATCTTATCACCAAGGTAACTATAATTAAATCCTGTTTACAAGCCATCCCCCTTTATTATATGTCTGTTCTCGACCCTCCAAAAAATGTTATTACAGCCATACAACGCCTTATTATGAATTTTTTTTGGAGTGGTTCTGATGGATCTCGGAAATGCCATTGGATTGGATGGAATAGAATTAGCCGTCCCCTTGATGAAGGGGGGCTGGGAATTCGAAAATTTGAGGATATTTCTACTGCCTTTGCCATGAAATTATGGTGGAGACTTCGTGGTACTAAATATTGTCACGAGACTCATCCTATGGATGCCATGGTTACAAGCTTTTCTTCTCATGCATGGAAACGTATGTTAGGGGTGAAAGACTTCATGGAGCAGAGAATTGGGTGGAGGATCGGTCAAGGGCTGATTTCTATTCACGAGAACTGGTTTGATGGGATAAAGCCTATTCTTCCTCTTCAACATGTTGAGGTCTTCACTCTTTTTGACAATAGACTCCCTCGGACGGACCACATCCGTGATCTTTTTGGTGAGCAGCTCCTATCTTTGATTGAGGAGCAGCAAATTACTCTTTCTGGAAACAAAGATGTGCTCATTTGGAATCCTTCCCCCACGGGTAAGTTCACTACCTCTTCGGCTTGGCGTGAATGTCTGACTTCTCAAGTTACGAGCCCTTTTTTTGCCCACATATGGCATAAGCATCTCCCCCTTAAATATTCAATTCTTTTATGGAGAATCTTGCATAAAGGCTTGCCTACGGATGAGGCTCTTCAACGTCGAGGTATTCCCATCGTTTCAAATGTGGTTGCTGCTCCGCCCCCTCCATAGAATCCAGCGAACACATCTTTGTTCATGGGGATATAGCTCAGTTTATTTGGCAGTATTTTGGTCAGCTTTGTGGTGTTAACATTCATATGGGATCTTTCCGTGCTCTCATCTCTTCATGGTGGTTTCGGCGTCCCAAGCGCACCAGCCATCTCAACGATTGGGTCACTTATATTCTTCCTGGCATTATTACATGGTTCTTGTGGCACAAACGGAATAAATCGACATTTGAAGGTATCCGTCTAAATGGTCCTTCCCTCATTTCTTCAATATCTAATCAGGTAATGACCATTGCTAAATCCTTTCCTCCCCCTTCCAATGTTCCCATTTTTGATGCTCATATTCATTCTTTTTTTCAATTGCCCCATGCTGTCCCGAGGCACAATGTGGTTAAAATGGTTACATGGTTGAAACCTTGTTTTGGGTTTTATAAACTCAACACCGATGGTGCTTCTAGGGGTAATCCGGGTGAAGCCTCGGGTGGTGGTATCTTTAGAAATGATAAATGAGATCTAATTTATGCCTTTGGTAACTATTATGGTCATCGTACTAATATGTGGGCCGAAGCTAAAGCAGCTCTTGATGGTTTGGCTCTAGCTTATAAATTCGGTATGTCCCATGTTTGGCTAGAAACTGACTCTGAAGTCCTTTCAAAGATCCTCATTAAAGTATATCACATTCCTTGGGAGATTTATTACATTATCCAGCAGATTTTCTTCATTATGGAGCATGTGCATGTGCGAGTTTCTCATATACTACGTGAAGGAAATAAGGTGGCTGATTGTTTAGCTAACGTTGCTGTGGATTCGACACTGGACCAGCATTGGATATCATCGTCCCATCTCCCACATGATTGCCGTGGAGCTCTCAGGCTTGATAAATTGGGCATCCCATCCATTAGAGCTAAATCTACTTTGTAATCTTAAATGTATTGTCTCATTTTCTTTTGGGTAGATCCCCCTCCTCTTTGTGGAGGTTCTTATGGCTTGTATAAGACCTCCCCCCTAGTCTTTAACTTTCCGGTGGTTAAGGCCGTCATGTCCCCCACCTTTGTTCTGTACCTTTTCATTTTAATCAATAAAATCTAGGGAGTACCGTCTCCTTTCGTCAAAAAAAAAATAACGAGTTTGAGCCAAGTCATGCGCCCTGCGCCCAAGCGCCACTTTCACGCTCCGCGCCGTGCTATGCGCCTCACAGTGCACCTACGCCTCTTATGCGCCCGCAAATTGTAACGCGCCTCTCTTAGCTCACGCGCCTTATAGTGAGTTATTCACTCAGTGATATATTGAAGATTCAAAGACTTGAAGAGATTCAAACTACACCAATGATCCAACGGTGGTTAAATAACACGTATGCACCCGCATCTAAGGACACCTGTCCATAACGGTCATATTTGTGTTATGTGTCTAACGGGCTATAAAAGGACACGTGCTCCACTCAATGAGCGACAGCACATCCGTCCTTTCTCTGACTCACCAAGGATTTCCAATGGCTAGTTTTTGGGGCTCTACTATAAATACCCCATAACTTCAACCATTTGAAGTTGCTAAGAATTTCAAGAATTTCTCTCTCAAGCATTTGTTGAAGATTTGAAGATTGCCTTTGATTTACCAGAATTCTCAAGAACATCTTCATAACTTCATCTTTAGCCCAAATCCTCAAGCGAAAACACTTTAGTTTTCTTGTGCTCTCAATCTAAAAGATCTAAAAAGCATTGAATCAAAAATCACACACGCACCTCTTTAAGTTTGATCACTTAGATCTTTCTTTTAGAGATGCACCGGTTATTGTCTAGGATTTGTTCTTTCATATAATATTAGATCTTGAATTAGTGTATAAGCTCAAACGATTGTAATTTGTAACACTCTCTCATTATATAAGATCTCCATTAGAAATCCAATACTAACCATTTTGGTAGAGGACGTAGATCATTTTCCCGATCGAACCTCTCCAAATAGCGCGTACTTACTATCTTGCTATTTCCTTTCAAGTCATATCATATCTAACTATTTGTTTGTTTATTCATTGTAGATTGATTGATTGAACTGTGTTGTGTTTGTTATATCATTTGCCTTAGTTTCTTATTTCACCCACTTTGAGCCAAAATACTTAGAGTGTGTGTGCGCCCCTTTATCATACTTTGCGCCTATTTACATTACTAAATTCCGCTGTGCATTTCACTCACTCACTTAGGCGCATATCATAACGCTTACTTGATAAAGTGCGCATTTGCAATTGAGTTTATCAAGGGTACGAAAAGAATTTTAAAACAGCTATTCACCCCCCCTCTAGCTATTTTTCATACCCTTGTTGACCTTTGGGACCAACACACCATCTGCAGGTACTCGCTGTTGGGGAATTTAGAGGATTTGTCTCAGGTGAGTGAGATTTCTTGGGGCGGAGCTAGTTTGGCTGAGATGTACCGGGCTTTGGATCATTGATCGAGGTCTAGTTCATCGGCATTCGATGGGTTCCAGTTTGCTTTCGAGGTACACTCTTCATCATTCCTTTGTCTGTTCGGCATAATCTTGGATTGTAGCACATATTTCTGAATTGTCTCCATTTACTGTATACACAGGTGTGGGTATATGAGATCTTTGGTGTTAGCCACCTTTCAGCTGGAGATTGGTAACAACAAGGCCGTTCCCGTTATGTCCGATTGGTGCAGAAGCAATAGGAAAGTGTCCCGGAAATCCAAGGATAGGAAGATCGTGGATGCTACTGATCTGAGGCAGGTACTCACGAGGTCCACGCTTGTTGGGGTGAGGTTTTATCCATGGAGAGAGGCTAATGACTTTTCTGTCGGCCATGCTACCGGGTTGACGGCCTCTCTGGTTCTGCTAGTGGGTCTTAGCGGAGATGCTATGTACCTTGGTGAGCGGGTTGCTCATCAGCATAGGGCCGGTGCAGCGCCGTGGGTTCCCCATGATCCTCCTCGGGACATGCTTCATCCTGCTAGGCTGAGGAGCTTCCTGACTCCGACTCTGGCGGAGCATTACAGGGGTAGTGATGACTATGATGGCTTCGTGCCGACACGTCTGATTAGTCTACAGGTACGAGCTAGGATGTTGTCAGGAGAGGGATCGAGCTTGGCCCGATATGTTGGTCGGAGTCGGCCTTTGGTTGACATGCCCCTTTGTTCGAGCAGCGTTAGAGTAGTGCGAGGCAGCCGAGAGGAGGAGATCAGCTTGGAGCTGACAGATGCAGACATTGTGGAGGAGCCATTCATTCCTCCGCCTGATGCTGGGGTATGATTTATCATTCTGTTTCAAATTCATCCCACGTGCACACTTTTGTTCTCTCATTCTTATTCATCACTTTTGACTTCTCCAGGTGACTTGGGAGGCATATGTCCGATCCGTTCGGCGGGAGAACATCCTTATACACTTATTGAGAGAGGCGTACCATACTTGTACCTGCCGGAGGGAGGATGTTGTTATACCACAGCGTCGAGAGCGCTCTCCTGCTGAGGCTGGGTCTTCCCATACTAGCGGGCGAGCGGTTCGGGGACGGAGTTCGAGTGCTAGTGGCTCACGTCGTTCAACGCAGCGGTGGGACACCACCGAGGAGTATTCAGATTAGCCGGGGGGGCCCTTCTTGTTTTATTCCTGCATTGTTAGCTGTAGTAGAGATAGACACATATATTCTAGACATTTAATGTATGCAAAGACTTTATGTACTAAACCGTGAGATTAAGACAACCTATTCGTACAAACTAGTTATTCACATCTTTCCTAATTTTATTCCTAATTTTATACAATGCATGAGCCATAGGGATGGGTATGTACATATTCATGGATTCTGCATGGGATCTGTTGCGGTGTGGGAGTAACCAAGCTTGGGGACGAAGCTGAAATTCTGCATGGGACGATTATGGCCGCGTGGCCATGGGCGAAGATGGCTGCCTGGCCAAGAGCAAAGTTGGCCGCGTGGCCATGATTTACGCCGTCTTTCATTTTTCCTTTTCCTGGCAAGAATTGGAATCCAAATCCTACTTAAACAAGGCTGGAACAGTCCCAAAATCGCACCAACAGCAGTTCTTGCTTGTTTTCTTGTCTGAATACTTTATTTTCTTGCTTTCTAAATGTACCATCATGCTAGGATTTCAAGAGTTGAAAGAGGCATTTATATTACAGCTTTGGAGAGGTGGGTTGCCAAAAATTTTGGCTCTTGTCGCAAAGAATTTAACCAACGGTTTGGCATAAAATTTCTTTTGTCATTCTTCCACATGAACCCAAACGTGAATCTCTTGCGCGCTGCTTCCAACTTTTGGGATGAAAATAACCACGTTTTTAACTTCTCCTATAATGAGATAACACCCACATATGAGGACTTCATGGCACTTTGTGGAGGTGAGGAGAGGGATGAGGTAGCTTTTGCCCTTTGATTTTGTTCCATTGGAGAGGAGGTTGGCAACCTTTGGTGTAACTGAGGACAGAATTGGTGGATATATCAGAGGCAAACATATGTACCTTTCTTGGATGCCCGAGTATTTCATGCATAGGGACGTTACCTCCACCGTTGCTTTGGATCATCTTGCCTTGTGCTTGTTTGCTTTGATTCTTTTCCCTGCTCAAATTGGATTTGCGAGTGGGGAATGTCTAGACATGGTGATTCGGGCTCGTTCGGGCCACAACATTGTGCCGGTCATCTTAGGAGAGATTATCTGTGGCATTCGTCTACTTGCTGTTCATGGTGACATGACGAGAGCTATTGACAGATTACTGACCATGTGGCTTCAGGAGAGGCTTAGGGTAAATAAACCACCTCAGTCTGGGAATGTCGCTCCGTGGGTTTATCGCAGCAGGGGCATTGCAAAGCAGTTCGAGCATAAGTCACGTAGGGATTGGGAGGTTTATTTAGCTGAATTGGTGACCAATAGCATTCAGTGGGTAGTGCCGATATGGCGGATCCAGTCTTTAAGGGTTAAGTAGGTAGGGTCTTACATGATCCACGTCCCAACGCTTTCCGAGACTACATTTTATTATCCCACGAGGGTGCTCCGACAGTATGGATTGGCTCAGACTATCCCCGAGGCTTGGGATGAGAACTTGGCAAAATTCCTCTTCAAGGTCCTTTATTTGGATGCTAGTGTTTCGATCCTTCTATCTCAGATATATGGTTAGGATGGCTTTTTGCGCATGACCTTCCTTTCACACTCCCGCAACACCTATTTGTCACTAGAATATTTGAATTGGTATGAGGAGAGACTTGGGGAAATGAAGCAAACTCTAGAGAACCTAAGGGGCTCTACATTGGGAACCTGTGCTTCGAGCATCTCATTGAGGATGAGGGAGGCGTTGGCCTTTGAGAAGAAGAAAGGGAAGAGTGTTGCTAATGGGGATGGAAAAGAGGCGACGACTCAGAGGAAGAGGAAGATTGGGGAGATTCTGTGAGGTAAGACCAAGGGTGTTAGTGCCTTTGAGGCGAGATTTTGCGAGAAACCTATCAAGAAAACAGTTCGCCGAAGACTAAGAAAGAAGAAAGAGACTGACGGCACGACGGGAGCTAAGGAGTAGTTCCGAGTATCCATCCACAGTCATTGCAAACACATTAGTTTTAATTTCATTTTATTTTAGTGTTAGTTAAATTTCATAACAGGTTATTGTAAGCTTAGACTCATCAAATAAGTGTAACGTGAAATGATTGTGGAAATAAAAGTTTATTTGCTTTATTAGAAAACACAAATTCTCCTTCTATTGCTCCATGGCCAAATTTGGATGTTTATTTATTTTTTAGACCGCACCTTTAGAAGGCTGCCTACGTTCCCCTTTTACAAATAGGACTAAGGGGCTCAGGTCATCGTAGTTCATTCCAGTTAGACTAAAATTATTTTAAGAAAGGGAAGATAGAAGAGGGAATGCTCTAACTTTTGCCTAGACCGCCCTTGCGGGTTTTCAATCTAGCGAGCTTTGTACGCACCCTTTTTTTGCATAGACCGCCCTTTGCGGGTTTTCAGCCTATCGGGCTTCTTTTTGCGTATAATATATATGTGTGTATATATATATATATATATTTAGAAGGGGGACTAGTCGTAGTAGCGTTTGAGCTTGCTGAGGTTGACCGGTTCTTTGAACGGGTTGCCATCCAAATCTGCCATCTTGACTGCTCCTCCGGAGAAGACCTTTCTAGGTGTCTCGCGCCTTGGTAGTTGAGAGTTGCAGTTTCAATTCCTCCACCTCTTGCAACAGGTCGCGAATTCGCTATGTAGTAATGTGCGGGGGCACTATCATGTTGCTTTCACTCCTGGGTCTGGCTTTTTGAACTCAAGGGGTCGCAGGTTACCATTCTCCATGTAGCACCAAAATCCTCCACGTTTAGTAAGTATCCCTTTATCTATGGAGTCTTGGATTTTTCTTTCTAAGGCCACACAATTGTTAGTATCATGACCTTCGTCTCGATGGTATGAACAAAATTTGGTGGGCTCGAAAGGTTGGAGGGGCGGTAATTCGGAGAGAAGCGCGTATTCCCTAAAGGTTGCATTTTGCCCATAATTTGCAATCCTTCGAATATTTTTGCGCTTGGGATCACCAGTTTCGTATGGTGCTGGATTGAAATTGGATTATTGGGGAAAAATTGCAACATATTTTCGCTTGGTTTCTTTCCATGACGTGAGGGCCACCATGCCATTGGATTTATGGGTTGGGGTTCCTTCCCATGCGTCGGGGGTAGAATGGGGGTGTTCATCATGTACTGTTTGAGGTAATTGAATGCAATTTCACATCTCATACTCCAGCATTTATCTGCGCATCTCTCCATTTCTCTCTTCTTCTTTTTTTTTTGGCGAAAGGAGGACGGCACCTCCCTAGATTTTATTAAATAAGGAAAATAATTACAAACATGGTGGGGGACATGACAACCTCAACCACCAGAAAAAGGAAATCTAGGGGGGAGGCCATACACACGTCGTATGGTCCTCTACAATATAAGGAGGGGTGACTACAATAAATAGAAAACAATCTATATAAAAATTTGGCCATAAAGTTAATGAAACCGAGCATGGGGAATCCTAGCCTTGTCCAAAGCAAAACATCCTTTGCAAGGCCTAGGAATATCACTAAAAGAGGAGAATGTGAAATTTTGTTCCTCGTTTGCAGCAATGTTAGCTAAACCATCCGCTACACCATTCCCTTCCCGAAGAATATGAGTAATTCGAACTTCCATTTGAGCCAATAATCTATGGATATGGGAGATAACATACCAAACAGCCCATGGGATATGGTACTCCCGAATAAGAATATGCATCAAAACCTGAGAGTCAACCTCTAACCAAACGCGATGAAAACCATGAGCTTGAGCTAAAATAAGCCCATCCCTCGCAGCCAACGCCTCCGCCATCATGTTGGATTGGCAGCCATAAAAATGAGAAAAACCAAGAACAAAATCCCCTTAGTGATCCCTAAAAATACCTCTCCCTGAAGCAATTCCCGGGTTACCCCTGGAGACTCCATCCGTGTTAAGCTTAATCTTATCAACATTTGGGGGATCCCATAGAACCATTCGGACTTTAGGCATCAAAAAGGGTTTAGGGGCCAAATGAAACATATCCATCATATATTTATTATCTTGACTTCTCAGGAATGAAAGGGAGAAAGAAAGCGCGATATTAGAAGCTTGTGTACGTACCTTATGAATAATAGCATTGGAACTCATATGGACATCTTCAAATCTGCTCTTATTTCTAGCACACCAAATTTCCCATAAAATAAGAGCTGGAAGAAGACGAGATAGCCATGAAAAGACATTGGAATCATAATTAGTATGACTTTATCACCAACAAATGAGGACCTGATTCAAACTACCCATGAAACATCGAATGCCACACAAACCACTAAAGAAATCCCAAACTTTCTTAGCAATATCCCCATGAACCAAAGTATGCGCAATGGATTCTTCACTTGCTACTATGCAGCAGTTACATTTAGAAGCAAGGAAGATACCTTTAGACCAAATTCTCTCATCCGTAGGCAAGCCATTATGCAAAGCACGCCAAAGAAAAACCGAAATCTTTTTATGGATATATTTGCTCCAGCAAAAAGAATATATAACAGAGTGAGCACGACTTGAACGAAATTCTCTCCAAGCAGAACTAACTGAAAACTTGCCATTAGAGGAAGGCTTCTATATAGGGACACCCTCCTTGTCCGAAAGAGAAATAGCCTGAGAATTTATAAGAGACACAAGTTGCTGGCCATAGGTCTCTCGGATATGATCATTACGAGGATTTCCATTATGGAAAAGAGAAGAAACTTCAGCGTGAGCAAAAGGAATAGGACCCATATCCCCTTCCAACCATTTTTCATGAATGGTAATATCACCTCTCCCAACCCTCCATGCTAATCTATCCTCCACTAAAGGCTTCGCTGCAATTAATTTTTTCCAAATATGAGAAGAATACGATGTGAGAAGAGCATCCATAGGATGTATTTCCCAACAATATTTAGTCAACATACGATCACTCCATAAGGATTTAGAACTACGCAAATGCCACCAAAGTTTCATGGAGAAGGCCATAGCCATATCTTCGAAACTGAATAGCAGGGCTGACATTCCAGTCCATTTTGTCAAAAAAGCCATCCCTGAGTCGCGCGCCTCCGACCATAGGAGCCAGAAGCGCGCGCCTCCGACCATAGGAGCCAGAAGCGCGCGCCTACCACACCCAAGGTGGGAAGCGCGTGCCTCTGGGCGTCAGTTACAAATTTCTGTCCAAGAATCTCTCCCTTGCTCATTTTACATGATTTTGCCCGGGAAATATTTCTTGGTGACTGAGTTTTGGCACCAAAAACTTGTGTTTTACAACTATATAAACCCCTCTTCTCCACCATTGGAAGAGGGACTCCTTTTTGAAGAAAGAAAACTATACACAAAGATATTCAAGGCATTTCGAAGGCAATTTCTCAAGAAATATTTGAAGTCACCTTGAAGCATAGGTAAAAGACCATTCTCTTCCCTCTTCCCTACTTCATCTTTCTTCTTATCTTTTATTTCATCAAAAGTGCAATCACCTAAACATTTTGGGACATGACACCAAAGATTACTTCACTTCATTGAAGTTAGTTAAGGATTTATCTCCCTACATTTTAAAAACCCCCTTTTTAACCCCTTTTATCATCATCGAAGAATAAGAAGAACATTTGATTATGTAGATTTTGAACAAGCAAAGACGAACATTAGTTGGGCGAGATGGGTGTTTAAGTACTTCCCATCTCGTAACCTAACCCCCGAACCTCATAAACAAGAATCTCTGTTTTCGTAAATCAAACTTAGGCTACACATTAGGTTTTTCTTATGTTCCTCTAAAACATAGGTGGCGACTTTAAAACACAAATAGACATCCTAGGAATCGACCCCGTGCCCTAGCCTAAGGCCGCGCTCGCCCGGGGTATCTACAGTGGCGACTCTGCTGGGGAGATAAGACATGTTTTTTTTTTTTTTTTTTTTTTTGCGAAAAGAGGACGGTACCTCCCTAGATTGTATTGATTAAAAAGAAAATTACAAACAAGGTGGGGGACATGACAACCTCAACCACCTGGAAATAGAGACTATGGGGGGAAGCCTTACACAAGTTGTAAGGTCCTCTACAATAAAGGAAGGGGTGATTACTAAAACTAGCAAACAATCTAAAACAAAATCTAGCCATAGAGAGAAGTAAATTATCTGAGCCAAATATGGGAAATAGAGGAGCGATCCAACACAAGGGCACCCTTACAATCCGAGGGCAGATCATCAAATAAATAGTATAAAGAATTGGTACGAGACACCACTGCGGCATTAGCAAGACCATCAGCAACCATATTACCTTCGCGAAGCACATGAGTAATCGGGACCGTCATCAGGTTCAAAAGGCGTTTAATCTCCATAATGTCATACCAAATAGTCCAAGGAATGTGGTATTCCTCAACAATAATTTTGAGTAGAACTTTCGAATCTATTTCTAACCATAAAGAAGAAATACCGAATCTCCAAGAAAAAGCTAAGCCATCCCTAACGGCCTTAGCCTCTGCCACCATATTAGTGCCATGGCCATAGAAGTGGGAGAAAGCAAAGACCATATTGCCATTTGAGTCCCGAATAATACCGCCTCCAGTAATAATTCCTGGATTACCTTTCGAAGCTCCATCTGTATTTAGCTTAAAGTGCTCCAATATTGGAGGATTCCAAGAGACCATCCTAATTTTCTTTCTGATAATAGGAGTATCCGAAATGCCAAAGAAAGCGAAAACCAGATTATCGACCCAAGAACCCGAAAACTGAATGTCAAAAGCTTTGATCACATCTTTAACAGAAGCAACAACTAAAGAAGTAATCCGAGAAGAAGACATCTTCAACCCCTCAAATCTCGATTTATTTCTCCCTTTCCAGATTTCCCATAGAATAAAACAAGGTATAACACGACGAAGCCAAGAAATACCGTGGGAAACCTTTTTAGTATTGCAAAACCACCAACTGGCCAGAATAGAATGAAGATTGTAGGTAAAATACTTCAGGCCTATGATGTGAGAAAAATAGACCCAGACTTTCCTAGCGACATCACCATACACAAAAAAGATGCTCTAGATCTTCAATAGATGGAGTAGAACAGCAATTACACGCAAAAACAAGGGAAATACCTCTCTTTTGGATGGCACAATCTGTAGGGATCCCTCTATGCAGAGTACGCCACATGAAGATTGAGATTTTGAGAGGAATATTTTTATGCCAACAGTGTTCAAAAATAGGCCGAGAGAGACCTTTGGATCGACATACATTCCAGGCCGAAGATATGGAAAAACTGCCCGAGGCATTAGGCATCCAAAATAACGCATCAGGTCTGTCCATAATCTCAATGTTATTATCTCGGATATAATCTAAAAGATGGCATCCATACTCATTCTGAATATACTCCACTCTCGGCTGCCCATTAAGAAATAAAGAAGAAACTTCAATATGATTACCATGCAACAAGATAGAGTCAGTCAACCAACGATCATGAATAGAGATATCCCCTCGCCCAATTCTCCACCCAATCTTACCTTCAACGATGGGTTTAGCTTTGATCATTCTGCACCAAATGTGTGACGCATAAGATGGTTTAGAAGCGTCCATAGGATGAGTCCTGAAGCAATATTTTGCTGCCAAAAAATCTGTCCAAAGAGAGGATCCACTTCGAAACTTCCACCATAGCTTCATTGCTAAGGCAAAAGCTATATCTTCAAACTTTCTAATACCAAGCCTCCCTTTCGAAGTTGGAAGAAAAAGAGTATTCCTCCTGACCCAATGACACTTATGATGGCCCTCTTCATCACACCAAAAGAAGTTAGCAATAAGACGATACATAGAATTAATAACACCTTTAGGCGGATCTAATAAAGCGATGTAATAGAGGGGGATAGCTTGTAAACATGTTCTAATAAGAGTCAACTTGGCCCCAAAAGAAAGTAGCTTACCATGCCAAGTAGCCAACCGATCTTCCATTTTTCTCAGGACCGAATCAAAGAGGGAAATCTTTTTACGGCCAACATATAAGGGGCAACCCAAGTAAATGATTGGCAGCTCCTTCTTTTGAAAGCCTGTAGCCTCAGAAATAATAGCATCTTTATCATCATTATGAACCCCAGTAATGAAACAAGACTTCGCGGAACTAACTAGTTGGCCAGAGAAATTCTGATACCAATTAAGGCATCTCATGTGAGCATCAAGAGAATCTTTGGAACCATTGCAAAAAATAATAATATCATCTGCATACGCCAAATGAGAAATCATAGGAGTATGAATATGGGCCCGATATCTATACTGAGGGAAATCAGAATGAAGAAGGTTCAGACCTCGGCTCAAAACCTCAGCAGCAATAATAAAGAGGGTGGGAGAAATAGGGTCACCTTGACGAAGCCCTCGAGAAGATTGGAAGAATCCACAACTTTCACCATTCACAAGCACCGAAAACCAGCAAGAAGAGATACAACGGAAAATAAGGTCATTCCACACTTCATTAAAACCAAACTTCCTCATAACCTTAATCAAAGCAAACCAAGAAATCCGATCATAGGCCTTGGCCATATCAAGCTTCATAGTAACATTAGTGCCCCAAACCTTTTTCCTAAGGGATTGCATTAACTCTTGAGCAAGGAGAACATTCTCATGGATCAACCTACCTTGGACAAAACCACTTTGCTGAGGGGAGATAATCCTTGGGAGAATGGGAGCAAGCCTCCCAGTTAGCAGTTTTGTAATCACTTTGTTTGAAAAATTACAAAGGCTAATAGGGCATAACTCCGAAAAAGATGTAGGGGAAATTACCTTAGGAATTGTAACTATAAGGGTGCTAGTCCAACTCCTAGGCATAGCATGTCCCGAGAAAAATTCATTAATAGCACGATAGAAATCTTCTTTAATAATATCCCAGCAAGATTTATAGAAAGCCCCCGTGTATCCATCCGGCCCTGCAGCACTCTGTCCATTCATAGACCAAATAACCTGTTTAATCTCAGCCATGGTAGGAGGAGCCGTAAGCAACAGATAAGACATGTGATTTTGCGGTGGAGACCTTTTGTCACTAATGATGAGTGACATTGACTTGACTAGGGAAGTAGCCCCTAGTAGTGACTTCATGTATTCATATATTTTTGAACGACTCACGAAGGCAATTAAGTCATTAAGAGAGAAGAGAAAGAAAGCCCCAATTTGATTGCGAGAAACTGGGAGCGTAGCAGAAAGAAAAGAAGCCCCTAGACTCGACAAGGAACGGAAAGCGATTCTAAATCTAAGAAAGTTGTTCAATCTTGAGGTGATTAATTCATTGGCAAATGACTCGTACAAAGATGTCTTGACAAGTTTTAGATGAAGGCCAATCACCATAACGCACTAGGGCTAAACATATCTTCTTTCATGACTACATGCCGGGGGTGACCTTTAAGCCTCTCATTTAGCCGAGCACAAGCCAACACAATTCTAGTTAGGGTCTAACACTCCGTGACTAAATTCGGTTTTCATATGCCGAGATTTCCCTAAACTAATGTCTTCAAATCATACATGCCAAGTGGTTATCATGGACGAAATAAAAGTCCGTCCCCAAGTGGTTATTATGGACGAAATAAAAATCCGTCCCCGCATGTATGCTTTACTACATTAATTTAGTTTAATCCCGACATGTGTAGGATTCACAAGCGTGATGGAATACGATGAGTATATGGGACCGCGAGATGGTCTATATACTAGTGTGACGATTCCATTATTTTCTTAGAAACCCAAAATGGATTCCATCCCTCCGACTTATATATATATATATAAAGAGTATTTTCTTTATGTTGTTTGAGTCGTGTGCCCACTGTGTGTTCTAAGCCTCTTCATGGACCGAAAGTGTACTCAAGACTGACAAGGGCCTCTTCTGCAATATAGGTTCAATTGGTACTTACCGTGTCTACCGGGATTCAGCAAATCGGTTAGTTCGTGAAGAGATCACTCCAACAGCTTCGACAGCATCAATGGCCGGCGGCTCCAACACCGACAACACCATGACTCTCGAGCAACTCTCAAACATGGTCCAACTTCTCTAAGAACAAGTCTCAACTCTTAATAAGGAGGCTCAAAACAAAGATGACATTTGGCAATCCCACCTCGACAATCAAAGGGAGGCCCACGAGGCCGAAATGGAGCTAATGAAAGAAAAGCTCACCAAGCTCGCCAAGGGTAAAATCAAGAAAGACAATGACGAGTCCGAATGGACCGAGGGTTTGTTTGAGAGCCCTTATGTCAGTGCCCGTACCAAGAAAATGGGGGAACCAAGCACCGAGAGCAATGATCCCAAGATGGTTGATTCAATCATGGCCTACATAGATCAACGCTTCAACGGTCTCAACTTGGGGAAAGGCTCCGATGCAAGCCTCTATCAGTCATCCATTCTCATGAACACAATGGCTTCCCTCCCCGACAAGTTCTTGATGCCCGATATCAGCAAGTTCAAGGGCAACTCTTATCCCATGGCACATATCGAGACTTACATTTGGGCTATGGTACCGAAGAAGGTCTCACCCAAGGTTATGGCACAATGTTTCCCTCTTACTCTCGAGGGGGCGGCAAAGGATTGGTATGCTACTCTCCCGCTCACAGTCTGTCTTGATTGGGACGCCACCATGCTTGCCTTCAAGAGTCAATACCAAGGCAACACCACCCACCAGCCAACTATGAAAGAGCTTGAAAACACCACTCAAAGGGACAACGAGTCCTTCATTGACTTCACAAGAAGGTGGAATGACAAGCTTACTGAGATTGTCGAGAGGCCTAACACCAAGGAGCAAATGGAAATCTTTCTTAAGTTTCTAAAGATTGATCTCCGCACCCACCTAAGTGGGGCTTGCAATGCTGATTTCTCTCAAATGTATGAGGCGGGGATCTGAATGGATGAGTTTCTTAGGGAAATCAAGAAAAGTCCTCCTACCCTCCGTTACAAGGCCGCCTCTAGCTCCTCAAAAGAGGCTTCAGTTAATGCCGTCACTACCGACAAGGGGAATTACAAAAAGGTTCCTCCACCCAAGGCAAGAAGTCTCGAAATGACCGTGTCTACACGCCTCTCCAAGGCATGACCCAAACCTAGGCCTTCGAAGTTCTCAAAGCAAAGGGTCAAGTCACACTCATACAAGGGTACCAACCCAAGACGGTCAATGCCAATCATGCTCATCACAAGTATTGTGGCTACCACCAATATAGTGGCCACACCACCGAGGAATGCTTCGTTCTCCGCAATGTCATCCAAGATCTCATAGACAAGAAGGAATTCATAGTTCCTAACGAGGGTGGTGTCAATGTAATAGAGATAGGAGAATTTGAGGAGACCACTCATTTAATCCCAATTGTGTATGAGGGCTCCAATGCCATGAATAAGATTGATAATTCTTGTTATGTTGTGACTTACGATGATGTAATGAGGGAAGTACTAGAGAATAGGAAAAAAGAAGCAAGATGGGAACGTCAACATGCTAACTCGATCTGGATGAGTCATAGCAAGCAACCCCTCCACTTCTGCACCAAGCACCTCTTCTCAAAGGTCGGAAGCTCGCGATACTCCCGAAGACCCTTTACTAGTCCAACTCAAGAAAACTCAAGCCAACATCCATTTGGGACCTCATTGCGTCCTCAAAAAAGCACCGAGATCTTGTCATTAGTAATCTCGACGACACATCGATCTCTCCCGATATAACTCCTGAAGACCTTACGGCAATGATAGGTCACATTCATTTTGGCAGTGTCATCACCTTTGCCGACATGGACCTACCACCATTTGGTTCCAACCACAATGAGGCCATTTAACTCAAGGTGAGAGCAAAGGGGAGACCTATTTCAAGAGTCTTGGTTGACGGTGGTTCCGCACTCAACCTATGCCCGGCCGAATCATGGGCATACTGGGCTTAAGAATTCAGATTTGAAGCCTTCTACTCAAGTGATCTGAGGTTACGACAGCACTGCCTGTACAGTCATGGGTATGGTGGAAATAGACATTGAGTTTGGGATCATGGTTATGTCCGTCCCGTTTCAAGTACTCGATGTCCCCTCCTCATTTAACTTGCTTTTGGGTCGACCGTGGATACACATTTCTAATGCCGACCCTTCGACTCTCCATCAGTGTGTAAAGTTCAGAAATGGGGATGAAATAGTGACCGTTATGGCAAAAAACGTCACTATCAACAGAAAGGGGGAACCCATCCACCAAATTCAGCATGGCTTAGCAGACTCTACCCTCTTCGGCGTCTCAATCAACGCCATTGACAAAGAAGGGGGAAACGGATCATGGACCCTTGGTAATCGCAAAGTCCTCCGCATGATGAGGAACATGAACTACTTCCCTGGTTTAGGCCTAGGGAAATATCAACAAGGGAGAATGCAACCGATTGAGGTTCCTTTTGTTAAGAACAAGTTTAGTTTGGGATATGAGCCTTCCAAAGGCGACTTAAAGTACGAGCAAGCCACCAAGAATGAAAAGGCCCGAGCCCGGAGAGAAGGTCATCATTATGAGATACCCAATCTGAGGCCTTACCGCAAGATGTTGAATGGCTATTTTGTTCGCCAAGGGGAAGTTGTTCCGTACATGATCTTTCCCGAGCCATGGGTTAACAGCAAGGGCATCAGAAAGCCCGGTCTTGAGATCTTTTCCGATTGTGAGATCCCGAAGTCCGAAAAGGAACCAACTCCCATGTCACCCCGTGAATGGTGGGGGAAGAAAGTGACCATAGAGTCCGAAACAGAGATTACCTTGGGGGAGGAATCGACGGATCTAGCCTCCATGTTCGAAGAACTTGTCATCATGGACGAGTGCCAAGTCAATGCCATCTACGACACCGACACGAGAGGGGAGACTATCAGCGAGATCCAGCCAAGCTCTGAGCCGATCAACAACTGTTATTCTACGAAGGGACCCGTGGTATCCGAAGAATTCTTGGTTAAGAAGATGGGTTACATTCCGCGCAAGGTCACAAAAGAAGACGTGTTCACATTCACTTTTGAGTCCGAGAGTGCTTCCGACACCCTCACCCAAGAGGATATGGAGGCCATAGCCGAGCGTGTGTTCCCTTTCTTTGTTAATGAAAAATTTGATCTTTCTGAGTACCCCGAGATTGCAAACATCATGAATGATGAATTAACTAATAACGAATCTAATGAACTAGTTAATAACGATTCAAATAATGATGAAATAAACCACAAAAACACAACATACTTAAATGAACTTGCTCAACAGGTCCGTAGTCGTGGTGAAAATGGTCCAGGGGCTGACGAAGAATTGCATGTTGTTAATCTGGGTACCGACGAAGAGCCGAAAGAAACCAAGATCGGAAGCTTCTTCAAGGGGGACGAGAAATACAGATTGACTGCACTGCTCAGAGAGTTTGTTGACGTATTCGCATGGTCATACAAAGACATGCCGGGTTTGGACAGAAAGGTCGCTGAACACAGAATTCCGATCAGAGACGACGCCAAGCCAGTCAAGCAAAAGCTCAAAAAGATCAAGCCAGAATGGTCTCTACAAGTCAAGGAAGAGATAGAGAAGCTTCTCAGTGTGGGCTTCATCAAAGTTATTGAATATCCGACATGGCTAGCTAATGTGGTCACAGTCCGAAAAGCCAACGGCAAGGTCCGTGTTTGTGTGGATTTCCGGGATTTGAACAAAGCTTCTCTAAAGGATGACTTTCTACTACCCAACATTGACATGCTAGTCGACTCCACTGCTGCCTATGAGGTCCGCTCATTTGTGGATGGTTTTGCTGGGTACAATCATATTCTCTTGGTCGAAGAGGATCAACACAAGACTGCTTTCACAACATCGTGGGGCACCTTTTGCTACACAGTCATGCCGTTTGGGTTAAGGAACGCTGGGGCTTCTTATCAAAGGGCCGTGACAGACTTGTTCCATGACATGATTCACAAGGAAATTGAGGTCTATGTGGACGACATGATCATTCATTCCAAAGGGACCGACGGTCAACACTTGATCGACCTCCGCAAGTTCTTTGAAAGACTGCGTCAACACAAGATGAGGCTTAACCCCGCAAAGTGCCCTTTTGGGGTTATCCGAGGAAAAGTTCTTGGCTACATGGTCACAGAAAGGGGTATTAAAACAGATCCCTCAAAAATCAAGGCGATCATTGATATGCCTCCTCCCAAGACACAGAAAGAAATCAAAGGTTTTTATGGGCAGACTTAAGTACATCAGTCGGTTTGTGCACCAGCTCACTTCCATGTGCGAGCCAGTCTTCAAGCTACTCAAGAAGAATGTGGCTCTAGAATGGACCGACGCTTGCCAAGAAGCTTTCGACCAAGTCAAGCACTATTTGACATGTCCTCCAGTTTTGGTTCCACCTCACAAAGAGAAGCTTCTCTTGCTCTATCTCACAGTAAACGATGAAGCCCT
Organism: Campanula takesimana; assembly: GCA_026119855.1. Lineage (NCBI taxonomy): Eukaryota > Viridiplantae > Streptophyta > Magnoliopsida > Asterales > Campanulaceae > Campanula > Campanula takesimana. The sequence goes on along the minus strand of JAOWBW010000750.1, from coordinate 203,581 downwards.
AGGGGCTATGCTAGCACAAGAGCAAGAGACTCCACAAAGGAGAATGCCATTTATTTTGTCAGTCGCCGATTTCAAGGAGGCGAAAAGAATTACTCCGCCTTGGAGAAGTCATGTGCAACACTAGTTTGGGTTACTCAAAAGCTCAAACATTACATGGAAGCCTTTCCGATCAAGCTAGTAGCAAAAGTGGACCCACTCCGCTACATCTTCGAGAAGCCTTTCATGTCAACAAGGATAGCCAAATGGTACTTCATGCTCGCTGATTATGACATCACTTACGTCACACTCAAATCCATCAGGGGGGAAGTGTTCAGTGATCAGCTTGCTGAATTTTTCGTGTGACGGAGTGAAGGGGGAGGACTTACAGTTTCCCGACGAGCACTTGGTTTGCACTACAACCAAGGAAAATAAGTGGCAACTCTTTTTCGACGGCGCCGCCAATAAACACGGTTATGGGATAGGAATGTTGCTTGTCGATCCAAAGGACATTTACACTCCAATTGCCATCCGTCTTGAATTCGAAGCTACCAACAACATTGCCGAGTATGAGGCATGCATAGCGGGGCTAGAAGCAGCTCTAGAAAGAAATGTCACAGAACTAGAAGTATTCGGTGACTCCTTGCTCCTTATCAATCAAACATCGGGTAAATGGCGAATCCAAGACCCGACCCTTCAACAGTATGGTCAACACCTCGAGGAATTGGCCAAACAGTTCCAATACATCATGTTCACTTATTTGCCAAGGGACAAGAACCGCTTTGCCGATGCTTTGGCTAATATAGCCTCACTGGTTGAGATGCCCAAAGGAAAAATGGTGAAGCCCTTCAAAATTTCAAGGAGGACCGGTCCGGCATACTTCATGAACATTGAGATCAATGAAGTCCAAGATAACCCCCCGTGGTACACAGACATCATGAACTTTCTCAACAACGGCACCTTTCCCAACAACAGCAATGGGAAAACCCGAATAGCACTACAAAAACTAGCCGCCAGATATGTGTTGATGATTGGAAACCGAGTCTACATGAGATATCATCAAGGGATCAATCTTTTATGTGCAAAAGAGTCCGAAGCTCAAGAAATCATGCACGAAGTCTATGAGGGCGAGTGTGGACCCCACATGAATGGGATTATGTTAGCCAAGAAAATACTCCGTATTGGCTACTATTGGACTACAATGGAAAAAGACTGCATCGAGAAAGTCAAGAAATGTGCCAAGTGCCAGTTCCATGCTAATCTACAACATGCTCCGCCTTCACAACATGACCACACCTTGGTCATTCTTTTATTGGGGCATAGATATCATCGGAAAAGTCCATCCTACGTGGAGCCATGGACAGTCATTCATCCTTGTAGCCGTGGACTATTTCACAAAATGGGTCGAAGCACAAGCTTACCGAGTTCTCAACGCCAAGAAAGTGGTTGAATTCGTGAAGAACAACATTATGTGCCGATATGGTATCCCCCATGAGATCATCTCCGACAATGGCTCTCACTTTGAGAAAGAAATGGATGCACTTTTGGTTAACTACAAAATTACCAAGCACAAGTCATCCCCGTACCGCCCCCAAGCCAATGGAGCGGTCGAAGCAGCAAATAAGACAATCAAAGTCATCATACGAAAAATGGCTTAAACGGGAAGGGATTGGCCCGAGAAATTACCGCTAACATTGTGGGGCTACCGCACCTCAATACTGTCAGTAACGGGAGAAACTCCTTACTCATTAGTTTACGGTTCTGAAGCCGTACTCCCAGTCAAACTTGAGGTTCCTTCTCTACGGGTCTTACTCGAGAACCAATTCAACGAGGTTGATTGGATGCAAAGTCGATACAAGCAACTAGCCCTACTCGACGAAAAGAGATTAAGAGCGTTCGAGCGTACAAGGGCTTACCAACAAAGAATGGCAAGAGCTTTCAACAAAAAGGTGAAACCTCGAAATATCAAGGTGGGAGATTTGGTCCTAAGACAACACCCTCCCAATGCCATGAATCCCCTTGGGAAGTGGGGACCTCGATGGATCAGTCCTTACGTGGTCAGAAGGATACTAAGCGGCGGTGCAGTCTGACTCGTAGACTTGGATGGCGATCAATTGCCAAAGGAGGTCAACCTTGACAAGCTCAAGCAGTTCTACGCTTAACAAATAAAGACCATTAAAAAAAAAAAACGCTCGCTAGGTTGAAAACCCGCAAGGGAGGTATAGGCAAAAATTAGAGCACGTGCAAAAAAAGAAGCCCGCTAGATTGAAAACCCGAAAGGGCGGTCTACGCAAAAAACAGGGTGCACACAAAAAAAATGGTCTTAATTTGTTTGAACTACGGAGACCTGAGCCTCTCTACAAGAGGAACGTAGGCATCCTTCGGGTGCAGTCTAAAAACATAATTTTTTTTTTTTACCCAATTGTGTCATAACAAAATGCAATTTTTATTCATCTCTTGAATTATTTTAACCGCTACAACAGATCTTGTTGAGCAATAAAAGACAATAAAATATTAAATCCTAAACAAATGGTCTATTAAATTGCAATCTTGGGGTACTAGGAAAAATCTAATTTTCCTTCTTAGCCTTTGAAGGGCCACCCGAACGGCTCTCAATTCTATTCTTCTTGGGAGGCCTAGGAACACTGAGGCGGACCGAAACCTTCTGCACGGCAACGCGCCTCCGAGCATAGAACCTATCCAAAGGGGTACCGAAAGGGTTAGCCAAAATATTATGCGAATCAGCAGCGGCTTCCTTATACCGCAAAGCAATGCTAGGCTCAAAGTCTTTTCCTAACAACTCAGCGCGAAGCACGTCAACCCAAGTAATGCCGCGGTAAAGGGCCAAACAGATAGTCCAAATAACTCTCAGGAAGAAAGATACTACCCCGGTAAATAAGGGCAGAAGCCCACCGATGGCGGTTATCTCCCCAAGATGACTGAAGCTCCGGTGAAAAGTCCGGACCCATATACGAGACTGGACGAAACACCCCACTCCTAGGGAAAGGAATAATCTGTTGGCGACCGAACTGCCTCAAAACCCGCTCTGGATGGTAAAATGAAGAGTCTCTCAAGCCGGGTAAGACCACATGCTAAAAACCCAAGGTCCACTCCACAAAAGGACGAAGACCCCAATAGGGAGAGCACCACTCAATGTCGGCCGACACCCGAGAAGCAAAGAATTTTTTCCAACTATCCTCGGTTAAGTCTCGGATCAGCAATTTTCTCCTATAAACAGCAAAAGGAGACAGATCGCCATCCGAAGAATAAATCCTGAAATGCTCTCGAAGCCATATAGTCAATAGCAAGGGGCTTCCCTGACGCATCTCACCTGTTCGATGCAGCTCATCAAGGCCATGCAGAGTTTCCCCCACTATGAGAAGAATTATGCTAAACTATTGCTCCTTTGCCTACATGATTACCTCAGCCAACTGTGCATCCGCTGTCCCGAAGGGTGTAGCAAAAAGAGTCTCGCTGAAAAGGCAAACTGCCATGGCATTCCTCGTGAAGGACTGAACCATCGGGTCCTCTGAATGCAAGCTGAAGAACATTGGTAACTCGGTTATATCTACCACAGTACCATGCAATATCTTCCTTACATCTCCGGTGGAAAGGTTCAACAAGTCAGACCAAGAATTAATGACGCCACGATGGTATTTAGGGACGGCAATGTGACCCACCAACGGCATCCCGAGAAGTGCACCAAAATCATCAACAGTCGGTACCATTTCATTCGCTGAAAAGTTGAAAGTGTGACCGTCACAATCCCAAAAGGCTGCAGCAGCCTTCAAAAAGTCCCAATCCGGCTTTAAGGTCCGAAGCGTGAAGAGTATTCGGAAGCCAAAATCCTTCACGAAAGCTTTCTTGGGGTGGGTCTTGAAAGAGTAAACAAAGGTTGACAGGTCCTTCTCATACTCACCAACAACCTTGGCATCGAGAACAAAAGAATTGGAAGCCATGGAAAATGTTGATTACAAGCAAAATTTAGCAAAGAAAGAATGTTCAAGAATGGCAGAAAATAGCTGTTGGGAGAATAGCCTCGAACAGAGGCTGATATTATAGCTGTTGGGGATCTTTTGGCCAGCAAATGTCAAGCCCCAGATTTCACTTCCCAGAAGCGCGCCCCCCCCCCCCCCCCGCTACTCCCCTAACCGACGCGTGCGTCCCACATCCACTAGCCGAAGCGCCCGCTTCCCGTCTCTGAAACGCTTCACCTGGCCCTTGTCAAAAGAGGAAATCAGGCAGGAACAGAAGTCCTGACACTCCCAAAGTCAACAAGACCAGAGTTCTTCATCAAAGCCACAACAATCTTTTCCTTCCGAGACACATTTGGGCACACAATAATTTGGTCCGCCCTTAAGGCCTGTCTAAATTAAAGTAAGATAGAAACATCCACTAAAAGGGGAGGATTGTCTTTCCCTCTCTCTCTACAGTCAAGGTCAATCTCAACATTTTCCTCGCTAAAGGGAAAACATTCTTTTCGGCCCGCAGTCAACTGTACCCGCACCACGAGAAAAGTCAACATCAAATGCACCCACCAATAGCAATTCAGTCCGCGGTGAGCCACTAAATTCACCACTTCTTGAAGCAAAGAAACGGATTCACTAACGGATTCATCAAAAGAGTTCACTAACGAGCTCATTCAAGAGGATTCACTAACGGATTCATTCAACGGATTCACTAACGGATTCGTCAACAAGAGTTCACTAACGAATTCATTCAATGGATTTACTAACGGATTCATCAACAGAGAGTTCACTAACGAGCTCATTCAAAAGGATTCACAAACGGATTCATCAAACGGATTCACTAACAGATTCGTCAATAAGGATTCACCAACAGATTCATCAAACAGATTCACTAACGGATTCGTCTACAAGGGTTCACTAACGGACTCATTCAAGGGATTCACTAACGGATTCAGCAAGCGGATTCACTAACGGATTTGTCAACAGAGGGTTTACTAACGGACTCATTCAAACGATCCACTAACGGATTCGTTCAACAGATTCACTAACAAATTCATCCAACAGATTCAACTGGCGGATTCACAAACAGATCATGCCACCTCCTCTACCAACAAAAGCCGCTCACACAGGGAGCGCACCCCTATCTCTCGCAAATTCAAATTCCTGCTTTCATCGAGTCTTTACTTTTTCTTAGTGATGTCCTCAGCGGATGTCTTTTCTTTTGTCGGCGCGTTTTGCTTCGCAATCCACGTCGCCGAGGGGCTCTGTAGACACCCCGCCTTGTACTGCTCACCCCGATTACACGGTTGATTTTGTGTTTCTCCCTCTTTTAAGTGTTTTTTGTCAGTTTCTGTTACATCCGTTAAGTTCTTGACTGACCCCGTTAAGTCCAGGGACTAAACTGAATAGCAGGGCTAACTTTCCAGTCCATTCTGTCAAAAACGCCATCCCCGAGTCGCGCGCCTCCGACCATAGGAGCCAGAAGCGCGCGCCTGCCACACCCAAGGTGGGAAGCGCGCGCCTCTGGGCGTCAGTTACAGATTTCTGTCCAGGAATCTCTCCCTTGCTCATTTTACATGATTTTGCCCGGGAAAGATTTCTTGGTGACTGAGTTTTGGCACCAAAAACTTGTGTTTTAAACCTATATAAACCCCTCTTCTCCACCATTGGAAGAGGGACTCCTTTTTTAAGAAAGAAACTATACACAAAGATATTCAAGGCATTTCGAAGGCAATTTTTCAAGAAATATTTGAAGTCACCTTGAAGCATAGGTAAAAGACCATTCTCTTCTCTCTTCCCTACTTCATCTTTCTTTTTCTCTTTTATTTTATCAAAAGTGCAATCACCCAAATATTTTGGGATAAGACACCAAAGATTACTTCACTTCATTGAAGTTAGTCAAGGAGTTATCTCCCTGCATTCTAAAAACCCCTTTTTTAACCCCTTTTATCATCATCGAAGAATAGGAAGAACATTTTGATTATTAGATTTTGAACAAGCAAAGACCAACATTAGTTGGGCGAGATGGGTGTTTAAGTACTTCCCATCTCGTAACCTAACCCCCGAACCTCATAAACAAGAATCTCTGTTTTCGTAAATCAAACTTAGGCTACACATTAGGTTTTTCTTATGTTCCTCTAAAACATAGGTCTCCGACTCTAAAACACAAATAGACATCCTAGGAATCGACCCGCGTGCCCTAGCCTAAGGCCGCGCTCGCCCGGGGTATCTACACCTGCTAAGTCCTTTTCAATCAAACAAAGCTAACTGCACCTGTTTCAATTAGATACAACAATATTCCACATAGTGTTCAAAGGTACAAGAACACATAACACAATTTCAATCACTTTAGATACCCATTGAACAAACACATATCAAGGGTAAGATTATTTCAAAAGACATTCATGACGTAAGAGTTCAAATACTACCGGCGACTTGGTAGGTACCCTTTAGAAAGAATATGAGGATCCTATTTCAAAGGATGAAACTCAAAATACTTAGGAACGTAATCCCTTACCTTGGTTTGCGTACTTCTCTTTGCAAAATCACGCGCACGAATCTAAGGTTACTATTTATTCTAGGGTTTCACATACTACCCATTTCAATTTACCAAAGTACCCCTAGGGTTTCACCCAAAATACTCCTAGGGTTTTACATCATGAATTCCCATCATTAAATTCTTCATTCAATTTCACACTCTAGTTTCACCTTATCGCAGCACACACAAAACCCACACACACACACACACTGTGCACACACATGCGCACACATACACTGTGCACACATATGCGCACACACACACTCACAGCAAGACGTACACACTCACAGCACGCACACACACGCGGCTATACACACCTGTAAGTACCCCAATCTGAATTTGACCTACTTTAGAGGAATTCTTGGTACCATTTAGGGATAAACCAATGGGCCAGGACCTCACTAGGATAAACCTAATATTCCAGGACTGAACTGGAATTAAACTTAGAAAAATCCAGAAGCTCGCCAAGTCGAGTCGTACGGATGGTTTGGGTACTTGAGGGGTTGAGCCGTACGGCTATGTTGGGCACCCTCAGTCACTATAAATTGAACCCCATGCTGATCATTTCAGGGGGGAAGAATATTGTTTAGATAGGGGAAACTCTGCAGAAATCGTGTCTGAGAGAGAAATCACCCTTATAATTGAGTGAAGGAAAGGAAGATGGACTAGAACCATCATAGGTGAGGTCCCCTGTCACGACCCGAAACCTTGGCACTTTGTTTATTATTTATTTAATCATTTTTATGATTTATTTGAGTTTTTTTTTTTTGGCAAAAAGAGGACGGTACCTCCCTAGATTTTATTAATTAAAGAAAAAATAGTACAAGCAAGGTGGGGGACATGACAACCTCAACCACCGGGAAAGGAAATAACGGGGGGAGGCCTTACACAGGTTGTAAGGTCCTCTACAATAAGAGGAAAATAACATTAAAAGCCTAAAAAAAAACCTAGCCCAGAAACAATCAGCCAAGAAGTATCTAATCCGGATATACGAAGTGGAGGAGCAATCCAACACAAAAGGACCCTTGCAAACATTAGGGAGAGTATCAAAAGAATAGTAACACGAGTTAGAGTGAGATATTGCTGCAATATTAGCAAGCCCATCAGCGACCTTATTACCTTCGCGAAGAATATGAGTGATCCGAACTGACATTAGAATCAATAGGCGTTTAATCTCCAAGACAACATACCAAATGGAACAAGGGATATGATAATCTTCAATTAAGATTTTTAAAAGGACTTCACAATCAATCTCAAGCCACAAGGAAGAAATGCCGAAATTCCTAGCAAAAATCAAGCCATCCCGAACGGCCTTAGCCTCAGCAATCATATTAGAACCATGCCCATAGAAATGAGAGAAATCAAAAATGAAATCCCCTTTAGCATTTCGGATAACACCACCCCTAGAGATAATACCCGGATTACCTTTCGAAGCACCATCAGAGTTAAGCTTAAAAGGCTCAATGGACGGAGGAATCCACGAAACCAACCTCAACTTTTTGTTAACCAAAGGAGGAGTCAAAATACCAAAGAACCCAAAAATCTGAACCGCACTCCAAGAACCCGAAAATTGAATATCAAAAGCTTTGACAACATCTTTGATAGAACTATTAACCGAAGAAATAATGCTAGATGGGGACATTTTGACGCTATCAAATCTAGATTTATTTATACTTTTCCAAATCTCCCATAAGATAAAGCAAGGAAGCATCCGTCTTAACCAAGAAATCCCATGAGCCTTCCGATCAGAATTATTAAACCACCAACTAGCCAAAATGGATTGTATGTTAAACGAATAAAACCTAAGGCCCAGCATATTCGCAAAATAGCAGGCCTAGAGTAGCAACTACAAGAAGAAGCTAGAAGAATACCCCTTTTCTGAATGGCACAATCAATAGGAAGGCCACGGTAGAGAATGCGCCACATAAAGACTGAGATTTTAAGAGGAATATGCTTGTGCCAAAAATGCTCAAAAAGAGGTTTAGAGATACCTTTATCTCTACAAACAGTCCATGCCAAAGAAACTGAGAATTTGCCCGAGACATCAGGGAGCCAAAACAAGGTATCCGGCCTATCCATGAGCTGAATATTGTTGTCCCGAATATAGCATAGCAGATGGGATCCATAAACATTCTAAATATAGTCCATTCGAGGATGCCCATTCAAGAAAAGAGACGATACTTCAACATGGTTTCCAGTCAAAGGAGTAGGATCATCCATCCAGTGGTCATGAACAGAGATATCACCTCTCCCAATCCGCCAACAAATGTTGCTTTCAACCAACGGTTTAGCAATAAGCATTCTGCGCCAAATCTGAGAAGCAAAAGAAGTGATTGAAGCATCCATAGGGTGAGACCCATGACAAAATTTTGATGTCATAAAATCAGTCCATAGAGAATTAGTGCTCCTGAAACGCCACCACAGCTTCATAGAAAGAGCCATAGCCATATCCTCAAACTTTCGAAGCCCAAGACCTCCTTCAGAATAAGGGAGAAACATATTGGATCTCCGAACCCAATGACATTTATGGGTGTCCTCCTCATTACACCAAAAGAAATTAGAAATGAGGCGATACATTGAATTCATCACACCCTTAGGAGGGTCAAGAAGAGAAATGTAATACATCGGGATAGCCTGAAGACATGTTTTAATGAGCGTTAACTTAGCACCGAAAGAAAGAAGTTTACCTTGCCATGTAGCAAAACGAGCTTCCATCTTTCGCAAAACTGGATCAAACAAGGAGATCCTTTTCCAACCAACGTATAGAGGGCAACCCAAATAAATAATGGGAAGATCCTTCTTTTGAAATCCCGTAGATTCAGCGATAATAGCATCCCTATCCTCATTTTGAACACCAGTAATGAAGCAGGACTTTGCCACACTAACCAGCTGGCCAGAAAAAGATTGGTACCAATTCAAGCACCTAATATGAGCATCAAGAGAGTCTTTAGAACCGTTGCAGAAAATAACAACATCATCTGCATAAGCTAAGTGGGATATCATGGGGGTGTGAATATGGGCCCGATATCTGAAATGAGGAGATTCCTCATGAAGAAGATTTAAGCCCCGACTTAAAACCTCAGCAGCAATAATGAATAGAGTAGGAAAAATAGGGTCACCTTGTCTAAGCCCACGAGAAGAATGAAAGAAACCACTACTTTTGCTATTAACAAGGACCGAAAACCAACAGGAGGAAATGCATCGAAAGATCATATCATTCCACACCTCATTAAATCCAAACTTTCTCAAAACTTTAATAAGAGAAATCCAAGATAGACGGTCATAGGCCTTCGCCATATCCATCTTTAAAATAACATTAGAACCCCAAACCTTCTTCTTAAGAGATTGCATCAACTCTTGACCAAGGAGGAAATTTTCATGGATTAATCTACCTTGAACAAATCCACTTTGCTACGGAGAGATAATTCTTGGGAGAATAGGAGCAAGCCGAGAGTTCAACAGTTTTGTAATAACTTTATTCGAGAAATTACAAAGACTAATGGGTCTCAACTCGGAGAAAGTCGTAGGAGAAATAACCTTGGGGATAGTAACAATGAGAGTACTAGTCCAGCTCCTTGGCATCGCATGCCCTGTAAAGAATTCCTTAATGGCATGGACAAAGTCATCTTTTATAATATCCCAACAAGATTGATAGAAAGCACCTGTAAAACCATCAGGGCCAGGAGCACTTTGACCATTCATAGACCACACCACCTGTTTAATCTCCTCCAAAGAAGGTAGAGCCGTGAGCATCAAATTATCCTCCTCCGTGATCAAAGTAGGGATGACATCTAGAATATTATCACTAGATATTTGAGTTAATTTTATTAAGTTGAAACTTTAAGGTTCGTAGTGTAAATTTGAGTTTGGGAGTCTTTTGAAGTATTTTTGGAACTTTGGGGATTTTTGTTAAATGTTTTAACTAGGAGTGACCAATTCGTAATGTTGGGTTTTAGATATTATCCTCCCCTCCTCCCATCCTTTTCATTCTTACCCATTTTCCTCTTCTTTCTCTGCACATCACCATTTGAGAGAAAGGTAAGCTCCTTCCCTTTTTCCTTCATTGTTCTTTCTTTATTCATTTTTTCTTAATACTCCTTTTATATAAAATGCTCAGATCATCATTAGGATCGTTTGTAGCTAAATAAGAATAAGTTCCGTCTCCATTCGTATTTTTCCAAGAAAGTTGCTTTCCCCCTTTTTTTTTGTTAATAATGTTCATCCTTAGCCTATATGATGTTTTTGTGGATAAATATTGTGTTTTGGACGAGTTTGGTGTTAATTGCTATTTTGGCTATTTTGGATATTTTGTGTTAATTGGTGTTGGAATCATTCATTGAGTTGAGTTGAGTTGTTGATACTAGTTGTTAAAATCAGTGTTAGAGTGATAAAAATAGGCTGGGAGGTATACTAGTATTTGTGGGACGGTGAAATATTTCAACCTGTGAAAAATGCAAAAAGTGGCGTTCCAGGCTTGTGGGCGACCGCCCAGGAGGATTGTGGGAGACCGCCCACATTATCAGATTGAGGGGGTCAAAATATTTAGTTTTGGGCGACCGCCTCGGAGGGTTATGGGCGACCGCCCAGAACCCCTGTTGAAGAAAAGTGGTTTAATCCCCAAATGAGTTAGGATCTTACCCATCCCAAGGTTTTGAGCTTAGTCTTAGATGTCCAAATAAGTGTTAGGGAATACTCTAGTAGTGAAATTGGTTCCTTTGTGAACAAATGTGTTGTGGAATTTGACTAAGTATTATTTTGGAATTTTGGAACATCTTTTTGATGAGTATTGGATTGGTTTGTCTTTATAATGACTATTTGGTATGGTTCCCTACTTTGGAATCATTGGTTGTTTATCAAGCTAGTATTTATTACTTAGCCTTTATTTGAAAGTCCAGCTGGTACTTGTGTTCGTGTCAGGCAATGGGGAATATTATAATGGCACATGAGCCGAGTCCAGTATGATATTGTCCATTGGTCCTTCTTTCCCCTTCCATTGGCCTTGGTTGGGATGAGCTAGCTCCCTTGAGTGAGTATTCTAGCTAGTTCGTTTTGGGTTATGACTTTGTGTCATTTTCCCCTTGTTACGATTATTGGTTTCATGGTTCCGGTACCGGGGATTTCTCTTCAGCTGTTATGCTACTATGGTTGATTGGTTGATCGGTTGGTTCTGCGCAGGGATTCTTTGCTATATCCGTTTGGTGAAACCTTGGCTTAGTATCATTCGTAACTTGTTTATTTCCGCTGCTATCTGTTAACTGTTATGTGCTAAGTGCTATGTGGGACTTATTATTGTTTATTGCATAGCATTTCTTTTAGTTGCATAAGTGACTTATTGAGATTTATCTCACCCCCTTTCTTTTCAACTTTGTTTCCTTAACCCCCCCCAGGAGGAAAGTGATAGGACTCACTGATCACGAGAAGGACGTCGAGAGTGTTCGTGACTTTTGGGCAGGTGTTATTCGGTTTACATTGTTGTTAAATGTATGACCTATGGGATAGTGTTACCAAACAGACGTCATTAAGAGTTGTAATGTTTTGGTATTTTGGTGTAAGCTTGTGGGGCTTATATTAGTTGTATTATAAAGTTGTTAAGAATGGTTTTCTAAAACCGTGTATCATATCTTTTGTTATAAAGAGGAATTTTTGTCTTCTCTATTTTGGTATTTTAATTATTAAGTCGACGTCCAGCTCGCGAGTTCCCGGCCCGCGGGGTCGGGGTCGCGACAGTTGGTATCAGAGCTATGGTTTAGCTCTAAGTATAAGTTATAGGTGGACTAGAATGATCTAAGAGGGTAGTTGTGTTCGGAGTGAGTAACGATGAGTGTTTTATGCAGGTATTTGTTTGAAAATGGTTGGAACGAGGAGTGGAGAAGGTCATATTGGTTCTTCAAACCATGAAGAAGCACGAGAGGAAGCCCGTATGATGTATCAGGGTATGTTTGAAGCGGCTTTGAAAGCTATGCATGACCAGAGGGCGAGAGAGGAACAAGCACCACCACCACCAAGGCAAAGGTTAGAGCAATTTCTGAAATTGAAACCAGTTGAATACAATGGAGAGCCGGATGTGAAAAAGATAGAATTGTGGATAGAGTCAATGGAGAAAATCTTTAGTGTGTTCGGTTGCACGGGAGAGGACATAGTAAGGTTTGCAGCCTATAAGCTGGTTGGAGCTGCAGAACACTGGTGGAATGCTTTGAAGACGAGTTGGGATGAGAATCATGTACCGTATACCTGGGAACTGTTTGTAAGGAAATTCAGAGAGCACTTTATTCCTTTAGTTGATCAGAACAGGAAAGAGATTGAGTTCCTAAACTTGGAGCATAACTTTTTGACAGTAGCTCAATATTCGGCTAAGTTCACAGAATTAGCTAGGTATTGTAGCTATCTTGTAACAACCGAAGAGCAGAAGGCGATGAGGTTCATTAGAGGCTTGAGAACAACTATCAGAACTCAGCTAATCGCTCAGAGAATTCAGATTTATCAGGATGCTGTAGATCGTGCCTACTTGGTAGAACAAGACATCGGAGAGCACAAGAGGAAGACGGAGGTAATTAGCACGAGTAAACAAGGAGGTCAGATCAGATCACAACCACAACAACGTTTGGATAACTGAGGAAATTCGGGAGGACAGTCACAGTTCAGAGGGCAACCAATAATAAGGAATCAAGGCACTACTTCGGGGAACCAAGGGAATCAGAATAGAAGACTCTGTACTTACTGTCAGAGGGAAGGACATTCTGAGGATAGATGTTGGAAGAAGCAGGGTAAATGTACTAATTGTGGTCAGATGGGACACTTTGTGAGGGATTGTCCGAGATTCAAAAATCAACCATCGGGAACAGGAGCTGGTACTTCACAAGGCCAGAAGAGAGATGAAACGGGGAAACCTAAGGTTCAAGGAAGAGTTTTTGCTATGAACCAACAGCAGACGACTGATGATCCTTCAGTGATAGGAGGTATTATTTCTGTGAGTAGTGTGAGCGCTCGTGCACTAGTAGATCCAGGATCATCGCATTCATATATATCTTCTTTGCTAAATGCTTCATCTGAGTCCTTACCCTATGTGTTAGAGGTGTCAACTCTGATGGGAGAGTGTTTGGTTACTAATCAGGTGTTTCGTGCCTGTGATGTGTTTATTTGTGGTCATGTTTTGTGTGCAGATTTAGTAGTTCTTCCGATACAAGACTTTAACATCATTTTGGGTATGGATTGGCTGAGCAAATTTCATGCTTCAGTTGATTGTCGTAGGAAGGTCGCTACTTTTTCTATTCCTAATATGCCTAAGTTTGTTTTTTAGGCTATTTCTTTGGTTAAAAATATTCGTATAATTTCTTATGTGAAAGCTAGGAAATTGTTACATCGTGGTTGTGAGGGTTATTTGGCTAGTGTGCTAGATACTAAGAAAGAATCACCTGAGTTGGAAAGTGTTTGGGTAGCTAGAGAATTTTCTGATGTTTTCTCTTCTGAGTATGATATGCCACCCGATCGAGAGATAGAGTTCTGTGTGGATTTATTACCAGGTACAACTCCGATCTCGAAAAGCACCTTATAGAATGGCTCCAGCAGAGCTGAAAGAACTTAAGGTCCAGATACAGGAGTTGCTTGATAGAGGATTTATTCGACCTAGTGTTTCACCGTGGGGAGCACCGGTTTTGTTTGTAAGGAAGAAAGGTGGTTCGTTGAGGTTATGTATTGATTACAGGAAGTTGAATCAGGTAACGGTGAAGAACAAATATCCTCTACCACATATTGATGATTTATTCGATCAACTTCAGGGGTCAGTGGTATTTTCTAAACTTGATTTGAGGTCTCCTTTCCTTATGTTCGGCATTAATCTTTTGTTCGATGGCTAGGTTCCTTTTATATAAGTTTTGTAGTCTCCCCTCCCTTCCTTGTAGAGGATCATAGAAGATGTGTATGGCCTTCCCCTTTTTATTTCCCTGGTGGTTGAGGTTGTCATGTCCCCCACCTTGCTTGTACCTTTTTTTTTAATCATTAATAAAATCTAGGGAGGTACCGTCCTCCTTTCACAAAAAAAATAAATAAACTTGATTTGAGGAGTGGATACCATCAGTTGAAAATTCGATCAGAAGACATTCCGAAGACTGCTTTTCGCACCCGTTATGGTCACTATGAGTTCTTAGTTATGCCGTTTGGGTTGACTAATGCACCAGATGTGTTTATGGACTTGATGAACAGGATTTTCCATCCTTATCTTGATACGTTCGTAGTGGTATTCATTGATGATATACTTGTCTATTCTAAATATTGAGAGGAGCACGAGCAACATCTGAGGACAGTTTTCACAGTACTCACAAAAGAACAGCTATTCGCGAAGTTTAGTAAGTGTGAATTTTGGCTCGAGGAAATTTCTTTTCTGGGACATGTTATTTCTAATAAAGGAGTTTCGGTAGATCCTTCGAAGATTGAGACGATAGTTGATTGGAAGCGACTAGAAACAATAACTGAGATCAGGAGTTTTCTGGGGTTAGCAGGGTATTACAGGAGGTTTATAGAAGGGTTTTCAAAGATTGCTACACCGATGACTCAGTTGACCCGAAAGAATGTTCCATTTGAGTGGACCGAGAAGTGTAACAACAGTTTTGAGGAGCTGAAGAAGAGGTTGACTACTGCACCTATATTAACTTTGCCTAATGGGAACGATGACTTAGTGATTTATAGTGATGCGTCGAAGGAAGGCTTGGGTTGTCTTAATGCAGAATGGGAAAGTTATCGCATATGCTTCGAGGAAGTTGAGTCCGAGTGAACAGAATTATCCTACTCACGATATGGAATTGGCAGCTATTGTTTTCGCTCTTCATAAGTGGAAGCATTACCTTTGCAGGGGAAAATTCGAGATCTTCACGGACCACAAAAGTTTGAAGTATCTTTTCTCTCAGAAGGAACTGAATAACCGACAGCGCAGATGGATGGAACATCTTAAGGACTATGATTGTACGATTTCTTATCATCCAGGAAAGGCGAATGTAGTAGCTGATGCTATTAGTAGAAAATCATATATGGCTTCGATGATGGTTCGAGAGTGGAAGATGTTAGAAGATGTTCGGGATTGGTGTCCTCGGGAATCGAGACATGGGGCTATTTTTACGAATATTTGGGTATCTCCAACCCTAATTCAGAGAATAAAGTAAGCTCAGAAAGAAGATTCGGAGATAGGGAAAATAATGGGTAAAATGAATGAGAAGAACTTTGAGGATTTTTCTATCAGTTCGAATGGAGTGTTGACTTTTCGTGGACGTTTGTGTGTACCTGATGTTGATGGGATAAAGCAACAAGTTTTAGATGAGGGATATAAATCGAGATATACTATTCATCCCGGGAGTACGAAGATGTATCAAGATTTGAAGCAACATTTCTGGTGGAACAACATAAAGAGAGAAATAGCTGAGTATGTATCAAAGTGTTTAACTTGTCAGCAGGTCAAGGCTGAGCATCAGAGACCCGCAGGACTACTTCAGCCATTAGAGATTCCGGAGTGGAAATGGGAACATGTGACTATGGACTTCGTTACGGGATTACCTCGTACCCGTAGGAAATATGGTAGTGTTTGGGTAATTGTGGATAGATTGACCAAGTCTGCTCATTTCTTACCAATTGATATTAGATACTCGATGGACAAGCTTGTGACCCTTTATATTAATGAGATAGTGAGATTACATGGGGTTCTAGTTAGTATTGTATCAGATCGAGATCCGAGGCTTACTTCCAGATTTTGGCAAGCGTTACAGAAAGCTTTGGGTACAGATTTGAGGTTCAGTACAGCTTTTCATCCTCAAACTGACGGTCAATCCGAGAGGACGATTCAGATTCTAGAAGATATGTTACGAGCCTGTTCGATAGACTTTTCTGATTCTTGGGATATGCATTTACCTTTAGTGGAATTTTCTTATAATAACAATTATCAGGCTAGCATCGAGATGGCTCCTTATGAGGTTTTGTATGGAAGAAAATCTTGATCACCTATCTGTTGGGATGAGATCGGGGAAGTGAAGATATGGGGTATTGATTTGTTTCAGGATTCAGTTGAGAAAGTCAGAATTATTAGGGATCGATTGAAGACAGCCTAGAGTAGACAGAAGAGCTATTTTTTTATTTTTTTTTTTGGCGAAAAGAGGACGGTACCTCCCTAGATTTTATTAATTAAAGAAAAATAATACAAGCAAGGTGGGGGACATGACAACCTCAACCACCAGGAAAAGAAATATCGGGGGGAGGCCTTACACAAGTTGTAAGGTCCTCTACAATAAAGGGAGGGGGTATAACCATACATAGAAAAAATATAATATAAAAACCTAGCCATCTAGAATCATTAGATTCGGGTATAAGGGATAGAAGCTTGATCGAGACGGTAAGCACCCTTACAATCGCGAGGAAGATCCACAAAAGAGTAATAAAAGACATCTAATTTTTTCCGAGCAGCAACATTTGCTAAAGAATCCGCCACTTTATTCCCCTCTCGAAAGATGTGAGTAATACGCACCTCAATAGATGTAATTAAGCGTTTGATGTTCTGAATCTCATACCAAATGCTCCAAGGGATGTGATAGTCATGAATTAGAATTTTTAGAAGAATTTCCGAATCTACCTCTAGCCAAACGGACTGAATTCCGAAATTAGAAGCAAATATTAAACCATCCAAAACCGCTTTTGTTTCAGCAATCATATTTGTCCCGACGCCATAGAATTTGGAATAAGCAAAAATAATCTCACCTTTCTTATTTCGCAAAATTCCTCCACCCGAGATGATCCCTGGGTTGCCTTTCGCAAACTTTGTGTTCTTGAAAGTCTCTCCGAAAGTGGGTATTCGAAGGTTTGGGAAGAAAGGTAAATTGGCTCCGAGGTATATTGGACCGTTTGAGATTTTGGAAAAAGTGGGACTTCTTGCTTATCGACTTGCATTACCATCTTCTCTAGACCGGTTGCATAACGTCTTCCATGTTTCTATGCTTCGGAAGTATTTGCACGATTCATCTCACGTGTTACCGAGGGTACCAGAGGATATAGAGCCTGACATGTCATACAAGAGGCGACCAGTTCAGATACTTGATACCAAAGTTCAAGAGTTGAGGAATAAAAGCATAGCGTTGGTTAGAGTTCTATGGAGGAATCACAATGTCGAAGAATCAACGTGGGAGCTTCGAGAAGAGATGGAACGGGAATATCTGTGGCTTTTTGATTCGGGTAAGTATTTCTAAAATTCAGGACAAATTTTCTTTTAAGGTGGAGTGAATGTCACGACCCAAAACCTTGGCACTTTTTTTATTATTTATTTAATCATTTTTATGATTTATTTAAGTTAATTTTGTTAAGTTGAAACTTTAAGGTTCGTAGTGTAAATTTGAGTTTGGGAGTCTTTTGAAGTATTTTTGGAACTTTGGGGATTTTTGTTAAATGTTTTAACTAGGAGTGACCAATTCGTAATTTTGGGTTTTAGATATTATCCTCCCCTCCTCCCATGCTTTTCATTCTTACCCATTTTCCTCTTCTTTCTATGCACATCACCATTTGAGAGAAAGGTAAGCTCATTCCCTTTTTCCTTCATTTTTCTTTATTTATTCATCTTTTCTTAATACTCCTTTTATATAAAATGCTCAGATCATCGTTAGGATCGTTTGTAGCTAAATAATAATAAGTTCCATCTCCATTCTTATTTTTCCAAGTAAGTTGCTTTCCCCCTTTTTTTGTCAATAATGTTCATCCTTAGCCTATATGATGTTTTTGTGGATATATATTGTGTTTTGGATGAGTTTGACGCTACTCCCTAGATTTATTAATGGGAAATAAAAGGTACAAAAAAGGTGGGGGGACATGACGGCCTTAACCACCGAGAAAAGAGCTAGAGGGTGGGTCTTATACATTCCATAAGAAGAAAATTGGCCCCAGCCGAGAGAAGCTTCCCTTGACAAGAATCAAGTCCATTACGAAGCTTTTGCATCACGGGGTCAAACAGAGATTGGACCTTTCTACCAATATAAAGGGGGCATCCAAGATAAATAATAGGGAGTTGTTTCTTTTGGAACCCGGTCACATGAGCAATAGCATTATCCAAATTAGCATTATCCTTCCCAGTTAGGAAACAAGATTTAGAAATACTAATAAGTTGCCCGGAAAAGTGCTGGTAGGACTCAAGAAAGCCCATATGAAGCTCAAGAGAATGAATGCTCCCATTACAAAAAATAATAATATCATCAGCATACGAAAGATGTGATATAATAGGAACACCAACATTACCCGATATATAGTTCACATGAGGATGGAGATCATGAAGATTATTCAGCCCACGACTTAATACCTCCGCAGCAACTATGAAAAGGCTTGGGGAAATTGGGTCACCTTGTCGCAGCCCTCGGGAAGAAGAGAAGTAGCCACAAGCTGAACCATTGATGAGCACTGAAAACTAACAAGAATTAATACATCTGAAGATCATGTCAAGTCATTCCTCAGAAAAACCAAACCGCCTCATAACTTTTATAAGAGCAAACCAAGAAAGCCTATCATACGCTTTAGCCATATCCAGCTTCAAAGCGACATTAGAACCAAAAAAATTCCTTTTAAGAGAATGGAAAAGTTCTTGAGCAAGCAATACGTTTTCGTGAATCATTCTCCCTTTAACAAAACCACTTTGCTGAGGTGAGATAATATGGGGGAGAACATTCTGAAGTCTAAGACATAATAGTTTGGTAATAACTTTATTAGAGAAGTTACACAAACTAATAGGTCTTAAATCAGAAAAAGAGTTAGGCACTTCCACTTTTGGAATTGTGACAATGAGCGTGCTAGTCCAACTTAGAGGGAGATGAAAACCAGAAAAAAATTCCACCACGGCACGATGTAAATCTCTACAAACAATATCCCAACAAGAGTGATAGAAAGAACCCGTAAAACCATCTGGCCTCGCTGCACTAGAACCACTCATACTAAAAACCACGGAATGGAGCTCTTCTAAAGAAGGAGGAGCAATAAGCATCAGGTTTTCCTCATTAGTAATTAACCGAGGAATAACATTTAACAAATCATCCAGAGGATTTTCCACATGACCATTAAGTTGGTCAGAATAAAACTTGATATCCTCATCTCTAATATGCCCTGGGTCCACAATAAAATTACCATGACCATCTCGGATTCGATGAATGTAAAGTTTTTACCTTTTTTTCTTAACATAAGCATGGAAAAATCTGGTATTACAATCACCATCTTTCACCCAAGCCAAGTTAGCTTTCTGCATCCAAAATTCCTCTTCAATCTTAAGATGGTAGGATGGATTATCTTGAGCAAGGTGGTGGGCAGCCCTATTCTCCTCACTTGGATCATTTTCAAACTCAAGCTCCTTACCACAAACATCATCCTCTGCATTTTTAACATGTTGGTCTACTTTCCCAAAAGTGTTACGATTCCAGATTTGTAAATCATGTTTAAGCTTTGTAAGCTTCTTTGCAAACTTTACTAACGGCCTACCATAAATTTTAACATTCCAAGAGGACAACACTACAGATTTAAAAGTTTCATGCCTAGTCCACACATTTAAGAATCTGAAAACACCTTTATGTACCTCATCAACTAATCGGATATTAACCAACAAAGGGGCATGGTCAGAACAAGTCCGACTAAGATGGTCAATAGAAGTTTGAGCAAAACTTTGAAGCCATTGATCATTGTATAAAGCACGATCCAGCCTTTGAAGAATAGTAGCCCTTTGCTTCCGCTTATTCCACCAAGTGTAAATGTGACCGCGATAACCACCATCAATCAAATTAGAAACCTGAATCATATCCACAAATTCAGCCACTTTAGAATCAACAACAAGCTTGCCCCCTAGCTTCTCGGATTGATCAACAATGGCATTGAAGTCCCCTACAATCAGCCAGGGTTCATTAGTAGCACTCCCATCAATAATGTAATCCCAAAGGCCTCTCCTAACATATTTGTTACAGTTCGCATGAACAAAGGAAAGCAAAACAGGAGTAGGCCAAAGAGTATGAGTAGCTCGGACAGTTACAACTTGATCATCTTGATAGAGTAAGGTGCAAGTAACACCATGCCTCCACACAACCCAAATATTCCCTTTATCATTAGAAAAACCACCAACACATCTTAACTTACTAATATAAGAAGGAATAACTAAAGGATCAACTCTACGTTCATATATTCCACAAACCGAAACATCATGCATCCTTATGAGTCTTTTCACACGCCTTATAGAAGAAGCATTTCCAATCCCACGGATATTCCAACTCAAAACTCCTACCATTAAAACAGATTAGGAAAGAAAAAAGGAAGAGAAGGGCTTTTAAGCCAAGGAAGAACTTTTGCTCCCAGAAATAGGAGCATTGTTTTCCAAATCAACTTCATTTGCATGGGAGGAGAGCTCTTGAATGTCAAAATATGATGTAACACGTGGAGCGCGAGGAGATAAATTCAAATTCTCAATAGTACCATCACTAGATTTCTTAAGAATGGCCGAATCCTCAACTTCCAATTCAGAATCAGATTCAAATTTTCCATCTACCAGCTCATTATTATCATCAACATTAATAACTTTAGACCTTGGCTCCTTAACAGCCCTTTGAGAGCCATTCTGATCGCAATTTGCATGTACTTCAATTCTTTCTTCATCTAAACCAATGGAACCATATTCAAAAATAACACCACTACAAGTCTTTGATCCTTGTAGGTTTTCTTGTGCCACAGAACTTGAAGCCTTAAGAGAACCAGGTGAAACAAAAGGAGCACCTCTTTGCGGAAGAAAGCTAAATCCACTAGTAACCAAATTAGAGAATATATTCTTAGGACCTTTAGGGGATGAGGGCTTCCGTGCCAAAGGAGAACCAGAATTAATAACCTTGTGGATAATAGTAGATGGACCAGTTTGAACCTTCTTACCCTTAGAACTTGTATTAGTAGAGTCTTGCTGCAAAGAGTCTTTACCAACAGTATCTTGAGCATTCTTATCCTTAGAGTTTCCATTGGGATGGTTGAGGGTTTTACCAATACCTTGATCATTTTGTTTCTGTTTCTCCACATAAATTTGACTTGGTTTACCATGAGGAACTGATTTGGAGGCTTCTTGAACTATACCATCTGATCTAGATAAAGTATTCCCTTGCCCAGCAACTTGATTAGGGTTTTTCCTTTCATCTTTTGGCCCCTCTTGGCGTAGGTGCAGAAAGTAACAAGAATCCATGTCATGACCAAGCTTGTAGCAATGTTTACAATATTGAGGAAGATTAATAAAGACCAGCTTTTGGTAAAAGCTCTCAAAATCGTCACCACAATCAATGAAAACCCTAGAAGGGAGCTTTTTTAACAAGTCCACTTGAACCAAAACCCTAGCTTCACTAGGCCTAGAAAGATTAGCTGTAGGCTTATCTATAGCAAGGGGCTCCCCAAAAATCTTGGCAATAGAAAATAAACAAATTTTGTTGAACATATGAAAAGGCAAACCTGGAAGACCAACCCAAACCGGAAATAGCGAAGATTCCTTCTCCGGATGCCAAGAAGGAGTCCAACGAAAGACTCTTATAGGATGACGACCCAATTGCCATGATTCCTTTGACCACAATCTGTTAAAATCACCTTCATGCGCCAATCTGATCATAATATGCTTTGAGTCCACATGACCTAATTGGAATTCAGACTTTAAACCAAACTTGACAAAATAATGACGAGTAGTCTCCATATTGGGTCTGCCATGGGAGAATTTCCCTATAAGAGTAAACTTGAATGGCTGAGCGAGGGCATTAATGACATCCTTGGAGAGTTTAAGAGCTGGTTCACCTTTGTAATTGGACATCGGAATCATATTAATATTCGGAGGAGGAATAACAGGTTTATCCTTTAGCAAATCAGCAAAGGATTTCTTCTGTGTAGGGGACGGCGGCGCTATGTTTTCTTGTTGGCCCAAGGAAAACGCGTCTTGAGGGGCAGCCATATTAGGAATCTGGACAACTACGGGATTAGGGTTTCCTTGTCCTCCATGATTCCCAAACGAACTAGGATTAGCATCATTAACAACAAGCGAAGGGGAAGCCATTAAACTGCAGCAATCAAGAAAACCGAAACCTTTAATTAGGGTTTCAGCAAGAACAAGGAGGCGGCTAGAGGAAAGAGTAGAGAGAAAAAGTCAAAAGGTCAAACATTTTTCGGTTCATACTAGTTGTTAGAATCAGTGTTAGAGTGATAAAAATAGGCTGGGAGGTATACTAGTATTTGTGGGACGGTGAAATATTTCAACCTGTGAAAAATGCAAAAAGTGGCGTTCCAGGCTTGTGGGCGACCGCCCACATTATCAGATTGAGGGGGGCAAATCTTTAGTTTTGGGCGACCGCCCAGGAGGGTTATGGGTGACCGCCCAGAACCACTGTTGAAGAAAAGTGGTTTAATCCCCAAATGAGTTAGGATCTTACCCATCCCAAGGTTTTGAGCTTAGTCTTAGATGTCCAAATAAGTGTTAGGGAATACTCTAGTAGTGAAATTAGTTCATTTGTGAACAAATGTGTTGTGGAATTTGACTAAGTATTATTTTGGAATTTTGGAACATCTTTTTGATGAGTATTGGATTGGTTTGTCTTTATGATGACTATTTGGTATGGTTCCCTACTTTGGAATCATTGGTTGTTTATCGAGCTAGTATTTATTACTTAGCCTTTATTTGAAAGTCCACCTGGTACTTGTGTTCGTGTCAGGCAATGGGGAATATTATAATGGCACATGAGCCGAGTCCAGTATGATATTGTCCATTGGTCCTTCTTTCCCCTTCCATTGGCCTTGGTTGGGATGAGCTAGCTCCCTTGAGTGAGTATTCTAGCTAGTTTGTTTTAGATTATGACTTTGTGTCATTTTCCCCTTGTTACGATTATTGGTTTCATGGTTCCGGTACCGGGGATTTCTCTTCAGCTGTTATGCTACTATGGTTGATTGGTTGATCGGTTGGTTCTGCGCAGGGATTCTTTGCTATATCCGTTTGGTGAAACCTTGGCTTAGTATCATTCATAACTTGTTTATTTCCGCTGCTATCTGTTAACTGTTATGTGCTAAGTGCTATGTGGGACTTATTATTGTTTATTGCATAGCATTTCTTTTAGTTGCATAAGTGACTTATTGAGATTTATCTCACCCCCTTTCTTTTCAACTTTGTTTCCTTAACCCCCCCCCCCAGGAGGAAAGTGATAGGACTCACTGATCACGAGAAGGGCGTCGAGAGTGTTCGTGACTTTTGGGCAGGTGTTATTCGGTTTACATTGTTGTTAAATGTATGACCTATGGGATAGTGTTACCAAACAGACGTCATTAAGAGTTGTAATGTTTTGGTATTTTGGTGTAAGCTTGTGGGGCTTATATTAGTTGTATTATAAAGTTGTTAAGAATGGATTTCTAAAACCGTGTATCACATCTTTTGTTATAAAGAGGAATTTTTATCTTCTCTATTTTGGTGTTTTAATTATTAAGTCGACGTCCAGCTCGTGAGTTCTCGGCCCGCGGGGTCGGGGTCACGACATCCCTTTCCCCCATCTTCTCTTCATCTCAACTCTATTTTGCTTTGTTAATCACATTACTTGTTCTTGTTTATATTCTTGTAAGACTTGTCCTCTCAAGAAAATTTATATTCTTGAAAGACTTGTCCATTTCAAGCATACATATATTATATTACTACAAGACTTGTCCATTTCAAGCATATATATCTTATATATATACATATAATGTGAACTAAAAACCATGAGCATGATTCAATGTGCCCTTCATACTTTTGTGTGAAAGAGGTTCAAACCTAAGGATGATCATGGTTTAATTTCTTGTTCTAAATAGCTTAAATATCTCTTTATCAAGGTGAAAGTTCATGTTTTTATGTTGGTATTACACAAACTAGGCCATGATGATCATGTTGGGGGGGATAAAGGCTCAATCTTTATCATCCCAACCTTGATCTAGCCAAAAATCCCTAAGAATGGGTCATAAAGGTTGGATCTTTATGTTGTTTTTGTTGTCCCTCAAGGTTAATCTTTCATAAAAAGTCCATTTTGATGGTAAAGTTCCAATCTTTACTCATCAAATGGCAATTTTGGCCCAAAGGGCATGTTAATCACCTTTCTCAAATTTTCCCCAATGATTGTCTTGATCACACCCAAAACCTTTGTTTTTGGTGTCTAATTTGTGATCAATGACATAGGGATGATTAAATCCATGTTTTTGTTAAGGACACTCTGTTTTGCCTGAAACTGGACAGTTTTCTGATAAACTGTCAAAAACCCCTGGAATGCTCTCCCTAGCCGTACGGCTACTTTGGCCAGGGAGTGCATTTTCCAGTTTCTTGCCCTTCTGACTGCAATATTTGCAAAATAACCCTTTTCTATTAAATAATTAACCAGTTTTGTTAAAATGTCAGTTTCTCCCATTTTTGAAATACACACACACACATGCACGTTTGTTAACTAACGTTAGGGAGACTCGGTCCTATCCGAGGCGACATGGGTGACGTAAAACTCTTCCCAAGGCGTAACCTGACCTCCGAACTAATAGAATCTCTAACCTTTCCATTTGTTGGGTTGAATAATTAACCAGTAAAGTGTTTGCAAACTTCTCTTTAGAAGCTTTGAGGACACTTTTGTGTGGGTCAAACTCCCGTCCCCTGTTTTCGTTAACTTTTGTGTTTATTTTGTGTGTGATGTGTTTCTGTTTGAATCTTCTGGAGTGGAATATGTTCTGGAAATGCAATAAACTTTTTTTTTTTTGGCGAAAGGAGACGGTACTCCCTAAATTTTATTAAAAAATGAAAAAGGTACAAAAAAGAAGGTGGGGGACATGACGGCCTTTACCACCGAAACTAAAAGAAAACTAGGGGAAGGTCTTATACAGGCATAAGAACCTCTACAAGAGGAAGGGGTCCTATCCATAAGGAAGAGGATATATAAAATAAGCTACATCCTAAGATTAGGATAGTGAATCCTATCAAAAAAGATTAAGCTTTGGCAAAGCCTAGGACAGGAAGCCATGTTAGGAAACTCAAAATCAGCCTGGGCAGTAGCTGAATAATTTGCGAAGAAATCAGCCACTTTATTGCCTTCTCGGTAGATATGAGAAACTTTGACCTCAATAACCTCCATGATTCTGAAAATTTCTTGGATAACATACCATATTTCCCACGGAATAGTGTATTTCCGGAGAAGAATAAAGGCCAAAACTTCAGAGTCGACCTCGAGCCAAACCGACTGAAATCCCATCAACCTAGCTTGGTAAAGACCATCAAGAGCAGCCCTAGCCTCCGCAATCATATTAGAAGCCTGACCATAGAATCGAGCATAAGCAAACACAAAGGAGCCATCATGAAGCCGGAAAACACCACCCCCCGATGCAATACCAGGATTACCTCTCGAAACTCCATCTGAGTTAAGCTTTACTTGACCCATAACCAGAGAAGACCATGAAACAAGTTTAGCCCTAGAGTGACTAGGAGCAGCCTTATGAATATCAAAAAACTGAACAAGATATTTATCCGAAGAACTTACGCTGAAACTCAACTTATTTGCATTAATAATATCCACAATTTGATGCCGAATGTTATAAATCACATTATCAGCTCTTGGGATGATCCCATCAAATCTACATTTATTACGAAGCTTCCAAAGTTCCCAACAGATAAAACCAGGCAGGATATCGCATAACCATAAAATAATCCTTTCACTTTTAGCCGATTTGTATGAGTGCCAAGCAATAAGACGTTGGGAGAGGGAGTTTCCGGACACTCCAAAGCCAATCATATTACCAAAAAAATATCCACACTTTCGAAGCAAGATCACCATGAATAAGAATATGTGCCATAGTTTCAGAAGCTGGACTAGAACAACAATGGCATTTAGAGACAATAGTGATACCTTTACGGGAAATGTTATCATCGGTGGGGATAGCAGCCTTTAATGCTTTCCAAAGAAAAACCGAGATTTTGAGAGGGAGATATTTATTCCAGCACCAAGAATAAACTTGACTCCGAACCCGAGAAACCCTACATTCTCTCCATGCTGAAGAAATAGAGAACTTCCCTGAGGTTGAAGGAGTCCAAAAAGGTTTATCAATGCCATTCAAGACCCGAATGTTAGCTTGAATGGCCAGCAGGCATTCAGTCCCAAAAATGTCCCTCACATAATCTTCTTGGAGATCACCATTAACAAAGAGAGAAGAAATCTGTTCATGTCGTTGATCAAGGAGGTGGATATCTTGAGGCAACCATTTTTCTTGAATGGAAATTTCCCCATTACCTACTCCCCATCTTAACCTTTCTTCAACCAAATCTTTGGCAGAAATCATACGTTTCCAAATGTGAGAGCATCCAATTCTGACCGTAGCATCCATAGGGTGAGAGTTACAATAATATTTAGCAGTTAGAAATTGGGCCCATAACGAATCTGATGTCCGGAACCTCCACGAAAGCTTCATAGAAAAAGCTAATGACATCTCATGAAATTTTCGAAGCCCTACCTTCTTCAATAGGCCAAAAAAACTCATCCCTTGAAACCCAATGACATTTATTACTCCCATCCGGGCTACTCCAAAATAAATTAGCAATAAGGCGATTCATCGCTGTAATAACACCCTTTGGGGTTTCCAACAAAGAAATGTAATAGATGGGAATGGACTGCAAGCAAGATTTAATGAGAACCAGTTTTGCCCCAGCCGAGAGCAATTTACCTTACCAAGAATCCAGTCTATTTCGAAGCTTTTGCATCACGGAGTCAAATAAAGATTGCACTTTTCTACCAATATAAATGGGGCATCCGAGATAAACAATTGGTAATTGTTTCTTTTGAAAGCCTGTCACTTCAGCAATGGCATTATCCCGAGTGGCATTATCTCTCCCAGTCAAGAAACAAGATTTAGAAACACTAATAAGTTGACCAGAAAATTGTTGATAGGCCTCTAAAAATTCCATATGAAGCTCAAGAGAAGGAATGCTCCCATTACAGAAAATTATAATGTCATCGGCATATGAAAGGTGAGAGATAATCGGAACATCAATATTACCCGTGATGAAATTCACATGATGAGAAGTTGAAAAACTGGGGCTTGATGATCAGAAGTTGAAAAACTGCAAAAAATAATTGCCAGGATGCTATAGCCGTACGGCTATGTTGGGAAGGGAACAGAATGTTTCAAAATTTAACAATTTTGTGTAGGGCAGAAACATTTTGTGTCCTTTTTGCTTCTGCTTATCCAGGTTCCAAATTTACAGCTTTGTTTGTGCACATTACCTTCTTCTTTTTAGCCAAAACTTGGTTTTTAAAGCTTGGTTATGCACAAGTCTTTTTGGACATAAAATTAGGTTTTCAAAGCCTCCTTGTGCATAACCCATTTCGTATAAGATTTTCGAATCCTCCCATAAAGAAATCCGAGAGAATCTATTACAACTGGCATGAACAAAAGAGATCCATACAGCTTCCTTCCACATTGGATGGGAGATTTGTATAGTTTTTTTTTTTTGGCGAAAAGAGGACGGTACCTCCCTAGATTTTATTAATTAAATAATTAAGCTACAAGCACAGTGGGGGATATGACAACCTCAACCACCGGGAAAAAGAAACAAGGGGGAGGCCTTAC
The DNA here is from genome assembly GCA_026119855.1 of Campanula takesimana. Classification (NCBI taxonomy): domain Eukaryota; kingdom Viridiplantae; phylum Streptophyta; class Magnoliopsida; order Asterales; family Campanulaceae; genus Campanula; species Campanula takesimana. Next base: position 175,495 of record JAOWBW010000750.1, on the reverse strand, counting down.
ACAACTTGTAAGGTCCTCTACAAAATAGGGAGGGGTTCCTACCAAACAAGGAAATCAATCTATATAAAAACCTGGCCATAAGACTAATGAAACCGAGCATGAGGGACCCTAGCTTTGTCCAATGCAAAGAACCCTTTACATTGACATGGGATATCAATAAAAGAAGTGAATGCAAAATTTCTAGCTTCAGTTGCAGCAAAATTGGCTAAACCATCCGCCACCCCATTACCTTCACGAAGAATATGCGTAATCCAAACGTCCATTTGATCCATTAGCCGGTGAATGTGGGCAACAACATACCAAATAGCCCATAGCACCATCGGTATTGAGCTTAAATTCATTAGTGTTAGGGAAGTCCCAATTCACCAATCTAACCTTAGGAGGGAAGTAGGTTTTAGGTATCAACCTAAACACTTCCAGCAAATGATTGTCGCTTTGATCACTTGAAAAGGAAAGAGCGAATGAAGAAGCAATGTTAGAAGCTAGGGTACAAACCTTCTGAATTATACCATTTGAGCACATATTTTTACCCTCAAATCTGCTCTTATTCCTTGCACACCATAACTCCCAGGAGATCAAAGCTGGAAGAATGTGAGAAAGCCATTTTAACGCATTAGAGTTAGGATGGGAGGATCCTTGCCACCAACAGAGAAGGCCTTGGTTTAAATTGCCCCAATGCATCTGAATGCCACAAACCGAGCTGAAATAAGACCAAACTCGCTTAGCAATTTCCCCATGAATCATAATATGCCCAACCGACTCCTCTTTGGCTGCCGTACAACAGTAACATTTAGAAGCTATGTGGATACCTTTAGAACGGATCCTATCATCCGTAGGTAAACCATTATGCAAAGCACGCCAAAAGGAACACCGAGATTTTCTTTGGGATGAATTTGCTCCAGTAAGAGGCGAAAACGGAAGATCTAACACTACTAGACTGACATTCTCTCCAAGCAGAATTAACCGTAAACTTTCCTGAAGTAGCAGGCATCCAAATTGGGATATCCGGCTTATCAGAGATAGTGATGGAATTAGATTGAATGGTGGACAAAAGCTGAGTTCCATAAACCTCCCTAATGTGATTAATTCGAGGGAGATTTGTATAGTTAAGGATTGGATAGAGTCATGAATAACAACACAATTTAAACCATGCTGCCATATAATCCAAACCCTATTACTATGACAAGCCATACCACCTTCACAACCCATTTTCCGAATAAGAGTGTTCAAGTTTGAAGCACAGGTTTTCGGCTCATAAATAGCAGCTAGAGAAACCATATACAAGTGAAATAAACGCTTTAATTTTCTCACAGTAGCACCATTAGCAATACCACGAGCATTCCAACTTATAAATAATACCATTTAAACTCAACAAAGAAGAAATAAATGGAAAGAACTAGATAAATCAGCGAGAGGGGAGGATATACCTCAAAAATCAATGAGAGAGAGTAGGGATACGAGAGCCCTCCAACGACTTATTAGCAGCCTACGGGACATCACCAAAGTAAAGCCATCATTATCTACTTGTGTATTTGAGGCACTGTTGGCTTTAAACACAGAATGCAAGTTCTTAACATGTGCTTAAGATGTCACCCTAGGAGCTCTTGGGGATAAATTCAAAGATCCTTCCATGGTGTTGGTAACCTAGGCTTTAGGTGTAGAAATACTTGGCAGAATAGCCATATCATCACTAATAGTATGACAGAGCTTCATAACATCTTGAACTAGGGGTATATTCACCTCCCCCGTTTCCTTTTGAGCATTGTTCAACCGTTGCTTTGTTAATGCATCATTGACTGCCTTAGGAAGCACCAAACCTCTCCTTGCAGTTCTAGGCAACACCTCATCCTGTTTTGTCTGTGAAGGCTTGACACCATCCTTCTCCACATTAATAGTAGTATCACTTGGGAGCCCATCCTTCGCATTACCTATGTTGTTGGCTATAAATGCATCCTTCCCCTTCTCCTTTGGTTCCATGTCAGGTTTCTTTTGAGCTCCAAAGGCCGGATTAGCTTTTCTGCAATAAGAGACATCATGTCCAAACATAAGGCAATGCTTACAATATTTCGGAACATTGTCATATTCCACCTTTTGAAAAAAACTAGACATGGCATCTCCACAGTCAACAAACACTTCTTTAGGGACTTTCTTTAGGACATCGACTTGAATTAAGATCTTAGCTATACCCGGACGAGAAAGTTCAGCAGTGGCCTTGTCAATTAAGAGCGGTGTCCCAATCATCTTGGCCAAAGAAAAGAGAAAGGATTTATTAAATAAGTGAACAGGTAAACGAGGAAGACCAACCCACACCGGAACAATTGAGGACTCTTGTTCAGGTTGCCATTCCGGAGACCAAGCCAAAGTACGCATAGGGAAACGAGACACATACCAAACCTCTTTCATGAACAATCTTTGATAATCCTCCTCTGTAGAAAGCTGAATGCAAATATATAGCGAGCATCAAGATGCCCTAATTTATAATCACATTTCAGTTGAAACTTAGCAAAACATATGCGTGCCTCTTCCATCGTAGGTTTTCCATGTAGAAATTTCCCAACCAATGTAAAAGCAAAAGGTTTTGCAAAGGCAGCGATCATCTCCTTGGTTAACTTGATAGATGGGGTACCTTTGTGAAGACCAGTGGGAATGGCTGCCGTAACATTCGTATGAGGACCAGATTGGGTAAAGTTCGTTTGAGAGAACAAACCTGCAAACGGTTTGGATTGGACTTGAGTATACGGCAAATTAGGGTTAGGGTTAGAGGATGCGCCACCAACAGATGGCGACGGGTTAGGGTTTTGGTTATCTGACGGCCTTACTCTAGATGAGTTAGGAAGGGGATCCTGATGATCAGGCATGGAATCAGAGGGAATAGTAGGCGGTGCATGGGCGGCGGCGCATTAGGGTTGATATTAGAGTCGGGGTTTAACACCAAAGAATACGTGGGAATAAGATTACAGTATGGGTTTCTAGAGCTATAATTGAGGGAAGGAAATAACGAAGCTGAAAGAGACATGATCGATCAATCAGAGAAACCCTAGGGCGATCGGAGAAGGAGCACACACTAGTCGCACCTTAGTGTGTGTTTCCTAGAGAGAGAAAAATAATCAAACCACCTTCCATACCGCCTTTCTCTCTTAACAGTTACTTCGTAAAGGAAGGCGAGGAGTTTTCGTATTTTGAGTTTGCAGAACCATGGTTTGATCTCACACCAGCAAGTTGCAGAAAGGGTTCGAGATCTTCAGAGACGTAGAATTCGATCGGACCAACCTGATGCTGACTTACATGGAATAAGACAAGGGCACGGGCAGAATCAAAACCATTAAGTATGAATATGCCACCGAAGTTGCCAGTAACTTGGCTGATCAGCTAGAATCCACGACCCTTGACAAGCCGGCAGTGGAAACCACAGAGAATCCGGGTTCGACTGAGGCGTGGGACTGCCAATATCTGCTTGAACATCTGGGATATCTGGGGCTCGACGACGATATGGTAGCCACAATTGGGGATGAATCAGAGGACAATGTTGACCCGAGGACATTAGTGGAACCCATGGAGGGCAAGCTGAAAAACTGGTGCACGCTCGGAGGTCCCATAGCTACTCCAGAATTTATGGTTGGGACGCTGGGGCTTACTCGATCTCCTTCCGCGCCACCCGCAGTGCCTTCTGTCACTTCCTTAAAATCCCCTTCCCCCGAGTCTAGTGTTTTGGCTTTTGAATTTGAGTCTTCCTCTAAGTCTGACGACCTCACGTCTGAAGAATATGATCTTGTCGCAAGCGCTATATTTCCTTTCGCTGTGAATAAAGGCCTCGACCTTTCTGAGTATCCCTCCATAGCCACTCTTTTAACTGATAAATTAGCTAATAATCAATCTAATGATATATACCTAGTTAATAATGATTCATTAAAGAAGAGGCAGACACAGACACACTAAATGATGAATATATTAGAGAAATTTCAGAACATGTTATTAATCAAAAGGAATCTCGAGCCCAAGATGCCGATGAGGTGCTAACGTGTGTGAATTTGGGAATCGAAGCCGAGCCAAAGGAAATACAGATTGGAAGCTTCTTCAGCGGAGCCGAAAGGGAAGCATTGATTGAGCTGCTCAAGGAGTACGTGGATGTGTTTGCATGGTCTTACAAGGACATGCCGGGGCTTGACAACTTGATTGTAGAGCACAGAATCCCGACAGCACCAGATGCCAAGCCAATAAAGCAAAAGTTACGCCGTATTAAGCCAGAATGGTCCTTGCAAGTGAAGGAAGAGATTGAGAAACTGCTCCGCGTAGGCTTCATCAGAGTGATCAAATATCCCACTTGGTTGTCCAAGATCATGACCGTCAAGAAGTCCAATGGTAAAGTTCGAGTATGTGTAGACTTCAGATATCTCAACAAGGCTACTCCAAAAGATGACTTCCCCTTGCCCAATATTGACATGTTGGTGGACGCGACGGCTAATTATGAAGTCAAGTCATTTGTAGATGGGTTCGCCGGCTATAACCAGATTAAGACGGCCGAGGAAAAACCAAGGGAAGACAGCCTTCACTACTCCGTGGGGTACTTTCTGCTATACTGTCATGCCGTTTGGTTTAAGGAACGCTGGGGGTACTTATCAACAGGCAGTCACCGCTCTTTTTCATGACATGATCCACAAAGAGATCGAGGTATATGTGGACGATATGATCATACATTCGAAAGGCTCCGACGATCAACACCTGACAGATCTAAGGAAATTTTTCAACAGGCTGAAAGAACACGCCATGCGTTTGAACCCCGCCAAGTGTACGTTTGGCGTCAGTCGAGGGAAAATGCTAGGTTACATGGTCACCGAGCGCGGTGTAGAAGCCGACTCAAAGAAGATTCAAGCTATCTTGGAAATGAAATCTCCCCGCAGTAAAGGCGAAAGAATAAAGCTCATAGGACTACTCCAATACCTCGGTCGTGTAACAACGATAGAAGAGCCAACACTGAGAGAATTGGAGAGATGCACAGATAAAGGCTGGAGTATGAGACGTGAAATTGCATTCAATTACCTCAAACAGTACATGATGAACACCCCCATTCTACCCCCGACGCATGGGAAGGAACCCCAACCCATAAATCCAATGGCATGGTGGCCCTCACGTCATGGAAAGAAACCAAGCAAAAATCTGTTGCAATTTTTCGCCAATAATCCAACTTCAATCCAGCACCATACGAAACTGGTGATCCCAAGCGCAAAAGTATTCGAAGGATTGCAAATTATGGGCAAAATGCAACCTTTAGGGGAATACGCGCTTCTCTCCGAATTACCGCCCCTCCAACCTTTTGAGCCCACCAAATTCTGTTCATACCACCGAGACGAAGGTCATGATACCAACAATTATGTTGCCTTAGAAAGAAAAATCCAAGACTCCATAGATAAAGGGATACTTACTAAACGTGGAGGATTTTGGTGCTACATGGAGAATGGTAACCCGCGACCCCTCGAGTTCAACAAGCCCAGACCCAGGAGTGAAAGCAACATGATAGTGCGTGCCCCCGCACATTACTACAGAGCGAATTCGCGACCTGTTGCAAGAGGTGGAGGAATTGAAACGGCAAATCTCAACAACCAAGGCACGAGACACCTAGCAAGATCTTCTCCGGAGGAGCAGTCAAAATGGCAGATTTGGATGACAACCCGTTCAAGGAACCGGTCAATCTCAGCAAGCTCAAACGCTACTATGACTAGTCCCCCTCCCTTCTTTGTAGAGGACCTTATGGCATGTACCTCCCTAGTTTTTCATTCTTGGTGGTTGAGGTTGTCATGTCCCCCACCATGTTTGTATTTTTTGAGCTTTATTAATAAAATTTAGGGAGGTACCGTCCTCCTTTCACCAAAAAAAAAAAAAAAAAAAAAGGTTAAATCCAATCCGGAGGAGAAAGCTGCCAAAGAGAAAAGAATTCAAGACTTGAAGGATCTTTTGGAAAATAGAGAATCAAGACTGATTGCTCTTTTCGATCCTCCTAAAGGGGTTATTGCTACTATCTATAGATTGATCTCAAATTTCTTCTGGAATGATGAAAATGGTCTTCATAAATGCCATTGGGTTCGGAAGGATAGAATGTTTCAGCCATTAAATGAAGGAGGTTTGGGTCTTCGAAGGATGGAAGACATTTCGCTTGCTTTTGGTATGAAGCTTTGGTGGCGTCTCCATAGTACTCAATCCTTGTGGACTAACTTTATGTTAGCCAAGTATTGTCGTGGCACACATCCTATGGATGCGATCAGCCCCTCTTACGCTTCTCATATTTGGCGCCGGATGGTTCGAGCTAAAGTTCTGGTTGAGCCTCATATTGCTTGGCGGATTGGTGAAGGCAGTATCTCGTTTCATGAGCGTTGGCTGGAGGGTCCGCCTCTTAATATTCTCGGGAATCATTTGGAGGTCTCTTCTCTCTTTGCTAATGGCCAGATTCGTGAGGACTTCATTAGAGAATCGTTTGGGCAACCTCTCCTATCTCGTATGCAAGAGCAATGTGTTATTCTTTCTGCTATTCCGGATCAGATTTATTGGCTTCCCTCATCCAAAGGTCAGTTCACTTTATCCTCTGCTTGGAAAGTGTGTCGTCAGGTTGGGGTTAAGAGTCTTCTTTTTGAATATTGTTGGCATAAGAATCTTCCTCCTAAAGTGTCGATTTTCCTTTGGTGTATGCTTCATAATGGCCTCCCTACCGATCTAGCCGTTCAAGCTAGGGGTATCAATCTGGTCTCTTCTTGTGTTTGTTGTCATACGCATTCTATCGAAGATATTTCGCATTTATTTTGCCATAGTATGGTGGCAATGGAGACTTGGAATTTCTTTTCTCATATGCTCGGGCTTCCTATGTCCAATAACAATATTCGCTCAATCTTAATAAGCTGGTGGTGTCGAAAAAATAAAGGGGACAGAAATGGTTTTAAATGGCTGTGTCGTATTCTTCCTTGCTTATTTTTTGGGAGTTATGGAAACATCGAAATAAGGCCAAATTTGACAACGTTCCCATGACTTCTAGGGCTGTTATCAGCAAGGTTTTCGAGCAGCTCTCTAATGTGGCCAAAGCTTTCAAGATAAAGTTAGATGGTTATATTCTGGATCATCACATTTTTGAGCGTTTCCAAATTCCTTATGGCTGTCCTACTCCGCGACTAGTCAGAATTGTTGTCTGGAAGCCTCCCATTGTTGAACAATTCAAGTTGAATACAGATGGAGCTGCAAAAGGTAATCCGGAGATCATTTCGGGTGGTGGGATTTTCCGAAACTTTAAAGGGGAGATGCTCTTTGCTTACTAAAAATTTTATGGTAAGGGTTCTAATATGCTTGCTGAAACGAAGAGGGGCATCATAAGTGTCATTGGGTCAGGAGGAATACTCTTTTTCTTCCAACTTCGGAAGGGGGGCTTGGTATTAGAAAGTTTGAAGATATAGCTTTTGCCTTAGTAATGAAGCTATGGTGGAAGTTTCGAAGTGGATCCTCTCTTTGGACAGATTTTTTGGCAGCAAAATATTGCTTCGGGACTCATCCTATGGACGCTTCTAAACCATCTTATGCGTCACACATTTGGTGCAGAATGATCAAAGCTAAACCCATCGTTGAAGGTAAGATTGGGTGGAGAATTGGGCGAGGGGATATCTCTATTCATGATCGTTGGTTGACTGACTCTATCTTGTTGCATGGTAATCATATTGAAGTTTCTTCTTTATTTCTTAATGGGCAGCCGAGAGTGGAGTATATTCAGAATGAGTATGGATGCCATCTTTTAGATTATATCCGAGATAATAACATTGAGATTATGGACAGACCTGATGCGTTATTTTGGATGCCTAATGCCTCGGGCAGTTTTTCCATATCTTCGGCCTGGAATGTATGTCGATCCAAAGGTCTCTCTCGGCCTATTTTTGAACACTGTTGGCATAAAAATATTCCTCTCAAAATCTCAATCTTCATGTGGTGTACTCTGCATAGAGGGATCCCTACAGATTGTGCCATCCAAAAGAGAGGTATTTCCCTTGTTTCTGCGTGTAATTGCTGTTCTACTCCATCTATTGAAGATCTAGAGCATCTTTTTGTGTATGGTGATGTCGCTAGGAAAGTCTGGGTCTATTTTTCTCACATCATAGGCCTAAAGTATTTTACCTACAATCTTCATTCTATTCTGGCCAGTTGGTGGTTTTGCAATACTAAAAAGGTTTCCCACGGTATTTCTTGGCTTCGTCGTGTTATACCTTGTTTTATTCTATGGGAAATATGGAAAGGGAGAAATAAATCGAGATTTGAGGGGTTGAAGATGTCTTCTTCTCGGATTACTTCTTTAGTTGTTGCTTCTGTTAAAGATGTGATCAAAGCTTTTGACATTCAGTTTTCGGGTTCTTGGGTCGATAATCTGGTTTTCGCTTTCTTTGGCATTTCGGATACTCCTATTATCAGAAAGAAAATTAGGATGGTCTCTTGGAATCCTCCAATATTGGAGCACTTTAAGCTAAATACAGATGGAGCTTCGAAAGGTAATCCAGGAATTATTACTGGAGGCGGTATTATTCGGGACTCAAATGGCAATATGGTCTTTGCTTTCTCCCACTTCTATGGCCATGGCACTAATATGGTGGCAGAGGCTAAGGCCGTTAGGGATGGCTTAGCTTTTTCTTGGAGATTCGATATTTCTTCTTTATGGTTAGAAATAGATTCGGAAGTTCTCCTCAAAATTATTGTTGAGGAATACCACATTCCTTGGACTATTTGGTATGACATTATGGAGATTAAACGCCTTTTGAACCTGATGACGGTCCGGATTACTCATGTGCTTCGCGAAGATAATATGGTTGCTGATGGTCTTGCTAATGCCGTAGTGGTGTCTCGTACCAATTCTTTATACTATTTATTTGATGATCTGCCCTCGGATTGTAAGGGTGCCCTTGTGTTGGATCGCTCCTCTATTTCCCATATTCGGCTCAGATAATTTACTTCTCTCTATGGCTAGATTTTGTTTTAGATTGTTTGCTAGTTTTAGTAATCACCCCTTCCTTTATTGTAGAGGACCTTACAACTTGTGTAAGGCTTCCCCCCATAGTCTCTATTTCCAGGTGGTTGAGGTTGTCATGTCCCCCACCTTGTTTGTAATTTTCTTTTTAATCAATACAATCTAGGGAGGTACCGTCCTCTTTTCGCAAAAAAAAAAAAAAAAAAAAAAAAATGCTTGCTGAAACGAAGGTAGTGTTGGATGCTTTGCTGTTTGCTTCTTCCTTTGGCATTCGGTCTGTTTGGTTAGAAGTGGATTCGGAAATTCTTTTAAAAATTTTAATTCATGATTACCATATCCCTTAGAGTATTTGGTATGAAGTTCATCATATTAAGCGGTTAATGGCTACTTTCAATATCCGGATAACCCACATTTTTCGAGAAGGTAATAAGGTGGCGGACTCTTTGGCTAATGTTGCTGCTAGGAGGAAATTTGATGTTTTCTACTACTCTTTTGCTGACCTCCCCCATGATTGCAAGGGGGCTTATCGGTTAGACCAAGTTTCTACTCCTTTTATTCGTAGCTGACTTTATATGGCTAGGTTATGTCGTATGGCCCGATTTTATTTAGTCTTCTCTCTTTGTATTCTAGATTCCCATTCCTTTACTGTAGAGGACCCTACGACTTGTGTAAGGTCTCCCCCTAGTTTTCCTTTCTTGGTGGTTGAGGTGGTCATGTCCCCCACCATGTTTGTATTTTTTTTGCTTTATTAATAAAATTTAGGGAGTACCGTCTCCTTTCGCCAAAAAAAAAAGAAAAAAAAAAGAAAAAAAGAGGACTGATTGCTCTTTCAGAAACCATGGGATCTATGTTTTCTACTCAGAAACAACTGATTGCCGAGCAAAGATCTCAAGTTGATGACTTGGAAAAGTCTGAGAAAAATCTTGCTGCTGCCAATGCTGCTCTTGCCAATGCTCACTTGAAGATTGCCGCTCTTGAGGCAAACAACTTGATGCTGACAGAAAGGTTGAAGAGCGCTTAGAGGAGACAAGATAAGAAGAAAAGGAAAGCTGAAAAAGAAGAAGAGTCAAAGGCAAAGAAGAAGTCAAAGCGTACCGATTCTACTTAACGGTTGCTCCTGACCAGCAACCTGATCCTGTTGTTTCTTGAGTCAATGTAACCAATGAAATAGATATCTTTCAAGACCTTCAAAGATATATCTTACACCTTCTTTGCTAACCATTATTTTTGTGTGTGCAAATATTTATGTTATGTTCTTGAATTTATCTGCTGCTATCTTGCTAACATTTCATGCAGATTAATTCCTTGCCGACCCAAGTTATCGGCATTCCTATTCTATCCTCTTTTCTTTTATTTCTTTTATTTTATTTTATTTTACCTTTTCTGAACATCACGTGTGACTTGTCTTAGGGAATGATAATAAATAGACCACTCTAAAAACATTATTTTACTAAGCTAGGATAGATGTTTTGATAAAGGGTGATTGGACTTAAGCAATTAGGAGGAGATTGTTATTCAAATATATGTATAGGACTTAGAATTGCTTAAACCCAATCATAGTTAACACTTAGGATCCCCCAATTTTTGTTCAATATCTTTAGGATTCCTAGTGTCCAGCACAGGTGTAACTCAACTCTTCAAACCAAGGCAAACCAACTTGAGGACATCAGAAAACAAATCAGCAAGACAAGTACCAAGTTGCCGACCAGGGACATGATCAGTATACACACACGTCACCGGCAACTCTACAATCAGCAAGGAAAAACTAAAGCTTACTGGTAGTCAACTCAAGATATTTTTCATATGAATATCCCCAGGTTACATTGTTCCTACGTTAATTGACTTTACCGATTACTTTGTACGACCTTACTGTAAGTAGTTAAACTGTCTCTGCTACGTTTTCTGAGCCAGTCTGACACCGAGCTACTTCTAGATCTACTCTGTCTCTTACTTGCTTTTTGCAGGTAACCAGTTGAGACAAAGGGGTCCTGTCCCATCAGACTTTTGCAGGCATGCGTATCTTCGCCATTAATGCTGGAGATAGCGCATTTAATACTCCTTACCTAACCGGCTGGAAATTCAAATTACAACCCTTATCTCCCAAGACTCAAGTCATTTACTTCTCCTATAAATAAAAGATTCACAGCATTAAAGAAGGGTGGTGCATTGAAGAGAGCTGAATAGTTTGAAGCATTCATTGAAGCTCAAACATTCTTTGTCCAAGAAATCATTAGACATTTAATAGGACATACACTTTTGCACAAACTCATCAATATTGTCAGTATTCCCAAACTAGATTATTTAAGGAATACATTATTTGATTTTTCACACACCCACCTGAGTGATATAAGTTCTTTTGGACTTGCCGCTAAAAAACACTTGGTCAGTATTTGTATCACGATCCATTAGTGATTCCTAGAGTTTAGGTCTTTGTATCTGGCAAAGCCGTGCTTGTAATAGACTAGGGAAATCTAATAGTGTTCTTAACCCAAATCCAAGTTCTGACCAAACTTGGTAGAGGACGTAGCAGTATTTACACTGTGAACCTCTCCAAATACTTGTGTCTCTTTGTGTTTACCTTATTACTGCTTTGTCATTGCCGGTTGGAAATCTATCACCGGCAACTTCATATTACATACTGATTCATTGTCATTTCCACTGGCCAATCTCTTGAAACTGCATTGAACTTTTAGAAACTACTTTGTGTTAAAACCAAGCTCTCAAAATCTTTTCATACTGATTTTGTGTGAGTTAAACTTAGTCACATCTTCTCCGCTGCACTTACTAATTATTGGTTGCTTGCCGATTAGTGACTTTGCTTTTTAAAGTGTTTCTTCTGAAAAGTTTTCAACTAGAAATCATGTGACTCTCATTGCCTCTGCGTTCTCCCTTTCTTTCCCTATAGACTTAGGTAATGATTCAATTGTTGAGGTTTTTTGTTTGAATCCGAAACCTTATACCCCTCCGCCTATCCGTTTAATTTATTGGGACTGCCCTCTCATCAATCCCATAAAATAACTTTATGTTTCACTTTTCAATCATGGAACAACACCTTCCTAGGCCTTCCCTTAGGTCTTCCACTAGGCACCTTTGGAGTCTTCTTAGAGCATCTTGGTCTACCTCTGGACCTATGAACCGGTACCACTGGTGGTTCATTATCATCAATCACAATCGGGGTAGCTTCATTGTCCCCAAGGTTAATGACTATTTCCTTGACTTCATTTTTTAGCTACCAATTCATCTTCTTTTGGTGCTTCATTGCCTACGAGGGTTGTCGGTTCTGACTCTCTCGCTCTAGCTTCCTTTAAATTTTTTTCAATTCATAGAACCATTGGTAAGCTTGTTCTCGGGTTTCATGATAATACTTCTCATTTTGGTCCTTGGTCTCCTTGACTTCTTCCAGTTCTTAGAGAGTGTCTGATAATGCTTTTCTATCTTGCATCCACTTTCCAAGTGTGACATTCACCTTGGTCTTTTCAGCTTCTAATGCCTCGGTTAGTTTCTTAATCTTGAGTGAATATCTCTGAATCATTCTCTTCTTAATTGTTCTATGCTTCAAGTTCATCTTCATGTTTCTTCTAAGTCCGTCCATAACTTACAATTAAGACATGATCATTATCCGTGTCATATAACTTAAGGTATATGACTATAATCATCAATTGCATAAGTAGCTTAAAAGAATAATATTCTAGTGTATCCCTTCAAGTTTCACTCCCAAGGTGTTCACTTATTTTCCTCATATCCCCCGAGGAATACTTATCTTAGGTTCTTTCCTAAAATAGTAAGTTCCCATAATTAACTAGTTTGACTCCAAGCAATCTTAGTCTCCCTAAAACGCTCAAATCAAACCTATTCAATATCAGAGTTCCTATTCCCTTTAAGCTCTATTCCCAAAGCTCTGATACCAACTGTAACACCCCTAATTTCAGAGTATTATAACATCCTTTAAATAATATAAATCCGTCCCCAAAATAAAGGAATAACGGTCAAAAACTACAATTCACATCTCCACGGCTAGTATCTCTAACCACAATTCAAAATAAATAACGGAAGCGAATTAATTGTCTTTCAGAACTAACGGCTAGTGAACATCGTCCACCTAAACTCAATTCCTCAAAGAACCTTCAGTGCTCCTTAATGGCGTCCTTCTCCTTCCTTAGAGTCCTTCTCCTACTTAAAACCTGGAGGACAATAATTATGGAAGGGGTGAGCGAACAATGCTCAGTAAGTTCATACGGGATCTCTCCGGGTACTAAGGAGAGATGACCGGAAGAACGAAACAATAATAATACTTTCAAGGATAGGTTTCATAAAATAATAAGTTAACCGTTAAGATTCAAAAGCAGTTAACTAATAAAATTTTCAAAAATGAATGTGGCATTTACTTTCAAGTCCGTCAATTCCAAGATAACGTCACCATTTCAGGTGCAATGCCTGATCAGGGCATTTAAGTAAGATTTATCATGATAATCAACTACTTCATTTAAGCAGTACAAAAGTCTAGTTCTTTTTCATTTCAAACTAGATTAACCTACTTAGTCCTTTTCATATCAGACTAAGCGAACGTCTATACCACATTGAGATATAGCGAAGTAAGCGAATGTCTATACCACATTAAGATATAGCAAAGTAAGCGAATTTCTATACCACATTAAGATATAGCAAAGTAAGCGAATGTCTATACCACATTAAGATATAGCAAAGTAAGCGAATGTCTATACCACATTAAGATATAGCAAAGTTTCAACTTAGTGTTCAAGGTACGAGAACACCATACAATTTCAAAGATATTTTGGTACCCATTGCTTTAAAACATGTCAAAGGGTAAGAGTCATTCAAAGACGTTCACAATTTTTAAGAATACTAATGTTACCGCCACTAGGTAACTACTCATGAAAGAATATAAAGGAATCCTACATTAAAGGATTGAGACATCAAAGACTAAATCGTAATCCCTTACCTTAGCCTTGCGGTCTTCACTTAGCAATTTCACGTGCACAATCTACAAACACGCAAACACGGCTTTCTTAGGAACATGAATTACTTTAATTCTCCGTCCCCATTATACTTTATTTTACTTTCTTAACATCACGAGTTCATCATTTTAAACTCTTCGTTAGGGTTCGTTCTACCCGTTATTGGTGTTCCCCAAAATACCCCTTTCGGATTACTAAAATACCCTTAGGGTTACATGGTTTTTATTCTTCCTTAATATGTTTTAGGGTTCCATTATCTCAACCCAATTACTATTCACAGTTACTATTCCAGTTACTATTCCCGTTACTATTCCAGTTACTATTCCCGTTACTATTCCAGTTACAATTCACGGTTACTATTCACAGCGTAAATTACTATTCACAGCGTACATTACTATTCACAGCGTACATTACTATTCACTGTTACTATTCATCGCAGATTATTATTCACTGTTTTCATTATTCAAAACGCACACAACACATGCACAAACACACACAAAACCCTAATTTTTATTCCTACACACACGACACACACAAACACACTCTGCACGCACGCTGCACGCACACCGCACGCACACACCGCACGCACACACTGCACGCACTCCGCACGCACTCCGCACATTAGTAGTATTTATCAAACCTTAACCAATATTCCCTCATAATATCATTCTTATAACCCTATATCACTTTTGGGGTTAGGGTTTTAGAGTTTCAAATCTATATTCGAATTTATCTAAGTGACAAAACGGAGAGTCGAAGATTAGAGGGTTGTGTCTTTACCTTAAACGCTTTCCCTCTTCCTTTCTCTTCTTCTTCTTCTTCTTCTTCTTCTTCTCTTTCTTCTCGTGTTCTCCTCTCCCTCTTGCGGTTTCATAGATGCCGCCTCCCTCTCCCCTCTTTCTCGTTCTAAACTTTTGTTTGTGAATAATACTAATATTAGGGTTGTAGGGAGTATATATAGTCTAGGGGTTTTAATTTCCTAGAATAAAAAGGTTTCCTAACCTTTGCTAGGTTTTAAAGACTTGGGCCTAAATTAAAATCCAACTCTTACTCATTAATTATTTAAGCCCGAAAATAATAAAAGAGTTACTCAAAATAAAATAAAATAATTGGGCCAAAGGGCCGGTTATTACATTCTTTCCTCCTTAAAAGAGTTTGGTCCACCAAACTAAACGTACCTTAATCAGAAAATAACGCGGGGTATGCCTCTCGCATTTCGCTCTAGAGCTCCCACGTAGCTTCTCTTTCAGTATGGTTGCTCCACTGCACCTTCACATAAGGAATCACCATTTTCCTCAAGGTTTGATCCTTCCGATCTACGATCTTTACGGGTTCCTCGTTGTAACTCAAATCAGCACGAACTCTTAGTTGTTTATACTCGATCACATGACTCGGATCAGAGATGTACTTCCTTAGCATCGACACATGAAATACATTGTGCACTCCAGCTAGCACAGGCGGTAAAGCTAACTTGTAAGCTACCAATCCAACTCATTCCAAATCTCAAAGGGCCCCACGTATCTCGGGCTTAACTTCCCTCGAATACCGAACCTCATAACCCCCTTTGTCGGTGATATCTTCAGGAACACATGATCGCCCAGTTGAAATTCCAAATCACGTCTTCGACGATCGGCATACGACTTTTGTCGACTTTGCGCGGTCAACAACCACTTCCGAATTTGTTGTACTTTATCCGCGGTTACTTGAACAAGTTCCGGTCCAGTCAGTTTCCTCTCACCAACTTCATCCCAGCAAGTCGGTGATCTACACTTTCTCCCATATAATGCCTCGTACGGAGCCATACCGATACTAGCATGATAACTATTGTTATACGCAAATTCTACTAGCGTCAAATGTTCGTCCCATGTCCCTTGCCAGTCCAACGACGTAGCTCTCAGCATATCTTCTAGAGTCTGAATAGTCCTTTCCGACTGTCCATCCGTCTGTGGGTGAAAAGCGGTACTCATTGCCAACTCTGTACCCAATGCTTGTTGTAGACTCTTCCAGAATTTCGATGTAAACCTTGCATCTCGATCGGACACTATCGAAATAGGGATCCCATGTAATCTCACAATTTCATCAATATACAACTTGGCCAATTTCTCTAACGAATCATTCACCTTAATCGCTAGAAAGTGAGCCGACTTCGTAAGTCTATCTACAATAACCCAAAATGCATTGTAGCCTCTTAACGTCCTTGGTAACCCTACTACCAAATCCATAGCTATATGCTCCCACTTCCACTTAGGAATAGGTAATGACTGTAGTAATCCTGCCGATCTCTGGTGCTCACTTTTCATTTGTTGACACACCAAACAATTTGATACAAACTCGACTATATCTCCTTTCATATTGTTCCACCAGAACGACTCTCTCAAGTTTCTATACATCTTCGTACTCCTAAGATGTACGGAGAATCTCGAACACTGAGCTTCCTTCAAAAATCTCGCTCATAATATCCTCATTATCTGGCACCCATACCCTAGATTGGTACCTCATGATTCCATCTTCTCCCACGCGAAAGTCTTTTTCCTTCCCTTTAGCGATACTCTCACGCACTTTCATTACTTCTTCGTCAACCCCTTGTGCTTCTTTAATTCTAACCATAAGCGTTGGCTGAGCACTCATTTGGGCTAAATATCCCTTAACTCGCACTCCCATGCTCGAAATTTCTATGCGGTTCCACGCACTTTCCTCCTTAGAAATCAATGCCGCTAACGTTCCGCGGTTCTTCCTACTCAACGCATCTGCCACCGTATTGGCTTTCCCAGGGTGGTACAAAATCGTACAATCCTAATCTTTCAGAAATTCCAACCATCTTCTTTGTCGCATATTAAGCTCTTTCTGGGTGAATATGTACTTAAGGTTCTTATGATCAGTGTAAATCTGACATGTCACCCCATACAAGTAGTGCCTCCATATCTTTAAGGCAAACACTACTGCAGCTAATTCTAGATCATGGGTTGGATAATTCTTCTCATGGTTCTTCAACTGCCTAGATGTGTAGGCTATAACCTTATCATTCTGCATTAACACGCAGCCTAGTCCTTTAAGTGAGGCATCACTGTATATCACAAATTCATCCGTTCCTGATGGTAACGCAAGGACTGGTGCAGACACCAATCGTTGCTTCAATTCCTTAAAACTCTTTTCACACTCCTCAGACCAAACAACTTGGCTCCTTTCTGAGTTAATCTCGTTAATGGCACTGACAACTTCGAGAAACCTTCTACGAATATCCTATAGTAGCCAGCCAAACCTAAGAAACTTCTTATCTCACTTACCGAAATTGGTTATTCCCAATCCACAATAGCTTCTATATTTGTTGGATCCATGGCAATCCCATCCTTTGACACCACATGCCCTAAGAATGCCACCCTCTCCAACCAAAATTCACATTTCTTGAACTTAGCATATAACTTTTGCTCTCTTAAGTTTTGCAGTACTAACTTCAAATGCTCCTCATGTTCTTCCTTGGTTTTCGAATATACCAAAATGTCATCAATGAATACAATTACGCACTTGTCTAAGAACTCTTGAAATATTCTATTCATAAGTTCCATAAACGCTGCCGGTGCGTTAGTCAATCCAAACGGCATCACTACAACTCATAATGACCATACCTTGTTCTAAAGGCTGTCTTAGCTATACCATTCTTCTTCGCTCTTAGTTGATGATAACTAGACCTCAAGTCTATCTTCGAGAAATAATACGCTCCACGAAGTTGATCAAACAAATCATCTATTCTTGGCAACGGGTATTGATTCCTTATCGTCCCGCGGTTCAATTCACGATAGTCGATACATAACCTCATCGACCCATCCTTCTTCACAACAACACCACCGGTGCACCCCATAGTGATACACTCGGTCTAATCAAACTTTTTTCCAACAACTCTTGCAGTTTCTCCTTTAATTCTTCAATTCTGACGGAGCCATTCTATACGACGCCTTCGATATTGGTGAAGTCTCCGGTACCAAATCGATAGAAAATTCTACTTCTTTTTATGGAGGTATTCAAATCCTCAGGAAACACGTCCTTGAAATCTCTAATCATAGAAAGTGATTCTACGGTTACTTCCTTTTTGCGCGTATCACCAATGTATGCCAAGAATCCTTCACATCCTTTCTTTAAAAGCTTACGAGCCTTCATTACCGATATAAGGTTCGATCGGGTTCTAGGTTTCGTTCCTTGAGAACATCACTCTTCTCTAGATAGTAATCTAAAGTGGGCTTCTTTCTTTAAAACAATCCACATGGGCATGGTATGCAGCCAACTAGTCCATTCCCAAGATTACATCAAATTCTTCTATGTCTTAAACTAATGATATCAACCTCAAGTTCTTTCTCGTCCAATTTCAAAGGACACTTCTTAGATATAGACGTAATAGGGATCGATTCTCTAGTTTGAATATCTATAACTAAAGAATCCTCTAACGTCTCAGGAATTAAATTCATATTCTTAGCCAAGCAATCATTTGGCACTTCTCATCAGAACCTTGCCCTTTGGCGTCGTTCTTATTATCATCATTTCTATTGCCGTAGCCTTTACTCTGGTACTTACTTGTACTACCTTCCTTTTCACGATCGTCAGTAGCCTTACTTTAGATTCAGTCGACACTTTCTCAGTTGACTCTTCTTCTCTTTTCGCTTACTGCGATAACTATCAGATTATTTCTCCACTATCCTTGTCCTATCCAACACTTGATCTTAGGTTGGTAGTATTAATGGAGTGATTCTATATCGGATTCGGTTGCTCCAACCATCTTCAAATTCTCGAGCCTTTTACGCTTCATCATCGAAGAGCGTTAGGGTAAATTCTAGCAATTCAGTGAATCTAGCACCATAGTCGTTCGCCATCATACTTCCTTGAGTTAGCATCATAACTCAGCCACTCTGGCATTTTCGAACACTTACCGGATAATATGATATTATCATTAGTTATCATGAATACAAGACTTTTTCACGCATTCTCATACTATAGCTCGTCTCTACAGACTAACATTCAATTTATAGATCATTCACTAGACCACTGGTCGTTTCAACAGACCATCACTATCTTCATTAGTCAACTTTACTAGACTTATTGGTCGCTTCATTAGACCATTACTATTTTCATCGGTCATTTCAATAGACCATTATTACTTGTTCTAGGTTAACTCGCACATTTAACACTATTACTCACGCCAAAACAAGCATTGCTACTATGCTTAATACTTCCACATAAAAAGGCCGTCCCCAAAAGATGTAACTTTTACAAAAGATCGGTCTACTAGATTTTTTGTCGTTCCAATAGACCAATTCTACTTAGGGAAGTCATTTCACTAGACTTTACTTATTAATCATAGGTCGATTCACTAGACCTACTCTCATTCACACTTGGCCGTTTCACTAAGCCTATTACTCTTATACTTAACCGTTTCAATAGGTTATTTTATTCTTGTTTCGATCGCTTCAATGGATCAAAATTAACTTTACTTGGCCGTTTCAATAAGCCAAATACTTTCTCTTGACCGTTTCAATAGGTCACTTTATTATTGTTTCGATCATTTCACTAGACCAAAACTAATTTCACTTGGCCGTTTCAATAAGCCCATTATACTCATGGTCTTTTCACTTGACCAATACTTTCTCGTTCTAGATTAGTTCACCCGCTTAATTATTTAACAACGAATAGTCAACAAAGTCATTTGCTTAAAATAATCAAACTTTTATTGCGAAGAATCTTTTGGAATAAATCTAAGCAAAACAAAATTCTAGCGTTTCTCTCTAGACTAGAACAAATCATCAATCCCATAAAATAACTTTATGTTTCACTTTTCAATCATGGAACAACACCTTCCTAGGCCTTCCCTTAGGTCTTCCACTAGGCACCTTTGGAGTCTTCTTAGAGCATCTTGGTCTACCTCTGGACCTATGAACCGGTACCACTGGTGGTTCATTATCATCAATCACAATCGGGGTAGCTTCATTGTCCCCAAGGTTAATGACTATTTCCTTGACTTCATTTTTTAGCTACCAATTCATCTTCTTTTGGTGCTTCATTGCCTACGAGGGTTGTCGGTTCTGACTCTCTCGCTCTAGCTTCCTTTAAATTTTTTTCAATTCATAGAACCATTGGTAAGCTTGTTCTCGGGTTTCATGATAATACTTCTCATTTTGGTCCTTGGTCTCCTTGACTTCTTCCAGTTCTTAGAGAGTGTCTGATAATGCTTTTCTATCTTGCATCCACTTTCCAAGTGTGACATTCACCTTGGTCTTTTCAGCTTCTAATGCCTCGGTTAGTTTCTTAATCTTGAGTGAATATCTCTGAATCATTCTCTTCTTAATTGTTCTATGCTTCAAGTTCATCTTCATGTTTCTTCTAAGTCCGTCCATAACTTACAATTAAGACATGATCATTATCCGTGTCATATAACTTAAGGTATATGACTATAATCATCAATTGCATAAGTAGCTTAAAAGAATAATATTCTAGTGTATCCCTTCAAGTTTCACTCCCAAGGTGTTCACTTATTTTCCTCATATCCCCCGAGGAATACTTATCTTAGGTTCTTTCCTAAAATAGTAAGTTCCCATAATTAACTAGTTTGACTCCAAGCAATCTTAGTCTCCCTAAAACGCTCAAATCAAACCTATTCAATATCAGAGTTCCTATTCCCTTTAAGCTCTATTCCCAAAGCTCTGATACCAACTGTAACACCCCTAATTTCAGAGTATTATAACATCCTTTAAATAATATAAATCCGTCCCCAAAATAAAGGAATAACGGTCAAAAACTACAATTCACATCTCCACGGCTAGTATCTCTAACCACAATTCAAAATAAATAACGGAAGCGAATTAATTGTCTTTCAGAACTAACGGCTAGTGAACATCGTCCACCTAAACTCAATTCCTCAAAGAACCTTCAGTGCTCCTTAATGGCGTCCTTCTCCTTCCTTAGAGTCCTTCTCCTACTTAAAACCTGGAGGACAATAATTATGGAAGGGGTGAGCGAACAATGCTCAGTAAGTTCATACGGGATCTCTCCGGGTACTAAGGAGAGATGACCGGAAGAACGAAACAATAATAATACTTTCAAGGATAGGTTTCATAAAATAATAAGTTAACCGTTAAGATTCAAAAGCAGTTAACTAATAAAATTTTCAAAAATGAATGTGGCATTTACTTTCAAGTCCGTCAATTCCAAGATAACGTCACCATTTCAGGTGCAATGCCTGATCAGGGCATTTAAGTAAGATTTATCATGATAATCAACTACTTCATTTAAGCAGTACAAAAGTCTAGTTCTTTTTCATTTCAAACTAGATTAACCTACTTAGTCCTTTTCATATCAGACTAAGCGAACGTCTATACCACATTGAGATATAGCGAAGTAAGCGAATGTCTATACCACATTAAGATATAGCAAAGTAAGCGAATGTCTATACCACATTAAGATATAGCAAAGTAAGCGAATGTCTATACCACATTAAGATATAGCAAAGTTTCAACTTAGTGTTCAAGGTACGAGAACACCATACAATTTCAAAGATATTTTGGTACCCATTGCTTTAAAACATGTCAAAGGGTAAGAGTCATTCAAAGACGTTCACAATTTTTAAGAATACTAATGTTACCGCCACTAGGTAACTACTCATGAAAGAATATAAAGGAATCCTACATTAAAGGATTGAGACATCAAAGACTAAGGATCGTAATCCCTTACCTTAGCCTTGCGGTCTTCACTTAGCAATTTCACGTGCACAATCTACAAACACGCAAACACGGCTTTCTTAGGAACATGAATTACTTTAATTCTCCGTCCCCATTATACTTTATTTTACTTTCTTAACATCACGAGTTCATCATTTTAAACTCTTCGTTAGGGTTCGTTCTACCCGTTATTGGTGTTCCCCAAAATACCCCTTTCGGATTACTAAAATACCCTTAGGGTTACATGGTTTTTATTCTTCCTTAATATGTTTTAGGGTTCCATTATCTCAACCCAATTACTATTCACAGTTACTATTCCAGTTACTATTCCCGTTACTATTCCAGTTACTATTCCCGTTACAATTCACGGTTACTATTCACAGCGTAAATTACTATTCACAGCGTACATTACTATTCACAGCGTACATTACTATTCACTGTTACTATTCATCGCAGATTATTATTCACTGTTTTCATTATTCAAAACGCACACAACACATGCACAAACACACACAAAACCCTAATTTTTATTCCTACACACACGACACACACAAACACACTCTGCACGCACGCTGCACGCACACCGCACGCACACACCGCACGCACACACTGCACGCACTCCGCACGCACTCCGCACATTAGTAGTATTTATCAAACCTTAACCAATATTCCCTCATAATATCATTCTTATAACCCTAGATCACTTTTGGGGTTAGGGTTTTAGAGTTTCAAATCTATATTCGAATTTATCTAAGTGACAAAACGGAGAGTCGAAGATTAGAGGGTTGTGTCTTTACCTTAAACGCTTCCCTCTTCCTTTCTCTTCTTCTTCTTCTTCTTCTTCTTCTTCTCTTTCTTCTCGTGTTCTCCTCTCCCTCTTGCGGTTTCATAGATGCCGCCTCCCTCTCCCCTCTTTCTCGTTCTAAACTTTTGTTTGTGAATAATACTAATATTAGGGTTGTAGGGAGTATATATAGTCTAGGGGTTTTAATTTCCTAGAATAAAAAGGTTTCCTAACCTTTGCTAGGTTTTAAAGACTTGGGCCTAAATTAAAATCCAACTCTTACTCATTAATTATTTAAGCCCGAAAATAATAAAAGAGTTACTCAAAATAAAATAAAATAATTGGGCCAAAGGGCCGGTTATTACATCATGTCCCCCACCATGTTTGTATTTTTGAGCTTTATTAATAAAATTTAGGGAGATACCGTCCCCCTTTCGCCAAAAAAAAAAAAAAAAACTAATCACCCCCCCTCTAGCCTATTTTCCTACCAATTGGGCCGAACATCTACACTCCTCTCCAAGGTATGACTCTAGCCGAAGCTTTTGAGGCCCTCAAGTCCAAAGGGAAAATTACCCCTCTACAAGGGTACAAGCCTAAGATGATTACCTCCAACCATGCTCATCACAAATGGTGTGACTATCATCAACATAGTGGTCATGTTACCGAAGAGTGCTTTAGCCTCCGTAACATTGTTCAAGACCTCATCGACAAAAAGGAGTTCATAATTCCTAGTAAAGGTGAAGTTCATGTAATAGAGCTAGGCGAGAGTGAGGAGACCACTCATTCAATTCCCATTGTGAATGAGGGATCCAAACATATGAATGAAATCGATAATTCTTGCTTCGTTGTGACTTATGACGAGATAATGAGGGAAGTCTTAGAGAATAGGAAAAAGAAGAAAAACGGGAGCGTCAACATGCTAACTCGATCCAGCAGGGTCATAGCAAGCAATCCCATCACTTCAGCGGCAAGTACCTCTTCTCCAATATCACAAACTCGCGACATGCCCGAAGATCCTTTATTAGTTCAACTCAAGAAGACTCAATCAAACATATCCATTTGGGACCTCATCGCTGTTAGTACCCGATCTGAAGATAAATGACTTCGTAAACCTTTAGGAACCTCTAAGGACCTTTTAGGCAATTATAACCTGATAGGGACTTATCAGGTAGCTTTCCAGAGTTCTAGATGGACGAAATCAATTATAGATCGAATTCCATCAGGATATTGACTAAATCCCGAGAACAAAGTGATGAGAATTCACTGAGATCTTGATAACCACGCTATCCGGTGACACTGGCCATGCGGCCAGTGTGGGAGTTGCCGCGAGGCCACTCTTCGACCCCGGTTCCCTATCAATAGGTGCCTCCAGCCCCAGGAATCAACACACAACTCATTCTGTGAGTTTCAGAGTCAAAACTGACGAGAAAACACCAAGTTAAAGCCTTTCTGGCATCCTCAAAGCCTCTTTGAATCATCAAGAAGCTTTAATCATAGTTCTTACCGATCAAGGTAAGTCTCCTAACCCTTTTTATTTTGTTCTTAGGCTAGATCTATTTTATGCATGTTTTTATTATGTTTATACATCTATATTCATATGTTCTTCATGCGGTCTTCATGTTCTTAGTCTAGATTCATAATATATGCCATGTTTAGGGTAGCGATCTTCATGTTTATGTGTTCATTCATATGTATTCATGATGTTCTTATTATTATGCTAGATCTATGACTTATCCATGCGTAACATACTAGATCTAGGGTTTTAAACCCTTTTGTGTGCATATAACATAGCCAATGATGATCCTAGGGCTTCATCAAACCCTAATATGATCTAGGAACTACTTTTAACCAGTGTTCTAAAAGACGAGCGCCTATTCCGCCTAAGCGGCGCCTAGGCGCTGGTCGGGGTGGTGCCGCCGCGACTTTTGGAAAATCGGCCAGATTAGGCTCTAGGCGGGTTAGGCAGAACTAGGCGCCGCCTAGTCGGGCTAGGCGGGATAGGCAGCTAGGCGGTCTTAGCGGGCTTGGCGGGGTTGGGCACCGACTAAGCGGTCCAAGGCGGCGCCTAAGCAGTAAACGAAGGCTCGCCAGAAAAGATTCGATCTCACCGTAAATGGACAGATCTGAAGGCGCCGAAGTCGGTGATGATGAGGGAGAAGAAGCATCGACGGAAATGCGCAGATCTGGCCAGAAATGCGCAAATCTGGCTGGAAATGCGTAGATCTGGCCGGAAATATAGGTCCGAGATGTGGAATACGACAGGAGAGAAGGATCACCGGTCGGAGACGTGGAAGACGAAGGGAGAAGAAAAGATTGTCGGTCGCCGGAAAATTTGACGGCGGAGGGCGGGAGAGGTCCTGGGCTAGTGAGAGAGTCTGTGCGTGTGTGTGACTTTGGTTTGGTGAATGAGGGGAGGGGAGGGGTTGTTTTTTACTGGTAAATGAGGGGTGGATGTGGAACTCCTTTTTTGTACTTTAGAAAAGATCTCTCATTAAAATGGAATAACACTTGTGTGTTACTGTGTGGAGGGCTATAGGGGAAAAACATTATATGTGCTTGCACTTTAAAAACATTTTAGGATAATTTTTATAATAGTGTATTTATTTTAAATAATTTAATAATTTTTTATAAATAATAAAAACAAGTAGCACTATTTTTTAATAAATATATAAAATTATAAATAATAAATATATATATGATATATATTTATAAAAAAATATTAAAAATGCGCTAATTTCCCGGCCCAGGCGCTCTAGGCGTTGCTCCGCCGCTTAGCGTCTTTTAAAACACTGCTTCTAACCCTAATTCCCCATATTTATGCATGATCCCACTTCATCATCTCTATTCTAAATTATCAATGAACTACGCTGACCTGAGCTTCTCACGTTGAGAAGAATGTAGGCAATCCTTGGATTCGGTCTCAAACACTAACACACGCACACACATTGATCATGATAGAAAGACCGTTTCGTCGGGCAATAGGAGTGATCACTATTATATTCTTCTCTTATTGTAATTTGACCCCTGAACCCTATTATTCTCATAAATGGTTTTTTCAATGTTTTAACTACAAATAAAACAACGTGGCGACTCTCATTTTCAATCATGCGTATTCACAGTGGCGACTCTGCTGGGGACTATTTGTTTTTGAAAACCTTTTTCAAAACTAAAGAGGGTCTGACTTTCATTACTTCGTGATTTGTGTGTGTTCTAACTGCCCCGCGCGCTCTTTTCTCTAAAAAACTGCACTTCTGCAATTTCTGGCGTTTCTGTAACTATCATTCGTACGCTGGTTTTGGATCTGTCCGCCTCCCTTTAAGCCGTACGGATCCCCTTTTCTGCAAAACTGGTTCTAACGATTTCCTGCAGGTTTATGTGTTCATAGCATGCTTAAATACTATAGATCTGCTCTGCTTATGTTTATTTCATGCTTAGATACTATTACTACGAATTTTCATGCTAGTAGACTTCTCTCATGCATTGCACATCATTCCTATAAATCGTAATCAAATCGCACACTACCACTAGTCCGTGTCACACTGCACACCCTACTCTGGATAATCCACTGAGTGCACAGCTTAGGCGATCCTATCGTCTCTGACTTCGTGGCACCCGGTTTATCTAACTCACCGTGTACGCTTGCGAGCGGTTGAGGTTAAACCTTGTCTGTGTCTAAACCATGCACCTTGATCGTGTTAAGAACACTTATCAAAACAGTAATCTTAACCTTACTAAAATCATTCATCATGCTGCATGAGTCTACCTTAGATCAACTCTAGTCAACTTTCGACCCGTCTAGGTCAAACCCATTACCTTGACCCATCTAGGTCAATCCGTCCTTGACCCGTCTAGGTCAACCCGTCTTTGACCTGTCTAGGTCAGTCCGTCTCCGACCCATCTAGGTCAACCCGTCTTCAACCTGTCTAGGTCAAACCCGTTACCTTGACCCGTCTAGGTCAACCCGTCTTTGACCCGTCTAGGTCAAACCCGTTACCTTGACCCGTCTAGGTCAATCCTTCATCTTGACCTCACCTTTAGTCAAGCTAACCAACCTTAGATGACCTACCTCTTGGCCTACCTATGTCCAACCTTACCCGACTCATTCAAGTAAAAAAACACCTTACATAGGGTCCCTCCACCCGTTATCTTGACCAAGGACCGAGTTATCTCTCTTTCTTTTTGACCTCTACGGTCATCTTCTAATACTTATGGTTTTCAAAAAATCACTGACCTCTTGCGGTCACTCTCTCACTTGTTTTACTTAACTCTAACTACGGTGACCTGAGCCTCTCATTGTGTGGGACCTCTCCCGCATGGTAAGGGGAACGTAGGCAGCTACCGGCCCGGTCAAAGTTTTAGTCATGTGGGACCTCTCCCGCATGGTAAGGGGAACGTAGGCAGCTACCGGCCCGGTCAAAGTTTTAGTCTTTTCATTCAAAGAACATTTCGAAAATACGGAGATCGTGTCTTTTCATAAAATGATTTTATAAACGATGCCTTGTCATTAATTATAAGTCTAATTCAATTCAAATACTTAACTCTTCCGCAACAATTACAGAATCCTACATCATGTCTGCCGAAGGGGTTAACACAGTCACAACTGAAGCTGCCACCCAAGGTCTCGAGACAACTCTCCACCCCCAACTCCATTCTCAATGAACAAGTAGCCCACTTCAACACCGTTCTCAATGAGCAAGCAGTCCATCTTAACACCACCCTCAACAAGCAAGTGGCCCACTTCGAGACAATCCTCAACAAGCAAGCAACCCTCTTCCGGACCACTCTCAATGAGCAAGAAGCCTACTTCGAGATTGTCCTCCTCAAGCAATCAGACCACTTTCAGAAAGAGATGTACAAGGCTCTAAAGGACACCGAGGAACGTCTCCGATCCGATATCTATGGCATCTATGAGTACCTCAAATGCACTCTCTCTCCTGCTCAGTTTCAACACCCATACGTTCCTCAAATGTATGGGCCACCACAGACTTTCCCCGTTGGGATGCCTCCTATGACTACCCATTAGCAAGGGATACCGGTGCCTAAACCACCTTCCAAGATGGTTCGTGACAAGAAGGAAGAGCGTGAGTACGATGATTTGGGTATGCCATTAGACAAATGCTTCAAAAGTCTAGTTCAAGCCGGCAAGTTATCTCCTCTACTCAACTACAAACCAATCATTGCAAGACAAGACTTGGATCCCTCCAAATATTGCAAGTATCACCAATACGTTGGACATGACACAGAGAATTGCCTCCAACTGAAAAGGAAGATCTAAAGCCTCATTGATGGTGGAGCCATCACCCGCCAGAGGAATACATGGGCGTGAGCAAAGTCTACACCGGGGCTACCTCCTTCAAAAAAAAAATATATATAAAAAAAGTCTTTCAGTCTTCGTAGGGTCTAGAGAGTCTTTAGTCAAAGTCCACCTTGGACATTAGTCTTTTATTTTAGTAGCAAAAGTCCACTTTGGACACTAGTTAGATTGTTAAAGTCCACTCCGGACTAGTCAATTTTAGTCTTTTAGTTTCAATAATAAAAGAGTCTTTATTTATTTTCTCTCTAGACTTGAGACATAATCTTGCATATAGACATCAATTTCATGAAAATTGTATTAATCTCAATTGACAATTGATTGCTATATCTTTATATGATGAATTAATTGCAAACATATTCATTAATAAAGACTCATTAAAAGGTAAATGGACCCACAAAACCATCATACATAATAATTAAATAAGCAAATAATCTCAAAATAACAAACGCTTTGATCAATCGAATCGTTTTTCTTTTCTCTATATGCCCTCTCTATACCTACCCTCATACACATTCACCGTGTACCCTCTCTATATACTCCCCTCATGTACACCCACCATGTGCACCCTTTATATACACTCCCCTCGTGTACACGCACTGTGTACACCCCTTCTTCATATACTCTCCCTGTGTACACCCTTTATACATACCCCTCGTGTACACCCACTGTGTGCACCCATTGAATACCCCTCATATACACCTCCACCTTCCCATGAAAGAGACGACGTTGCAAAGTTTCTCACCATCGAAGAAGTGGCCGCACAATCATAGAGGCTGTCCGTTCCCATCACGACTACAATATGACGATGCACTGGGGTTGTATTTCCTCCTCGAAGATGTCAACAAAATACAAGGGGCTATTCAAACCTCCTCTACAACTTCTACCTCCCAGAGGCGAAAAGCGAACTAGGGGCTCATCTTGCCTAATGTCTCATATGTATATATATATATATATATATATATATATATAAAAGCTCGCTAGGTTGAAACCCACAACGGGCGGCTTAGGAAAAAATTAGAGCAAATGCAAAAAAAAGAAGCCCGCTAGGTTGAAAACCCGCAAGGGCGGCCTAGGAAAAAACAAGGGTGTGCACAAAGAAATAAAATCAAAACAAAGAAAAATAAAAGGGGTTGTCATCATAGGAAAAGTAAAAGTCCCACTTTCTTTTCACTTCTTATTTTCTATTTTTCTTTCTTTTCTCAAAGAAGCTCAACTCGACAGTAGCGGTCCAAAGCAACAACTACAAACGAAGCGGTACAACGCAACAAACGATAATGGATCAGACCACCACTCAAACCTGGTATCGTCATCAACCGGGCAACCACTCAAAACCAAACACAACCCACCTTGGGCCAACTTTCTTTCTTTTCTCTCTTCCCACATATACCCACTCAAACCCGGTATCATCATCAACTGGGTCATCCTCGAACTGCGCGAACCTGAGCCTCTCACACCGAGAGGAATGTAGGCAACCTCCTGGTCCGGTCCACAAAATATACACAACCCACTTTGAGCCAACTTTCATTCTTTTCTCTCTTCCCCATACACTACACTTTCTATTCTTCTTCTCGATTAATCAAGGCGTTTATTATTTCTAGACTACTTATCTAAAAAATAATCATAAGATACATAACTAATCAACGAGGTCCATTCTCGAGCAATCAAAAGACAATTCTGAATAAGACAATTTTTAAATGTCTCGACAAGTCTTTTGTTCTACAATCTAGGAAAGAGCTAAACACTTAATTTCTGTCAAGCAGGGGCTTCCTTCCTTTTGTACATATATACTTCTCATGTCCAAAGAGTCTAAGCACGAGAACTTCCTCTCTCATTTCTCTCTCTCTCTCTCTCTCTCTTCTCTCACCATAACGAAAAGGCTCCTGCAAGTCATCCGTACAATTCTGTCTTTTTCTTTATTTTGAGTCGACTGAAATATATATATAAAAAAAATCGACGCAAAAAGAATATACCCACCTAGATTGAAAATCCGCAAGTGCGGTCTAGAGAAAAAACAGGGTGTGTCTAAAAGGAGGTAGGATCCCCCACCTTATGCCCTCACCAAACTGGGGCTGCCCCAACGGAAATGGACCGACTACCGGTGCTCCAACAAGAGCACTCTACACGAAAGGTCATCTCTTCATCAAAGTTCAACATGGCTGACTGATGGATGGGTTTTATACTCATTTATTGGATATATTCTAGACTTATTCTTAGTGAAATCCATGAGTTTTGGTTATTTAATATTTGTTTTAGTGTTTATTTAGAAAACAGGTAAAACAGGTGGAAAGTACATAAAGCAGAGTAAATATGGCGAAATTTATAACTCCAAGGACTTAAAGTAATTTAGAGAATAGTGAGGACTGCTTTAAAAATCTGGAGTGTTCAAGGATCAAACTGGCTGTTCTGAAACTTGAGGGACCAAACTACAATTATCCATAATTTGAGGGACTGTTCTGTAATTTCTGAAAGCGGGAGGACTGAACTATAATTTATGAAAATATCAGGGACCTTTAGGGAATTTTCGGATTTCAGCCTTGAAGAGCTTAAAAATATGTCCAAATCTTCGAGGAAAAGGAAGAAGATGTTGACTTGTTTAGTTAGGATTTTATTATTGTTTCCTTATCCTTTTCTTTTCCTTATTATTTTACAATTCCTTTTATGTTTAGGTTTTTTTTTCCCTATAAATACTAGCCTAGATTAATTGTAACAAACATTCATTCATACATCCATAATCCATAATTCATAATTCTATTCTTCCTCCATATTAATTCTAGGGATTATTTCTTTGTCTATGAAGACTTAATTTCTTCATCTATGGATTAGAGGTAACATGTATTTATTCTTTATGCTTTAGTTAATTTATTTTCGATCTTTTTGTTGGGTTCTTCAAAAGTGTTTTTTATAAAAGTTTTCTTGCTACACTTTAATGCGAAGATTAGATTGGATTTTTAACTAATTTGTGTATAAGGATTTCAAGTGATTGATTGAGATATACAAAGTCCGACTTTTGAAAAATATAATCTAGATTTGCAAAGTGATTTCTTATCAAAATTGTAGATTCAATATTCCTAGGGTTTTAATGGGTTCTTCGAATATTACGCGGACTTTGCAGAAAGTGTAGTATTTGGAGAATACTAAATTGTAGGATGTGTGAAGGCCCAATTTTACTTGCGTGAATGATTCCCCAACATTGATTGATAATATTATTAGCTTGGCATATTGATGATATACATGTGGATCCAATTCATAGAAAATTTCCTCCATATCTCCATCCATTTATTTATATTTGTTTTGTTTAATTAGTTTATTTTCCTTTTTAGTTTATTAATTCGAAACCAATCAAATATTTTATTTTATGTTATTTTAGTGCTATTTAAATTACTATCTATCACAAGTCTCTGTGGGATCGACCCTCGCTTTCGCACGTTAATACTACAGTAACTAGTGCGCTTGCTAGGTATTTATTACAAGTGGAGTTTTTCTCTATCACTGACCTCTTTCAAGAGCCCCCATCAAACTGGGGCTACCCCAACGGAATTGGGCCGATTACTGATGCTCCCCACAGAAAGTCATCTCTCTCCATCAAGGCTCAACATGGGAGGGCTAATTTGAAATGCTCCCATCAAACTGGGGCTTCCCCAAAAGGATTTATGTCAACTACATGACTACTCATAAATCATCGACAACCCGACGG
This sequence comes from Campanula takesimana, assembly GCA_026119855.1. Lineage (NCBI taxonomy): Eukaryota > Viridiplantae > Streptophyta > Magnoliopsida > Asterales > Campanulaceae > Campanula > Campanula takesimana. The sequence goes on along the minus strand of JAOWBW010000750.1, from coordinate 144,050 downwards.
AATCATACTTACCCGAGGGACAATCCTAATCAACAAAGGTCGACGAAGGACAAGTACTTGAATTAATTAGGCTATAATTAATTGTAAGGCATCTTTATAAAGTCATTACATTTTCAAAAAGTGTTTTCTATCACGACACATTATTTACAAACCCGCACACTCGGTCTCCACTAATTTACAAAATGTCTTTCGTCTCGTCTCTGTGATGTCCCAACTGACTCGGTCCTACGTCTTTTACTCTACACCTTAGAGCACCCTAAAAAAGGCGTCCTGCAAACTATTTGCTTACTGCTAGACAAAAATATAAATGTTTACACAGTTATCCATGAATATTACTATTCTACTGTCTATGCTACCACTAACAAACTGCAGATCTAATCCTCTCTCTCTCTTGATAAGGCCACTGCAGAATTCCCTGTTCATATGCATAGCCGATGATGATCTCCAAGATCTAAGAACTATTTCTAAACCCTTAACTTTAGGTAAATATTCCCATGATCATTAAATCTCCTATGATGAAGGTGATGACTACACATTGATCTTATCAATGGTATAATCATTATTCTAGGATGTGATCATATTGCATGTTTCTTTCTCCTCCCCCTTCATTATGCATGATCCCTCTTCTTCTTTCTATTCTGATTATGTGCGAACTACGTCGACCTGAGCTTCTCAAACGATAGTAATGCAGGAAATCTTCTGATCCAGTCTCAATCAATAACACACTACTAACACATTTATCATGATAAAAAGTCCGTCAACCTGTTGGGTTTCGTGCAATCATGTGCAGCGGAAGACATTACATGAAGAAACCAAAAGTCTAGATCCGCTATGATCAATAATTCAAAATATGTAAGATGAAAGAAACTAACCCTTGTTGATCGAAATATAAACATTAGATTTAGATGCTAAGATGAGCACCCTCTACCGGTGATCCACACGTCGATACAATTCAAGAACTCTTCTTGACGAGACTGCTAGGTCCTTCGGATTGAAAAACTTGATGAAGAACGATTCTTCAATTGCTCCCTATGATTATTAGTGTTTGATGATTGAGAATAATAAAACTTAATAACCCTAGTATAATATGTGTATTTTCTCTCTCCAAGAAAGAAGTTATGATTTCACAAATCAATATTATGGGACTGAATCCCGGTTGTACATATTATATACTAAAGGTCTCCAAGATCCTTTAGGTTTTAGGACTTCTTGTCCAACAAGAAAATCCTAAAATAAACTGCAGTGCGCCGCACCAGCCATACGGAAGTCGTATGGCTCTCAAGGAGCCGTACGGTTCTTATTCCGTAGTGCCTTGTTTTTCGTTCATTTCAATTATCCGCTCTGTGTGTGTGACTGTTGGTCCCAAAGGGCAACAAGGGTATGAAAAATTGCTAGAGGGGGGGGGGGTGAATAGCTGTTTTGAAATTCTTTTCAAACCTTTTTTTAAATCAATTGCAAATGCGCACAGCTCTTATTTTGGCTAAGTATAGCGCACAACAAGAGTGTGAAATTCACAGCGGAAACTTAAAGCAATCACTAATGCGCAAGGATATGCGCAGAAGTGTAAAACGCACGCACTAAGTTTGGCTTAAAGAGATGAACAAAAGAAACCCAAACAGATTCTGCCCATAAAGAATGAGAAAACTGAATAGTTATGACTTGAGAAGATTCTTGGATCACCATACCTTTAAGCCCATGTCTCCACATAACCCAAATTCTGTTAGTACCATTAGAAACACCTTCATCACAGCCCACCTTGCGAACAACTGAACCCAGACATTCTCGTTTAGATTTAGGCTCATAAATAGCCATAAGAGAGACATTATGAGAGCGAAATAAACGCTTTATTCTTCTAATTGTGGCACCATTTGCTATGCCACGAGCATTCCAACTTATGAACGACACCATTAAAAAACCAAAATTAAGGAGAAGTAAAAGAGGGAATTAAGATAAAACGGGATACTCACATTGATGGGGATTGCTCCCTATTCTTTTTCCTTTTGTGAGTGACTGTAATGAACCCATCATCTTCATTTGAATCCCTAAGGGAATTCCTTTCTTTGTAGTCCAACTGGAAGTCCATAACCTGATTCAGAGAAGTCACTTGGGGGGCTCTAAGAGATAGATTGAGCGAGCTGAAAGTATTCATTTTTGCATTGGATGAAGGTTTAGCTCTCATAGCAGAATCGTCTCTCAAGGGAGTACATAACTTATGGGGGTCTTGAGATTCGGGAATAAGAACAGATTCATTAACATTTTGAGCAATTGTAGATCCAGCCTTGGTCTTTATAGCCTTCAAAGTCTTAGATAACGCGTCATTAATGGATTGGGGCAATATAATGCCTCTCCTAGCAACCATAGATGGTTTGGTGCCATTAGTATTCACCTCCTTATTTGTAACATCAATTGCACCAGTTTGTTTGCTGCTGCCTTCAATACCACTTTTTTTCTGCCCCTCGTCTTTCTTTTTCCAAATCTCACGAGAATTATCATCCTTCTTATCATCACCTTTGTTGTTCTTGGTCCCATTTGATCCAGAAATTTCCTTATCAACCTTCTTAGAACCAGCTTCCTTTGTGCTTTTTCTTATATTCTGAATTTAAGATTCGACAGTTGAATTCATCATGACCCAACAATGAACAATGACTACAATACATTGGAAGGTTATCATACTCTATAGCTTGGAAAAAGCTAGGCATGCAATCACTACAATCAATATGAATCTTTTCGGGTAACCTTTTACGGACTTGAACCAAAACTTTAGCTACACTTTGACGGCATAATTCAGCAGTGGCCTTATCGATTGACATGGGTTTGCCAAAAATTCGAGCCAAAGAAAAAAGGAAAATCTTATTAAATAAGTGCACAGGTAGACCGGGTAAACTAACCCAAACAAGAACAATGGGAGAGTCCGTTTGTGGCTGCCAAGAAGGGGTTCAAACAGAAGTTCGCATTGGAATGTGATGCACATACCATACCTCTCTAGTCCAGAGACGTTGGAAATCCTCCTCGTTAGTCAATTGGATCAACATGTGTCTCGTATCAAGATGACCAAGTTTATACTCACCTTTTAATTGAAACTGTGTGAAGGCAATCCTAGCAGCCTCCATTGTAGGTCTTGCATTAGTAAATTTTCCAACAAGAGTCCAAGCAAAGGGGCGAACAAACGCATCAATCGCCTCTTTGGATAGTTTTAGGGATGGAATTCCCTTGTGAGTAGCAGTTGGAATAAGAGGGATGTCATGAATGGGACGCGTGTTTGGTTGAGAAACCATGGATGCAAAGGATTTGTTCGGCGTAGGGTTGGATAGCGGCTGCGATGGAGAAGAAGAATTAGAGTTAGAGCCATGCAAAGGACCTAGTATTGCGAAAATATTGATCCAAGTTGATGCTTTGAAGAAATTGCCCCATGAGATTTTTATTGATTGTGGTGATTTTTGCTCAAGTTTTTACCAAAAGGTGGAATATGATAATATTCCAAAGTATTGCAGGCATTGTTTGGTTCTTGGGCATGATGTCTCTTGCTTTAAAAAGGCTAACCCTAGCCTTAATAATCCTAAATATGAAGGCCCTGTGGGGAAGAACACCAAAGTGTATGCTAAGAAATCTAATCTGAAAGGCCCTGATGTTGTTGCAAGTGTGGACAACGATACTTCTACATCCGGTGATAAGGACACAATGGTGGTTACTAAGGTTACCACACATGTTGTTGATGATAATGCTAAAGTTGATACCCATGTTGAGCAGTCCAAATCACATGTTCCTTTGATGGCTTGAAGAGGACAGCCTATGTCTGATGCTGTTAACAAAGCTCTCCAAAAAGCTTGTGAGCAAGTTATAATATGTTCTCCTCCTTTGGTAGATGAGGTTCCTATTGCAGGTGGTTCTGGTTCTAAAAATGATAAAGGTGTGGAGATAGTTCTTCAGAATGTAGCTTTACATAGAGATCAATCTTCTCAAACACAAAGTTGTGAGATTCTTATGGAAACCCTAAATCAAGAGCAGGTTAGAGATGTTACTTCTAATCTTAACCTCTCTCCCCGTGCCCCTCCTATAGATAATCTCTTTGTGACTGACCAAGCAGGTTCAACCCCTTTTGCAAGCCATAATACTAAATCTGGAGATGATGATGGTTTTACCAAAGTTAAATCCAGAAAAAATAGGAGCAAATCTGCTTCTCCTCCTTATTAAATCTCCGTGGAAGATTTCTGTTTTGTTCTTTTTCTAATTGTTTTTTAATGGTAGCTCTTCTTCATTGGAATGTGAGAGGGATTGGTAACAATTCTACTCTCCGTACACTTAAAAGATTGCTTCAGTTATATGATGCTTCCTTCGTTGCTATTTCTAAGCCTAAACTTCTCTCGGGCCAGGCCAGATTGCTACTATTAGAAGATCTCTTGGGTGTGTTGGGGGAATTGCTAATTGTAATAGTAAAATATGGATTTTTTGGAAGCATGGCTTTGATTGTGTGGTCCTTCATGATTTTGCTAAAGAATTAACGCTTCAGGCCTCTCATCCTTTATGGAATTCTCCAGTTTATGTCACTGCTATTTATGCTAGCTGTGACAGGTATGATCGGAGACTTTTATGGGATACTCTTATGGGTATATGCCTATTGGTGACAATCCATAGATTATTGTAGGAGATTTTAATTTTGTTTTTGAACAGTCAGAGAAGATGGGAGGAAAACCTATTAATGAGGCTATTACTGCTGAATTTTCTGATATGGTTCAATTTACTGGTCTTATTGATGCTGGATATCGAGGTAATGGTTTTACTTGGGTAGATAAGCCTTGTGGTCATCCTACTATCTATCAAAGGCTGGATAGGGCCTTTTATAACACTCATTGGCTGAGTAAGTTTCATGCAACTAGTGTGACTCATTTGAATAGAACCTGCTCGGATCATTCCCCCTTTGTGATTCAAGTTCAAACTAAGACTGAAGCTATTAAAGGATCATTTCATTTTTAAATGTGTGGTTGAAACACACCACTTTTAAGAATCTAGTTGCTCAATCTTGGAATGAATACATGGATGGTAGGCCTATGGTTCGTTTTGCGAAAAAGCTCTCTCGCTTGAAGAAGGTTATTTCTATTTGGAATAAAGAGAGTTTTGGAAGAATTGATCAATAAATCGCTGAAGATGAAGTGACTAGATGTGAGCTCATAATTCAAACTGACCCTTCGGATGAAAATATTGTTGCGTTAAGTATGGCTAAGGCTGCTTTGTTGGGGAAGCTAAAATTAGAAGAAGAATTCTGGCGTCAAAGGCCAACATTTCCTGGATTAAAGATGGGGATAAAAATACGAAGTTCTTTTTACTCTTATGTTAGGAAAAAGAGGCAAAAACTCTTTATTCATCGAATCAGAAACTCCAATGGGGCTTGGATTCATTCGAAGGAAGATATCAAGAATGAGGCAGTTTCCTTTTATTCTAATCAGTTGCAAAAGCCACTTGAGAACCGTAATGACGATATTTTAGATGTCATCCCTACTTTGATCATGGAGGAAGATAACTTGCTGCTCACGGCTCTACCTTCGTTGGAGGAATTAAAACAGGTTGTTTGGGCTATGAATGATCAAAGTGCTGCAGGTCCGGACGAATACAATGGGGCTTTCTATAAATCTTGTTGGGATATTATTAAAGATGACTTCTTTCGTGCTATTAAGTAGTTCTTTTCGGGTCATGCAATGCCTCGAAGCTGGACTAGCACTCTTATTGTTACCATCCCCAAGGTTATTTCTCCTACTACTTTTGCTGATATGCGTCCCATTAGCCTTTGTAATTTCTCTAATAAAGTTATTACCAAATTGCTTACTGGCCGCCTTGCTCCCATTCTTCCTCGGATTATTTCTCCGCAGAAAAGTGGCTTTGTTCAGGGTAGATTAATTCATGAGAATGTTCTCCTTGCTCAAGAACTTATGCAATCTCTTAAGAAGAAAGTTTAGGGTACAAATGTCACTTTAAAGCTCGATATGGCCAAGGCTTATGATCGTATTTCTTGGTTTGCTTTGATTAAAGTTATGAGGAAATTTGGTTTTAATGAAGTTTGGAATGATCTTATTTTCCGCTGCATTTCTTCTTGCTGGTTTTCGGTGCTTGTGAATGGTGAGAGTAGTGGTTTTTTCATTCTTCCCGAGGGCTTCGACAAGGAGATCCTATTTCCCCCATGCTTTTTATTGTAGCTGCAGAGGTGTTAAGTCGAGGGCTTAATCTTCTTCATTCTGATTTCCCCAATATCGTTACCGGGCTCATATCCATACCCCTTTAATATCTCATTTGGCATATGCGGATGATATAATTATTTTTTGTAATGGTTCTAAAGACTCCCTTGATGCTCATGTGAGGTGTTTGAATTGGTACCAGAATTTTTCTGGACAACTTGTTAGCTCGGCTAAGTCATGTTTCATTATCGGGGTTGAAAATGCAGCTATGGATGCTATAATTTCAGAGGCTACAGGATTCCAAAAGAAGTATCTCCCAATTATTTATCTGGGCTGCCCATTGTATGTTGGTCGTAAGAAAATTTCTTTGTTTGATTCGGTTTTGAGAAAAATGGAAGCTCGCTTGGCAACTTGGCAAGGTAAATTATTATCCTTTGGGGCGAAGTTGACTCTTATTAGAACGTGTCTTCAAGCTATCCCTCTATACTACATTTCCCTTTTAGGTCCTCCTAAAGGTGTGATAAATTCCATGTATCGTCTTATTTCTAATTTCTTTTGGTGTAATGATGAAGGGAATCATAAGTGCCATTGGGTTCCTCCTTCTAATCTGTTTCTCCCAAGTTCGGAAGGAGGCCTTGGGCTTAGAAAATTTGAAGATTTGGCCTTTGCGTTAGCTATGAAGTTATGGTGGAAATTTCGTAGTAGTTCATCCCTTTGGACTGAATTTTTGGAGGCAAAATATTGTCATGGCAGCCACCTTATGGATGCCACTAATCCCTCCTTTGCTTCCCATATTTGGCGTAGAATGATTCAAGCCAAGCCTCTGGTTGAGAGTAACATTGGTTGGAGAATTGGGCAAGGGGATATATCTATTCATGATCATTGGATGGCTGCTCCTAGTTTATTGCATGGTAATCATATTGAAGTCTCTTCTCTTTTTCTCAATGGTCAGCCTCGTATGGATTATATTGTCAATGATTTTGGTGTACAGCTCCTTAATTTCATTCGGGATAATCATATTCAAATCATGGACAAACCGGATACGTTATTTTGGCTCCCTAATGCCTTGGGCAAGTTTACTATATCCTCGGCCTGGAATATTTGTAGGGCTAAAGGTCCTTCTCAGCCTATTTTTGAGCATTGTTGGCACAAAGATCTCCCTTTAAAAATCTCGGTTTTCATGTGGCGTACTCTTCACCGAGGTCTTCCAACTGATTGTGCTGTTCAGAAAAGAGGTATTCTTCTTGTTTCAGCTTGTAGTTTCTGCTCCCTTCGTTCCATTGAAGATCTGGAGCATCTCTTTGTGCATGGAGACATTGCTAGGGAAGTTTGGGACTTCTTCTCGCATTGTTTAGGCATTAGATGGTATTCTTTCTCTATTCATTCCATTCTGTCCAACTGGTGGTTTTGCAACACAAAGCATGACTCTCAAGGTATCTCTTGGCTTCGGCACATCCTCCCTTGCTTTATTCTTTGGGAAATTTGGAAAAGTAGAAATAAGGCCAGATTTAATAACCTTAAAATGACTTCTGCTCGTATTATTTCTTTGGTTGTTGTCTCAATTAAAGATGTTGCTAAAGCTTTTGATATTCAGTTTTCGGGCTCTTGGATTGACAATCAGATTTTTACTTTCTTTGGTATCACGGGTTTTAATATGTTAAGTAAGAAGATGAGACTTGTTTCCTGGCTTCCCCCTTCTTTGGAGCATTTCAAACTGAATACTGATGGTGCCTCGAAAGGTAACCCTGGTACTATTACTGGGGGCGGAATTATTAGGGATGCAAAAGGTGATCTTATTTTTGCTTTTTCCCACTTCTATGGTCATGGCACTAATATGGTGGCAGAGGCTAAGGCTGTTAGGGATGGCTTAGCTTTTGCTTGGGGCTTTGGCATTTCCTCTTTGTGGTTAGAAATTGATTCAGAAGTCCTTCTCAAAATAATTGTCGATGAATATCATATTTCTTGGTCCATTTGGTATGATATCCTGGAAATTAAACGCTTCTTGCTGTAGCATCTCATGCTAATACTCTCTATTACTCTTTTGATGCCCTTCCTTCTGATTGCAAGGGTCCCCTTGCGTTAGATCGCTCCTCTACATCTTATATTCGGATTAGATAGTTTTTCTACTAGAGTATTTTTTTTCATCCCCTTCCCTTTATTGTAGAGGCCCTTACTGCTTGTGTAAGGCCTCCCCCTAGAATTTATTTTATCAGGTGATTAAGGCCATCATGTCCCCCACCTCTTTTGTATTTCTTTTTTTTTCTATCAATAAAATCTAGGGAGTACCGTCTCCTTTCGCCAAAAAAAAAAAAAAAAACTGCAGATCTAAGACGCTGATCCGCTAGCATTACCTCGAGTCCGCTTCTACGAAAGAGGACGTCAACCTCCGGATCACCGCTCGTAGACCAGACTCACGGCGTGCCATGGCCTCAAATGTCCGATTAGTCACCTAAGCAAAAGGCGACACAAGCATGTCAAAATAAGTCCGAACAAGAGGATGACTAAAGACAAGTAGTGGAATGAACAAAAGAAGGGGGTAAAAGTACATACACTGACGTGGCCCACCGGGATCTGAAACTCTGAAGCTATCTCACCCTCCTCATGCTAAGGGCTACCACTGTCATTGGCATAGTCATACAAAGGAGCTCCAAAAATCCTATCAAAGGAAGGCCATGCTGGGCCCGGTGACACCGACTCAACATGCCTCTGTCCCATCTCCCTCAACTTCTCCCCTATCACAGCGCGTAGGCCCCAAGGTGTGTCCGAGCGAGGTCATCATACGAGGCTCCCTCTACAACAAACTAAATAGCATCGAGGCCCTCGGTCAACCTAACCCGGTCATGCAGAGACGCCGGATCAGTCATAAATCACCGAGGATCCATCAGAACCAAGTAGGCGCTGTCCGCTCCATACTGGGCGCATACCCTCTCACCAAGATAAAGGGCATCCCCGCTTTATCCGATCAACAGCCTCCTCTAGCCCGTCGCCTCAAATGCTCCTACAGACAGCAACTCCGCATCCAAATCCACCCATGGGTAAAAAACAGTCCCTCTCGGACGTGGTCCCCCCCCAGAATGGTCTTTAGCTGAGCATAAGTGTAGTGACAAGAAGTCTCGTCTCCCCTACTCCTGCAACTCGACACCCATCGGCACGTAGCAGGGTACGTCGATCTAGCACTGGTCGTCCCAAACCAACTCAAAACAAGAATCTCATAGGCTTAACACTACATGGGAAAGTCATCAACAAGATGAAAAGGCTTAAATCAGAAACAGACAAGAAACAGTTCATACCTCCAAGGCAAAGTGTAAGCAATCGACTGACGCCGACTGAGATCTACAACTCCGATCTAGGGAACGGTACAACTCCGCCAAGCCGCAGCTCCCGAAGCAATCCGGCCCACTGCATCCAATTCCACCAGACATCCTAACAGTGGAATCATCGTCATAGTACCAACATTAGCAAAGATGGGAAGCTACCTCTTCATCACTGCCTCCGGCCAAAAGATCAGTCAACATCTCCTCGTACCGCCTCTTTAGGCCCCCCAGGTGCACGCCGTAACCACTCCTGATATCGGTGCAATCAAACCCGACCAAACTCTGAAGCCTATCTGCTCCATCATCAGCAAGTAAGGTGTCGTTACTCCACACTGGGCTACCAGTGAGCCATAACCCGCTGAGAACAATGAAGTCCGAGGAAATCACCATAACCTCTCCCCAACCAAAGTGGAATGTATGGGTATATCCCACAAATCCTCCCGCAGTGCCATGACCAGATCGGTGGTCCGCACCCTGCTCTGAACAGTCTCTTGAGACCTCTCCCACAAGCTATGCGCAATGCTACACGAGCCCCTCGACATCAAAGGTGGCAATACAACCTGCAAACACAAACATGTATACACAGCTAAGGTATTGTAATCAATCTAGCAGTTTATTTCATGCACATATATGAACTCTTACAACATTACTCTAGGAGATCCCCCAAAATTCCCAACGAATATTATAAACATCTCACAATCAAAACCCTAGTCTACCTAGGACAAGTCAATCCAAACAAGTCCAAAACATTTCAATAATTAACGGACAAAAATATAACTTCATCCAAAATACTCCCTCTGTCCCACCCGAATTAGGATTTTTGGGTTGGACACGGGTATTAAGGAAAAAGTGTTAGTGGAGTAGGTGTTGTGAGTATGAAAAGTGAAATAAGAGAGAGAAAGTGGGGTAGGGAATAATGAGTGGAAAATTGTTGTGAGTTTGAATGTGGGTCCCATTAAATAAAACACTTCCATTTTTGGGTTGTCCTAATTCGAATGAGACACCAAAAATGGAAATTTATCCTAATTCGAGTGGGACGGAGGGAGTAAGCTTTCTCAACGAAACACTAATGTACATTACATTCCCCATGTTATAACAAAAGTCTAAACCCACACAAAAAGCACTTTTAACAAAGTCAACCAAGTCAAAAATTAGTTAAAGATTATGATATTTTCGGACAAAAAAACAACTTAACAAAAAAATCGCATTTTTCAACAAAACCACCAAAATCAACCCCATTACACATGCTACAAATATCTTCAAATTTCACAAATACTCAATCAATTTGGGTCAAATCGGTCAATTAACACATTCAAACCCAAACCTTGGGTAAAATACAAATAAATCCCCCTCACTCAACATTAATACAACCAAAACCCCAAATGTTGGGTAACTTTCCATGAAGCACCTCTACTCTACATTATTCAAATCCAAACCCCATACCTTGGGTAATTTATAATCGAAACCCCATACTTTGGGTAACTTAAAATCAAACCCCTCATTCGAAATAACTTACAATCAGTCCTTCATTAAAAAATAATTCACAATCGAATCCCTCATCTAAGGTAACTTTCAATACTACTTTTTTTTTTTTTTTGGCGAAAGGAGGATGGTACCTCCCTAAATTTTATTATTAATAAAGCTCAAAAAATACAAACATGGTGGGGGACATGACAACCTCAACCACCAAGAATGAAAAACTAGGGAGGAGGCCTTATACATGCCATAAGGTCCTCTACAAAGAAGGGAGGGGTAACTAGAGAACATAGAAATTAAAATATACAAATATCTAGCTATTAGAAAACAAAACTAGTGAGAACGAATATGAGGAAACCGAGTCTTGTCCAAAACCAAGCAGCCCTTACACTTGAAAGGGAGATCACTAAGGGAGCTGAAAATCAGATTTCTCTCTTGATCCGCAGCTATGTTTGCCAAACCATCCGCAACACCATTACCTTCTCGAAAAATATGAGTAACCCGAACCTCCATTTGTCCCATAAGACGATGAATGTGAGCTATGATATACCAGATTTCCCACGGAATATGATACTCTCTAACAATAATACGCATCAAAACATGAGAATCAACTTCCAACCAAATATTTTGATAACCACGAGCTTGGGCAATCATAAGACCCTCTCTAGCTGCTAAAGCCTCAGCCGTCATATTAGAGTGGTGCCCATAAAAGGAAGAGAAACCATTGATAAAATTGCCATTATGATCTCGGAAAATCCCACCACCGGATGCGATGCCCGGATTACCTCTAGAAACTCCGTCCGTGTTAAGCTTAACTTCATTATAGAGAGGGCAGTCCCAATAAATTAAACGGATAGGCGGAGGGGTATTAGTTTTTGGATTCAAACAAAATACCTCCACAATTGAATCATTACCTAAGTCTATAGGGAAAGAAAGGGAGAACGCAGAGGCAATGAGAGTCACATGATTTCTAACCTTATGAATGACCGAATTAGGGCAAATGATATTTCCTTCAAATCTTTTTTATTCCGAGCACACCATAATTCCCACATGAGTAGAGCTGGGAGAATACGAGTCAACCAATTGGAAACACTTGAGGCCGAGTGTGATGTGCCTTGCCACCAGCTACTAATTAGATCAAAACCCCAAACTTTGGGTAATTTACAATCAACTCAAACAATCAGAGCTCAAACCCTATACTATAGGTAATTTTAGCTCAAACTTCTCCAATAACATTGCTCAATGCTTAAAAACCTAAACAAAAGGTATCTTACATCTACAAATATCCAAGCACTCTCTATTGTGATCCCTCAAACTTGTGATCACTCACACATGCTTTCCTCCAGGTTACAACAAATGCTAAAGCTCTAAAAGGTGTTACATTCATACGCTCATACTAAAAACATACTCCCTCCGTCCCACCCGAATTAGGATTTTTGGGTTGGGCACGGGGATTAAGGAAAAAGTGTTAGTGGAGTAGGTGTTGTGAGTATGAAAAGTGAAGTATGAGAGAGAAAGTGGGGTAGAGAGTAATGAATGAAAGTTATTGTGAGTGTGAATATGGGACCCATTAGATAAAACATTTCTATTTTTGGGTTGTCCTAATTCGAATGGGACACCCAAAATGGAAAATTTTCCTAATTCGAGTGGGATGGAGGGAGTATTGCAAAACACTGCGATCTCTAGGACTTGTCCTTAGTCCGTTCCTTCGGTCTGTAAGACCCCTATAAATTACCAAAAATTGACGCCCCTAGTCATATTTTAATGAACTTAGGTCCGGAAGACCCCTATAACTTCCAAATTTAACGAACTTAGATCCGGAAGACCCCTATAAATGAACTTAGGTCCGGAAGACCACTATAAATTCCAAATTTAATGAAATTAGGTCCGGAAGACCCCTATAAATGACCATCGGTCCGGAAGACCCCTATAATTTCAAAATTTAATCAACTTCGGTCCAGAAGATCACAATAAATTCCAAATTTAATGAACTTCGGTTTGGAAGACCACTATAAATTACCAAATCAATGTATTTTCCCCAGTGAGAGTGAATTGATGCAGGTTGAGGAACCCCTATAAATCTTGATGCAGGTTAAGGAACCTCTATACATCCTTTATTAATAACCGAATCGATCCCGAGATACTTGCATCCCGATATAATTTAAAGTGTTATTGGCATAACCCGTACGATCCCGAGACATTGGCATCCTGATATACCGTCTACGTTACTGTTTTACCGAATTCTACGATCCAGAGGTTTTAGCATCTCTATATACCGTAGTTTGTCGAGAAATTATTTGATTCACACGCTCCGTAAGATGGATTCTTCATATACCTTGTGTTTCATGTTTTTGGCATAGGTTGCTGGTGTTTCTGGACATAATTCAGTAGCTGTTACTAGTGTCTTCGGACACATCTTTTAATACGGGCGCTCAATAAGAAGTCAGAATCCATCCCTAATTTTGTTCTTGATTCTTGAGTCTTCTTCTCGCGCCATGCGTATGGCTTTGTCCGCTTTCCCCAGTAAAATCCGAACAACGATTCTATTGTCCTTAACGAATGTTCAGTCTTCATACAGGATAGTGTCCTTAGGATAGTTATGCCCAGCAGGAGCTGATGTCTCATTTTCTTTCTCCTTCACGAATGTTCAAGTCTTCATACAGGATTGTGTCCTTAGGATGCTATCCCCAGCAGGAGCTAATGTCTCATTTTCTTTCTCTCTCTTCCCTTACGAATGTTCAAGTCTTCATACAGGATGGTGTCCTTAGGATGTTATCTCCAGCAGGAGCTGATGTCTCGTTTTCTTTCTCTCTCTTCCCTTACGAATGTTCAAGTCTTCATACAGGATGGTGTCCTTAGGATGTTATCCCCAACAGCAGCTGATGTCTCGTTTTCTTTCTCTCTCTTCCCTTACGAATGTTCAAGTCTTCATACAAGATAGTGTCCTTAGGATAGTTATCCCCAGCAGAAGCTGATGTCTCATTTCTTTCTCTCTCTCCCCCTATGAATGTTCGTCTTCTTACAGGATCCTATCCCCAGCGGAAGATGATGTCTCATTTCTCCCACAAAGCACGAACTACGACAGGATTGATTCCCTTTAGGATACGTAGGTAGCCTGACAAAGGTTCAGCCGCTAGACCAACTTTTTACTTCTCTCCCCCGATTTGGAACTCGTGTTTCAGATCGGTTCCTTTCTTAATCGACGACCCTTCATGCCTTGCAAGAAGCGTCGCCGAGGGGCTACTGTTAGTACCCGATCTGAAGATAAATGACTTCCTAGACCTTTAGGAACCTCTAAGGACCTTTTAGGCAATTATAACCTGACAGGGACTTATCCGGCAGCTTTTCAGAGTTCTAGATGGACGAAATCAGTTATAGATCGAATTCCATCAGGATATTGACCAAATTCCGAGAACAAAGTGATGAGATTTCACTGAGATCTTTATAACCACGCTATCCGGCGACACTGGCCACACGGACAGTGTGGGAGTTGCCGCGCTGCCACTTCTTCGACCCCGGTTCCCTATAAATAGGTGCCTCCAGCCCCAAGAATCAACACACAATTCATTTTGCGAGTTTTAGAGTCAAAACTGACGAGAAAACTCCAAGTTTAAGCCTTTTTAGCAACCTCAAAGCCTCTTTGAATCTTCAAGAAGCTTCAATCATAGTTCTTGCCGATCAAGGTAAGTCTCCTAACCCTTTTTATTATGTTCTTATTATGTTCTTAGGCTAGATCTGTTTTATGCATGTTTTTATTATGTTTATACATCTATATTCATATGTTCTTCTTGCATTCTTCATGTTCTTAGTCTAGATTCATAATATATGCCATGTTTAAGGTAACGATCTTCATGTTTACGTGTTCATTCATATGTATTCATGATGTTCTTATTTTTATGCTAAATCTATGACTTATCCATGCGTAACATACAATCCCTATTGTGTACATATAACATAGGAACTACGCTGATCTAGGAACTACTTCTAACCCTAATTCCCCCCTCTTTATGCATGATCCCACTTCATCATCTCTAATCTAAATTATCAATGAACTACGCTGACCTGAGCTTCTCACGTTGAGAGGAACGTAGGCAATCCTCGGATTCGGTCTCAAACACTAACACACGCACACACATTGATCATGATAGAAAGACCAATTCATCGGGCAATAGGAGTGATCACTATTATATTCTTCTCTTATTTTAATTTGACCCCCGAACCCTATTATTCTCATAAATGGTTTTTTTAATGTTTTAACTACAAAGAAAACAACGTGACGACTCTCAATTTCAATCACGCGTATTCACAATCGCATCTTCAAAGAAGCACCGAGACCTCGTCATCAGCAACCTCGACGACACATCAGTCTCTCCTGATACAACTCCCGAAGACCTTACTGCTATGATAGGCCACATACATTTTGGCAATGTTATCACATTTGCTGACATGGACCTTCCACCATTGGAGTCATCGCATAATGAGGCCATCTATCTCAAAGTAAGGGCAAGAGGGAGACCTATTTCAAGAGTTTTGGTTGACGGTGGTTCCGCACTAAACTTAATGCCTAACCGAATCATGGGCATACTGGGGCTTAAAAATTCAGATTTGCAGCCCTCTAGTCAAGTGATCTGAGGTTACGACAGCACTTCCCACACAGTCATAAGCATGATAGAAGTAGACATTGAATTTGGGAGCATGGTTATGTCTGTCCCATTTCAAGTGCTCGATGTCCCCTGTTCATTCAATCTACTCTTGGGCCAACCATGGATACATAGCTCTAATGCCGTCCCTTCCACTCTCCACCAATGTGTCAAGTTCCGAAACGGAGATGAAATAGTGACCGTCATGGCTGAAAATGTCACTATCCACAAAAATAAGGGGCAACCCGTCCACCAAATTCAATATGGGTTAGAAGACTCCACCCTCTCTGGCGTCTCAATCAACGCAATCGACAAAGAAGGGGGGAATGGACCATGGACCCTTTCCAATCACAAAGTCCTCCGCATGATGAGGAAAATGAATTACTTCCCCGGTTTAAGCCTAGGGAAATACCATCAAGGGAGAAAGAAGCCCGTAGAGGTCCCTTTTGTCACAAACAAGTTCGGATTGGGGTACAAACCTTCTGAAGATGACAGGAGATACGAGCAAGCCGTCAAGAATGAAAAGGCCCAAGCTCACAGGGAAGGCCGTCACTATGAAATCCCCAATTTGAGGCCTTATCGCAAGACATTAAATGGATACTTTGTCCGCAAGGGGGAGGATGTCCCGTACATAATCTTTCCCGAACCATGGGTCAACGGAAAGGGCAACAGAAAGCCCGGCCTCGAAGTCTTTGCCGATTGTGAAATTCAGAAGCGCGAAGATGAACCTACTCCGATGTCACCCTGAGAATGGTGGGGGAAGAAAGTGACCATCGAGTCTGAGACAAAGATCACTGTGGGGGGAAGAATTGACCGATCGAGCCTCCATGTTCGAGGAACTTGCCATAATGGACGAGTGCCAAGTCAATGCCATCTCCAACGACACTAATATGAGAAGCGACCTATCAGCGAGATCAAGCCGAGCTCCGAGCCGATCAACAACTGGTATTTAACGAAGGGGCCCATGGTATCCGAGAAATTCTTGATCAAGAAAATGGGTTGCATTCCACGCAAGGCAACAAAGGAAGACTTATTGACATTTACTTTCGAGTCCGAGAGTGTTTCCGACACCCTCACCCAAGAGGATATGGAGGCAATAGCCGAGCGTGTGTTCCCTTTCTTTGCTAATGAAAAATTTGATCTTTCTGAGTACCACGAGATTGCGAACATCATAAATGATGAATGAACTAATAATGAATTTAATGAACTAGTTAATAACGATTCAAAATATGATGAAATAGACCACGAAAATGAAACATACTTTAATGAACTAGCTCAACAGGTCCGTAGTCGTGGTGAAAATGGTCCAGGGGCTGATGAAGAATTGTATGTTGTTAATCTGGGTACCGATGAAGAGCCGAAGGAAGAAACCAACATAGGAAGCTTCTTCAAGGGGGAAGAGAAAGAAAGATTGACCGCGCTGCTCAGAGAGTTCGTGGATGTTTTCGCATGGTCATACAAAGACATGCTGGGTTTAGAAAGAAAGGTCGCCGAGCACAGAATACTGATCAGGGAAGATGCCAAGCCCGTCAAACAGAAACTCAGAAAGATCAAGCCTGAGTGGTCTCTGGAAGTCAAAGAAGAGATAGAAAAGCTTCTCAGTGTGGGCTTCATAAAAGGCATCGAGTATCCGACTTGGCTAGCAAATGTTGTGACAGTCAGAAAGGCTAATGGCAAGGTCCGTGTTTGTGTGGATTTCCAGGATTTGAACAAGGCTTCCCCAAAGGATGACTTCCCTTTACCCAATATCGACATGCTAGTCGATTCAAATGCCGCCTATGAGGTCCGCTCGTTTGTGGATGGCTTTGCTGGGTATAATCAAATTCTAATGGCGGAAGAAGATCAACACAAGACCGCTTTCACAACACTGTGGGGCACTTTTTTCTATACAGTCATGCCGTTTAGGTTAAGGAACGCAGGGGCTACTTATCAAAGGGCCGTGACAGATTTGTTCCAAGACATGATCCATAAAGAAATTGAAGTATATGTGGACGACATGATCATCCACTCAAAAGGAACCGACGGTCAACACTTGATCGATCTCCGCAAGTTCCTTGAAAGGCTTCGACAACACAAAATGAGGCTCAATCCCGCAAAGTGCACTTTTGGGGTTATACGAGGCAAAGTTCTTGGCTACATGGTCATTTAGAGGGGAATTGAAGTCGATCCCTCAAAAATCAAGGCAATCATTGACATGCCTCCTTCGAAAACACATAAGGAAATCAAAGGTTTCATGGGCAGACTTCAGTACATCAGTCGATTTGTGCACCAACTCACTTTCATGTGCGAGCAAATCTTCAAATTACTCAAGAAGAATGTGGCTCTAGAATGGATCGACATGCCAAGAAGCCTTCGACCAAGTGAAGCATTACTTGACGTGCCCTCCAGTTTTGGTTCCGCCACACAAAGAGAAACCTCTCTTGCTCTACCTCACCGTGAATGATGAAGCCCTAGGGGCTATGCTAGCACAAGAACAATGATACTCCACAAAAGAGAATGCCATTTACTTCGTCATTTGACGATTTCAAGGAGGCGAAAAGAACTACTCCACCTTGGATATGATGCAATTTGCAAATCTGATGGATGCTGGTTTTGATGGAAATATGGCTACATGGTCTAATAAAAGGATGGGCAATAGGGTTATTTATCAATGCCTTGATAGGGCTCTATACAATGAAAAGTGGCTCCAACTGTTTCAGAATACTCTTGTGACTCATTTGTCCCGAGTTTGCTCAGATCATGCTCCTCTGGTTGTCAACTTAACCATTCATGGTGATGTTCAAAGAGGGACATTTTGGTTTCTTAACATTTTGGCTTAAACATCATAACTTCACCAACATTGTTCGTGATTCGTGGGAGAACCCTATGGAGGGTAGGCCTATGGTTTGCTTTGCTAAAAATCTTATCAGGTTACGTAAATGTATAATAGGCTGGAATAAGGAGGTCTTTGGAAGAGTGGAGCAACAAATCAAGATTGCAGAGGATGAAGTCATTATTTGTGAGGCTCAACATCAGCAATTAAATAATGAGGATACTAGAGCAGCTCTCCATCTGGCGCAAGCTCATTTGCTCCAAAAGCTGAAAATGAAAGAAGAGTTATGGGCTCAAAAGGCTAATTTAAAATGGATAAAAGAAGGGGATCAAAACACCAGATTTTTTCATGCTACTGTTAAGAAAAAGAGGCAAAAGTTGTATATTCATAGAATTAAAAATCGACAAGGGGTTTGGCTTATCGATAAGACATAAATTAAAGAAGAGGCATTGGGTTTTTATTTTGATCAACTTCAAGGCCATTGTGATATTCCTTCGGATGAATATTCATTTCTTATTCCCCGGCTCATAAATGATGATGATAACGTCTTGCTTACGGCTGTTCCATCTATGGAAGAAGTCCGAGAAATAGTTTTTTGTATGAATGGGCAGAGTGCACCGGGCCCGGATGGTTTCTCAGGGGCTTTTTACAAGGGTTGCTGGGATATATATATATTTTATTTTTTTGGTGAAAATAGGACGGTACCTCCCTAAATTTTATTAATTAAAAAAAGAAAATACAAGCAAGGTGGGGGACATGACAACCTCAACCACCGGGAATAAAAAGCTAGGGGGGAAGCCTTACACAAAACGTAAGGACTTACCAAACAATAAAATAAGCCTATATAACTGTCTAGCCATAGAAATTATATCCGAATAGAAGGAATCCCTGTTTTGTCAAGAACGAAAGCGCCACGACTAATAGGGGAAGATACGAATGCTTGTACCAAACTAAGTTTGCTTTACAATTAGCCGCCTCATTTGCTAAATCATCCGCGACTCTGTTACCTTGCCTTAAGATATGGGTGACATGAACATGAATAAGACTCATAATATGATGTATCCGCTGTATGAAGTAGTGGATTTCCCAAGGTATATGATAAACCTTTGTGATGATTTTCATTAAAACCTTGGAGTCCACCTCAAGCCAAACATAGGGGATCCCAAAATCAACCACATATATGAGCCCATCTAACGCAGCTCTAGCCTCAGCCCACATGTTGGTTCGCACACTGTAGAAATGACCGTAAGCAAAAATGAATTCCCCTCTAGAATTTCGAATAATACCCCCTCCAGAAGCAAGGCCGGGGTTCCCTCTAGAAGCACCATCAGAGTTGAGTTTGTACATCCCAGGGGCTGGGATATAATTAAGAAGGATCTCACTAAAGCTGTTGGGGACTTCTTCTCGGGTTTTTCTATTCCACGGAGTTGGACAAGTACTCTCATTATAAATATTCCTAAGGTGGATTCCCCTTCTTCATTTTCGGATCTTAGACCTATTAGCTTATGTAATTTTTGTAATAAGGTGATCACGAAGCTCCTCACTACCCGCTTAGCCCCTATCCTTCCTCGAATTATCTCTCCTCAACAGAGTGGTTTTGTTTAAGGTAGAGTAATTCATGAAAATGTCCTTCTGGCTTAAGAAATTCTGCAATCCATAAATAAAAGGTTTGTGGCTCAAATGTGGCTTTGAAGCTTGATATGGCTAAAGCATATGATAGATTATCATGGTTTGGCCTCATTAAGGTCATGAGGCTTTTGGGCTTTAATGAAATTTGGATTGATATGATATTCCGATGCATCTCCAATAGCTGGTTTTCCGTTCTTGTTAATGGTGAAAGTTGTGGTTTTTTCCTTTCAACTCGAGGGCTTCGACAAGGAGATCCTCTCTCCCCTTGTCTCTTTATTATTGCGGCTGAGATGATGAGTCGAGGTCTAAACCATTTGCATACGATCTTTCCTCGGTTTAGATTTCGTATCCATATTAATTCTCCCATGGTTTCTCACTTAGCATATGCAGATGATGTGATAATATTTTGTAATGGTTCAAAGAGCCTCATCAATAATGGGATCATCACCCGCCAAAGGAACACATGGGCATAGAAGAAATCCAAGCAAGGAAAAAACTACACCGGGGCTACCTCCTTCAAAAAAAAAATATAAAAGAAAAAAAAGTCTTTCAGTCTTCGTAGGATCTAGAGTGTCTTTTATTTTAGTCAAAGTCCACCTCAGACATTAGTTTTTTATTTTTACTAGCAAAATTCCACTCCGGACATTAGTTAGATTGTTAAAGTCCACCTCGGGCTAGTCAATTCGAGTCTTTAATAAAAGAGTCTTTATTTCTTTTCTCCCTAGACTTGAGACATAATCTTGCATATATACATCAACTCCATGAAAATTGTATTAATCTTAATTGACAATTGATTGCTATATCTTTATATGACAAATTAATCCCAAATATATTTGTTAATGAAGACTCATTAAAAGGTAAATGGACCCACAAACCATCATACATAACTTAACAAACAATTAGTCTCAAAATAACAAACGCTTTGATCAATCGAATCCTTTTCCTTTTTCTATATACCTTCTCTAAACCTACCCCTTTTGTGTACACCCACTGTGTGCACCCTATATATACACCCCTCGTGTACACTCACTGTGTACACCCTCTATATACACTCCTTGTGTACACCCACTGTGTGCACCCTCTATATATATTCCCCTTGTGTACACCCACTGTGTGCACCCTCCATATATACGAGTGCTCACCCACTGTGTACACCCTCCATATATTCCCCTTATGTACACCCACTATGTGCACCCTCCATATATTCCCCTCGTGTACACCCACTGTGTGCACCCATTAAATACTCCCCATATACACTTCCACCTTCCAATGAAGAAGACGACGACTGCAGAACTGCTCACCATCGAAGAAGCGTCCGCACAATCATAGAAGCTGTCCGTTCCCATGACGATGCACCGGGGCTGTCTGTCTCCCCATGAAGATGTCAACAAAATTCAAGGGGCTATTCAAACCCCCTCCACGACTTCTACCTCCTAAAGGCGAAAGCGAACTAGGGGCTCATCTTGCCCCAGGTTTCAATATGTTAAATGTATATAAAAAAAAAAGAGGCTCGCTAGGTCGAAACCCACAACGAGCGGCTTAGGCAAAAATCAAAGCAAAAGCACAAAAAAAGAAGCCCGCTAGGTTGAAAACCCGCAAAGGCGGCCTGGGCAAAAATAAGGGTGTGCATAAATAAAATAAAATAAAATAAAATAAATCAAAGAAAAGAAAAATAGAAGGGGCTATCATCATAGGAAAAGTAAAAGTCCCACTCTTTTTCACTTCTTATTTTCTATTTTTCTTTCTTTAAAAAGAATCCAACTCAACTCGACGGCAGCAGTTTGAAGCAGCAACTACAGACGACAGTCCAAGGCAACAAGCAGTAATGGAGAGACCACCACTCAAACCCGGTATCATCATCAACCAGATCACCCTCGAACTACGCAGACCTGAGCCTCTCACACCAAGAGGAACGTAGGCAACCTCATGGTCCGGTCCACAAAATATACACAACCCACCTCGAGCCAACTTTCATTCTTTTCTCTCTTCCCCATACACTATAATTTCTATTCTCTTTCTCGATTAATCAAGGCGTTTATTATTTCGAGACTACTTGCCTAAAACATTATCATAAGATACGTAACTAATCAACGAGGTCCATTCTCGAGCTATCAAAAGACAATTATGAATAAAACAACTTTCAAATGTCTCGGCAAGTCTTCTGTTCTACAATATAGGAAAGAGTTAAACACTTACTTTCTGTCAATCAGGGGCTTCCTTCCTTTTATACACATACTTCCTGTAAGGTCTATATGCGAGAACTCCCTCTCTTGTTCTCTCTCTCTTTTCTCTCACTATAACAAAAAGGCTCTTGCAAGTCGTCTATACATTTCTGTCCCTATTCTTTATTTTTGTGTCGGCTCAAAAGAATAAATAAATAAAAAAAACGACGCTAAACAATATACCCACCTAGATTGAAAACACGCAAGGGCGGTCTAGAGAAAAAATAGGGTGCGCCTAAAAGGAGGTAGAGTCCCCCACCTTATGCCCTCACCAAACTCGGGCTACCCTAACGGAATTAGGCCGAGTACTGATACTCCAACAAGATCATTCCCCGCAGAAAGTCATCTCTCTCCATCGAAGCTAAACATGGATGACCTCTTTCTAATACCCTCACCAAACTAGGGCTATCCCAATGGAATTGGACAGACTACCAACGCGCCATCAGGATCACTCTCCATGAAAGGTTATCTCTCCACCAAAGTTCAACATGGTTGACTTCCTCCAAGAGCCCCCATCAAAATGGGGCTTCCCCAAAAGAAATTAGGGCAACTGCCTGGCTACTCAGAAATCACCGGCATCCCGATGAAATCTCACTCACCCGAAGGGCTACCCTAATCAACAAACCTAACGGAGGACAAGTACTTGAATTAGTTAGACTATAATTAATTATAAGGCATCCTTATAAGATCATTACGTTTTCAAAAAAGTGTTTTTTATCACGACACGTTGTTTGTAAACCCGCACACTCGGTCTCCACTTATTTATAAAATGTCTTTTGCCTTTTTTTTTTTTGGCGAAAGGAGACGGCACTCCCTAGATTTTATTAATGATAGAAAGAAATTACAAATGAGGTGGGGGACATGACGGCCATAACCACCTGAAAAAAGAAGCTAGGGGAGAGGCCTTACACAAGCTGTAAGGACCTCTACAAAAACAGGAGGGGAGGCTACCAAATAAAAGAACCAACCTATACAAGAATCTAGCCATAAAAATCAAAGTCTAACATAAGGGACATCAAGTCTATCTAAGTTGTACGCGCCTTTGCAAGAGAAAGGAAGGTCACCAAAGGAATAGAACTCCGAGTTTGTTCTAGAAGCCGCAGCAGCATTAGCCAAACCATCCGCAACTTGATTCCCTTCACGGAGAATGTGAGTAACATGCACTCTAATCTGGGATAAAAGTCTTTTAATATGCAAAATCTCATACCAAATACTCCATGGAATTTTATAATCACGGATTAAGATATTTAAAAGGACTTCAGAATCAATTTCAAGCCAAAGAGAAGAAATACCAAAGCGAGAAGCATAAATCAACCCATCAAGGACAACCTTAGCTTCCGCAATCATTTTGGAACCATGACCATAGAATTTTGAGAAGGCAAATAACAACTTCCCCTGCTTACTACGAAAAATTCCCCCACCAGAACACAAACCCGGGTTACCTTTTGATGCCCCATCCGTGTTAAGCTTGATAAAATCAGTAATAGGAGGACGCCAATGGACAATTCTCAATTGTCGAACAGAATCATGAGCCATAGGAATCTTGAAAAGCCGAAGAATATGGCCTTCGAAATTTGAGTAACTGAAACTCAAGTTGAAAGCCGAGACAACTTTGGCAATCTGGTCTATAACACTTCGAATAATCTCCCTAGAAGACATCTGAATGTTATCAAACTTTGCTTTATTTCGACTCTTCCATAAGCTCCAAAAAATGTAACAAGGGAGGATACGACGAAGCCAACAAATCCCCCTACTAACTCCCCGCTTCGAAGAGAACCACCAACTAGCAAGAATGGACTTAACATTATAGGACATCAAGGGAACACCACACATCCTAGCGAAATGATCCCAAGTTTCAGCCGCCACATGACTATGAACAAAAAGATGGTTAATATCTTCATTAGAACAATGAGAGCAACAGACGCAAGCCGAAGCAATATGAATCCCCCTAGATTGAATGGCCAAATCCGTGGGGAGACCATTATGCAACATCCTCCATAAGAAAACAGATATCTTACAAGGGATAACCTTGTTCCAGCAATACTCAAAAATAAGGCTGCTAGGAAACACCTTTCTACAAACTTTCCAGGCCGAAGACATAGAGAAATGCCCTTTATTCGAAGGAGTCCAAAACATTCTATCCGGCACATCCGAGATAACAATATTTTGGCTCTGAATAAGATGGAGAACATGCAAACCATAATTATCCCGAATATAGTCTAAACGGGGCTGCCCATTATGAAATAGAGTAGCAACTTCAATGTGATCTCCTGGAATAGTAGGCCGAACCCCTTACATCCATTGCTCATGAATTGAGATAGATCCTCTTCCAATTCTCCAGACAATACGATTTTCCACAATCTTTTTAGCTTTAAGCATACGACACCAAATGTGAGAAGCAAAGGAAGGCTTATCCGCATCCATAGGATGAGTGCCAAAACAATACTTATCATTCATAAAATCAGACCATAATGAAGAAGCACTTCTAAAACGCCACCAAAGCTTCATGGCAAAGGCCATAGAAATATCTTCAAAACGACGAAGACCTAATCCACCTTCAGAAGTATTCCGAAACATAAGATCCCTAGAAACCCAATGACATTTCTTTTGACCATCTTCATTACTCCAAAAGAAATTAGCAATAAGACGGTACATGGCTTGAATCACACCATTAGGGGGTTCCACTAAATAAATATAATAAATAGGGATTGCTTGTAAGCAAGATTGAATCAAAGTTAATTTAGCCCCAAACGAAAGGATTTTCCCTTGCCAAGTGTCAAGACGGGCAGCCATTTTTTGAAGCACCGGGTCAAATAAAGCAATCTTTTTCCTCCCGACGTAAAGAGGACATCCAAGATAATTAATCGGAAGGGACTTCTTTTCGAAAGACGTGGCAGCCATGATAATTTAATCCCTATCTACATCATTCCTCCCGGTTATGAAACAAGACTTCCTAGTATTAACAAGCTGGCCCGAGAACTCTTGATATCAATTTAGACACCTCATATGAGCTTCCAACGAATCCTTTGATCCATTACAGAAAATAATGATATCATCGGCATAAGAGAGATGAGATATCATAGGAGTATGAATGTGGGCCCGATATCGATAATGAGGGAAATCAGTATGGAGACGATTTAGACCCCTACTCAACACCTCAACTGCAATAATAAAAAGCGTAGGAGAAATAGGATCTCCTTGGCGAAGGCCTCGAGATGAATGAAAAAAACCAGCACTTTCCCCATTAACCAACACAGAAAACCAGCAAGAAGAGATACATCGAAAGATTAGGTCATTCCATATTTCAGAAAAACCAAATCTTCTCATCACTTTAATCAAGGCAAACCAAGAGATCCTGTCATAAGCTTTAGCCATATCCAATTTAAGACTAACATTGGTCCCTCTCACTTTTTTCCGAAGAGAATGCATCATCTCTTGAGCTAAAAGGACATTTTCATGAATTAACCGACCTTTCACAAAACCACTTTGCTGAGGAGAAATTATCCGAGGAAGGATGGAGGAAAGCTGAGAGTTTAGAAGCTTTGTAACAATTTTATTAGAAAAATTACAAAGGCTAATTGGACGCATCTCCGTAAAAGAAATAGGAGCACTAACCTTTGGAATTAGGACAATAAGAGTTGAAGTCCAGCTTCTCGGCAAAAGAAAACCCGAAAAGAATTCCTTAATAGCCCTATAAAGGTCATCTTTGATAATATCCCAGCAGCTCCTATAGAAAGCCCCATTAAATCCATCCGGACCAGCAACACTTATCTCATTCATAGACCAAATAACATCCTTCAAATCATCAAATGTCAGAATAGCCGTAAGCATTGCATTATCATCATCATTAATCAACCTTGGGATAACCTCTAAAATTTCATCAGACGGATTATCATGAGGAGATTGAAGCTGATCCGAAAAGAAAGAGACAACCTCCTCTTGGATATCCTCCTTATCATAAAGCCAATTACCATTGCGATCTTGAGTACGATGAATATGAAGCTGCTGTCTTTTTTTCTTCACATAAGAATGAAAAAACTTAGTATTACGATCACCCTCCTTAATCCATCTGATATTGGCTTTTTGATACCAATAGTCCTCCTCAACTTTCAACTTTGCAAGGAGATTAGCTTTGGCCAAGTTAAGAGCAACCCTATTATCATCCGAATTATTATTCTGAAAAATCAACTCCTTTTGGCAAACATCATCCTCCGCCATCCGGACATGTTGATCCACACGACCAAAGACCTCTTTATTCCAAATGGAAATAACTTTGCGAAGCCGGGCCAGCTTTTTAGCAAATCGAACCATAGGCCTACCATCCATGTACTCCTTCCAAGAATTTGCAACAAGAGGAATAAAAGATTGATGCTTAATCCAAACATTAAGAAATCTAAAAGACCCCTTAGTGACATCATTCTTGGCTTTACCTTGAACCAAGAGAGGCAAATGATCAGAGCACGTTCGATTAAGATGAGTAACAGAAGTGACATGAAACATATCCATCCAAGCAGAATTATAAAGAGCTCTATCCAAACGCTGAAAAATAGAAGGCTTACCTCTAGGTTTATCCACCCAAGTGAACTTATTACCTAGAAAACCAGCATCAATAAGCCCAGAGAATTGAAGCATATCTGAGAATTCACGCACCGCCCCTCTTTTAATAGGTTTGCCACCAACCTTTTCAGATTGATCCAAAACACAATTGAAGTCCCCAATAACCATCCAAGGAGTAGTGCAAGAGCTGAAATCCATAATAGAGTCCCATAATTCCCTCCGATCAAATCTATTGCAGCTAGCATACACCACAGTAATATGAATAGGAACTTCCCAAAGATTATGAGAAATCTGGAGAGTCAGCGCTTGAGAAGAGTCAATAATAACACTACAATCAAAGCCATGCTTCCAGAAGAACCAAATCTTTCCATTACAGTTACCAACACTACCACTACAACCCAACTTCCTTTGAATAGAACAACGCTGAATTATACCAACTTTAGGCTCAGACATAGCAAAAAAGGACACACCATGAAGACGGAGAAGCCTTTTTGCACGCCTGAGGGTGGCACCATTACCAATACCTCTAACATTCCAATAAATTAAAGCAGCCATAAAAAACACTATAAAGAAAAGTATGAGAACACCAACAGGTTATATCGAGGGAGAGGATGACCTTCGCCGATTCCTCTTAGAAATAACCTTAGTAAAACCCTCAGAATCCACCATATCAGTGGATGTATGAGCAAAAGGAGTAGAGCCAGCCGAGTCAGTAACAAATGAAGTAGAAGGAGGAAAACGATGAGAGAGATTCAACCCGTCAGTCCTCAAGCTAGGGTTATCAAGTGGATCAATATCATCTGATTCCACAATATGCGCAGAGCCACCATTACTAGCAGCTTGTTCTTTGTATGATGCTATTATTTGAGTAACCTTCTCCAAATTATCAACAGTATCACCATCCATTATATTATCAGTTGCTTTAGAGGGATCAACCTGGGTAACCTTAATCGCCTCCTCACTAGCCTTCGAAAGAGCCATATGAACAGCCTTTGGGAGAGGTTGTCCTCTTTTAGCGATGATTGGACGAACCCCCTCCCCTACAGTACCCGTGCCAATATCTTTGCCGTTTCTATCACCAAGATCAATAACCTCAGGCTCCATTGCCATGCCATTAATTTTAGTACCACTACATGAACCATTGATATTCAGACCAATACCATTCGAGTCCTCCTTTGCCTTATTAGGCTGCAGCACATTTTTTGGGATTAAGGTCTTTGCATTCTTGTCCTCAACACGCCTTGTACCCTCATTTTTCTGAACCTGTAAATTTGGGTTGGCCTTCCTACAACCCGAGATATCATGTCCAAAAACCAAACAATGTTTACAATATTTTGGGACATTATCATATTCCACCTTCTGAAAAAAGCTAGAATAAGCATCGCCACAATCAATAAAGATTTCATGTGGAAGTTTCTTCAGCACATCCACTTGAATTAAATTTTTAGCAATGCTAGGTCTAGACAATTCTGCCGTAGCTTTATCAAGGGAGAGGGGCGTCCCAATCATTGAAGCAACCGTGAAAAGAAAGGATTTATTCATTAAATGGATGGGCAATCCCGGGAAACCAACCCAAACAGGAACAATGGGAGATTCTTTTTCAGGCCTCCAAGATGGAGACCAAGCTAGAGTACGCATAGAGAAACGATGAACATACCATACATCTTTCATGGACAGCCGCTAATAATCTTCTTCCATCGACATTTGAATAAGCAAATGACGATTATCCAAATGTCCAAGCTTGTATATTCCTTTAAGATTAAACTTAGCAAAAGCAATCCTAGTATCCTCCATAGAAGGCCTTCCATGGCTGAATTTCCCCACCAAGGTAAATTTGAACGGCCTAGCAAACTCATCGATTACATCCTTGGAAAGCTTCACCGATGGTGTGCCCTTTTGTATTGCTGAGATCATATTCTCATTGATACCATTGCCCGACTTACCATTCAAGGCTGGACTAGCGGATTTAGAAAACAAATCTGCGAATGATTTGGATACCAAAACATTAGAGGAAGAATTAAGAGCAGCAGATTGTGATTGATTAGGGGGTAAAGGTTTAGATTGAGGAAGGGAATGGATTTGCGGCTCATTAGGGTGAGCCGCTTCCATATTAGGGTTTGCATGAGAATGAATCGGCAATTCAAGAGAATTAGGGTTAGGGTTGAAATTCAAAGATGAAGATTGTGGTGAGTAATACGGATTTCGAGAGCTAGAATTCAACGAAGAGAAAAAAGAGACCGGAGCAGCCATGGCTGCCGGCCGGAAATCCCTAGGAAATCCTAGAGAGAGATCGCCTAGAGAGAATTTTTTTTAACACAGTCCAGCAATACGCTCCGATAAAATGTCTTTTGTCTCATCTCCATGATGTCTGAACTGACTCGGTCCTACACCTTAGGATACCCTTGGGTCCTACGTCCCCGTCTCCCATAGGTTAAAAGCCCTAAAATTACCTTTAGACAAATTAGAATTTTTTTGAAGGGGTCCACCTGTTTATGGCCCAATCCACCCAAGCGGGCTGATCCCAAACCTGCATAAAATAGAGTATAACAGATACCAAGCAGTTTATAAACCCAACTAGGACTGCGTTACATGCATTGCATGCATACTATCTACATGCTACCTACATGCTGCATACATATTATCTACATGCTACTTGGTACTGTACATATTACATACTGCTAGACAATAATATAAATGTTTCTACAGTTGTCCATGAATATTACTCCCTCTGTCCCTAAATGAGTGTCCATTTTTAAAAAATCTTTGTCCCTAAATGAGTGTCTTTTTTCAACATAACTTTCTCCCTAAACGTTTTTTTTCGAAATTTTTTTCACCGGTTTCTTTATACGTGCAAAACTAAAGGTTTGGAAAGGAGATTACAAGATTATATATGAATCGTTGTTACCAAATTGTTCAAAAAGTTGAGATTTTCAGTGTCCCTTAAAATGAAATTTGGACACTCATTTAGGAACAGAGGGAGTACTATTCTACTGTCTATGCTACTGCTAACAAACTTCAGATCTAAGACGCTAATCCGCTAGCATTACCTCGAGACCACTTCCACGGAAGAGGACGTCAACCTCCTGATCACCGCTCATAGGCCATCCTCAATCACGGCATGGGCCCCCAAGGCGTGTCCGAACAAAGTCATCATACAAGGCTCCAACAAACTGTCTAGCTAGCATCAAGGCCCTCGGTCAAACCTAGCCCAGTTATGCAGAGATGTTGGGTCAGTCATAAAACATAGAGGATCCACTGGAACCATATAGACACTTCCTGCCCCCACACTAGGGACATACTCTCTCACTCAAGTAAAGGGCATCTCCGCCATATCCAATCAACAACCTCCGCTGGCCCGTCACCTCAAGAACAACTGCGATCTACAACTCCGATCTAGGGAACGATACAACTTTGCAAAGCCTGTAGCTCCCACACGCAAGTCGACCCATTGCATCCAAGTCCACCAGACATCCAAGCAGTGAAATCATCGCCGTCGTGATGTCATTAGCAAAAATGGTCTGTGACAACCCATACCAAGTAAATGCTTGGGCAATCACCTCTACATCACCGCCTCCAGCCTCGAGTTCCACCAACATCGCCTCATACCGCCTCTTAAGGCCACCTGGATGTACGTTTTACCCGCCCCTGATATCGGCACAATCGAATCCGATCAAACTCTAAAGTCTATATGCACTCCCAACGGCAAGGAGGATATCATCACTCCACGCTGAACAACCTGTGGGCCACAACCCAGTAAGAACCGTGAAGTCCAATGTAGTCACCGTACCCGCTCCCCAACCAAAGTGAAATGTATGAGTGGTGTCCCATTAGTGCTCTCTCAACGACATAACCAAGTCAGTACTCTTGGTCAACTTTCCCTGACCAGACAAGCTCTCGAAGAATGCTCCCAAGCCGGTGGCCCGCACCCTGCTTGGAACAGTCTCTGACATCTCCTCTCCCACAAACTATGCACAACACTACACGAGCCCCTCGACTTCAAAGAGGGCAATACATTTTTTTTTTTGGTGAAAGGAGGACGGCACCTCCCTAGATTTTATTAATAAGAAAAAGATACAAGCATGGTGGGGGACATGACAACCTCAACCACCAGAAAAAGAAAGACAGGGGGGAGGACTTACACAAATTGTAAGTTCCTCTACAACAGGGAGAAAGGGTAGTATATAGAGGCCTAGCCATCAAGGAAAACATTATCGAAGCCGAATATATGATGTAGATGATCGATCTAGAACCAAAGGTCCCTTGCATACGCCAGGGAGAGTATCAAAAGAGTAGTAACAGGAATTAGACTGGGAAATTGCAGCAAAATTAGCAAGCCCATCAGCAACCTTATTTCCTTCCCGAAGTATATGAGTGATCCGAACCGACAGTAACTGTAAAAGTCTTTTAATCTCCAAAACAACATACCAAATGGACCAAGGAATATGATAGTCCTCAATTAAAATTTTTAGAAGGACTTCAGAGTCAATCTTAAGCCATAACGAATTAATACCAAAGCGCCTTGCAAAAGATAAACCATCCCTAACTGCCTTGGCCTCAGCAACCATATTCGAACCATGCCCATAGAAATGAGAGAAAGCAAAAATAAGATCACCTTTAGCATTCCGAATGACACCTCCTCCAGAAATAATACCCGGATTACCTTTTGATGCACCATCTGTATTGAGCTTAAAAGGCTCAATTGAAGGAGGAGTCCACGAAACCAATCTCAACTTCTTGTTCACCATGGGAGAGACCGACATACCAAAAAATTCAAAAATCCGAGCCGTACTCCAAGAACCCGAAAAATGAATAGCAAAAGCTTTTACAACATCCTTGATAGAATTGTTAACTGAAGAAATTATCTGAGACGGGGACATTTTAACACTATCAAATCTAGCTTTATTTCTACTCTTCCAAATTTCCCACAGAATGAAACAAGGAAGAAGCCGTCTAAGCCAAGAAATCCCTTGAGAGTCCCGACTTGAGTTGTTAAACCACCAACTAGCCAATATAGAATGAATATTAAAGGAGTACAGCCTTAGGCCCATAGTGTTCGAGAAAAAACTCCAAACCGCCTTGGCAACATCTCCATACACAAACAAATGATCCAAATCCTCAATAGAAGGCAAAGAACAACAACTACAGGAGGAAACAAAATGAATACCCCTCTTTTGAATAGCACATTCAGTGGGAAGGCCATGGTGAAGGGTACGCCACATAAAAACTAAAACTTTAAGGGGGATATGCTTGTGCCAACAATATTCAAAGATAGGTTTAGAAATACCTTTTTTTCTACACACATTCCATGCTGAAGAGACAGAGAAATTACCCAATGCATTAGGGAGCCAATACAAAATATCCGGATTGTCCATGAGACGAATATTATTATCCCGAATGAAGCTTAAAAGTTGGTTGCCGTACACATTCTGAATATAGTCCATCCGTGGCTGCCCATGCAAAAAAAGAGAAGAAACTTCAACATGATCCCCATTCAACAAAGTATGATCAGCTATCCAATGGTCATGAACCGAAATATCACCTCTCCCAACCCGCCAACAGATATTATTTTCTACCAGCGGCTTAGCATTAATCATTCTACCCCAAATATGAGATGCATAAGAGGTTTTAGTAGCATCCATAGGATGAGTAGCATGACAATACTTAGAAGCCATAAAATCTGTCCAAAGAGATGTAGTGCTCCTAAAACGCCACCACAACTTCATAGCAAGAGCCATAGCCATAGCTTCAAACTTCTGAAGCCCAAGACCTCCTTCTGAAACTGGAAGGAACATGCTGGATCTCCGAACCCAATGACACTTATGAAGACCATCCTCATTACACCAAAAGAAATTGGAAATGAGACGGTACATAGAATTAATCACACCCTTAGGAGGATCAAGAAGGGCAATGTAATAAAGAGGGATAGCCTGAAGACAGGTTTTGATGAGCGTCAACTTAGCACCAAAAGAGAGTGGTTTACCTTGCCATGTAGCTAAACGAGCTTCCATCTTTCGCAAAACTGGATCAAACAGGGAGAGTTTTTTACGACCAACATATAAAGGGCAGCCCAAAAAAAATAATTATCACATTATATTAAACGATTTATAAAGAGGGCAATACAACCTGCAATCACAAACATGTATACACAGCAAAGGTATGTGATTAACCTAGCAGTTTATTTCATGCA
Source organism: Campanula takesimana (assembly GCA_026119855.1). Lineage (NCBI taxonomy): Eukaryota > Viridiplantae > Streptophyta > Magnoliopsida > Asterales > Campanulaceae > Campanula > Campanula takesimana. Next base: position 111,049 of record JAOWBW010000750.1, on the reverse strand, counting down.
CATATATGAACTGTTGCAACATTACTCAAGGAGATCCCAAAATTCCCAACGAATACTATAAATATCTCACAATCAAAACCCTTGTCTACCTAGGACAAGACAAGTCAACTCCAAACAAGTCCGAAACATTTCAATAATTAACGGACAAAAATATAACTTCATCCAAAATAAAATTTCTCAACGAAACACTAATGTGCATTGGCTACCCATGTTCTAAACAAGGTCAAACCACACAAATAGCACTTTTAACAAAGTCAACCAAGTAAAAAAAAATCAGTCAAAGATTACAACGTTTTCGGACACAATACGACTTAACATAAGAATTGTGTTTTTCAACAAAACCACCTAAATCAATACATTACATAAATAATTCAATCAACTTAGGTAGAAATCAAGAACAATTTGTCCAAACCCCATACCTTGGGTAAACGTCAACTAAATCCCTTACATTCAAACTTACAGTCAAGTCCTTCATCTAAAAACAATTTATAATCAAAACCCTCCAAGGTTAATATCATCCAAATCCAAACCCCATACCTTGGGTAATTTACAACCAAGTCTCTCACTTAAAATAACTTACAATCAAACCTTCTCATTCGAAGTAATTTACAACCAAAACCCCATATCTTGGGTAATTTGCAAACAAAGCACCTCAACTTAACATCATCCAAGTCCAAACCCCATACCTTGGGTAATTTACAACCAAATCCTCCTTGAACCCCAAACTATGGGTAATTCACAACTAAGTCTCTGCATTCAAATACTGATTCACTTAAAGCCCCAAACTTTGGGTAATTTACAATCAAAACGATCAACATAAAAGTCACTCAAACCCCGAACTTAAAGAAATTTACAATCAAATCCTCCTTAAACCCCAAACTTTGGGTAATTCCCAACTAAATCCCTTACATTCAATGCTAATCTATTTAAATTCAAATCTTGGGTAATTTATAATCGAAATCTTTATGAGCAAAGTAAAATTCAATCAAGCCCCAAACCATGGGTAAATCATGAGTAAACCTCTACATTCAATACTAATCATTCAATCCCCAAACTTTGGGTAATTCACAATCAGAATCCTTACGTTCAACATTGGGAAATTCACATCCAAAACATCTCTAAACTCAAACAATCAAAACTTAAAACTCTAGACTATAGGTAATTACACTGACACTCCTCTAACAACAATACTCAATGCTTAAAACCTAAACAAAAGGAATTTTACATCAACAAATTCCAATTGGGTCCGGAAGACCTCAAGAAATTACCAAAACAAATTCCAATTGGGTCCGGAAGACCTCAAGAAATTATCAAAATTAACCAATTGGGTCCGGAAGACCTCAAGAAATTACCAAATCAATCTATAATTTTTTTTTTGCCGAAAGGAGACGGAGCTCCCTAGATTTTATAAATGATAAAAGAAGAGATACAAAAACATGGTGGGGGACAAGGAAGCCTTAACCACCGAAAAATTAAAAGAAACCTAAAGGGGGAGTTCTTACACAATCTGTAAGATACTCTACAAAAAGAAGGAAGGGGATCCTACGAAACAAAATAAACTTAAAGCCTACTATTAGGATATGAGATCTTATCAAAGAAAAGCATGCTTTGACATTGACTTGGGCAGGATTCCAAAGTGGGAAAGTCAAAATCTGCTTGCTCATTTGCCGAGTGATTAGCTAGGAATCTGCCACTTTATTACCTTCCCTAAAGACGTGAGATATTTTAACTTCAATACCCTCCAACAATCTGAAAATAGCTTGGACAACATACCATATTTCCCAAGGGATAGAGTACTTTAGAAGAATGATGAAAGCAAGGACTTCCGAATCTACCTCAAGCCAAAGCGAATGAAATCCCATCAACCGTGCACGAATAATGCGATCAAGGGCAGCCCTCGCCTCAGCAACCATATTAGTTTCATGACCATAAAATCGAGAATATGCAAATATGAAAGATCCATCATAACCAAGGAAAACCCCGCCACCCGAGGCAATACCTGGATTTCCTCTCGAAGCTCCATCCGAATTGAGTTTGACTTGACCCATAACCGGAGTGTTCCAAGAAATAAGTTTGGCTCGGGGTAAATGAGGAGCAGCCATCTTGATGTCAAAGAAATGAAGAATATGCAGATCTGAAGAGCTAGAAGAGAGGGTCAACTTGTGAGCTTTGGCGATGTCAAAAATCTGATGTTTGATATTATGAATCACCTTATTCGCATTCGAAATTGCACCATCAAATCTACATTTATTGCTATGTTTCCAAAGTTCCCAACAAATAAATCCAGGCATAATATCACTAAGCAATGAGACGATACCACTAGACTTTCCTGGTTTAGATGAGTGCCAAGCAACCATTCTTTGAGAAATAGAAAGACCCGAAATTCGAAGTCCAATCATAGCACCAAAATACTTCCAAACTTGTGTGGCAATTTAACCATGAAGGAGAATATGGGAGATGGACTCAAGGGCTGGACAAATACAACAATGACACCTAGAAACAAGAGCAATACCTTTGCGAGCAACATTATCATCCGTAGGAATGGCTTTCTTGAGGGCTCTCCAAAGAAACACTGAAACCTTCAAAGGAATGAACTTATGCCAACACCACGTATATACAAGACTTCGAGCCCGAGAAACCCTACATGCCTTCCATGCTGAAGTGATAGAGAATTTCCCAGATGATGAAGGGGTCCAAAAAGGCATGTCACAACCAGCCACCAATCGAATGTCTAGGTTTTGTAATTGAAGCAAACATTAATTCCCAAAAGTATTCCGGACATAATCTTCCCTAAGCACTCCATTCTCAAATAAAGAGAAAAACTGCTCATGCCGATTATCAAGGAGTTGTATATCATTAGACGACCATTTTTCATGAATAGAAATAGAGCAATTACACACTCCCCAACGCAGCCTCTCCTCAACCAAATCTTTCGCAGCAACCATACGCTTCCAAATATGTGAACATCCACTCCGTCCTACCCCATCCATTGGGTGTGTATCTCGACAATACTTTGCCTCAAGAAATTGGGCCCATAAAGAGTTCGAGGTACAAAATCTCCACCAAAGCTTCATAGAAAAAGCCAAGGACATCTCATGAAATTTACGTAACCCCAAACCACCTTCTTCAATAGGCCAAATGTAATGACCCCAAAACCCGTCCCTATTTATTTTATATTTTTGGGGTTTTTAAATTGATATTATGTGTGCATTTTATGTGTTGCATAATATTTTATGATTTGCACATATTGTTTGATTAATTGTGTTATTTACTTAGTTAGTAGTAATAATGGTTAAAAGAGTTAATTGAATTAGTTGAAACTATAGGGTCCTTAGTGGAATTTAAAGTAGAGGGGTTTAGTTGTTTAAAATGAAACTAGGAGGACTTAAGTCAAACTTGGAAAATATCAAAACACTCTTATCCTCCCATTTCTCTCTCTCTCTCTCTCTGCGTTTATATTGCACACACACACACACAAAAATTATACTTTCCCTGGTTAATGAAAGAAAAGGTAAGTTTCATCCTATTTTAATTTCTATCTTTTTAATTACTTCTCCGTTTTAAAAACTAATTATATAAAAATGACCAGGGCGTTGAGTAGGTCATTTCTACCCGATCAAATATTATTTTCTCGATACTTTTTCGGAAATAGGTAACTTACTAATTCCCCTTTTAATGTTAAAATGGTCATATACATGTTGTATATGTTATATGTGTTGAAATTGTTGTGAAAAGAATTTATTTGTGATACTTGTGATTTTGGGACAAAGGGAGTAGTATGAGACTTGGTTCTAAGAAGGGTTGTAATGTCTCTGGGTGAGTTTTATACTCAGGTATAGTTGTGTTAAGCAATTTTTGTGAAGAGTATGTTAGTTCTTTTGGGACGGTGAAACGAATGGAGTATAATTTAGTGCAATTTTGACCTGTCGAGTGTTCTGGGCGACCGCCCAGAATGGGGCCGGCGACCGCCCATACTATCTGCAAGGTTTTGGTCGTGGGACAGAGTATTTTGGGCGGCCGGACAGTCTGGTATGGGCGACCGTGTCACGACCCGAAGTCTAGGCTCTATTTTATTAGTAATAAATAATTATTATTTATTTATTTGCTTATTTATTTATTTAAATTATTATTTATTTAAATATTTATGTGTGCATTTTATGTGTTATATTAATTTATGCCTAGCATTTTATTTGGGCCATTTGTGCTATTGTAGAAGAGTTGAGTCTTATTTGTTAGTGGGGAGTTTATTAGTAAAGGGTAGTAGTAGGGGAGGGGTCTAAGTGTAAGATTTCAAATAATCATTTTCTCCCTACTCCCTCCCTCACCTCCCTCACCCTATCACCCTCACTCACACACCACCTCCCTCACTCTTTCATTTCTCTCTCCCTGCATTCTCTCTCTCTCCATTGTCAAGAAAAGGGTAAGTTTTCTTTCTCTCTTCTCTCTTCATTTTCTTCCTCTTCCTCTCATTATTTCTCATTTCTTAAAACATGAATCTTGTTTAGATCGTCGATAGGATCGTAGGAGGCCAAAAATATTCGAAATCCATCAACTTTGAGAAATCCGGGTTAGTTGCTTTTCCCCTATTTTATGCTAGAAATGCTACTCCATGTTTATTAGATGTTATGAATGCTATGTATTGCATCTTGGGTTGATTTGGGAGTGATTTGCATTTTGTTCATTTTTGTGAAAATTTGGTATTTGAATCATCTTTGATTGAGGTCTTTAGATGTTATTCTAGTAGTCCTTTTGGTTCAAAATGGTGTAGGTACTTTAGTTCACATCTTGGTAGGGTTAGACATGGTGAAGATTGGGTTTGTTTTGGATTTTGGGTTGTTAATGGTAGAAACCCAGAATTTTTGGCTGGAATTTGCCTTTCCGGGCAAGGAGGCGCGCGCACCCTCCCATAGGAGGTGTGCGCACCCTTATGCCCTTCTTGAACAAAAACCTCCTGTCTCTTGGAGGCGCGCGCACCCTCCCATAGGAGGCGCGCGCACCCTCTCCTCCTCCTCCAATGTTGATTTTCCCTCTGTCGAAGGGAGGCGCACGCACCCTTTTATATGAAACGCGCGCACCCTTATATACCTTTGGCGCAATTTTCCTTCTGACTCCAGGAGGCGCGCGCCCCCTCCCATTGGAGGCGCGCGCACCCTCTCCCATGTTGTGAAATTTATTTCCCTTTTTGTCCAATCCTTCGAGGGCCACATCTTGTTCATCCGGACTACGTTTTAGGCGTATAAATTATCGTTTTAAAGCTCTCCTTAAGCTCTTTGAGATGAGTGAGTAAATTTGGTTGAGTGCTCGAATTAACTGGATTCTTTGTGGTCAAATGTGATATGGGAATTGTGTTATCATTGTTAAGATTGTTGGAACACGTTAATTGTGTGTTGTTGGTTCATTTCACTTTCTTGGTGACTTCTTGGTATGGTTCCCTACTTTGGAACCCTAAGTTGTTTAATTAAGCTAGTATTTATTACTTAGCATTTATTTGGAAGCCCAGCTGGCATATCTGTTGCATCGGGCGATGGGAAAGATTATAATGGCAAAGCCAAGTCCATTATAATGTTGACCATTGTTTGCCCTTACTATACCCCTTTTCCAGATTGGCCTTGGAAGAGATAAGTTAGCTTCCTTTGTGAATGTATCTAGCTACCGAGCATGACTTTGTGGCATGGCTCTTGTCCTTTGTGACACTCTTATGGTTATTGTTCCGGTACATGGGGTTTTCTCTTCGGCTTTCATGCTATTATGAAGATGTGATTTGTTGATTATTGAAGCTGCGCAGCGATCCTTTATTTGGATGTATCGGTTTGGAAACCTTGGCTAATATCCTTTGTTATATGTTTATTTCCGCTGCTATTTATTATCTGATAATTGCTATGTTATATGAGATATTGATGTTGTTATTACTTATTGTATCATAACATGTCATGTAGTTGCATTAGTAACTTATTGAGATTTATCTCACCCCCTTTCTTTTATCCTTGTTTTTCCTTAACCCCCCCCCCCCAGGTGCTAAGGATTAGTCTCGCTGATCACGAGAAAGAGGACGTCGAGTGTGGATACATTCTTTTGGGGAAAGTTGTTATAGGTTGGTTTACATTATATAAATGTGTAACCTTTTTGGGATAGTTGTACCAAACATTGACGTCATTAAGAACTGTACATTTATATTCTGTTGAGCATAAACTTGTGGAAGTTTATGATAGTTGTATTTGGTTATTATCAAACTTGGATTTGTAAAACTTTGGATCATCACCTTTTGGTATCAAATGAAATTTTTAACTTCGGTATTCACAATTTTGGTTTTAAGTCGACGTCCAGCTCGCGATCTCGGGTCCGCGGGGTTTGGGGTCGCGACAGTTGGTATCAGAGCCATGGTTTGGCTCTAAGTATAAGTCTAGGTGGACTAGTATGACCTAGGTGGGTAGTTGTGTTCGGAGTAAGTAACGGTTGATGTCTTATGCAGGTAATTGTTTGAAATGGCTAGAAGGAGAGCAGGCGAAGGCTCTAGTGGAGCACAGAATCAGAATGACTTAAGGGAAGAGAACCGGGCAATGTTCCAAGGAATGTTTGAGGCGACCATGAAGGCTATTCATGACCAAGGGCCTAGAGAGGAGCATGTTCCACCTCCACGTTATGGGTTGGAGCAGTTTCTGAAATTAAAACCAAGAGAGTTTGACGGTGAGCCCGATGTGAAGAAGGCTGAGATGTGGATCGAGTCTATGGAGAAAATTTATGATGTATTTGGGTGTTCGGACGAGGATAGGGTCCGGTTCGCGGCTTATAAGCTTGTGGGTGCCGCCGAGCATTGGTGGAAAGGGGTCAAAGCTAGTTGGGATGACACTCACACCGTCTATGCATGGGAATTGTTTGTGCGGAAGTTCAAAGAGCATTTCATTCCGGTAGTGGATCAGAACCGAAAGGAGATCGAGCTTCTCAACTTGGAGCAAGGTTTGTTGTCTATAGCCCAGTACTCGGCTAAGTTCATAGAATTAGCCCGGTATTGTGACAATCTTGTGCGGACCGAGGAGCAGAAAGCTATGAGATTCATTCGGGGATTGAAGACCTCCATCCGTACTCAACTTATTGCCCAACGGATTGTGACCTTCCAAGATGCGGTAGACCGAGCCTACTTGATAGAGCAAGATATTGGGGAGCACAAAAGGAAAACCGAGGTTGTGGGTACGGGTAAACCGGGAAGCCATGCTAAATCTCAACCTCAACACCGTTCCGACAACCGAGGTAACCCGGGAGCATCATCTCAGTTTAAGGGGCAAACCACACCGAGGAATCCGGGTACTACTTCGGGGATTCAGAATAGGAAGCCTTATACCTTTTGTCAGAGGGTAGGCCATACGGAGGATAGGTGTTGGAAAAAGCAAGGCAAGTGTACCAATTGTGGTGAAATGGGGCACTTTACGAGAGATTGCACGAGGCACCGAGGTCAGTCATTCGGGTCAGGGGTTGGTACTAATCAGGGTCAGAAAAGGGATGCCGTTGGGAAGCCCAAAGTTCAAGGAAAGATTTATGCCATGAATCAACAACAGGCGACCGATGATCCTTCGGTTATTGGAGGTATTGTTTCTGTGTCTAATGTGAGCGCACGAGCGTTAGTAGATCCAGGATCATCTCATTCATACATTTCTGTGCAATTTGCTTCCATGTTAAATGCTGCATTCGAGTCTTTACCGTACGTGCTAGAGGTGTCGACCCCTATAGGAGAATGCTTGATTTCTGATCGAGTCTTTCGTGCTTGTGATGTGGTTATTTTTGGTCGTGTCCTTTGTGCGGATTTGGTAGTTCTTCCTATCCAAGACTTTGATGTCATTTTGGGTATGGATTGGTTGAGCAAGTTTCATGCTTCCGTTGATTGCCGTAAGAAAACTGTTACTCTTTCTATTCCCGATGTGCCTAAATTTGTGTTTGAGGCTAGTCCTCTGAGTAGAAAGGTTCGCTTAATTTCTTATATGAAAGCGAGAAAATTATTGCATAGTGGTTATGAGGGGTATTTGGCTAGTGTTCTTGATACTAGGAAAGAATCCCCTAGTTTGGAGAATGTTCGGGTAGTTAGGGAATTTCCCGATGTTTTCTCTTCTGAATATAATATGCCTCCCGATCGTGAGATAGAGTTTTGTATAGATCTTTTGCCGAGTACGGCTCCAATTTCGAAAGCACCTTATAGGTTGGCTCCCGCAGAGTTGAAGGAATTAAAGGTTCAATTGCAAGAGTTGCTTGATCGAGGGTTTATACGCCCTAGTGTTTCCCCGTGGGGAGCACCGGTTTTATTTGTGCGGAAGAAAGACGGTTCCTTGAGATTGTGCATCGATTACAGAAAGTTGAATCAGGTTACGGTGAAGAATAAGTATCCTTTACCTCATATTGACGATTTATTTGATCAGCTTCAAGGGTCCGTGGTTTTTTCTAAACTTGATTTGAGGAGTGGGTACTATCAGTTGAAGGTTCGATCAGAGGATATTCCGAAGACTGCATTTCGCACTCGTTATGGTCATTATGAGTTCTTGGTTATGCCGTTTGGGTTGACTAACGCGCCTGCAGTATTTATGGATTTGATGAACCGGGTTTTCCATCCTTATCTTGATTCGTTCGTGGTAGTCTTCATCGACGACATTCTTGTTTATTCGAAATCTAGAGAGGAGCACGAGCAACACTTGAGGACAGTTTTATCCGTTCTTGCGAGGGAGAAATTATTTGTGAAGTTCAGTAAATGCGAATTTTGGCTCGAGAAGGTTTCTTTTCTGGGTCATGTTATTTCGAAAGACGGGATTTCTGTGGACCCATCAAAGATTGAAGCCATAGTGGATTGGAAGAGACCCGAATCAGTGACAGAGATTAGAAGCTTTCTGGGTTTAACCGGGTATTACAGAAGATTTATTGAGGGGTTTTCGAGGATCGCTACTCCGATGACTCAGTTGACCCGGAAGAATGTACCGTTTGTGTGGAGTGAAAAATGCCAAAGTAGCTTCGAGGAATTGAAGAAGAGGTTGACTACCGTTCCTATCTTGACTTTGCCTAATGGAAGCGATGGTCTAGTGATTTACAGTGATGCTTCGAAAGAGGGTTTGGGTTGTGTGTTGATGCAGAACGGGAAACTAATTGCTTATGATTCGAGGAAGTTGACCCCTAGTGAACAGAATTACCCCACTCACGACATGGAGTTGGCGGCGATAGTCTTTGCGTTGTACAAATGGAAGCATTACCTTTATGGAGCGAGGTTTGAGATTTTTACCGATCACAAGAGTTTGAAATACCTTTTCTCCCAGAAAGAGTTGAATAATAGGCGACGCCGATGGATGTAATTGTTGAAGGATTATGATTGTACGATTTCTTATCATCCGGGGAAGGCGAATGTGGTCGCCGATGCGATTAGTAGGAAGTCTTATGTGGCTTCGATGATGGTCCGTGAGTGGAAAATGCTTGAGGATGTTCGAGATTGGTCTCCTCGTGAATCGAGACATGGGGCTATTTTTGCGAATATTAGGGTATCTCCGACCCTAATTCAGAGGATAAAGGAAGCTCAGAAAGAAGATGCCGAGTTGGTGAAGATAATGGGTAAATTGAAGGAAAGGAACTTCGAGGATTTTTCTTTGAGTTCGAGTGGAGTTTTGACTTTCCGTGGTCGTTTGTGCGTACCCGATGTTGGTGGAATAAAGAGGCAAGTTTTAGATGAGGGTCACAAATCGAGATATACTATTCATCCGGGTAGTACGAAGATGTACCAGAATCTGAAGCAACATTTTTGGTGGAATAATATGAAAAGGGAAATAGCGGAGTATGTTTCGAGGTGTTTAACGTGTCAGCAGGTCAAAGACGAGCATCAGAGACCCGCGGGACTACTTCAGCCGTTAGAGATTTCCGAGTGGAAATGGGAGCATGTAACTATGGATTTCGTTATGGGACTACCTCGTACCCGTAGAAAGTATGACAGTGTTTGGGTAATAGTGGATAGATTGACCAAGAGTGCCCATTTCTTGCCTATTGACATCAGATATTCGATGGAAAAGCTTGCGACCCTTTACATTGATGAGATTGTGAGATTGCATGGAGTTCCGGTTAGCATTGTGTCAGATCGCGACCCGAGGTTTACTTCTAGATTCTGGAAGGCGTTTCAGGAAGCTTTGGGTATAGATTTGCGATTCAGCACAGCTTTTCACCCTCAGACCGACGGTCAATCCGAGAGGACTATTCAAATTCTTGAGGATATGTTGCGAGCTTGTACGATAGACTTCTCTAATTCTTGGGATTCGCACCTACCGTTAGTGGAATTCTCTTACAACAACAGTTATCAGGCTAGTATCGAGATGGCACCGTATGAGGCCTTGTATGGAAGAAAGTGTAGATCGCCTATTTGTTGGGATGAGGTCGGTGAAGCGAAGATCGTGGGTATTGATTTGCTTCAGGATTCAGTTGAAAAGGTTAGAGTTACCCGGGATCGATTGAAAACAGCCCAGAGTCGACATAAGAGCTATGCAGATAACCGAAGGCGAGATCTCAGTTTTCAGACCGGTGATTTTGTGTTCCTGAAAGTATCTCCAAAGGTGGGTATTCGGAGGTTTGGGAAGAAAGGCAAATTGGCTCCGAGGTTTATAGGTCCGTTTGAGATTTTGGGAAAGGTTGGGCTTCTAGCGTATCGACTTGCGTTACCGCCATCTTTAGACCGGTTGCACAACGTGTTCCACGTTTCTATGCTTCGGAAGTATGTTTATGATCCATCTCACGTGTTACCGAGGGTACCGGAGGATATTGAGCCCGATATGACTTATGAGGAACGACCGGTTCGGGTTTTAGATGCCAAAGTCCAAGAATTGAGAAGCAAAAGCATTCCGTTGGTTAGAGTTCTTTGGAGGAATCATAATATTGAGGAATCGACTTGGGAGCTTCTAGAGGAGATGGAGCGTAGATATCCGTGGCTTTTTAATTCGGGTAAGTCTCGTTAAAATTCGGGTCGAATTTTCTTTAAAGGGGAGTGAATGTCACGACCCGAAGTCTAGGCTCTATTTTATTAGTAATAAATAATTATTATTTATTTATTTACTTATTTATTTATTTAAATTATTATTTATTTAAATATTTATGTGTGCATTTTATGTGTTATATTAATTTATGCCTAGCATTTTATTTGGGCCATTTGTGCTATTGTAGAAGAGTTGAGTCTTATTTGTTAGTGGGGAGTTTATTAGTAAAGGGTAGTAGTAGGGGAGGGGTCTAAGTGTAAGATTTCAAATAATCATCTTCTCCCTACTCCATCCCTCACCTCCCTCACCCTATCACCCTCACTCACACTCCACCTCCCTCACTCTTTCATTTCTCTCTCCCAGCATTCTCTCTCTCTCCATTGTCAAGAAAAGGGTAAGTTTTCTTTCTCTCTTCTCTCTTCATTTTCTTTCTCTTCCTCTCATTATTTCTCATTTCTTAAAACATGAATCTTGTTTAGATCGTCGATAGGATCGTAGGAGGCCAAAAATATTCGAAATCCATCAACTTTGAGAAATCCGGGTAAGTTTCTTTTCCCCTATTTTATGCTAGAAATGCTAATCCATGTTTATTAGATGTTATGAATGCTATGTATTGCATCTTGGGTTGATTTGGGAGTGATTTGCATTTTGTTCATTTTTGTGAAAATTTGGTATTTGAATCATCTTTGATTGAGGTCTTTAGATGTTATTCTAGTAGTCCTTTTGGTTCAAAATGGTGTAGGTACTTTAGTTCACATCTTGGTAGGGTTAGAAATGGTGAAGATTGGGTTTGTTTTGGATTTTGGGTTGTTAATGGTAGAAACCTAGAATTTTTGGCCGGAATTTGCCTTTCCGGGCAAGGAGGCGCGCGCACCCTTATGCCCTTCTTGAACAAAAACCTCCTGTCTCTTGGAGGCGCGCACACCCTCCCATAGGAGGCGCGCGCACCCTCTCCTCCTCCAATGTTGATTTTCCCTCTGTCGAAGGGAGGCGCACGCACCCTTTTATATGAAGCGCGCGCACCCTCATATACCTTTGGCGCAATTTTCCTTCTGACTCCAGGAGGCGCGCGCACCCTCTCCCCTCTTGTGAAATTTATTTCCCTTTTTGTCCAATCCTTCGAGGGCCACATCTTGTTCATCCGGACTACGTTTTAGGCGTATAAATTATCGTTTTAAAGCTCTCCTTAAGCTCTTCGAGATGAGTGAGTAAATTTGGCTAAGTGCTCGAATTAACTGGATCCTTTGTGGTCAAATGTGATATCGGAATTGTGTTATCATTGTTAAGATTGTTGGAACACGTTAATTGTGTGTTGTTGGTTCATTTCACTTTCTTGGTGACTTCTTGGTATGGTTCCCTACTTTGGAACCCTAAGTTGTTTAATTAAGCTAGTATTTATTACTTAGCATTTATTTGGAAGCCCAGCTGGCATATTTGTTGCATCGGGCGATGGGAAAGATTATAATGGCAAAGCCAAGTCCATTATAATGTTGACCATTGTTTGCCCTTACTATACCCCTTTTCCAGATTGGCCTTGGAAGAGATAAGTTAGTTTCCTTTGTGAATGTATCTAGCTACCGAGCATGACTTTGTGGCATGGCTCTTGTCCTTTGTGACACTCTTATGGTTATTGTTCCGGTACTGGGGGTTTTCTCTTCGGCTTTCATGCTATTATGAAGATGTGATTTGTTGATTATTGAAGCTGCGCAGCGATCCTTTATTTGGATGTATCGGTTTGGAAACCTTGGCTAATATCCTTTGTTATGTGTTTATTTCCGCTGCTATTTATTATCTGATAATTGCTATGTTATATGAGATATTGATGTTGTTATTACTTATTGTATCATAACATGTCATGTAGTTGCATTAGTAACTTATTGAGATTTATCTCACCACCTTTCTTTTATCCTTGTTTTTCCTTAATCCCCCCCCAGGTGCTAAGGATTAGTCTCGCTGATCACGAGAAAGAGGACGTCGAGTGTGGATACATTCTTTTGGGGAAAGTTGTTATAGGTTGGTTTACATTATATAAATGTGTAACCTTTTTGGGATAGTTGTACCAAACATTGACGTCATTAAGAACTGTACATTTATATTCTGTTGGGCCTAAACTTGTGGAAGTTTATGATAGTTGTATTTGGTTATTATCAAACTTGGATTTGTAAAACTTTAGATCATCACCTTTTGGTATCAAATGGAATTTTTAACTTCGGTATTCACAATTTTGGTTTTAAGTCGACGTCCAGCTCGCGATCTCGGGCCCGCGGGGTTCGGGGTCGCGACAGACCGCCCATGATTGCTGAAAAAGTTGAGTTGTTCCAATCCAAGTGATTAAAGTTCAATCTTGGTCTAGATCTTAGTTGATATCCTAGAGTACCTAGAGGGTTGTTGTGGAACACCAAAGTGGTGGAATTGGTCCTTTGTGATCAAGTTTAAATTGATGTAACCGTTTAGGTTCATTTTGGGTGTTGTACATCTTTATGATGCTTTCGTGGGGTTTCTTACTTTGAAATCCCTTCTGTGAGAAATGGGTTTAACGTACTTGGTTGTTGAGGATCGTGTTCAAGTGTGTGTAAGAATGTGTTATGACTTAATGTCATTGATAAAAGATGAGTTATGACTTAATGTCATTAATAAAAGATTGTGTTGTAACTTTGTCAATAGTAAAGGATTGTGTTGTGAACTCTTTATGAGTAATGTGTTGCATCTTTGTGATGAACTTTGTGTGGTTCCCTACTTTGGAATCATGCCTCGGTTGTTGTTTAAGAAAGTATTTATTACTATGCTCGTGTTAAAGTCCGCTGGTACTTGTTGTGGAGTCGGGCAGTGGTAGGGATTATAATGGCACATGAGCCAAGTTCATTGTAAGGCTTTTACCATTGGTTTCCCATTTTTAACCCCTTTCCTTGGGCCATGGATTGGGTCTGGGCTAGCTCTCCTTTGTGTGAGTTTAGTCACCGTTTGGGTTATGACTTTGTGTCATTTTCCCCCCGTTGTTGTTGTTATTGTTTGGTTCCGGAACCGGTTTTAGCCCTTTAGTGCTGCTCAGTTGATACCTCTCAGATGGTTATATGTTTGATTCGAGAACCTTAGCTCAGTATCCACTTATGAGTGTTTATTTCTGCCTTGTGTGTGGTATGATGAGTTGGCTTTGCCTCTCATATTATGTGATATGTGAATGCTTATTGACATTATTCAATTACGAGTATCATTTCAGCATGTAACGTAATTGCATTTTAGTAGCTTACTGAGATTTATTGTCACCCCGTTCCTTTCAAATTTGTTTTTATTAGATAAAGGCGAGCCAAGGGGATAGGTCACTTACACAAGGGAGGACGTCGTGGTGGTTTTGGTAAGAGTTTTTGGGACAAGTGTTTGTAAAGGCTACATTATATAAATGTATAACCTTTGGGGTAGTGTACCCGAGACTTTACCCGTGTATCACCTATTTTGTTAAAGTGTGGTGATTGTACATTTGTAAGTAAAGGGTGTAAGCCCTTGGGGCTAAGTATTTTTGGTTGTAAAATTTAGTTGTGGTGTGTTGAAATGAAAGTTTTCAACTTAATGAGTTTGTGATATGAAACTTTTATGAAAGAACATTTCAAAAAAAATTCTAAAAGTGTTTTATGACGTCTTCCGATCGTGTCCCGAGCGTGGGGACAAGTAGGACCACGGGTCTGGGACGCGACAGTTGGTATCAGAGCTAGGTTGTAGATGGTCTAGAATGACTAAGTGACCTAGAAGGGTAGTTGTGATAGGGTGAGTAACGTTGAGAGTCTTATGCAGGTACTTATTGAAATTGGTTGGGACGGAAAGAGATCAGTCAGGACCTTCAAAGCAAGGGAATGTTTGAAGCAGTCATGAAAACCTTAAATGATTAAAGATAAGTAGAAGATCAAGTACCTCCGAGATATGGGCTAGAATAGTTCTTAAAGATGAAACCAATAGGCTATGATGGAGAACCCGATGTAGCTAAAGTGGAAAGGTGGATTGAATCGATGGAGAAAATATTTGATGTTCTGAGATGTTCTGATAAAGATTAAATCAGGTTTGCTACTTATAAACTGAGTGGAGCTGCTGAGTATTGGTGGAAAGCTTTAAAGACCAATTGGGATGAGACTCATGTACCCTATACTTGGGAAAATTTTCTAAAAAGAAGTTCAAGGAACATTTTATTCCCCGGGTGGATCAAGACAGGAAAGAAATGGAGTTTTTCAACTTAGAGCAAAATGTTATGTCCGTGGCTCAATATACATCTAAATTCACAGAGTTATCCAGGTACTATACTCATCTAGTGCAACTAAGGAGAGGAAGGCAATGTGATTTGTGAGAGGATTGAGAACTGTGATCCGAACTCAATTAGTATCCCACAAGATTTTCAAGATGCAGTTGATAGAGTTTATCAAGTGAAACACGATATTGAAGAACATAAGAGAAAGTTGAACTGTCAGGTGCGGGAAGGCAAGGAAGACCTCAACCACTGTACGGTGACAATCGAGGAGGTCAGGGAATATCATTACAAAACAGAGGACAACCTCAGGAGCAATCAATTGCCAACAATCAAGGTAACACTTCGGGAAATCAAAGTAGAAGGATATGTAACTATTGTCAAAAGGAAAGGTATTCTGAAGAAAGGTGTTGGAAGAAGTTGGGTAAGTGTTTGAATTGTGGTTAGTTGAATCATTTTCAAAGGGATTGTCCTAGAACCAGGAATGTATCATTTGAGAGTGGAGATGGATTATCACAGGGTCAGAAGAGGGATGCCTCGGGAAAGCCTAAGGTGCAGGATTGTGTTTTTTCTACTAATCAATAACAGGCTTCAGATTCTTCTGCCGTGATAGGAGGTATAATTTTTATGTCTAGTTTGAGGGCACGTACACCTATAGACCCCGGTTCATTGCATTTATATGTGTCTGTGCATTTTTGCATCTCAGTTACATTTGTCTCCTGAGTTTCTATCTTATGTGTTAGAGGTGTTCACCCCTATGGGGAGTGTTTGGTGACCAATAAGGTGTTACGTGGTTGTGATGTGCATATTTGAGAGCATGTTTTATTTGCTGATTTAGTTATTTTGCCATTTCAAGATTTTGATATTATCTTGGGAATGGATTGGTTGAGTAAATACCATGCTTCAGTTGATTGTTATAAAAAGATTGTCACATTCTCTATTCCTGATGTGCCTGAATTTACTTTTGAGGCTACTCTTCTGGGTAGGGGGATTTGTATTATTTCTTATGTGAAGGCTAGAAAATTGTTACACCGTGGTTGTGTGGGATTCTTGGCCAGTGTTCTCGATACTATTAAAAAGGGTTTCTGAAATAGAGGATGTGCATATTGTTATAGAGTTTCCTGATATAATTTCAAATGAGTATTCTATGCCTCCCGATAGGGAAATCGAGTTTTGTATTAAATTACTTCCTGGTACTACCCTGATAATTTAGGTACCTTACAGAATGGCTCCATCTGAATTGAAAGAATTGAAAGTTCAATTGCAAGAGTTACTTGATAGTGGCTTTATCCGACTCAGTGTATCACCGTAGAGAGCTCCTGTGTTGTTTGTAAAGCACAAATATCCATTGCCTCACATTGATGATTTATTTGATCAACTTCAAGGGTCAGTTGTCTTTTCGAAGCTTGATCTGAGGAGTGGGTATCATCAGTTAAAGATTTGTTTTGAAGACATCCCTAAGACTACTTTGCGTAGTAGGTATGGTCACTATGAGTTTCTTGTCATGCCTTTCGGGTTAACTAATGCTCCCGTTGTTCTTATGGATATGATGAATCGGGTTTTCAAACCTTATCTTGATACCTTTGTGGTTGTTTTTATCGGTAATATCCTTGTTTATTCTAAATCTCGAGAGGAACATGAACAATATCTGTGGGATGAAAAATGTCAAGCTAGTTTTGAGGAATTAAAGAAAAGATTGACCACTGTACTTATTCTTGCGTTACCTAATGGGAATGATGATTTGGTTATTTACAGTGATGCTTCGAGGAAGTTAACACCTTGCGAACAGAACTATCTGATCTATGCCCTAGAACTTACTGCGATTGTTTTTGCGTTACATAAGTGGAAATATTGTCTTTATGAAATAATGTTTGAAATTTTTACAAATCATAAGAGTTGAGATATCTTTTCACTTAGAAAGAGTTGCACAATCGACAGCGTAGGTGGATGGAACTTTTGAAGGATTGGTGTCCTTATGAATTGAGACATGGAGTGATGTTTGCGAATTATAGAGTATTGCCAACTTTAATTCAAAAGATAAAAGATGCTTAGAAGGATGACCCCGAGTTGAGAAAATTAGTGGATAAAATCGAGGATAGAAAATTTGAAGATTTCTCTCATAGTCCTAAAGGAGTATTAATTTATAGAGGACAGTTATGTGTACCAACATTGATGGAATTAAACGCCAAATTCTTGATGAGGACCACAAATCTAAGTATACTATTCATCCCGGGAGTACCAAAATGTATCAAGATTTGAAAGCATTTCTAATAGAATAATATGAAACGGGAAATAGCGGATTATGTAATAAACTGTTTGACTTGTCAACAGGTTAAAGCTCAACATCAAAGACTCGCAGGTTTACTTCAACCTCTAGAGATACTTGAGTAGAAATGGGATTATGTCACGATGGATTTTGTGTCAGGGTTACCTCGTACTTGAAGAAAGCATGATGCAGTTTGGGTAATCATGGATTGATTGACAAAACCCGCTCACTTTCTACCTATTGAGATTGGCTATTCGATGGAAAAGTCATAATGGGCCTTTTGAAATTATAGAAAAAGTTGGAAATCTTGCGTACCATCTTGCGTTGCCATCTTCTTTGGGTAAATTCATAATGTATTTCTTATCTCAGTGCTTTGCAAAAATTTGTATGATCCATCTTATGTGTTATCAGAAATATGTCTTATATAGAGTAATCAGTTCAAGTGATTGATTCTAAAGTTCAAGAATTGAGAACTAAGAGTATTCTGGTTGCTAGATTGATATGAAGGAATCACAATGTTGAAGAGTCAACTTGGGAACTTCGGAAGGAAATGGAAAAGAAATACCCTTGGTTATTTGATCAGTTAGGTAAGTAACCCTAAAATTCGGGATGAATTTTCTTTAAGGGGGAGTGATTGTAACGACCCCAAAACCCGTCTCTATTTATTTTATATTTTTGGGGTTTTTAAATTGATATTATGTGTTGCATCATATTTTATGATTTTCACATATTGTTTGATTAATTGTGTTATGTACTTAGTTAGTAGTAATAATGGTTAAGAGAGTTAATTGAATTAGTTGAAACTATAGGGTCCTTAGTGGAATTTAAAGTAGAGGGATTTAGTTGTTTAAAATGAAACTAGGAGGACTTAAGTAAAACTTGGAACATATCAAAACACTCTTATCCTCCCATCTCTCTCTCTCTCTCTGTGTTTATATTGCACACACACACAAAATTATACTTTCCCTGGTTGATGAAAGAAAAGGTAAGTTTCATCCTATTTTAATTTCTATCTTTTTAATTACTTCTCCGTTTTAAAAACTAATTATATAAAAATGATCAGGGCGTTGAGTGAGTAGGTCATTTTACCCGATCAAATATTATTTTCTCGATACTTTTTCGGAAATAGGTAAGTTACTAATTCCCTTTTTAATGTTAAAATGGTCATATACATGTTGTATATGTTATATGTGTTGAAATTATTGTGAAAATAAT
Organism: Campanula takesimana; assembly: GCA_026119855.1. NCBI lineage: Eukaryota > Viridiplantae > Streptophyta > Magnoliopsida > Asterales > Campanulaceae > Campanula > Campanula takesimana. The sequence goes on along the minus strand of JAOWBW010000750.1, from coordinate 92,364 downwards.
TTATTTGTGATACTTGTGATTTTGGGACAAAGGGAGTAGTATGAGACTTGGTTCTAAGAAGGGTTGTAATGTCCCTGGGTGAGTTTTATACTCAGGTATAGTTGTGTTAAGCATTTTTTTTGTGAAGAGTATGTTAGTACTTTTGGGACGGTGAAACGAAGGGAGTATAATTTAGTGCAATTTTGACCTGTCGAGTGTTTTGGGCGACTGCCCAGAATGGGGCCGGCGACCGTCCATACTATCTGGAAGGTTTTGGTCGTGGGACAGGGTATTTTGGGCGGCCGGACAGTCTGGTATGGGCGACCGCCCATGATTGCTGAAAAAGTTGAGTTGTTCCAATCCAAGTGATTAAGTTCAATCTTGGTCTAGGTCTTAGGTGATATCCTAGAGTACCTAGAGGGTTGTTGTGGAACACCAAAGTGGTGGAATTGATCCTTTGTGATCGAGTTTAAATTGATGTAACCGTTTAGGTTCATTTTGGGTGTTGTACATCTTTATGATGCTTTCGTGGGGTTTCTTACTTTGAAATCCCTTTTGTGAGAAATGGGTTTAACGTACTTGGTTGTTGAGGATCGTAGTGTGTGCAAGAATGTCTTATGACTTAATGTCATTGATAAAAGATGAGTTATGACTTAATGTCATTAATAAAAGATTGTGTTGTAACTTTATGTCAATAGTAAAGGATTGTGTTGTGAACTCTTTATGAGTAATGTGTTGCATCTTTGTGATGAACTTTGTGTGGTTCCCTACTTTGGAATCATGCCTCGGTTGTTGTTTAAGCAAGTATTTATTACTATGCTCGTGTTAAAGTCCAGCTGGTACTTGTTGTGGAGTCGGGCAGTGGTAGGGATTATAATGGCACATGAGCCAAGTTCATTGTAAGGCTTTTACCATTGGTTTCCCATTTTTAACCCCTTTCCTTGGGCCATGGATTGGGTTTGGGCTAGGTCTCCTTTGTGTGAGTTTAGTGACCGTTTGGGTTATGACTTTGTGTCATTTTCCCCCCGTTGTTGTTGTTGTTGTTGTTATTGTTTGGTTCCGGAACCGGTTTCAGCCCTTTGGAGCTGCTCAGTTGATACCTCTCAGATGGTTATATGTTTGATTCGAGAACCTTGGCTCAGTATCCACTTATGAGTGTTTATTTCCGCCTTGTGTGTGGTATGATGAGTTGGCTTTGCCTATCATATTATGTGATATGTGAATGCTTATTGACATTGTTCAATTACGAGTATCATTTCAGCATGTAACGTAGTTGCATTTTAGTAGCTTACTGAGATTTATTCTCACCCCGTTCCTTTCAAATTTGTTTTCCTTAGATAAAGGCGAGCCAAGGGGATAGGTCACTTACACAAGGGAGGACGTCGTGGTGGTTTTGGTAAGAGTTTTTGGGACAAGTGTTTGTAAAGGCTACATTATATAAATGTATAACCTTTGGGGTAGTGTACCCGAGACTTTACCCGTGTATCACCTATTTTGTTAAAGTGTGGTGATTGTACATTTGTAAGTAAAGGGTGTAAGCCCTTGGGGATATGTATTTTTGGTTGTAAAACTTTAGTTGTGGTGTGGAAATGAAAGTTTTCAACTTAATGAGTTTGTGATATGAAACTTTTATGATAGAACATTTTGAAAATTTTTCTAAAAGTGTTTTATGACGTCTTCCGTGCGTGTCCTGAACGTGGGGCCAAGTAGGACCTGTTGGTAGTGGTGCCCTAGGCACGTTTAATAAACGTTGTAATTGTTATCATTTATTTCATATCAATAAAGAGATGTTTTGATTATTATTGTTGTTCATGTTTACTTATAATAATCTCCGTCCCTAGTACTTGTTAAGCACTAGTATAAAGGCTAAATGATCATGGGATGATCATGTTAGATTTATGGGTACTTGTTTGGAACAAGGTACTGGACATGACCCGCTCTATGAGATTTATGTCATGGTCTATGTCGTACATATATCTCATATTAGTTATGTCATTTGAATCCTTAGACATGAAGTTATTATAGTCTTCCACTTGATGAACATTATGTTTGACATATTCAAACGCTACTTTTAACCGAGTAGTTATAAAGGGTATGATTGGCATAATCGGAATCCCGTTGGGAAGAATAATAAGCTAAATGGATTTGTCCCTCCTCGGAGAGATGTCAAGCTTGGGCCACTCGTAGGAATGATGTTGATGAAATGTTCGGCCGGACTCAGATTAATTGATTGGATCAATGTCATTTGGATTATCAACATATTCAGAATCGAGAAAGTATTGAACAAAACAAGTTGACTGTTTGACCATGACTTGTGTTCAATGACATCGTGGACAAAGGGATTGTGACATATTCTAAAGGAATGCGAACTTGTATCTAGTTATACTATTTGGGTAGGTATGACGGTTTGCTAGAACCTAATCATATCTTATGGGATCATGTTTGAGCTCATTGCCAACTTAGTATAATCCTAGAGGGTCACACACAATAGAACGAATCTTTAAAAGGACTACATTGGAATTTTGGAAATTCTGGACTTTCTGGGAAGTGGGCGACCGCACATAATGGACTGGGCGGCCGTACACTTAGCTCAGAAATGTACCAGTTTTGTTTCAGATAGTTGTGCGACCGCACAGAGGTTTTTGGGCGGCCGCACAGTACTGTCGGGTGGCAGATTCCTAATTTGATTAGGAAACGAATTTTGGACGGATTTTGACACAAGTTTCCTATTTGGAATAGGTCATTCTTGTGTATAAAAGACCAAATTCGACCAGCACTCTAAGCTAATGATTTTGTGAGTCTCAAAGAGTTTGAGAGAGGGTTTATTTTGTTCCAAGACATTCTTGGTTGAGGAACAAAATAATACACAAAATAAATTCCATATAGTTCTTTTGATTGTGAAAAAGTGTTTCACAATTTGGTCTAGCAACCAAGATCAAAGAAGCTCCTTTGATATTCGTTCGAAGTGTGGATACCGCTAGAGGGTGAAAATCATCATCTTCAAAGTTTGTGTTCAAGCTTTGTGATCGTGATCAAGTCTTCAAACCTCCACCAAAGACCAAGAGAATTTGATAGCCATCAAGGGTTAGTTTATTCCTTTATTCTTATGTTGTATTTGATTTAATCATATGAACGGATCCATGGCTTTGGGTTTCTTAAAATTTTAAATGCTAAATTCCGCTGCGCATGTTACTTGGAAACCCAACAGTGGTATCATAGCCCCGTTCTTGTTGATTAATTCAATACTTGGATCATGTTATGTGTATATAAATTGTTTATGTGCCTTGCATGATATGAATATTGGAATATGTGATGTTTATATGTTATGTGATTTTATGTGGTTTATTGTTTTGCAACTTTAATCGCACGATTCAATCGCAATAAATAAATTATGGTGGATTCAGAATTGTTGATTATTAATTTTTGATTGGATAAAAGTTTTAATAGTCGGGGAAAAACAATTTTGAGACAAAATTTTCGAACTTAAAATTCTGCACATTCTGATTGAACCGGGCGACCGCACGGAAGATACTGGGCGGCCGCACGGTTTTTTGGGCGACCGCACTGGTAATTTTGGGCGGCCGCACGCCAAGATCAGAATGTCTGATTTTGCTCAAAAATCAAAATTTGGAATTTTCGAGAGGTTCAACAAAACCAGTAACAGAACCAATCCAGACCTGCTGATCTGGAATGGATTTTGGGTAGTTGGTTTGTGTGTGGATCTTGGGGTTTGATTTTCTTATTTGTTTTAGTCTTGTGATTCTAAGATTGGTTCAAGGTTTGGATGGCTAATCTGCGTTCATCGAGATTGTGTTTCCCAAACTTGATCGCAATCAAAGTTTCAAAGATAAAACGAAGTTAGAATTATGAAGAGTTCATAATTGCTAAAATTGAGAAACAAAGTTCTTGATTCAATGATTGGAGATCCATGTGGAATTGTGAATGCAATTGGCCTACGTTCATCGAGACCATCTATTGCTTAGTTTCGGCCACATGGACTACTTTCTTGGTTTCTTGAATTAGTGCGGGATTGTGGTTGCCTGATGGCTTAGTTCGACCGCACTTCTTGTTGTCTTGATTTGGAAATAATGACCAAAGTTGAAATAGTCTCATCCTCATAATTATAGAGAAACTAATGACACATAAATACCATGCTTAAATTAATGGGGATTAATTTAGTGGCTAAACTTGATGTGTAACATGTTTATATTATGTGCTCATAAATGTGTTATATGCTATATGTGATGAACCTTCAAAGAAAGTTTTAAGTCTTTTTGCCAAGCCATGATTAAAACACTTGTTTATACATGAGTAATTTTATGTGGGCTCGCCAAAGCGAGGTGCATTGATTTTATTCATGTTTGAGCAAGATGAGTGAATAAGAGTTTCCTATGCGTTTAAAATGGTTGGACTTAATTAAGCGTCAAAACAGTTTTGGGCTTAAGGCAAAGATGAGATTTAACATGCTTTTTGAAATTGGATTTCTTAAAGAATCTCATGAAAAGAACTGAGAGTCATATGAGATATGATTGACAAGAGTTGTCTACCTAATTGATTTAATTTTGAGCGGTGCGCCAAAGCGTACTCAAAATTAGATTAAAGCGGGATCTCAACCCATTTAAATTATATTATACATTGGATGTATATGAAGGTTATATAATTTAGTGGGAGTATTTTGTTTTAAAATACATTTTTTTATCTCTTTAATGAAAAATCGGTACTTATTAAATTTTGGAAATTTTGCATATTTGTAGATAATGACTAATAACACTCAATCAATGTCGTTGCGATCGATCCTTGAGAAGGATAAGCTCGAAGAGAATGGTACTAACTTTATGGATTGGATCCGAAGCATAAGAATCGTTCTTAGGCAAGAAGATAAGTTGTACATTCTCGATGGGCCTCTCCCTGCTGAACCACCGCCTACTGCCCCTAGGGTAGAAAGAGACAATTACAAGAAACATCGTAATGATTCTAGAGATGTAAGTTGTCTCATGCTTGCTGCTATGTGTTCAAAACTCCAACAAAGTTTGGAACATTTGGAAGCCTATGAGATAGGCGTGGAGTTGAGAACCATGTTTCAAGAGCAAGCTAGGCAAGAGAGGTACAAGACCATTGTTGCATTCACTACTAGTAAAATGAATGAAGGGCAACAAGTGAGTCCTCACTTTCTTAAAATGAAAGGTTATGTAGAGCACCTTGAGAAACTTGGCTATCCAATCCCATTGGAGCTAGCCACGGATCTCATTCTTAATTCATTGCCTAAAAGTTATAATCAGTTCGTAATGAATTATAACATGCATGGAATGGATAAGAATCTCTCTGAGTTGCATGGGATGCTCAAAACTGCAGAGATGAAAATTGTGGAGAAAGGTTCTCCCGTGCTCTTGGTTCATGATGGGAAGAAGGCTAGTGCCAAAGGAAAGGGTAAGGCAAAAGTTGTCAAACCCAAGATAAGCAAGGCAAAGGTTGCCAAGGCTTCTGAGGCAAAACCTGATTCACAAAAGGATGCAATCTGTTTCCATTGTCAAGAAATTGGTCATTGGAAATGTAATTGCAAGGCTTTCTTGGAAGAGCAAAAGAAGAAGAAGAGCAGCAAGGCTGCGTCGACTTCAGGTATCTATATGATAGATATTCTCCTTTCTACCACTGATTCTTGGGTATTGGATACCGGATGTGGTTCTCACATTTGTCTAAATGTGCAGGGACTAAAGAATAGGAGACTGCTTAAAGAAGGTGAAGTAGATCTACGTGTGGGGAATGGAGCAAGAGTTGCTGCATTAGCCGTAGGGACTTATGAAGTCACTTTACCTTCCGGATTAATTCTTGTTTTGAACAATTGTTATTATGTTCCGGATTTAAGCAGAAATATTATTTCAATTTCTTGTTTGGATAATGAAGGTTTTAAGTTTCTTATTGAGAATAAGAAATTTTCTATTTATTTAAATGATGTGCTTTATGGTATTGCTAATTCATTTAATGGCCTTTATATCTTGGATGTCAAGAATGAAAATAATGTCTATCATGTAAATAAGAAATCTAAACCTAATGATGTAAATCATACTTATTTGTGGCATTGCCGTCTTGGTCATATTAATGAGAAGCGTATCTCAAAACTCCATGGGGACGGACTTTTGGGTTCATGTGACTTAGAGTCATATGATACTTGTGAGTCATGTCTTCTTGGAAAAATGACTAAGACACCTTTTACCAAGTTGGGTGAAAGGGCAAGCGACTTACTGGGGTTGATACATTCCGATGTATGCGGACCATTAAGTAGCAATGCTAGGGGAGGATTTCAATACTTCATAACCTTCACTGATGATTATAGTAGATTTGGGTATGTTTACCTAATGAAACATAAGAGTGAAGCATTTGAGATATTTAGAATATTTCAAAATGAAGTAGAAAAACAACTTGGCAAAAGTATTAAAGCACTTCGATCAGATCGTGGTGGTGAATACTTAAGTCAAGAATTTGATGATCATCTAAAGAATTGTGGAATAGTTTCACAATTGACTCCACCCGGAACACCACAATGGAATGGTGTGTCCGAGAGGAGGAATCGGACTTTGTTAGACATGGTTCGATCAATGATGAGTCAAGTTGATCTTCCAATATCCTTTTGGGGTTACGCTCTAGAAACCGCTGCTTTCACACTAAATCGTGTTCCAACTAAATCGGTTCAAAAGACTCCATATGAGATGTGGAGCGGAAAGAAGCCTTGTCTATCTTTCATGAAGATTTGGGGTTGTGAAGTTTTTGTCAAAAGACTTATCTCAGACAAACTTGCACACAAATCTGATAAATGTATTTTCGTGGGATATCCTAAGGAAACTAAAGGATATTACTTTTACAACCGAGAGGACAACAAAGTGTTTGTTGCCCGAACTGGTGTCTTTCTAGAGAAAGAGTTTCTCTCCAAAGAAATCAGTGGGAGTAAAATAAATCTTGAAGAAATTCGAGACCCAGAAAATAACATTGAACCAATGGTGGAGCAAGAACAAGAACCACAAAGAGTTGTGGAACCTGTTCAAAGTACACAAGCAACTCGCAGATCTAGTAGGTTACGATCCGAGCCCGAGAGATATGGATTTCTCGTAACGGATAGTAATGAGGTAGAAATCATTGAGAATGATGAACCGTCAACCTACCAAGAGGCGATGTCTTCTCCTGATTCTGACAAGTGGCTTGGAGCCATGGAATCCGAATTGCAATCCATGCAAGACAATCAAGTTTGGAATTTGATTGATGCGCCCGAAGGTGTAAAAACCATAGGATGCAAATGGGTCTTCAAGAAGAAGACTGACATGGATGGGAAGGTGCATACTTACAAAGCTAGGCTTGTAGCGAAGGGTTATAGGCAAGTTCATGGTATTGACTATGATGAGACCTTTTCACCCGTAGCAATGATCAAGTCTATAAGAATTTTGCTTGCCATTGCCGCATATCATGACTATGAAATATGGCAGATGGACGTCAAAACCGCTTTCCTGAATGGAAAACTCCAAGAGGATGTGTATATGACACAACCAGAAGGTTTTGAACAAGATTCTAAGGTATGCAAATTGCAGAGATCCATCTATGGATTGAAGCAAGCTTCTAGGAGTTGGAATCTCCGTTTTGATGAATCGGTCAAAGAGTTTGGTTTCATCAAGAACGAAGATGAGCCTTGTGTATACAAGAAGATTAGTGGGAGTATAGTGCTATTCCTTATTTTATATGTGGATGACATATTGCTCATTGGAAACGACATTCCTACACTTCAGTCTGTGAAGACTTGGTTAGGAAAGTGCTTCGCAATGAAAGATATGGGTGAAGCCGCATATATTCTTGGCATTAAGATCTATAGAGATAGATCAAGGAGGCTACTTGGTTTAAGCCAAAGTACATACATTGACATGGTCATTAGAAGATTCCGTATGGAAAATTCTAAGAGAGGAACCTTGCCCGTGTTACATGGAGTTTCTCTAAGTAAGACTCAATGTCCTAAGACAAAAGATGAGCATGAGAAAATGAATGATGTTCCATATGCTTCGGCAATTGGGTCCATCATGTATGCCATGATTTGTACTAGGCCGGATGTATCTTATGCTTTGAGCATGACAAGTAGATACCAATCCGACCCTGGCGAAAATCACTGGATAGCCGTAAAAGCGATTCTTAAGTACTTGAAAAGGACTAAAGACTCGTTTTTGGTCTATGGAGGAATGGAAGATGATCTCGTTGTAAATGCTTACACGGATGCAAGCTTCCAAACCGACAAAGATGATAGCCGATCGCAATCGGGTTTTGTGTTTATGTTAAATGGTGGAGCTGTAAGCTGGAAGAGTTCCAAGCAAAGTACAACCGCTGATTCTACAACAGAAGCTGAGTATATTGCTGCATCAGATGTTGCAAAGGAAGCTATTTGGATTAAGAAGTTCATAACTGAACTTGAGGTGGTTCCTAGTATTGCTAATCCAATAGACCTTTATTGCGACAATAATGGTGCTATTGCTCAAGCAAAGGAACCAAGAGCACATCAGAAATCCAAACACATACTTAGGCGTTTTCATATCATTCGAGAGATCGTTGATAGGGGAGACGTAAATATATGCAGAGTACCTACTGATGACAATGTTGCGGACCCGCTAACAAAGGGACTTCCACAAGCTAAACATGATGGTCATGTTAGGTCCATGGGTATTAGATACATGGGAGATTGGACCTAGGGCAAGTGGGAGATTGTTGGTAGTGGTGCCCTAGGCACGTTTAATAAACGTTGTAATTGTTATCATTTATTTCATATCAATAAAGAGATGTTTTGATTATTATTGTTGTTCATGTTTACTTATAATAATCTCCGTCCCTAGTACTTGTTAAGCACTAGTATAAAGGCTAAATGATCATGGGATGATCATGTTAGATTTATGGGTACTTGTTTGGAACAAGGTACTGGACATGACCCGCTCTATGAGATTTATGTCATGGTCTATGTCGTACATATATCTCATATTAGTTATGTCATTTGAATCCTTAGACATGAAGTTATTATAGTCTTCCACTTGATGAACATTATGTTTGACATATTCAAACGCTACTTTTAACCGAGTAGTTATAAAGGGTATGATTGGCATAATCGGAATCCCGTTGGGAAGAATAATAAGCTAAATGGATTTGTCCCTCCTCGGAGAGATGTCAAGCTTGGGCCACTCGTAGGAATGATGTTGATGAGTACCTTTGTTTTCGAATTGTTTTTGGTTCAAGCCCGATCTAGGATCGAAGTATCACCCTAGTTGACTTAAGTTAATGTTCTGGAACACTTTAGTATTCGAGGATGATCCCTTTGTGATCGATTGTGTTATGGATCGAGTTCCTCAATGGTGGGGATGTATAAGGGTTGTTATATCAAGATTTAGGACAAAATGAGTGAAATTCGGGTGTATTTTGGGGTCTGGGCGACCGCCCACTTAGTTTTGGGTGACCTCCCACTAAATCAGCCTCATTTAGCTTGGCAACAGCGTTCCGGGCGACCGCCCACTCAATTCCGGGCGCCCGCCCACTTTTTCCAGAATTTAGGTCGATCTTCCGGAGGCCATAACTTCTTCGTCCGGACTCCGTTTTAGGCGTGTAAACTATCTTTTCGAAGCTCTCTTCGAGTACTACAAGATGGGATAGGTTGTTCAGTTAAGTTCTAAGTTTTATACTTCGGGATTTTGTTGGGTGTTTGAGGTTAAGAATTGGTTCGTTGATGAACGGATGTAAGACGTGAATTGGTGATTGGGTACCTACGGTGTTGACTAGATTTAAGGTGTATTTATTCGGTCTTCCTATTTGGAATTCTAGGTGTAATTATAGGGAGCTAATAGTCCCAGTATATCTTTATGAATAAACGTTTAGGGTCATTTTAGTAATAGTTATTGTGCCAATTGTGAGCGACCGTTTGGGTTGTGCTCTTTATGATTAACTTGTGGGTATCATATTTGGAATGTATCTGGTATGGTTCCTCTTTATGGAATTATCGTGTTCTAATAATCATTGTTGTTGTGCTCTTTATGAGAAATTCCGTTTATCGTTGTTGTGCTCTTCATGAGAAACTCTTGTTATCGTTGTTGTTAAACTCTTCATGAGTACCCGTTGCATCTTTATGGTGATTTAATTGGTGTGGTTCCCTACTTTGGAACCCTAAGTTGTTTAATTAAGCTAGTATTTATTACTTAGCATTTATTTGGAAGTCCAGCTGGTACTTTGTTAACATGATGTTTAGTGAGAGGATTATAATGGCTCCTGAACCAAGTCCTTTATAATGTTCTTCACTCGTTCCCGTTCCCCTTCTACTGGCCATAGTTGGGATGATATTGAACTCCCTTTGGTGAGTATTATAGAGTTTGGGTAATGACTTCGTGTCATGTACCCCGTTCCCGTTATCGTTCATCGATTATTGGTTGTTGGTTGGTACTGACCGGGGTCCTCTTCAGTTGTTATGCTACCGAGGTTCTCTCCAGCTGATTATGCTGCTATGGTCGATGGGTTATCGGTGATTGGTTATTGGATATTCGGTTTCTGAACCGGCTTCTTTAGCTCTTGTTGCTGTTTATTGTAGCTGCTCTTCGATGCGGTTCTGTTAATATTGATCAGATCGATTCACCCTTTGGGGAAACCTTGGTTCAGTATCCTTTGTTACTTGTTTATTTCCGCTGCTATCTGTTAATTGTTATTTGCTATGTGCTACGTGAGATTATTATTATTGGTTATTGCACATTAGCATGTCATGTAGTTGCATTAGTAACTTACTGAGATTTTATCTCACCCCGTTTATTTCCATCTTTGTTTTCCTTAACCCCCCCCCCCAAGAGGAAAAGGATTAGGATTCGCGGATCGAGGAGGACGTCGAGAGGATTGAGATTTTGGGGCAGGTTGTTATGGATCGGTTTACATTATTTAAATGTATAACCTTTTGGGGATAGTTTTACCATTATTGACGTCATTAAGAATTGTAATATTTTGTTTCTTGGGTGTGAGCTTGTGGAACTTACACTAGTTGTCTTATGGTGTTGATAAACTTGGATGTTCCAAACCTTGTATTAAAATCTTTTGGTTCAAAATGGAATTTTTAACTTCTATATTTTAGAGTTTTGGTTTTAAGTCGACGTCCAGCTCGCGATCTCGGGCCCGCGGGGTTCGGGGTCGCGACACAGAGGTTTTTGGGCGGCCGCACAGTACTGTCGGGTGGCAGATTCCTAATTTGATTAGGAAACGAATTTTGGACGGATTTTGACACAAGTTTCCTATTTGGAATAGGTCATGCTTGTGTATAAAAGACCAAATTCGGCCAGCACTCTAAGCTAATGATTTTGTGAGTCTCAAAGAGTTTGAGAGAGGGTTTATTTTGTTCCAAGACATTCTTGGTTGAGGAACAAAATAATACACAAAATAAATTCCATATAGTTCTTTTGATTGTGAAAAAGTGTTTCACAATTTGGTCTAGCAACCAAGATCAAAGAAGCTCCTTTGATATTCGTTCGAAGTGTGGATACCGCTAGAGGGTGAAAATCATCATCTTCAAAGTTCGTGTTCAAGCTTTGTGATCGTGATCAAGTCTTCAAACCTCCACCAAAGACCAAGAGAATTTGATAGCCATCAAGGGTTAGTTTATTCCTTTATTCTTATGTTGTATTTGATTTAATCATATGAACGGATCCATGGCTTTGGGTTTCTTAAAATTTTAAATGCTAAATTCAGCTGCGCATGTTACTTGGAAACCCAACAGGACCACGGGTTGGGGCGCGACACCAAAAGAATTCATCTCTAGAAACCCAATGACATTTAGGACCCCCATCCGGGCTGCTCAAATTATTTTTAGCAATAAGGCGATTCATGGAAGTAAAGACTCCCTTTAGAGGTTCAAGAAGAGAGATATAATATGTGGGTATGGATTTCAAGCAAGCTTTAATGAGAACCAACTTAGTCCCAGCTGAAAGCAACTTACCTTTCCATGATTCAAGACGAGCATGAAGTTTTTGCATTACCGGATCAAACAACGTCTGAACCTTTCTTCCAACATAGAGGGGGGGGGGGCATCCAAGGTACACAATTGGGAGTTGTTTCTTCTGAAGACCCGTGACTTCAGCAATAGAATTATCCCTAGTTGCATTATCTTGTCCAGTCAGAAAACAAGATTTAGAGATACTAATAAGTTGCTCCGAAAATTGTTGATAAGATGCAAGAAATTCCATGTGCAACTCAAGAGAGGGGACACTCCCATTGCAAAAAATAAGGATGTCATCAGCATAAGATAGATGAGAAACAACCGGAACATGCAAATGAGCAGTGTGATAATTGACATGAGGGTGAAGTAAATGTAAATTATTAAGCCCACGACTCAAGACTTCAGCCGCAATAATAAAGAGGCTAGGGGAGATCGGGTCACCTTGTCTAAGCCCGCGAGATGAAGAGAAGTATCCAGTTGCTGATCCATTGATAAGGACCGAGAACCAGCAAGAATTTATACAACGGAAGATCATGTCGAGCAATTCTTCAGAAAAACCAAAAACGCCTCATCACCTTTATCAAAGCAAACCAAGAAAGCCTATCATAGGCTTTAGCCATATCCAGTTTTAACGCCACATTTGAGCCAAACACTTTCCTTTTAAGAGAATGAAAAAGTTCTTTAGCAAGCAACACATTCTCATGAATCAAACGACCTTTAACAAAGCCGCTTTGTTGAGGAGAGATAATCCGAGGGAGAACATTATGAAGTCTAAGGCATAATAGCTTAGTAATTATCTTATTAGAGAAATTACACAAGCTAATAGGTCTCAGGTCAGAGAAAGAAGAGGGGGCTGCCACCTTTGGAATTGTAACAATAAGTATACTAGTCCAACTGCGAGGAAGATGAAACCCGGGAAAAAAAATTCCACAACTGCTCGATGAAGGTCATTACAAATAATATCCCAACACTTTTGATAGAACTCACCCGTAAATCCATCTGGGCCAGCTGTACTAGCACCACTCATATTGAAAACCACATTATGGAGCTCCTCTAAAGAAGGGGGAGCAATAAGCACCTGATTATCATCATTGGTGATCAACCGATTTATAACCTCCAACAAATCATATGGAGGGGTGCTAATATCTCCATTAAGTTGAGCAGAATAAAACCTAATAGCCTCATTATGAATCTGACTTTGTTCAGTAATCCAAGCCTCATTACCTTTTTGTTTTTGGCGAAAGGAGGATGGTACCTCCCTAGATTTTATTAATGAAGCAAAACAGTACAAGAATGGTGGGGGACATGACAACCTCGACCACTAAAAAAGGAAAAACTAGAGGGGAGGCCTTACACATGTCGTAAGGACCTCTACAATAAGGAAGCTAGAATACAAAGATAACAAAATAAAGAGAAATCTAGCCATAGGAACCTATCTCAAGCGAATATAAGGAGTGGAAATGCTGTCCAACAAATAGGGCCCCTTGCAATCTTTAGGAAGATCAGCCAAGGAATAATAGAACGAAGTAGCTCGAGATACCACCGCAGCATTAGCTAACCCATCAGCAACTTTATTTCCTTCACGAAGAATATGAGATATACGAACTGAAAGCTGTGCCATTAAACGCTTGATTTCCATCACTTCATACCAAACACACCATGGAATATGATATTCATCAATTAAAATCTTAAGGAGAACCTCTTAATCAATTTCCAACCAAAGAGAAGAAATACCAAAATTGTGGGCAAAAGAAAGGCCATCACACACAGCTTTCGCCTCAGTACCATGTTAGAACCATACCCATAAAATTTAGAAAAAGCAAAAAGAATCGTACCCTCATTAGAACGAAAAATACCACCACTGGTAATAACTCCAAGATTACCTTTCGAAGCACCATCCGTGTTCAAGCAATATCCTTAATAGCAGTAAAGACCGAAGTGATAATAGGAAGATTTTCTGATTTTTTTTCTCTCTCTAGGCGATTCTCTCTAGGACGTCGTCTTCTTCCTAGGGTTTCCCTAGGTAGTGGCCGCCGGCAGCTTTTATGGCTGCTCCGGCTGATTTCCCACCTCTACTCTCCGTTAAACCAAACCCTAGTTCTAATTCTCTTAGCCCCGACATGAATAAGCCACCACATGATAACCCTAATTCTTCAGTGCCGCCTTTGCATGGCCTTGACCCTAATCCTATCCAGTCACCTTCAAACCCTAACCCTAACAAATCATTTGCTTCCTTGGTTTCTCAACCACAAACACGTTCGATCCAAGAGATTCCTCTCCTTCCAGCTACTACTCACAAGGGAGTTCCATCCCTAAAGCTTTCCAAAGAAGCAATTGATGATTTTTCTCGCCCATTTGCTTGGACTCGTTTTGGCAAATTTACCAATGGTGGACCTACTATGGAGGCGGCGAGGATTGCTTTCACACAGTTCCAATTAAAAGGTGATTATAAACTAGGTCATCTTGATACAAGACATATGTTGATCCAATTGAATAATGAAGAGGACTTCCAACGACTCTGGACTAGAGAGGTATGGTATGTTCATCGATTTCCAATGCGCACTTCTGTTTGGACCCCTTCTTGGCAGCCACAAACGGACTCTCCCATTGTTCCTGTATGGGTAAGTTTACCCGGGCTCCCTGTGCACTTATTTAACAAGATATTCCTATTTTCTTTGGCTTGAATTTTTGGCAAACCCATGTCGATTGATAAAGCCACTGCATAATTATCCCGCCCAAGTGTAGCGAAAGTTCTTGTGCAAGTTGATCTTCATAAAAGACTTCCTGAAAAGATTCATATTGATTGCAGTGATTGCATGCCTAGTTTCTTTCAAGCTATAGAGTATGATAATCTTCCAATGTACTGTAGTCACTGCTCTCTACTGGGTCATGATGAATTTAACTGTCGAATTCTAAATTCAGAATACAAGAAGAGTAATTCGAATGCTGGTTTAAAAAAGGTTGATAAGGAAAAGGATACTTCTGGTTCAAAGGAATCCAAGACTAATAAAGGTGAGGATAAGAAGGAGGAAAACCCTCTTGAGATTTGGAAAAAGAAAGATGATGGGCAGAAAAGAAATGGTCATGAAGGCAGCAGCAAGAAAACTGATGCAATTGATCTAACAAATAAGGCGATGAATACTACTGGTACTAAGACAGTTATGGTTGCTAGGAGAGGTGTTGTATTGCCTCAATCTGTTAATGACGCGTTATCAAAAACTTTGAAGGCTATAAAACAAAGGCGGGCTCTTTTACCTTCTTCTCCAAATGATGATGCTATGATTTTTATTCCAGAATTTCAAGATCCCCATAAATTATGTACGCCTTTAAGAGATGACTCTGCTATGAGATCTAAACCTTCTTCCCATGCAAAAATGAGTGCATTCAGCTCCCTCAACCTTTCTCCTAGAGCTCCTCAGGTGACATCGCTGAATCAAGTTATCGATCTTCAGCTGGACTACAGAGAAAGAAACTCTGTTATGGATACAAATGACGATGATGGTTTCATTACTGTCACCCACAAAAGGAAAAAGGGTAGGGAGAAATCCCCATCATTGTAAGTTTCCCGTTTTTTCTTACTTCCCCCCTTTACTTCTCCTCTTTATTGTTTTTTAATGGTGAGTTTTATAAGTTGGATTGCTCGTGGCATTGCTAATAATGCTACTATCCGTAGAATTAAGCGTTTATTTCGCTTGTATGGGGTTTCTTTATTTGCTCAATATGAGCCGAAGGTTGCAAATACCTCCTTGAATCAGTTTATTAGAAAAGTAGGCTGTGATGGTGGAGTGGCGAATGAAAGTAAAAGGGTCTGGTTATATGGAAGCATGGGCTGCAAGTTAATATTATTCAAGATTCTTCCCAGGCTCTAACTCTTCAAATTTCACATCCTATGTGGGAAACTTCAGTCTGGATTTCTTTTGTTCATGCAAGCTGTAATAGATTCTCTCGTATTAATTTGTGGGAGGAATTAATGATTATTAGTGAGGTTGATGTACCTTGGATGGTGGTGGGAGACTTCAATTGTGTTCTGGATCAATCTGAAAAAGTGGGGGGTAAACCGATTAATGAGATGGCTGTCAATGAATTTTCAGATATGATGCAATTTGCAAATCTTATGGATGCTGGTTTTGATGGAAATATGGCTACATGGTCTAATAAAAGGAGGGGAAATAGGGTTATTTATCAACGTCTTGATAGGGCCCTTTACAATGAAAAGTGGCTCCAACTGTTTCATACGACTCGGGTTACTCATTTGTCCCGAGTTTGTTCTGACCATGCCCCTCTTGTTGTCAACTTAACTATTCAAGGGGATGTTCAAAGTGGTACTTTTCGGTTTCTAAACATTTGGCTTAAACATCATAACTTCATCAACATTGTCCGTGAGTCTTGGGAGACTCCTATGGAGGGTAGGCCTATGGTTTGCTTTGCTAAAAAGGTCAACAGGGTTACGCAAATGCATAGTAGGCTGGCTGGAGGCGGGTAACATGGTTGCATATTATCTTTTTCCTTTTTCAGCCATCCCTGTATATCACTTGTACTATCCCTTTGCGGAGGCGAATAAAATTTCATATACTCCCTCCCTTCGTCAATTTCAAATTAGGCATATTTTTGTTTGGGGATCCCAATCAAAATTTGACAACCCAGAAAATGAAAGTTTTATATGGTTTTATTTAAAAAAAAATGCATAGTAGGCTGGAATAAGGAGGTCTTTGGAAGAGTGGAGCAACAAATCAAGATTGCTGAAGATGAAGTCCTTGTTCATGAGGCTCATCATCAACAAATAAATAATGAGGAATATAGAGCAGCCCTCCATCTTGCGCAAGCTCATCTGCTTCAAAAGCTGAAAATGGAAGAAGAATTATGGGCTCAAAAGGCTCATCTTAAATGGATAAAGGAAGGGGATCAAAACACTAGATTTTTTCATGCTACTGTTAAGAAAAAGAGGCAAAAGTTGTATATTCATAGAATTAAAAATCGGCAAGGGGATTGGCTTATTGACAAGACTGATATTAAAGAGGAGGCAGTGGGATTCTATTCTGATCAACTTCAAGGCCAATGTGACATTCCTTCGGATGAATATTCCTTTCTTATTCCCCGGCTCATAATTAATGATGATAACGCCTTGCTTACGGTTGTTCCATCTATGGAAGAAGTTTGAGAAATAGTTTTTGGTATGAATGGGCAGAGTGCAGCGGGTCTGGATGGTTTCTCGGGAGCTTTTTACAAGGGTTGCTGGGATATTATTAAGGAGGATCTCACTAAAGCTGTTGGGGACTTCTTCTCGGGTTTTTCTATGCCACGGAGTTGGACAAGTACTCTTATTGTAACTATTCCTAAGGTGGATTCCCCTTCTTCCTTTTCGGATCTTAGACCTATTAGCTTATGTAATTTTTGTAATAAGGTTATCACGAAGCTACTCACTACCCGGTTAGCCCCTATCCTTCCTCGAATTATCTCTCCTCAACAGTGTGGATTTGTTCAAGGTAGAGTTATTCATGAAAATGTCCTCCTGGCTCAAAAACTATTCCTAAGGTGGATTCCCCTTCTTCCTCTTTATTATATTTCTCTCATTGATCCTCCTAAAAGTGTTATTCATGCTTTAGAAAGGATTATTGTTAGATTTTTTTGGAGTAATAATGATGGATCTCGGAAGTGCCATTGGCTTTCTTGGAAGTGTACGAGCAGCCCTATAGAGGAAGGAGGATTGGGGATTCGTAAGTTCGAGGATATTTCTTTAGCTTTCTCTATGAAACTTTGGTGGCGTCTTCGTACCACTGATTCTTTATGGAGCCGGCTCATGTTGGCCAAATATTGCTGGGAGACCCATCCAATGGATGCCACTCTAACTACCTATGCATCAAATGCTTGGAAAAGAATGATCGAAGCTAAACCTTGGGTTGAAGATCGGATGGCTTGGCACGTAGGTAAAGGGGAGATCTCTATTCAGGAAAAGTGGCTTGATGCTCCGATTGGTAATATCCCCCTTGCCCATGTTCAGATTTTTACTCTTTTTGAGAATGGTCTTCCTCGAATCCAGCATATTAGAGACGACTTTGGTATGCATCTTCTGTCCTTAATTCAGTCGAATGATATAGCTATTTCCAACACTCCGGATACTCCTATATGGCTGCCTTCTCCCTCCGGAAAATTCTTTATCAGTTCGGCTTGGCAAGCTTGTCGCACTAGTCGGGTTCGATCTTCGATTCATACTTTTTGCTGGAACAAATTTATTCCAAAAAAGATCTCCATTCTCCTTTGGCGAGCTTTGCATGGAGGTCTTCCCACGGATGATAAAGTTAAGCGTAAAGGTATCTCGTTTGCCTCTAAATGTGAATGTTGCGATGATGGTCATGAGGAGTCTATTGCTCATACTTTACTGCATGGAGAGTGTGCAAGACGGGTTTGGGACTATTTCTTCTCTTTGTGTAGAATTCGGCCTTATTGTGGGAGTCTAAACCAAGCTCTTCTTTGTTGGTGGCAAGGTCCTTCTCATCCTTTATCTCCAATTCTGAAGTGGCTGATTCATATTATTCCAGAAATCATTATTTGGGAACTCTGGATGGCTAGAAACAAGAGCAGATTTGATAGCATTCGGATGTATTCTAATGGCATTATTTCCATGGTTTGTTCGTACATATCGAATATTGCTACCTCCTATTCTATATCGTTCCCTAGAGTGAATGGTGACAATCATCTGGTGGAGACATTTCGGCTTAGTATGTCCCCTCATATTCCTCGCCCTATTAGATTGGTGTTGTGGGATCCTCCTAGTGATGAATGGATTAAGATTAACACGGATGGTGTGTCTCGAGGTAATCCGGGTATTGCTTCGGGTGGGGGCATTCTTCGGAATAGTCAAGGTGATTTCATCTTTGCTTTCGCAAATTTTTATGGGACACAGTCAAATATGGCTGCTGAGGCACTTGCTGCTAGGGATGGTCTCATTAGTGCTCAATGCCGTGGCTTTCATAGGGTTTGGCTTGAGCTGGATTCTAAAGTCTTGGTGCATATTCTCAATAAAAATTATCATATTCCATGGGCTATCTGGTATATTATCACTCATATATTTCGGATTATGGATCAAATGGAGACTCGGGTCACTCATATTCTGAGAGAGGGTAATGGGGTAGCGGATGGTTTGGCTAATATGGCTGCGGATGAAGAGAGAAATATGGAGGTGCTTTCCTGTCATGATCTTCCCCATCATTGCAAAGGTTTTTTTGTCCTCGATAAGGCAAAGACCCCTTATGTTCGTCTTGATTAGTTGGTATGTCTAGATTTCTTTATATCTTATTTTCTTTGTATTCTAGATTCCCCTCCCTTTATTGTAGAGGACCTTACGACATGTGTAAGGTCTCCCCTTTAGCTTTCTTTTTTCTGGTGGTTGAGGTTGTCATGTCCCCCACCATGTTTGTATCTTTTTTGCTTTATCAATAAAACTTAGGGAGGTACTGTCCTCCTTTCGCCAAAAAAAAAAAGGTGATAATAGAGGGGGCTGACATGTGAACATTCTCAAACTTGGCTTTGTTACGATTCTTCCAAATTTCCCATAGAATGAGGCAAGGGATGATATGAGCTAACCAATGCAAACCCTTAGGACCATGCCTAGAATAACCAAACCACCAGCTCGCAAGGACAGAACGAACATTAAAGGAGTAAGCCATAACTCCGAGCAAGTTAAAGAAATGTATCCAAACAGCATTGGCAATCTCACTATGAATGAAGAGATGATCCAGGTCTTCAAGAGAAGGATTAGAGCAGCAGCAACAAACCGAAGCAAGCTGAATACCACGGCGTGGAACAGCTAGGTCGGTAGGAAGACCATTGTGCAGAATTCTCCACATGAAAACCGAAATCTTAAGAGGAATATATTTACTCCAACAATAATCAAACATAGGGTTTTTAGTATCTTTTTTCCTGCAAAGATGCCAAGCAGAAGAAACGGTAAACTTACCAGAAGAAGACGGGAACCAAATGGGATAATCCGGCCTATCAACCAATTGAATATTCTGATCAGTAAAAATCTGCAGCAGTTGCTCTCCATACACCTCCCTAACATGATCAACTCGGAGCTGGTTATTGTCGAATAAGGTTGAGACCTCAACATGGTTTCCCGGCAAGTTAAGATTACCATCAAACCACCGCTCATGAATAGAGATATCTCCACGCATTAGATCCTTGGCTTTTAGCATTCGGATCCAAATATGAGATGCAAAGGAAGGTTTGGTCGAGTCCATTGGATGGGTTCCATAACAATACTTCTATAAACTCCACCCACAAAGACTTGCTACTGCGAAACCGCCACCATAATTTTATTGCCAAAGCCATGGACATACCTTCAAATCTACGAAAACCAAGACCACCCTCACTAACAGGCCGAAACATCATAGATTTCTTAATCCAATGACATTTATTGTGCACATCTTCATTATGATGAGGGTTACCTTTGCACCAAAAGATAGGATTTTACCGTGCCAAGAAGTAAGCCGATCTTCCATTTTTTTAATCACGGGTCAAAGAGAGCAGCCTTCTTTCTACCCACATATAGAGGGCATCCTAGATAAACAATGGGAAGATCTTTCTTCTGGAACCCTGTGGCTTCAGAAATAATGGCATCCCTCTCATTATTATGCACTCCAGTCACAAAACAAGATTTTCCCGTACTAACCAATTGTCCTGAAAAGTCTTGATACCAATTTAAGCACCGCATATGAGCATCCATCCAATCTTTTGATCCATTACAGAAAATGATTATATCATCCGCATAAGCCGAGTGTGAAATCAATGGGGTATTAATATGTGCTCTATACCGATACATCAGAAAATCAGTATGAAGAAGATTGAGACTTCTACTCAAGACTTCAGCCGCAATAATAAAGAGAGTAGGAGAGATAGGATCTCCTTGCCTAAGACCACGAGAAGAGTGGAAAAAGCCACAGCTTTCACCATTAACCAACACAGAAAACCAACAGGTCCAAGCCCCATTACCATCTTGAATACGGTGTATAAAAAGTTTCTGCCTTTTTTTCTTTACATAAGCATTAGGGTGTTGCAATCACCATCCTTAACCCATGTCAGGTTAGCTTTTCGCATCCAGAATTCTTCTTCTATTTTAAGCCGATAGGATAAATTAGCTTGAGCAAGGTGAAGAGCAGCCCTATTCTCCTCACTCGGATCATGCTCAAAGGCTAACTCCTTTCCACACACCTCATCTTCAGCATCTTTAACCAATTGATCCACCCTTCCAAAAGTATTACGATTCCAAATCTGAAGCGCAAATTCTCTCTCTAAAAAAATCTCTCTAGGCTCGACTTCTTCCTAGGGTTTCCTAGGACCTTTGCCGCCGCCGGCAGCCTTCCCCATGGCTGATCCGGCACACTTTCCGCCTCTGCAAGCTTCCATGGCTGGTTCCTCTTCTCACCTTGGTGCGTCTCAAGAAATCCCTAACCCTTCCTTGCCGCCGCCGCTGCATGACCAAATCTCTAACCCTAACCCTAAACCTAATTTCCATGCAGCGCCGCCTCTCCCTAACCCTAGCAAATCCTTTGCTTCCATCCTCAACCCCTCTCAATCCACCCCGATCCAGGATATTCCGCTGTTACCGGCTGCTATCCATAAAGGGCTCCCATCATTGAAACTTTCTAAGGAGGCAATTGAGGCTTTTGCTCGACCTTTTACGTGGACTTTGGTGGGCAAATTTCCTAATGGTCGCCCAACCATGGAGGCTGCTAGAATTTCTTTCGCTACATTTCATTTGAAGGGGGCTTATAAACTGGGACATCTTGATACCCGTCACATGTTGATTCAATTAACGAACGAAGAAGATTTCCAACGCCTTTGGACAAGAGAGGTATGGTATGTGAACTGTTTTCCTATGCATACTTCTGTTTGGACACCATCATGAAAACCTCAAACAGATTCACCTATTGTTCCTGTGTGGGTGAGTTTACCCGGTTTACCAGTCCACTTATTCAACAAAGTTTTTCTATTTTCCTTGGCTCGCATTTTTGGAAAACCTATGTCTATTGATAAAGCCACTGCTGAATTGTCTAGGCCAAGTGTGGCTAAGATTTTGGTGCAAGTGGATCTTCTCAAAAGACTTCCTGAGAAAATACATATTGATTGTAGTGATTGTATGCCTAGCTTTGTTCAACCTGTGGAATATGATAATATGCCCATGTATTGCAGTCATTGCTCTTTGATAGGTCATGACACTTTTAATTGTTGTATTCTCAACACCGAATATAAGAAGAATAGTGCTGGAGATGGCCATAATAAGGCTGATTTCGGGAAGAAAAGTGAAGAAGTTATGGAGATGGCCTTGGATAAGGAGGACCAAAGGAAGGGTAATACCAAAAATGAGGTATGGGTTCAGAAAGACAAGGTACAAAAAAAGGGTAATCAAGAATGTACTAGTAAGGATGATAGCAAATCTGCTATTGATCTTACAAAGAATGATGGTAACTCTAAGGATTGTAAGGCTCCCTTGATTGCTAGGAGAGGTGTTTTTCTCCCACAATCGGTGAATGATGCACTGACAAAGACTCTTAAAGCCATAAGAAGGAAATCTGGGTCTAATACACATATGGAGGAGAATACGGAAGTATGCATTCCTGAAGTTCAAGATCCCCACAAATTATTTACTCCATTGAAAGATGATTCTATGATACGAGCTAAACCCTCATCCCAAGTCAAAATGAATATTTGTAGTTCCCTTAATTTATCTCCAAGGGCACCTCAAGTGACCTCTCTTAACCAGGTCTTTGATTATCATTTGGACTTCAAGGAGCGAAATTCTCTTCTGGAGGAAAAAGATGATGATGATGATGATGGATTCACTAAGGTTATTCACAAGCGGAAGAAAAGTAGGGATAAATCCCCTTCTTTGTGAGCTCCCTTGCCCCTTACTCTTTGTTATCTCATTTACTCTCTTTTATCATGATTTTTTAATGGTGTGGTTTATAAGTTGGAATGCTTGTGGCATTGCTAATAATGCCACAATTAGAAGAATTCAGCGTTTATTTCGCTCTCATGGGCTTTCTTTGATGGCTATTTATGAGCCTAAGTCTAATATCTCTTCTATGGGATCTCTTATGCGTAAAGTGGGATGTGAGGATGGCATGGCTAATGTAAATAATAGGGTTAGGGTTTGCGTACGTTGGCGTGGTCACCCTCTTGGAGGCCTGAACAAGAGTCTCCAATTGTTCCTGTTTGGGTAGGTTTTCCGGGCCTTCCTATTCATTTGATGAATAAATCTTTTTTATTTGCGGCTGCATCTATGATTGGTACTCCTCTCTCTCTCTTGATAAGGCCACTGCAGAATTCTCTAGACCTAGTATTGCGAAAATACTGATCCAAGTTGATGTTTTGAAGAAATTGCCCCATGACATTTTTATTGATTGTGGTGATTTTTGCCCAAGTTTTTACCAAAAGGTGGAATAAGATAATATTCCAAAGTATTGTAGGCATTGTTTGGTTCTTGGGCATGATGTGTCTTGCTGCAAAAAGGCTAACCCTAGCCTTAATAATCCTAAACATGAAGGCCCTGTGGGGAAGAACACCAAAGTGTATGCTGAGAAATCCAATCTGAAAGGTCATGAGGTATGAGGTTGTTGCAAATATGGACAAGGATACGTCTACATCCTGTAATAAGGCCACAATGGTGGTTACTAAGGCTACCACACATGTTGTTGATGATAATGCTAAAGTTGATACCCATGTTGAGCAGACCAAATCACATGTTCCTTTGATGGCTCGAAGAGGACAGCCTGTGTCTGATGCTGTTAACAAAGCTCTCCAAAAAGCTTATGAGCAAGTTATAATATGTCCTCCTCCGTTGGTTGATGAGGTTCCTGTGGCAGGTGGTTCTGGTTCAAAAAATGATAAAGATGTGGAGATAGTTCTTCAGAATGTGGCTTTACATAGAGATCAATCTTCTCAAACACAAATTGGTGAGATTCTTACAGAAACTCTAATTCAAGAGCAGGTTAGAGATGTTACTTCTACTCTTAACCTCTCTCCCCGTGCCCCTCCTATAGATAATCTCTTTGGGACTGACCAACCAGGATCAACCCCTTTTGCAAATCATAATACTAAATCTGGAGATGATGATGGTTTTATCAAAGTTAAATCCAGAAAAAATAGGAGCAAATCTGCTTCTCCTCCATCTTAAATCTTCGTAGAAGATTTCTGTTTTGTTCCTTTTCTAATTGTTTTTAATGGTAGATCTTATTTATTGGAATGTGAGAGGGATTGGTAATAATTCTACTCTCCGTAGACTTAAAAGATTGCTTCGGTTATATGATGCTTCTTTTGTTGCTATTTCTGAGCCTAAACTTCTCTCGGGCCAGATTGCTACTATTAGAAGATCTCTTGGGTGTGTTGGGGGAGTTGCTAATTGTAATAGTAAAATATGGATTTTTTGGAAGCATGGCTTTGATTGTGTTGTCTATCATGATTCTGCTCAAGAATTAACGCTTCAGATCTCTCATCCTTTATGGAATTCTCCTGTTTATGTCACTGTTATTTATGCTAGCTGTGACAGGTATGATCGGAGACTTTTATGGGATACTCTTATGGGTATGTCTATTGGTGACAATCCATGGCTTATTGTAGGTGATTTTAATTGTGTTCTTGAACAGTCGGAGAAAATGGGAGGAAAACCTATTAATGAGGCTATTACTGCTGAATTTTCTGATATGGTTCAATTTACTGGTCTTATTGATGCTGGATATCGAGGTAATGGTTTCACTTGGGTGAATAAGCCTCGTGGTCGTCCTACTATCTATCAAAGGCTGGATAGGGCCTTTTATAACACTCATTGGCTGAGTAAGTTTCATGCAACTAGTGTGACTCATTTGAATAGAACCTGCTCGGATCATTCACCCCTTGTGATTCAAGTTAAAACTGAGACTGAAGCTATTAAAAGCCCCTTTCATTTTTTAAATGTGTGGTTGAAACACCCCAATTTTAAGAACATAGTTGCTCAATCTTGGAATGAATACATGGATGGTAGGCCTATGGTTCGTTTTGCAAAAAAGCTCTCTCGCTTGAAGAAGGTCATTTCTATTTGGAATAAAGAGAGTTTTGGAAGAATTGATCAACAAATCACTTGTGCTGAAGATGAAGTGACTAGATGTGAGCTTAAAATTCAAACTGACCCTTCGGATGAGAATATTGTTGCTTTAAGTATGGCCAAGGCTGCTTTGTTGGGGAAGCTGAAATTAGAAGAAGAATTCTGGCGTCAAAAGGCCAACATCTCCTGGATTAAAGATGGGGATAAAAACACGAAGTTCTTTCACTCTTATGTTCGGAAAAAGCGACAAAAACTCTATATTCATCGAATCAGAAATTCCAATGGGGCTTGGATTCATTCGAAGTATGATATCAAGAATGAGGCGGTCTCTTTTTATTCTAATCAGTTACAAAAACCACTCGAGAACCCTAATGACGATATCTTAGATGTCATCCCTACCTTGATCACGGAGGAAGATAACTTGCAGCTCACGGCTCTACCTTCGTTGGAGGAATTAAAACAGGTTGTTTGGTCTATGAATGATCAAAGTGCTGCAGGTCCGGACGGATATAATGGGGCTTTCTATAAATCTTCTTGGGATATTATTAAAGATGACTTCTTTCGTGCTATTAAGGAATTCTTTTCGGGTCATGCAATGCCTCGAAGCTGGACTAGAACTCTTATTGTTACCATCCCCAAGGTTGTCTCTCCTACCTCTTTTGCTGATTTGCGTCCCATTAGCCTTTGTAATTTCTCAAATAAAGTTATTACCAAATTGCTTAATGGACGCCTTGCTCCCATTCTTCCTCGGATTATTTCTCCGCAGCAAAGTGGCTTTGTTCAGGGTAGATTAATTCATGAGAATGTTCTCCTTGCTCAAGAACTTATGCAATCTCTTAAGAAGAAAGTTTGGGGTACAAATGTCACTTTAAAGCTCGATATGGCTAAGGCTTATGATCGTATTTCTTGGTTTGCTTTGATTAAAGTTTTGAGGAAATTTGGTTTTAATGAAGTTTGGAATGATCTTATTTACCGCTGCATTTCTTCTTGCTGGTTTTCGGTGCTTGTGAATGGTGAGAGTAGTTGTTTTTTTCACTCTTCTCGAGGGCTTCGACAAGGAGATCCTATTTCCCCCACGCTTTTTATTATAGCTGCAGTGGTGTTAAGTTCAGGGCTTAATCTGCTTCATTCTGATTTTCCCCAATATCGATACCGGGCTCATATTCATACCCCTTTAATCTCTCATTTGGCATATGCGGATGATATAATTATTTTCTGTAATGAAGACTCCCTTGATGCTCATGTGAGGTGTTTGAATTGGTACCAGAATTTTTCTGGACAGCTTGTTAGCTCGGCTAAGTCTTGTTTCATTACCGGGGTTGAAAATGCTGCTAGAGATGCTATAATCTCAGAGGCTACAGGATTCCAAAAGAAGGATCTCCCAATTATTTATCTGGGCTGCCCTTTGTATGTTGGTCGTAAGAAAACTTCCTTGTTTGATTCGGTTTTGAGAAAGATGGAAGCTCGCTTGGCAACTTGGCAAGGTAAATTATTATCCTTTGGGGCGAAGTTAACTCTTATCAGAACGTGTCTTCAAGCTATCCCTTTATACTACATTGCCCTTTTAGATCCTCCTAAAGGTGTGATAAATTCCATGTATCGTCTTATCTCTAATTTCTTTTGGTGTAATGATGAAGGGAATCATAAGTGCCATTGGGTTCGTCGTTCTATCCTGTTTCCTCCAACCTCGGAAGGAGGCCTTGGGCTTAGAAAATTTGAAGATTTGGCTTTTGCGTTAGCTATGAAGTTATGGTGGAAATTTTGAAGTAGTTCATCTCTTTGGACTGAATTTTTGGAGGCGAAATATTGTCGTGGCAGCCACATTATGGATGCCACTAATTCCTCTTATGCCTCCCATATTTGGCGTAGAATGATTCAAGCCAAGCCTCTGGTTGAGAGTAACATTGGTTGGAGAATTGGGCGAGGGGATATATCTATTCATGATCATTGGATGGCTGCTCCTAGTTTATTGCATGGTAATCATATTGAAGTCTCTTCTCTTTTTCTCAATGGTCAGCCTCGTGTGGATTACATTGTCAATGAATTTGGTGTTCAGCTCTATAATTTCATTCGGGATAATCACATTCAAATCATGGACAAACCGGATGCGTTATTTTGGCTCCCTAATGCCTCGGGTAAGTTTACTATATCCTCGGCCTGGAATATTTGTAGGGATAAAGGTCCTTCTCTGCCTATTTCTGAGCATTGTTGGCACGAACATCTTCCTTTAAAAATCTCGGTTTTCATGTGGCGTACTCTCCACCGAGGTCTTCCAACTGTTTGTGCTATTCAGAAAAGAGGTATTCTTCTTGCTTGTGCTTGTAGTTGCTGCTCCCTTGGTTCTATTGAAGATCTGGATCATCTCTTTGTGCATGGGGACATTGCTAGGGAAGTTTGGGACTTCTTTTCACATTGTTTAGGCATTAGATGGTATTCTTTCTCTATTCATTCCGTTCTGTCCAGCTGGTGGTTTTGCAACACAAAGCATGACTCTCAAGGTATCTCTTGGCTTCGGCACATCCTCCCTTGCTTTATTCTTTGGGAAATTTGGAAAAGTAGAAATAAGGCCAGATTTAATAACCTTAAAATGAATGCTGCTCGTATTATTTCTTTGGTTGTTGCCTCAATTAAAGCTGTTGCTAAAGCTTTTGATATTCAGTTCTCGGGCTCTCTGATTGACAATCAAATTTTTACTTTCTTTGGTATCACAGTTTATACTAAGTTAAGTAAGAAGATGAGACTTGTTTCCTGGCTTCCCCCTTCTCAGGAGCATTTCAACCTGAATACTGATGGTGCTTCGAAAGGTAACCCTGGTACTATTACTGGGGGCGGAATTATTAGGGATGCAAAAGGTGATCTTATTTTTGCTTTTTCCCACTTCTATGGTCATGGCACTAATATGGTCTGCTAAGGCTGTTAGGGATGGCTTAGCTTTTGCTTGGGGCTTTGGCATTGCCTCCTTGTGGTTAGAAATTGATTCAAAAGTCCTTCTGAAAATAATTGTCGATGAATATCATATTCCTTGGTCCATTTGGTATGATATCCTGGAAATTAAACTCTTCTTGAGCCTCATGACAGTTCGGATCTCGCACATTCTTAGAGAGGGTAATAAGGTTGCTGATAGTCTTGCTAATGCTGCTGTAGCATCTCGTGCTAATACTCTCTATTACTCTTTTGATGCCCTTCCTTCTGATTGCAAGGGCCCCCTTGTGTTAGATCGCCTCTCTACATCTTATATTCAGATTAGATAGTTTTTTTTTGCTAGAGTTTTTTTTTAATCCCCTTCCCTTTATTGTAGAAGACCTTACAGCTTGTGTAAGGCTTCCCCCCTAGAATTTATTTTCTCAGGTGGTAAGGCCGTCATGTCCCCCACCTCTTTTGTATTTCTTTTTTCTATTAATAAAATCTAGGGAGTACCGTCTCCTTTCGCCAAAAAAATAAAATAAAAAAATATTCATGACTCTAGGCAGGCCTTAACATTACAAATTTCTCATCCGATGTGGAATGAAGCTGTTTGGGTTTCTTTTGTGCATGCAAGCTGCAATAGGCTTACTCGTATTGATCTTTGGGATGAATTGATGGGCATAAGTGAGGTGGATTTTCCATGGATGGTGGTGGGAGACTTTAATTGTGTCATTGAACAATCTGGAAAAGTGGGGGGTAAACCTATTAATAACCTTTCAGTGATGGAATTCTCTTACATGATCCAATATGCACACCTTATAGACGCGGGCTATGATGGAAATGTTATGACCTGGTCTAATAAAAGAACGGGGAGAAGAGCTATATATCAAAGGCTAGACCGAGCTCTTTATAATGAGAAATGGCTTCAATTATTTCATTATACTCGTGTGACTCATTTGGCTCGGTTATGCTCTGATCATACCCCTCTCCTTATGAGTATACAACTAGAAGCTGAGGTAAAAAAGGGTTCTTTTAGGTTTCTAAATATTTGGTTGAAGCATCCAGCATTTTCTGACCTTGTCAAAGAATCATGGGCTGCTCCTATGGATGGAAGACCAATGGTTTGTTTTGCGAAGAAACTAGGGAGGCTTCGAAGATGTATTTCAGATTGGAACAAACAAGTTTATGGGAGGGTTTAACAACAAATTAAGAATGCTGAAGATGAAATTTTGTTCCGAGAATCTCAATACCAACTGTTTGGTGATAAGGAGTCGAGAGCTGCCCTAAATCTTGCACAGGCTCAACTTCTTTCAAAACTGAAGCTTGAAGAGGAGTTGTGGGCTCAACGAGCTAATTTATCTTGGTTAAAAGAGGGGGATAGAAATACAAAATTTTTCCATAATGTTGTTAAGAAAAAGCGACAGAGACTTTTTATCCATAGAATTTGGAATCGCCAAGGGGTGTGGATTACAGATAAGAAGGAGATTCAAGAAGAGGCTATTGGTTTATACTTGGAGCAACTTCAAGGTCAGTGTGAAATTCCCTCTAATGAGCATCTTTTTCTCATTCCTCGGCTCATCACCAATGAGGATAATACCTTGCTCACGGATGTCCCAACTGAAGAAGAAATTAAGGGTGTGTGTTTTTTCGATGAATGGTCAAAAGTACTGCGGGTCCGGATGGTTTTACGGGAGAGTTCTATAAAGGCTGCTGGGAGTTTATCAAGGCTGATTTGATTAAAGCTATTGGGGATTTCTTTTCAGGATTTACTATGCCTCGTAGTTGGACAAGTACTTTGATTGTGACTATTCCTAAAGTGGAGTCTCCGTCTTCCTTTTCAGATCTTAGACCGATTAGTCTTTGCAATTTCTGCAATAAGATTGTTACAAAGCTCTTAACATCTCGGCTTGCCCCTATTCTTCCTCGCATTATTTCTCCTCAACAAAGTGGGTTTGTTCAAGGAAGAGTTATCCATGAAAATGTTCTTCTCGCTCAAGAAATTATGCAATCTATTAATAAGAAGGTTTGGGGATCAAATGTGGCCCTCAAGCTAGATATGGCTAAAGCATATGACCGGCTTTCGTGGTTTGGGCTTGTAAAGGTTATGCGCCAATTTGGCTTTGATGAGATTTGGATTGATCTAATTTATCGCTGCATTTCAAATAGCTGGTTTTCGGTTCTTATTAATGGTGAAGCTTGTGGTTTCTTTCCTTCAACGAGAGGTCTTAGACAAGGAGACCCCCTATCCCCTTATCTCTTTATTATTGCTGCTGAGATGACGAGTAGAGGCCTCAATCACCTTCATTCTATATATCCTCATTTCAGGTTTCGTATTCATGTGAACACTCCAATGATTTCCCACCTTGCTTATGCAGATGATGTCATTATTTTTTGCAATGGATCCAAGAATTCGCTAGAAACTCACATGAAATATTTGGAGTGGTATCAAAGATTTTCGGGACAATTAGTGAACATTCGTAAATCTGGCTGTATTACGGGTAAGCATAGCTCAAGAGATGACCTTATTGCTGCCACCACGGGATTTGTTAAACAAGAGCTTCCTTTACTCTATTTGGGATGCCCCTTGTATACAGGTTGGAAGAAAATTAGCCTTTTTGCTCCTCTCATTCGGAAAATGGAATCTAAACTTACTTCTTGGAAAGGTAAATTACTGTCCTTTGGAGCCAAACTCACCTTAATGCAGTCTTGCCTCGCTGCAATGCCCCTCTATTATCTCTCTTTAATTGTCCCAAAGGAGTAATTCATGCTCTTGAAAAAATTATTGTGAGATTCTTTTGGAGTAATAATGATGGTGATCAAAGATGTCATTGGTTATCGTGGAAACAAATGAGTTGGCCTATTGAAGAAGGTGGATTGGGGATTCGTAAGTTTGAGGACATTTGTTTGGCTTTTTCTATGAAACTTTGGTGGCGGCTAAGAAGTAATTCATCGCTTTGGAGTGAGCTTATGCTTGCAAAATATT
The DNA here is from genome assembly GCA_026119855.1 of Campanula takesimana. Taxonomy (NCBI): domain Eukaryota; kingdom Viridiplantae; phylum Streptophyta; class Magnoliopsida; order Asterales; family Campanulaceae; genus Campanula; species Campanula takesimana. The sequence goes on along the minus strand of JAOWBW010000750.1, from coordinate 61,452 downwards.
GCTGGGAAATTCACCCTATGGATGCCATTCTTACACCCTATTCGTCACACATCTAGATTGGTTGTTTGGGATTTTCCTCTGAGTAATATGATTAAGATCAATACAGATGGTGTATCAAGAGGTAATTCAGGGATAGCTTCGGGTGGGGGTATACTCCGAGATTTTATTGGGGATTTCATTCAGGCTTTTGCTAATTTCTATGGTTTTGCTACAAACATGATGACCGAAGCATTGGCTGCAAGGGATGGTCTTCTTTTAGCTCAATCTCTTGGATATCAAAATGTTTGGTTAGAAGTGGATTCTCAAGTTTTAATGAAGATTATTTTGCGGGAATATCACATTCCTTGGTCTATATGGTACATCATTGATCATATTCATCGCCTTATGAATCTTATGGAGGTCCGGGTTACTCATATTATTAGGGAGGGCAATAATGTGGCAGATTTTTTGGCTAATATGACTGCTGATCAAGGGTTTAGATCTCAAGTTTCTCTGATATCCAATCTTCCCCCACAATGCAAAAGCTTGCTTGCATCGGACAAGACAAAGATTCCTCACATCGGTTATCATAGTTTATGGCTAGATATTTGTATAGGTTGCTCTCTTTATTTAGTAGTCACCCTTCCCTTTATTGTAGAGGACCTTACAGATTGTGTAAGGCCTCCTCCCCTAGTATTTATTTTCAGGTGGTTAAGGCCGTCAAGTCCCCCACCTCGTTTGTAATTATTTTGTTTCATATTAATAAAATCTAGGGAGTACCGTCTCCTTTCGCCAAAAAAAAAAAAAAAAAAAAAAAAAACCAAATCTGAAGAGCATTCTTGAGCCTAGTGAGTTTCTTGGCAAACTTTACCATTGGCCTCCCATATAAACGAACAGCCCAAGAATGTTGTACGACGGAATGAAAGTCTTTATTTCTTGCCCAAACATTCAAGAACCTGAAAACACCCTTGCGGACTTCATCAACCAACCTGATCTTAATAAAAAGAGGAGCGTCATCAGAACAAGTCCTATTAAGATACTCAATATTCGTTTGAGCAAATCTTTGAAGCCATTTCTCATTGTACATAGCCCTATCCAGCCGTTGAAGGATTGTAGCTCTATTTGTTCTCTTATTCCACCAAGTATAGATATGACCTCTATATCCTCCATCAATAAGGTTAGATTCTTGAATCATGTCAACCAACTCAGAAGTTGTACGATCTACTACAGGTAAACCCCAAGCTTCTCAGATTGATCTAAGATGGCATTAAAGTCCCCAACAATCATCCATTCCTCATTTGTATCACTCATATCAATTATGTAATCCCATAGAGCCCTTCGAATATATTTGTTACAGCTAGCATGAGCAAAAGATAAAATAACAGAATTTGGCCAAAGTGCATGACCAACACGGACAGTGACGACTTGATCATCTTGAAAAGGCAAGGCACAAGTAATACCATGTCTCCAAACAACCCAAATATTACCTTTTAAATTAGAAACACCACCAATACACCTCAAATGACGAACATAAGAAGGGAGGACAGAAGAATCCAACTTAGGCTCATAGATACCACAAATCGAGATTTCAAGCATCCTTAGAAGTCTCTTCACCCTTCGAATAGATGCTGAATTCCCAATACCACGAATATTCCAACTTAAAACTCCTACCATTAAAAACATGAAAAATTGGAGAGAAGAGATAGGGCTTTTAAACCTCAGCAGGGGCATCCCCCCTATCATTAGAATCTTGGATCTCAGATGTGCCATTACGAACATGAGAAGAAAGTTCCTGAATATCAAACTCTGTAGACATACGAGGACCACGAGGTGAGAGCTGCAACCTATCAATTACCGCATCCTTAGAAGGCTGATTAAGAGAGGAGTCTTCAACCACAACTTCTGAATCTGAATCAGCCTTATTATCCTCTACATCAATTAATATAGGTCTTGTACCATGCAGACTACCATCTGGATTTTCCAAAACAATATCTGCATCAACACGTTCGTCATCAAGCTCAATGGTCCCATCATCCATGATATTATTCTGCCCTTGAGTAGCCTTAGGGACAGCCTTACCCATATTGTTCATAGCTTTTAGAGATGTAGGGGACACAAAAGGCACCCCCCCCCCCCTTTTAGGTAGAAAACTAAAGCCACTAGTAACAAGGTTAGAAAAGATTGACTTTTGACAACTTGGGGAGGGTGGCTTAGGGGCCATAGAATCACCAACAACAGATTTAGAATGAATGTGAACAAACGGAACACCATGTTGAGAGGGCTTCGAAGTCTGGCCATTACTTACATTCTCACTTCGGATATTAGGGTTTTCACCAATTGAGTTACTTCCAGGTTGCTTTTGAGCTTCGTTGCCAATTTGATCATTGTTTGGTCGAGCCTTTTCTACATAAATTTGTTTTTGCTTTTCCTTCTGACCCATATTTTTCTCCTTGTGAACTTCCTCCACACTTGGGCGAGACAAATTAGCCGTGGCCTGATCAATTTGTAAGGGTTCTCCAAATATCTTGGCGATTGAAAAAATACAAACTTTGTTGAACATGTGAATTGGAAGGCCTGGGAGACTTACCCATACAGGAAATAAAGGAGACTCCTTCTCCGGATGCCATGAAGGTGTCCAACGAAAAAATCTCATGGGGAAACGGCCAAGATGCCATAATTCTTTAGCCCATGATCTGTTGAAGTCTCCCTCATGCATTAAACGAATGAGAATATGTTTTGAATCAATATTACCCAAAATAAAGTCCGCTTTCAATCCAAATTTCAAAAAATACTGTCGTGTACTCTCCATACTAGGCCTCCCATGAGAAAATTTACCAAAAAGCGTAAATCGAAAAGGCTGGGCTAGCGTACTGATCATGTCCTTACTCATCTTAAGCGCTGGTTCCCCTTTATGCATGGACATGGGAATGATATTTAAAGGAGGAGAAGGAATAGCAGAATCCTTAATGCGGCAGCCAAATCAATCTATAATTGGAGGTCGAGAACGTCCATAAACTCTAAATTATAATTGAAGGTGGGGAACATCCATAAACCCTAAGGCGGATTAAGGAAACCGTCGTAAATCCTTTATTAATAATAAATCAATCTATAATTGGAGGTCGGGCACGTCCATAAACCCTAAATTATAATGGGAGGTTGGGAACGTCCATAAACCCCTTCCTATTGAGAAAGTTATTGGCGTAATCTGTGTGAGCTCTAGACAATCGGCGTTACCGTTTTCTGAATTCTGCGATCCTGAGGACTATACCTACTAGGCACCGTAGTTTTTCGAGAAAGTTACTTGATTCATACGCGACGTAAGATGGCTTCTTCAAACCGTGTGTCTCATGTTTTTGGCGTAACCCGTGCGAGCTCTAGACAATCGACGTTACCGTTTACCGAATTCTGCGATCCTAAGGACTATACCTACTAGGCACCGTAGTTTATCGAGAAAGTTACTAGATTCACACGTGACGTAAGACGGCTTCTTCAAACCGTGTGTCTCATGTTTTTTGGTGTAACCCGTGCGAGCTCTAGACAATCGGCATTACCGTTTTACCGAATTCTATGATCCTGAGGACTATACCTAGGTACCATAGTATGTCGAGAAATAATTCGATTACGCGCGCTCTATAGGAAGTTAGAATCCATCCCTAGTTCTGTTCTCGATTCTTAAAAACTTCTTGTAGTACCGTGCGTATGGCCTCATCTCCTTTCCCCAATAGAGTCCTCACTACGACTTTATTGCTTACGAATGTTCGGTCTTCATACAGGATAGTATCCGTAGGATCGTTATCCCCAGCCGGAGTCTGATGTCTCGTTTCGCTAACGAATGTTTGGTATTCATACAAGATAGTGCCCATAGGATTGTTATCCCCAGCTGGAGTCTGATGTCTCGTTTCTTTTTCCTTTTTCCCCAGTAGGGTCCTCACAACGACTTTATTGCTTTACGAATTTTTGTCTATCCCTAGCAAAAGACAATATCCCCGTTTCTTTCTTCCCCCCAGTGCTCGAACTACGACCGGCTTGATTCCCTTCGGATACGTAGGTAGCTTGACATAGGTTCAGCCGCTTGACCAACATGGTCACCCTTTTACTTTCTCTTCCCTTGATTTGGAACACTTGTTTCAGATCGGTTCCTTTTCTTAATCGACGACCCTCCATGGCTTGCAAGAAGTGTCATCGAGTGGCTACTGTTAGTACCCGATCTGAAGATCAAGGACTTCCTAGACGTTTAGGAGCCTCCGAGGACCTTTAAGGCAAGAAAAACCTGACAGGAACCTATCCGACAGCTTTCCAGAGTTCTAGATTGACGAAATCAGTTATAGGTCAAATTCTATCAGGATATTGACCTGATCCCGAGAACAAACTGATAAGATCTCATCGATATCTTGATAACCATGCGATCCGGAAAGACTGGCCACGCGGCCAGTCTTGGAGTTTCCGCGCAGCCACTTCTACCGGCCCAAACCCCTATAAATAGAGTTCTCCTCTCAGCTATTTGATCACACAATTAACCTACGGGAAAATCCTCACAGAAGTGATTCCCAGCCTCTCTCATTCTCTCTCAAAACCCTCTCAAACCCTCTCTTTGATCTTGCTTTGATCATCAAAGAGATCCAATACCGCCATCAACCAAAGGTGATGCGGAAGCAAAGGTAGAAGATAATGGAAATGAGCTAATGTTGAGCTCCAAGGGTGTGGATCAGACTTTAGGGGTCAATTGGAGCCCAATCTTTGTTAACATGATTAGTTGGGCTTAAATAAGTGGGCCAAATGTTTGAGCAGTTTCTGGAATAATTTTGTTCGGCTATTATCTACGCAATGACAGTCCAGATGGTGTTTATTTCCGAGTTGGGATGAAGATAAGGATGTGATCTTTCATATGACTACTTATGGCGTGTTTTTGGACAAGTATTTGAAGAGTTGTGGCTGTTTGAATCTGACTATTCAGATTGGCCGAATTTACATTATTTTCTTCACCTAGTTCTTATCTTTCTTTTCTTATCTCTTAATAATTAATTTCTAGTTTATCCTAACTTGGAAGGATGTTCCAAGAGTAGTATAAATACCCTACAAGATGTATTTGTAAGGCATTGAGTGATTGAATAAAATTTTCCTTTGTGAGTTTGCGAACTTACTTCAATTCTTGCGAGAATTGTTCTTAAGCCTTGCGAGGTTTAAACCCCTTTCTGCCCTTGAGAGGACAGACCCTAGTCTTGCGAGATTAGGTTTATATTTTTAGCTCTTGTTCCTTGCGAGGTTCTTGAGTTAATCCATATCCTTTTCTTTTTATTCTGAAAATACACAAGTTTACTTATCAAATTGGTATATAGATCCCGGTTATAAACAACCTTCTTAGCGTTGTTTAGTCCGTGGGAGTTGAGATGGCAAGTAGAGGCATTTTTCGTGATGATGAAGAGATGTGGAGTCGTTTGGAGGCATTAACAACATCAGTGGAGAGCATGGATGCAATGATGCGTCAGTTTATTGATCTTAATCTCCTTAATGCAAGAGGGGGAAGTCGACATGATTCTAATTCAGATGATTCAAGAAGTCCACCAAGGCGTCGTGCTACATATGATGATGATCGTGGCTGAAGTTAGATGCTCCAGAATTTCAAGGTGATTTGGATCCCGAGATGTTTCTTGATTTGCTAAGGCAGATTGAACGTGTCTTTGACTATAAGGATTTCGATGAACACAAGAAGTTTAAAGTTGCAACCGTCAAGTTGACGAAGTATGCTTCTTTGTGGTATGAGAATTTGAAGAATCAGAGGAGGCATGAGAGTAAGACCAGAATCGATACATGGGAAAGTTGAAGAAACATCTCAAGAAGCGGTTCTTACCAAGGGATTTTAAGCAGGAGCAATACTTAAAACTCACTACTTTGCAGCAAGTGAACCTTACCGTGAGTGAATATGTTCGTGAATTTGAGAAATTAATTATTGTTTGTGATATTGGAGAAAGGGAAGAGATGAAGATAGCAAGGTTTATCAAGGGTTTATCTCCCCAATTGCAGCAAAAGGTGGAAGTTCATCCTTATTCAACTTTTGATGATGTTTGCAAATTGGCTATCAAATTTGAGAAACAAGAGAAGAGCAAGAAGTCCACTATGGTACGTGAATATAGTAAAGTCTATAACAACCCTTTGAAGCCTAATGCCGCATCTACTTCGAAGGAGGTCAAGAAGGAAGAGCCAAAGGAGAAAGGTAAGGCTGTTTTTGAGCCTAAGTTCAGGAGGTGTTATAAGTATCAAGGTTATGGTCATATTGCAAATGAGTGCCCTCAAAAGCGCACACTCACTTTGCAAGATCTTTATCTGTTGGAACCAAGTTTTATAGTCGATGAAGAGGAGGAAAAGGTTGCTGATTATGATGTGAGTCCACCTAGTGAGAAGGAGATGCTTGTGGTGCGAAACCTTCACATCAAATTTGGTCTGGAGGATCAAAATCAACGCAACCAGATTTTTCACTCTCGATGCAAGGTCGGTGGTAAGACTTGCAATTTTATTATTGATAGTGGTTCATTTACAAATGCTGCATCTAGTGAAATGGTGGAGAAACTTAAGCTTCCTACTACTACTCATCCTGATCTGTATACGCTAAACTGGTTGAATGATGATGGTGGCATTAAGGTTAAAAAACAAGCACTCGTTTCTTTTGCTGTTGGCCCGTATGAAGATGAGGTGTTATGTGATGTGGTTCCCATGAAAGCTTGTCATTTGTTGCTTGGGAGGCCATGGCAGTTTGACCGAGATGTGTCGCATCAAAGAAAGAGTAATATTTATTCTGTTCTAAAGGGTAAAGAGAAGTACAATTTGAAGCCTTTAACTCCAAGAAAGGACATTCGAAAGCAAGAGAAGATATTCTTAAGTACTAAGGAATTTATGGAGGAAGTTGAACCAGAAGATAAGTTGTATATCTTGTTTGTTCGTGATAGCTCCACTGCTCGGATTGACTCTAGTGATGACTTGCAGGTACAAAGGTTGCTTGAGGAGTATGGTGATGTGTTCCCGGATGAGTTACCACATGGTTTACCTCCAAAGCGTGGAATTGAGCATCAAATTGATCTTATTCCTGGTGCTACACTTCCCAACAAACCAGCCTATCGTTGTAACCCCGAAGAAAGTAAAGAATTGTAGAGCCAACTGCAAGAGCTGATGGATCGTGGTTTTGTTCGAGAGAGCCTAAGTCCGTGTGCTGTAACGGTTCTTTCGGTTAAAAAGAAGGATGGAACATGGCGCATGTGTGTTGATAGCCGAGCTGTCAACAATATTACTATCAAGTATCATTTATCTATGCCGAGGTTGGATGATATGTTGGATAAGTTGCATGGAGCTCATGTTTTCTCAAAGATTGATCTGAGATCTAGTTATCACCAAATGAGGATTCGTGATGAGGATGAATGGAAGACGGCGTTTAAAACGAAGCAAGGCCTTTATGAATGGCTTGTTATGCCATTTGGGTTGTGTAATGTTCCTAGTTCATTCATGCGACTTATGAATGAGGTACTCCGACCTTTTCTTAATTTATTTGTTGTTGTTTATTTGGATGAAGTTCTTGTATACAGCAAGAACACGGAGGAACATCTTATGCATTTGAGAAAGGTGTTTGATAAGTTGAGAGAGCAGAAGTTGTATGGGAAACTTGAAAAATGCATGTTTATGGTGCCAAGTGTGACCTTCCTTGGTTACATAGTTTCTGGAGATGGTGTTCGTGTGGATCCTTCCAAAGTTAAGGCTATTGAGTTATGGTCTATTCTCAAATCAACAACGGAGGTTAGAAGTTTCCATGGATTGGCATCTTTTTATCGGCGTTTTATTCAGAATTTTAGTTCTATTGTTGCCCCAATCACTGAGCTTACAAATAAGGGAGAATTTGTGTGGACTTCAAGTGCTCAAAAGGCATTTGATGAAATCAAAAGTAAGCTATGTTCAGCTCCTGTTTTGGCGCTACCAGATTTTGAGAAGTTGTTTGTAGTGGAGTGCGATGCAAGTGGAGTTGGCATTGGAGCTGTTTTGGTACAAGAGAAGAGACCAATTGCCTACTTTAGTGAGAAATTAAGTGGAGCAAGGCTAAGTTATTCTGTTTCCATTTGTTCTTCATTCTGACCATGAAGCTTTGAAGTTCATACATGGGCAGCAAAAGTTGAATGCAAGACATGCCAAATGGGTAGAATTCTTGCAATCTTTTACTTTTTCTTCTAAGTATAACTCTGGTATTTCTAATGTGGTTGCGGATGCATTGTCTAGGAGACATTGTTTGCTTGTTACTCTTGATGCAAGGTTGCTTGGCTTTGAGCAAATTAAAGAGTATTACAAATCTGATCCAACTTTTTCACAAGAGATAGAGAGTCCTTCTGGCTTGTTCATTGTACAAGATGGTTTTCTTTTCAAGGGGAATCGGCTTTGTATTCCTAAATGCTCCATTAGGGAATTTCTTGTGAGGGAAGCACATGGAGGAGGACTTGCTGGTCATTTTGGTGTGCAAAAGACTTACGAGATTCTTGGTGAGTATTTTTATTGGCCTAACATGCTTAAGAATAGTGGCGAGGTGTGCTACTTGTCAAAAATCAAAGAGTTTCTTTCATAAAGGGCTCTATACACCTTTACCTGTGCCGGATCAGCCTTGGGATGATGTTAGCATGGATTTCATTGTTGGGTTACCTAGAACTCAAAGGGGGAAGGATGCTATTATGGTGGTGGTTGATTGTTTTTCGAAGATGAGTCATTTTGTTCCATATCATAAGACGGATGATGCATCTCATATTGCAGATTTATACTATAAGGAGATTGTTCGTTTGCATGGGATTCCAAAGTCTATTGTTTCTGATCTGGACACTAAGTTCCTTAGCTACTTTTGGAAGACCCTATGGTGTTTGGTTGGTACTAAGTTGTTGTTTAGTATTTCCCATCATCCACAGACCGATGGACAAATAGAAGTGACAAATAGGACTCTTGGAAGTTTATTACGTGGTTTGGTGAGTAGAACTACCAAAGATTGGGATGTTAAGCTTGCTCATGCTGAATTTGCATACAATAGAACTCCTTCATCTACTACTGGTCGTTCTCCATTTGAGATTGTTTATGGTGTTAATCCGTATATGCCTATTGACTTGATTCCTGTACCAAAGAAGGAAAGAGTGAGCTTTGAAGCAAAGGAGAGGCAAGCTGCATTTATGAGGATTTGTGAGCAAGTTAAGGCTCAAATTGAGAAGGCAAATGTTAAGTATAAAGAAAGATCCAACAAAGGGTGTACTCAACATGTTTTTAAGGTTGGTGATCTTGTATGGCTGCATTTTCGCAAGGAGAGATTTCCTTCAAAAGGGAAGAACAAGCTTATCCCGAGAGCTGATGGCCCATTCCGAGTGTTGGAAAAGTATGGTGGTAGTGCGTATAAACTTGAGCTACCAGATGAGTTTGGTAATGTGAGTGCTACTTTCAATGTTGGTGATCTGTCCCCTTACTTGGATGACAAAAATTTGAGGGCAAATTCTTTTAAAGGAGAAGAGAATGATGCGGAAGCAAAGGTAGAAGATAATGGAAATGAGCTACTGTTGAGCTCCAAGGGTGTGGATCAGACTTTAGGGGTCAATTGGAGCCCAATCTTTGTTAACATGATTAGTTGGGCTTAAATAAATGGGTCAAATGTTTGAGCAGTTTTTGGAATAATTTTGTTCGGCTATTATCTATGCAATGACAGTCCAGATGGTGTTTATTTCCGCGTTGGGATGAAGACAAGGATGTGATCTTTCATATGACTACTTATGACGTGTTATTGGACAAGTATTTGAAGAGTTGTGGCTGTTTGAATCTGACTATTCAGATTGGCCGAATTTATATTGTTTTCTTCACCTAGTTCTTATCTTTATTTTCTTATCTCTTAATAATTAATTTCTAGTTTATCCTAACTTGGAAGAATGTTCCAAGAGTAGTATAAATACTCTACAAGATACAGTTGTAAGGCATTGAGTGATTGAATAAAATATTCCTTTGTGAGTTTGCGAACTTACTTCAATTCTTGCGAGAATTGTTCTTAAGCCTTGCGAGGTTTAAACCCCTTTTTGCTCTTGCGAGGACAGACCCTAGTCTTGCGAGATTAGGTTTATCTAGTTTTAGCTCTTGTTCCTTGCGAGGTTCTTAAGTTAATCCATATCCTTTTCTTTTTATTCTGAAAATACACAAGTTTACGTATCAAATTGGTATCTAGAGCCCGGTTATAAACTGCCTTCTTAGCGTTGTTTAGTTCGTGGGAGTTGAGATGGCAAGTAGATGCTCCAGAATTTCAAGGTGATTTGGATCCCGAGATGTTTCTTGATTTGCTAAGGCAGATTGAATGTGTCTTTGACTATAAGGATTTCGATGAACACAAGAAGTTTAAAGTGGCAACCGTCAAGTTGACGAAGCATGCTTCTTTGTGGTACGAGAATTTGAAGAATCAGAGGAGGCATGAGGGTAAGACCAGAATCGATACATGGGAAAGTTGAAGAAACATCTCAAGAAGCGGTTCTTACCAAGGGATTTTGAGCAGGAGCAATACTTAAAACTCACTTCTTTGCAGCAAGTGAACCTTACCGTGAGTGAATATGTTCGTGAATTTGAGAAATTAATTATTGTTTGTGATCTTGGAGAAAGGGAAGAGATGAAGATAGCAAGGTTTATCAAGGGTTTATCTCCCCAATTGCAGCAAAAGGTGGAAGTTCATCCTTATTCAACTTTTGATGATGTTTGCAAATTGGCTATCAAATTTGAGAAACAAGAGAAGAGCAAGAAGTCCACTATGGTACGTGAATATAGTAAAGTCTATAATAGCCCTTTGAAGCCTAATGCTGCATCTACTTCGAAGGAGGTCAAGAAGGACGAGCCAAAGGAGAAAGGTAAGGTTGTTTTGGAGCCTAAGTTCAGGAGGTGTTATAAATGTCAAGTTTATGGTCATATTGCAAATGAGTGCCCTCAAAAGCGCACACTCACTTTGCAAGATCTTGATCTGTTGGAACCAAGTTTTATGGTCGATGAAGAGGAGGAAAAGGTTGCTGATTATGATGTGAGTCCACCTAGTGAGAAGGAGATGCTTGTGGTGCGAAACCTTCACATCAAATTTGGTCTGGAGGATCAAAATCAACGCAACCAGATTTTTCACTCTCGATGCAAGGTAGGTGGTAAGACTTGCAATTTTATTATTGATAGTGGTTCATTTACAAATGCTGCATCTAGTGAAATGGTGGAGAAACTTAAGCTTCCTACTACTACTCATCCTGATCCGTATACGCTAAATTGGTTGAATGATGATGGTGGCATTAAGGTTAAAAAACAAGCACTCGTTTCTTTTGCTGTTGGCCCGTATGAAGATGAGGTGTTATGTGATGTGGTTCCCATGAAAGCTTGTCATTTGTTGCTTGGGAGGCCATGGCAGTTTGACCGAGATGTGTCGCATCAAAGAAAGAGTAATATTTATTCTGTTCTAAAGGGTAAAGAGAAGTACAACTTGAAGCCTTTTAACTCTAAAAAAGGAAATTCCAATGCAAGAGAAGATATTCTTAAGTGCTAAGGAATGTATGGAGGAAGTTGAACCAGAAGATAAGTTGTATATCTTGTTTGTTCGTGATAGCTCCACTGCTCGGATAGACTTTAGTGATGACTTGCAGGTACAAAGGTTTCTTGAGGAGTATGGTGATGTGTTCCCGGATGAGTTACCACATGGTTTACCTCCAAAGCGTGGAATTGAGCATCAAATTGATCTTATTCCTGGTGCTACACTTCCCAACAAACCAGCCTATCGTTGTAACCCCGAAGAAAGTAAGGAGTTGCAGAGGCAAGTGCAAGAGCTGATTGATTATGGTTATGTTCGAGAGAGCCTAAGTCCGTGCGCTGTACCGGTTCTTTTGGTGAAAATGAAGGATGGAACATGGCGCATGTGTGCTGATAGCCGAGCTGTCAACAATATTACTATCAAGTATCGTTTTCCTATCCGAGGTTGGATGATATGTTGGATGAGTTGCATGGAGCTCATGTTTTCTCAAAGATTGATCTGAGATCTGGTTCGTGATGGGGATGAATAGAAGACGGCGTTTAAAATGAAGCAAGGCCTTTATGAATGGCTTGTTATGCCATTTGGGTTGTGTAATGCTCCTAGTTCATTCGTGCGACTTATGAATGAGGTACTCTGACCTTTTCTTAATTTATTTGTTGTTGTTTATTTGGATGACATTCTTGTATACAACAAGAACACGGAGGAACATCTTATGCATTTGAGAAAGGTGTTTAATAAGTTGAGAGAGCAGAAGTTGTATGTGAAACTTGAAAATTGCATGTTTATGGTGCCAATTGTGACCTTCCTTGGTTACATAGTTTCTGGAGATGGTGTTCATATGGATCGTTCCAAAGTTGAGGCTATTGAGTCATGGTCTATTCCCAAATCAACAACGGAGGTTAGAAGTTTCCATGGATTGGCATCTTTTTGTCAGCGTTTTATTCAAAATTTTAGTTCTATTTCTGCCCCAATCACTGAGCTTACAAAGAAGGGAGAATTTGTGTGGACTTCAAGTGCTCAAAAGGCATTTGATGAAATCAAAAGTAAGCTAGGTTCAGCTGTTGTTTTGGAGCTACCAGATTTTGAGAAGTTGTTTGAAGTGGAGTGCGATGCAAGTGGAGTTGGCATTGGAGCTGTTTTGGTACAAGAGAAGAGACCAATTGCCTACTTTAGTGAGAAATTAAGTGGAGCAAGGCAGAATTATTCTGTTTATGACAAAGAGTTTTATGCTATTGTTCGAGCATTAGATCATTGGGCTCATTATCTCCGTCCCAAGCCATTTGTTCTTCATTCTGACCATAAAGCTTTGAAGTTCATACATGGGCAGCAAAAGTTGAATGCAAGACATGCCAAATGGGTAGAATTCTTGCAATCTTTTACTTTTTCTCCTAAGTATAAATCTGGTGTTTCTAATGTGGTTGCGGATGCATTGTCTAGGAGACATTGTTTGCTTGTTACTCTTGATGCAAGGTTGCTTGGCTTTGAGCAAATTAAAGAGTATTACAAATCTGATCCAACTTTTTCTCAAGAGATAGAGAGTCCTTCTGGCTTGTTCGTTGTACAAGATGATTTTCTTTTCAAGGGGAATCGGCTTTGTATTCCTAAATGCTCCATTAGGTAATTGCTTGTGAGGGAAGCACATGGAGGAGGACTTGCTGGTCATTTTGGTGTGCAAAAGACTTACGAGATTCTTGGTGAGCATTTTTATTGGCCTAACATGCTTAAGAATGTGCAGGAGGTAGTGGCGAGGTGTGCTACTTGTCAAAAATCAAAGAGTTTCTTTCATAAAGGGCTCTATACACCTTTACCTGTGTCGGATCAGCCTTGGGATGATGTTAGCATGGATTTCATTGTTGGGTTACCTAGAACTCAAAGGGGGTAGGGTGCTATTATGGTGGTGGTTGATCATTTTTCGAAGATGAGTCATTTTGTTCCATGTCATAAGACGGATGATGCATCTCATATTTCAGATTGATACTATAAGGAGATTGTTCGTTTGCATGGGATTCCAAAGTCTATTATTTCTGATCGGAACACTAAGTTCCTTAGCTACTTTTGGAAGACCCTATGGCGTTTAGTTGGTACTAAGTTGCTGTTTAGTACTTTCCATCATCCACAGACCGATGGACAAACAGAAGTGACAAATAGGACTCTTGGAAGTTTATTACGGTGTTTGGTGAGTAGAACTACCAAAGATTGGGATGTTAAGCATGCTCATGCTGAATTTGCATACAATAGAACTCCTTCATCTACTACTGGTCGTTCTCCATTTGAGATTGTTTATGGTGTTAATCCGTATATGCCTATTGACTTGATTCATGTACCAAAGAAGGAAATAGTGAGCTTTGAAGCAAAGGAGAGGCAAACTGCATTTATGAGGATTTGTGATCAAGTTAAGGCTCAGATTGAGAAGGCAAATGCTAAGTATAAAGAAAGATCCAACAAAGGGCGTACTCAACATGTTTTTAAGGTTGGTGATCTTGTATGGCTGCATTTTCGCAAGGAGAGATTTCCTTCAAATAGGAAGAACAAGCTTATGCCGAGAGCTGATGGCCCATTCCGAGTGTTGGAAAAGTATGGTGATAGTGCGTATAAACTTGAGCTACCAGATGAGTTTGGTAATGTGAGTGCTACTTTCAATGTTGGTGATTTGTCCCCTTACTTGGATGACGAAAATTTAAGGGCAAATTCTTTTAAAGGAGAGGAGAAAGCTGTGGAAACAAAGGTAGAAGATAATGGAAATAAGCTAATGTTGAGCTCCAAGGGTGTGGATCAGACTTTAGGGGTCAATTGGAGCCCAATCTTTGTTAACATGATTAGTTGGGCTTAAATAAGTGGGCCAAATGTTTGAGCAGTTTCTGGAATAATTTTGTTCGGTTATTATCTACGCAATGACAGTCCAAATGGTGTTTATTTCTGCTCTGGGATGAAGATAAGGATGTGATATTTCATATGACTACTTATGGCGTGTTTTTGGACAAGTATTTGAAGAGTTGTGGCTGTTTGAATCTGACTATTCAGATTGGCCGAATTTACATTGTTTTCTTCACCTAGTTCTTATCTTTATTTTCTTATCTCTTAATAATTAATTTCTAGTTTATCCTAACTTGGAAGGATGTTCCAAGCGTAGTATAAATACCCTACAAGGTGTAGTTGTAAGGCATTGAGTGATTGAATAAAATTTTCCTTTGTGAGTTTGCGAACGTACTTCAATTCTTGCGAGAATTGTTCTTAAGCCTTGCGAGGTTTAAACCCCTTTCTTCCCTTACGAGGACAGACCCTAGTCTTTCGAGATTAGGTTTATCTAGTTTTAGCTCTTGTTCCTTGCGAGGTTCTTGAGTTAATCCATATCCTTTTCTTTTTATTCTGAAAATACACAAGTTTACGTATCAAAAGGAGTGAAGATTCAACCTTTGAAGCCTCTTTAATCGGTTTAGTAACGCGTTCTTACTACTTAACTGCTTAGATCTATTATATTCATTCATATATTGTTAGATCTAGGGTTTTGTTAGATCTAAGACTTATCCATGCATAACATATCATATCTAATGTTTTAATCCCTATTTATGTGGATATAACATAGCTGATGATGATCTTAGGGTTTCATCAAACCCTAATATGATCTAGGAACTACTTCTAACTCTAATCTTCCCCCTCTATATGCATGATCCTGCTTCATCTCTCCCCATTCTAATTATCAATGAACTACACCGACCTGAGCTTCTCACGATGAGGATAATTTAGGCAATCTTCGGATCTGGTCTCAAACACTAACACACACACACACACACACACACACACATTGATCGTGATAAAAAGACCGATTCGTCGGGCAATAGGAGTGATCACATGAATATTCTTATCTTATTGTAATTCGACCCCCGAACCCTATTATTCTCATAAATGGTTTTCTAAATGTTTTAACTACAAATAAAAGAACGTGGCAACTCTCAATATTCAATCGAGCGTATTCACAACAAGCAAGACCAACGTTAGTTGGGCGAAATGGGTATTTAAGTACTTCCCATTTCATAACCTAACCCCCGAATCTCAATACACGAATCTCTGGTTTTTGTAACAAAACTTAGGCTATATTAGGCTTTTCTTATGTTCCTCTAAAACATAGGTGGCGACTCTACATTCTAAAAGCAAGTTAGACATCCTAGGATAACTCACGCGCTCTAGCCAAGCCGTGGTTTCTCCGTCGGGGTATCTACAATGAGATATATAGAGATCATAAAATTGCACCGTTTAAGTACGTTATGTGGGATCTAATATTGCAAAATAATTTGATTATTATCTTCCTTGTGATCATCAAAAGTTAATTGGATAAATTTGTTGATGATCCTAGATTCATGAATAAATTGTTTATTCAAGGTTTTGATGAACATGGTGATTTGATCATCATGAACACCAAATCCTAATTGAATTAGGAAAGCAATTTTAGGGTTTAAAATTGAAATACAATGGTAAATATTTTGAGTTGAATTTAATTGTCAGATGGCTGGTTTTGGAAACCGTGTTTCCTAAAATTAAATGTCAATTTCAAAATTACTTTGGATTGAATTTATTTGTTAGATAGCTGGTTTTAGAAACCGTGTTTCCTGAAATTAAATCTCAAGGACAAAGTCATAAATTGTTGAGACAAGAATTTAGAATCGAGTTACTTTATGTAAGGGATTATGGATGCCTTTTGGCTTAGTTTCAACCTTACATAGTTGTTTCTTCTAGTTTCTAAATTTGGTACGGGATTGTGGATGCCTTCTGGCTTAGTTTTGACCGTAAAATCATGCTCTCAATTACGTGTTTAAGTATTTATCCCCATAAATCAATCACATTAAATTATTAACTGATGCTTTACATGTTTATATTATGTGCGTATAAATATGTTGCCATGCTATATGTATGGAACCTTCCTGTTAAAAATTTAAGTCACGTGCCAATCCATGATAGACACTTGGGATTACACGGATAGTTTTATGTGTTTTTTTTTTTTTTTTGGCGAAAGGAGACGGTACTCCCTAGATTTTATTAAAGATAGAAATTAAATACACGCAAGGTGGGGGACATGACGGCTTTAACCACCGAAAGGAGAAGACTAGGGAGGAGGCCTTACACAAGTTGTAAGGACCTCTACAAAAAAAGGAGGGGAGGCTACTAAAACACAAAAACCTATACAGGAATCTAGCCATAACCAATCAAATTCTAACATAAGGAATAGCAGCTCTATCCAGGTTGTAGGCGCCTTTGCAAGAGAGAGGGAGATCACCAATGGAGAAGAATTCCGAATTTGTTCTTGTAACTGCAGCAGTATTAGCAAGACCATCAGCAACTTGATTTCCTTCACGGAGGATGTGAGTAACACGAAAGCTAATCTGAAAAAGAAGCCTTTTAATATGCAAAACCTCATACCAAATACTCCATGGAATCTGATATTGATGAATTAGAATATTCAAAAGGACTTCAGAGTCGATCTCAAGCCAAAGAGAGGAAATACCAAAACGAGAGGCATAAAGCAACCCATCAAGAACCGCCTTAGCTTCAGCAATCATATTAGAACCATAACCATAAAATTTTGAAAAAGAAAATAAAATCTTCCCTTGACTATCTCTGAAAATACCCCCACCAGAGATTGGACCCGGATTACCTTTTGATGCCCCGTCAGTGTTAAGCTTGATGAAGCCCGGACTAGGAGACCGCCAATGAACTAGTCTCAGACATCGAGATGAGGGACCAGCCATAGGGATTTTAAAAATCCGAAAAATGTAGCCATCTAAGCTTGAATAGCTAAAGCTCACATTATATGCCGAGACAACCCTTGAAATCTGATCAATAACACTTCGAATAACCTCACCAGAAGACATCTGTAAGGCTTCAAATTTAGCTTTATTTCGGCACTTCCATAAATTCCAAAAAACAAAACAAGGGAGGATTCTACAAAGCCAGCGAATCCCCTTACTATCACCCGACTTGTTCATAGTAGAATTGCAAGTAAGATTTTTTTCTCTCTCTAGGGTTCTCGTTTTCCTAGGGTTTCCCTAGTTCTTGCTTGCCGGCAGCCCTCATCATGGCTGAATTCCACGATACATCTAAGCCGCCTCTTGGAAACCCTAGCATTAGTGTGCCGTCATTGCATGGTGCTAACCCTAATTCCTCTACTAACCAGATTTCGCACCCTCCGCTACAAACAAACCCTACGCCTAGCAAATCCTTTGCGTCATTGGTATCACAACCACATACGCTTCCAATTCAAGACATACCTCTTCTTCCTGCTGCTACGCATAAGGGAGTACCATCTCTAAAACTTTCAAAGGAAGCAATTGATGCTTTTGCCCGCCCCTTTGATTGGACTCTTGTTGGAAAATTTACCAATGGAAGGCCTACCATGGAGGCTGCTAGGATCGCCTTCACTCAATTTCAATTAAAAGGTGAGTACAAGCTTGTTCATCTTGATACAAGACACATGCTTATTCAATTGACTAATGAGGAGGATTTCCAAAGGCTATGGACTAGAGAGGTGTGGTATGTCCATCGCTTTCCAATGAGAACCTCAGTTTGGACCCCTTCATGGAAGCCACAAACCGACTCTTCTATTGTCCCAGTTTGGGTAAGTTTACCAGGGCTTCCTGTGCATTTATTCAATAAGATCTTCTTGTTTTCTTTGGCTCGGATTTTTGGAAAGCCTATGTCAATCGATAAGGCCACTGCTGAATTATCCCGGCCAAGTGTAGCTAAAGTTCTTGTGCAAGTTGATCTTCTTAAAAGGTTACCTGGAAAAATTCATATTGATTGTGGAGATTGCATGCCTAGTTTCTTCCAAGCAATAGAATATGATAACTTACCTTTGTATTGTAGTCATTGTTCCTTGTTGGGTCATGAAGAGTCTAACTGCCGTATACTAAACTCAGAATATAAGAAAAGTAATGACAATACTGCTCCAAAGAAGGATAATGGTAAGGAGGTTTCTGGTCACAAAGAGAATAAAGGAGATGCTAAGAAGGTTGAGAATACCCGTGAAACATGGAAAAAGAAGGAAGATGGTCAGAATAAAATTGGCCATGGTGGTAGTAATGGGGTACAAGCTGGTACAAATATCGATCCTCCTAAGTTTCTAAATACTAATGGCACTAAAACTGATTTGGTTGCTAGAAGAGGTATTGTTTTGCCGCAATCTGTCAATGATGCGCTCTCAAAGACCTTAAAGGCAATAAAGACTAAAGCTGGATCATCACAAAATGAGGATGCTCATATATCTCTTCCAGAATTTCAAGATCCTCATAAATTATGTACCCCTTTGAGGGATGATTCTGCAATGCGAGCCAAGCCTTCTTCCCAAGCAAAGATGAGTGCTTTTACCTCCCTCAACCTTTCTCCTAGAGCCCCTCAAGTGACATCGCTGAATCAAGTAATGAATCTTCAGTTGGACTACAAAGAAAGAACATCCATGATTGATGTACAAGATGATGATGGCTTCACTAGAGTCACGCATAAAAGGAGGAAAAGTAGGGAGAAATCCCCATCTTTGTGAGTTTCCCTCTTTCTTAATTCCCCCTGTTACTGTTCTCTATTTAAGGTTTTTAATGGTTAGTTTTATAAGTTGGAATGCTCGTGGTTGCTAATAGTGCCACCGTTCGTAGAATTAAGCGTTTATTTCGCTCTTATGGGGTTTCTTTGTTTGCTCTATATGAACCGAAAGTTGCCA
This sequence comes from Campanula takesimana, assembly GCA_026119855.1. NCBI lineage: Eukaryota > Viridiplantae > Streptophyta > Magnoliopsida > Asterales > Campanulaceae > Campanula > Campanula takesimana. The sequence goes on along the minus strand of JAOWBW010000750.1, from coordinate 42,241 downwards.
GTACTTCCTTAGAACAGTTTATTCGAAAAGTGGGTTGTGATAATGGCTTGTCTAATGCTAGTAGTAGAGTTTGGGTTATATGGAAGCACGGGCTGCAAGGTACTATTATTCAAGAATCTTCCCAGGCTTTAACTCTTCAAATTTCACATCCCATGTGGACAGAATCTGTATGGATTTCTTTTGTGCATGCAAGCTGCAACATATTTTCTCGCATCAACCTTTGGGAGGAATTAATGGCTATCAGTGAAGTAGATTGTCCTTGGATGGTGGTGGGTGATTTCAACTGTGTTCTTGATCAATCTGAAAAGGTAGGGGGTAAACCAATTAATGATATGGCTGTTAATGAATTTTCAGATATGGTGCAATATGCAAATCTGATTGATGCTGGTTTTGAAGGCAATATGGCTACTTGGTCTAACAAAAGAATGGGTAGGAGGGTTATTTATCAACGTCTTGATAGAGCTCTTTATAATGAGAAGTGGCTTCATTTGTTTCATGGTACTCGTGTTACTCACTTATCTAAGGCTTGCTCTGATCATGCTCCTCTTGTGGTTAACTTAACCCTTCAAGGTAAAGAAAAAAAAGGTACCATTCGTTTTCTCAATATTTGGTTTAAGCACCACAACTTTATCAACATTGTCAGAGGTTCTTGGGAGACTCCTATGGAGGGTAGGCTATGGTTTCCTTTGGTAAAAAAATCAATTGGCTTTGTAAGTGTATTGTGGGCTGGAATAAGGAGGTTTTCGGGAGAGTGGAGCAGCAAATTAAAAATGCAGAAGATGAGGTTCTCGTTTGTGAAGCCCAGCACCAAAATCTGAATAATGAGGAGTCTAGAGCAGCTCTCCACCTTGCTCAAGCTCAGCTGCTTCAAAAGTTAAAAATGGAAGAAGATTTATGGGCCCAAAAGGCAAATTTAAAATGGATTAAAGAGGGAGATCAAAACACCAGATTTTTCCATGCTACTGTTAAGCAAAAGAGGCAAAAGTTATGTATTCATAAGATTAAAAATCGACAAGGGGATTGGCTTACTGATAAGAATTAAATTAAAGAGGAGGCAGTGGGGTTCTATTCGGAGCAATTACAAGGTCAATGTGATATTCCCTCGGATGAGTTCTCTTTTCTTATACCTCGGATTTTAAATGATGAAGATAATGCCTTGCTTACGGCTGTCCCCTCTATGGCAAAAGTTCACGACATTGTCTTTGGTATGAACGGGCAAAGTGCAGCTGGTCCGGATGGTTTCACAGGTGGTTTTTACAAGGGTTGTTGGGATATTATCAAGGAAGATTTTGTTAAAGCAGTGGGGGATTTTTTCTCGGGTTTCTCTATGCCACAGAGTTGGACAAGCACCCTCATTGTTACTATTCCTAAGGTGGAGTCCCCTTCTTCTTTCTCAGATCTTAGACCCATCAGTCTATGCAACTTTTGTAATAAGGTGGTAACTAAGCTTCTCACAACTCGCCTTGCTCCTATTCTACCTCGACTCATTTCTCCTCAGCAAAGTGGATTTGTTCAAGGTAGAGTCATTCATGAAAATGTTCTCCTCGTGCAAGAAATTCTGCAATCTATTAATAAAAAGGTTCGTGGCTCTAATGTGGCTTTAAAGTTGGATATGCTAAGGCTTATGATAGACTTTCTTGGTTTGGTCTAATTAAAGTCATGAGACTCTTTGGTTTTAGTGAAGTTTGGATTGATTTGATATATCGGTTCATTTCTAATAGTTGGTTTTCAGTTCTTGTTAATGGTGAAAGTTGTGGATTTTTCAACTCTACTCGAGGGCTGAGACAAGGGGATCCTCTTTCCCCATATCTTTTTATTATTGCTAAGGAGATGATGAGTAGAGGCCTTAACCATTTGCATACAATATACCCTCGGTTCAGGTTCCGAATCCATATTAATTCTCCTATGGTTTCCCATCTAGCCTATGCGGATGATGTGATCATTTTTTGCAATGGTTCTAAGAGTTCTCTTGAGTGTCACATGAAATATCTAGAGTGGTATCAACGATTTTCGGGCCAGCTTGTCAACATTCACAAATCTTGCTATATTACAGGTTCCAATAGCAATAAAGCGGATGATGTGGCTGCCATTACGCGGTTTATTAAGCAAGATTTTCCTCTCATGTATTTGGGTTGCCTTTTATACACGGGAAGAAAAAAAATCAGCCTTTTGCCCCTATTGTTCGGAAAATGGAGAACCATTTGGCTTCGTGGAAGGGTAAGCTTCTTTCTTTTGGTGCTAAACTCACGTTGATCAAGACTTGTCTTGCTGCGATCCCTCTTTATTATATCTCTCTCATTGATCCCCCTAAAGGTGTTATCCATGCCTTAGAAAGGATTATTGTCAGATTTTTTGGAGCAATCATGATGGAAATCGTAAATGTCATTGGCTTTCTTGGAATTGCATGAGCTGTCCGATAGATGAAGGTGGTTTGGGGATTCGAAAATTTGAGGATGTATCTCTCGCTTTTGCTATGAAATTGTGGTGGCATCTTAGAACCATTGATTCCCTTTGGAGCCGTCTCATGTTGGCTAAATATTGTTGGGAGACTCACCCAATGGATGCTATTCTTACTACTTATGCTTCGCATGTCTGGAAAAGGATGATAGAGGCTAAACCTTGGGTGGAAGATAGAATGGCTTGGCGTATTGGTAGAGGGGAGATCTCTATTCATGAAAAATGGCTTGATGCTCCTATTAATAATATCCCAATTGATCACGTGCAGATTTTTACTCTTTTTGAGAATGGCTTACCTCGAGTTCAGCATATTCAGGATGGTTTTGGTATGCATTTGCTTTCATTAATTAATTCTCATGCCATAACCGTTTCCAACATTCCTGATACTCCTATATGGCTGCCTTCCTCATCCGGTAAATTCTCCCTCAATTCTGCTTGGCAAGAATGTCGCTCTAGTAGGACTCGATCTTCGATTTTGTTGTTTTTGCTGGAACAAATTCATCCCTAAAAAGATCTCCATTCTTCTTTGGCGTGCTTTGCATGGAGGGTTGCCCACAGACGATAAAGTTAAACGTAAAGGTATTTCTCTTGCTTCAAAATGTGATTGTTGTGATGCTGGTAGTGAGGAATCTATTGAGCATATATTTTTGCATGGTGATTGTGAAAGTAGAGTTTGGGCTCATTTTAATTCTATGTTTGGAATTCGGTTATTTGTTGGGAGTTTAAATCAGGCCCTTCTTTGTTGGTGGCAAGGACCTTCTCATCCTTCATCTTCAGTTACTAAATGGTTAACTGGTATCATTCCAGCTATCATTTTGTGGGAAATCTGGATGGCTCGAAATAAAAGTCGTTTTGATAACTCTCAGATGAGTCCCAATAGCATTATTTTTAAGGTTTGCTCCTACATTTCGAATATTGCTGAAGCCTTCTCTATGTCATTCCTAAGAACGTATGGAGATAATCATTTAGTGGATAATTTTCGGCTGAACACTCTCCCCTATGCCTCTCGGAATTTTAGATTGGTAGTGTGGAATCTTCTTGGAGATGGTTGGATCAAGGTTAATATGGATGGGGTATCCCGTGGCAATCCGGGTATTGCAGCAGGTGGGGGTATCATTCGAAATCACCAGGGAGACTTCATTTATGCTTTCTCTAATTTTTACGGTGTCCAGTCTAATATGGTGGCTGAGGCTCTTGCTGCTAGGGATGGTCTCATTAATGCCCAAAATCATGGTTTTCTTCGGGTTTGGTTAGAGCTAGACTCAAAGGTCTTGATGCACATTCTTAACAAGGATTATCATATTCCATGGGCTATTTGGTATGTTGTTTCACACATTTTTCACCTGATGGATCAGATGGAGGTTCGGGTAACCCATATTCTGAGAGAGGGAAATGGTGTTGCGGATGGGTTAGCCAACATGGCTGCAGATGTTGAGACGAATATTGAACTGCTACACTTTCAAGATCTTGCTCATCATTGCAAAGGCTTCTTTGCTCTTGATAAGGCAAAGACCCCTTATTTTCGGCTTGGTTAGTAGGTTATGGCTAGATTCCTTTATGTTTTATTTTCTATGTACTCTAGCTTCCCTTCCCTTTATTGTAGACGACCTTACGTCATGTGTAAGGACTCCCCCCTTAGCTTTCTTTCTTGGTGGTTGAGGTTGTCATGTCCCCCACCACGTTTGTACATCTTTTACATTATTAATAAAATCTAGGGAGGTACCACCCTCCTTTCGCTGAAAAAAAAAATACTATCACCCGACTTTGAAGAGAACCACCAGCTAGCAAAAATAGACTTAACATTGTAGAGCATTACTGGAAAACCAAACATACGAGCAAAAAACTCCCAAGTTTCAGTCGCCACTTGACTATGAACAAAAAGATGATCTATATCTTCAATAGAATGGTGAGAGCAGCAAACACAAGAAGAGGCAAGAAGAATTCCCCTAGATTGAATAGCCAAGTCCGTAGGGAGACCATTATGCAACATTCTCCATAGAAAAATAGAAATCTTAGTTGGAATCACCTTGTTCCAACAAAACTCAAAGATAGGGCTATGGTGAAACTTCTTTCGACAAACTTTCCATGCTGAAGATATAGAAAACTGACCTTTAGGAGAAGGAGTCCAAAAAAGGCAATCTGGGTCATCAGAAAGAACAATATTTTGGTGCTGAATTAATTGAAGAACATGCATGCCATAATTATTCTGAATGAACTCTAAACTGGGTAGCCCATCAACAAATAACGAAGAGAATTCAATGTGGTTCCTAGGAATATTAGGCCGAATTCCCTCCATCCATTGCTCGTGAATCGAAATAGAACCCCGCCCAATTCTCCAAATGATAAGACCTTCAACAATATCCTTTGCTTGAAGCATACGACACCAAATATGAGAAGCAAAGGAAGGCTTATCCGCATCCATAGGGTGGGTACCAAAACAGTATTTATCATTCAAAAAATCAGCCTATAGGGAAGAAGAGCTTCTAAAACGCCACCAAAGCTTCATGGCGAACGCCATAGAAATATCCTCAAAACGACGGAGACCAAGGCCACCCTCATCAGTAGGCCGAAACATAAGGTCCCTATTTACCCAATGACATTTCTTTTGACCTTCTTCATTACTCCAAAAGAAGTTAGCAATGAGACGGTACATAGCTTTAATCACTCCTTTAGGGGGCTCCACCAAAGAAATATAGTAGACAGGGATAACTTGAAGACATGACTGTATAAGCGTTAACTTGGCCCCAAACGAGAGAATCTTCCCTTGCCAAGAAGCAAGCCGAGCAGCCATTTTTTGGAGAACCGAATCAAATAAAGAAATCGTTTTCCTCCCGACATAAAGAGGGCAGCCAAGGTAATTGATAGGAAGGGTTTTCTTTTCAAAAGACATAGCAGCCATAATAATGTCATCTCGAACATCATCATTTTTCCCAGTAATAAAACAAGACTTCCTTGTATTGACAAGCTGACCCGAAAATTTTTGGTACCAATTTAAACACCTCATATGAGCCTCCAACGAGTCTTTAGACCCGTTACAAAAAATAATGATGTCGTCAGCATAAGAAAGATGGGAAATCATAGGAGTATGAATGTGGGCACGGTAGCGATATTGGGGGAAATCTGAATGAAGCTGATTTAACCCTCTACTCAACACCTCAGCTGCAATAATAAATAGATTCAGAGAAATAGGGTCTCCTTGACGAAGGCCACGAGATGAATGAAAAAAACCAGCGCTTTCCCCATTCACAAGCACAGAAAACCAGCAAGAAGATATGCATCGAAAAATTAGATCATTCCAAATTTCAGAGAATCCAAACCTTCTCATCACTTTAATCAAGGTAAACCAAGATATCCGGTCATAGGCTTTGGCCATGTCCAATTTAAGGCTGACATTTGTCCCTCTCACTTTTTTCTGTAGAGAGTGCATAAGCTCTTGCGCTAAAAGGACATTTTCATGAATTAACCGCCCTTTCACAAAACCACTTTGTTGAGGGGAAATAATACGAGGGAGAATTGTAGCAAGCCGAGAATTGAGGAGCTTAGTAACAATTTTGTTAGAGAAATTGCAAAGGCTAATCGGACGCATCTCCGTAAAAGAAGTAGGAGCACTAACCTTTGGAATTAAAACAATAAGGGTTGAAGTCCAGCTTCTAGGCAAAGGAAAACCTGAAAAGAATTCCTCAATGGCTCTATAAAGGTCATCCTTGATAATATCCTAGCAACTCCTATAAAACGCCCCATTAAAACCATCTGGACCAGCAGCGCTTAGCTCATTCATGGACCAAATAGTAGCCTTCAAATCATCTAACGACGGAACAGCCGTGGGCATATCATTATCATCATCATTAATCAGCCTTGGAATCACATCCAAGATGTCATCGGAAGGAATATCATGAGGGGATTGGAGCTGATCCGAAAAAAAGGAAACAGCCTCCTCTTGAATATCCTCCTTAGCGTGAAGCCAAATTCCATTACGATCTTGAATGCGATAAATATGAAGCTGCTGCCTTTTTTTCTTCACATAAGAGTGAAAAAACTTTGTATTACGATCTCCCTCCTTAAGCCATTTGATATTTGCCTTTTGGTGCCATAAATCCTCCTCAACTTTCAGCCTCGCAAGAAGATTTGCTTGAGCCAAGTTAAGGGCAGCCCTATTAGAGTCCGAACTATCATTCTGAAAAATCAACTCCTTGTGACAGAGATCATCCTCAGCCTTCCGAACCTGCTGATCCACTCGACCAAAAACCTCTTTATTCCATACAGAAATAGCTTTACGAAGCCGTGCAAGCTTTTTAGCAAATCGAACCATAGGCCTACCATCCATATAATCCTTCAAAGATTTTTTGACCACAGAAAGAAAGGAGTTGTGTTTAATCCAAACATTAAGGAAACGAAAGGATCCTTTAGAGACTTCATTTTTGGCTTTAACTTGAACCAGAAGAGGCAAATGATCAGAACAAGTTCGATTAAGATGAGTAACAGAAGTTATATGGAAATGATCCATCCATAGAGATTTATAAAGAGCTCTATCCAACCGCTGATAAATATTAGGCTTACCTCTAGGTTTATCCACCCAAGTAAAAGAATTACCTAAGAAGCCAGCATCAATGAGCCCAGAAAATTGAATCATGTCAGAGAATTCTCGAACCGCCCTTCTATTAATCGGTTTGCCACCAACCTTTTCAGATTGATTCAGCACACAATTAAAGTCACCAATAACCATCCAAGGAGTGGTGCAAGAGCTGAAATCCATAAGAGAGTCCCATAATTCTCGACGATCAAATCTATTACAGCTTGCATAAACCACAGTTATATGAATAGGAGATTCCCAAAGAGTGTGAGAAATTTGGAGCGTAATCGCTTGAAAAGAATCAAAAATAACCTGGCATTCAAATCCATGCTTCCAGAAGAACCAAATCTTACCATTACAATTCGCAACACTACCTCCACAACCCAACTTCCTTTGCGTAGTACAACGCTGAAAATTACCAACTTTTGGTTCAGACATAGCGAAAAACGAAGCACCATGAAGACGAAACAGCCTTTTTACACGTCTGAAAGTAGCACCATTACCAATACCTCTAACATTCCAATAAATCATAGAAGCCATTAAAAACAATAAAATTCAAAAATAAGAGATATCCGAGGCAATTAAGAAAGGGGAGAAGAAGACCTGCTACGATTCCTCTTCGAAATAACCTTAGTAAAGCCATCATCATCAGTCTTACTATCAGCTATATGAGCAAAAGGAGTAGAACCAGCCATTTCAGTAACAAATGAAGTAGTAGGAGGGGCTCGAGGGGAGAGATTCAGCCCCTCAGTCCTCAAGCTAGGACTATCAAGAGGATCCATCTCAACCGAATTCTCAATCTGCGCAGACACCCCAATACTATCAGCTTGAGCTTTATGAGAAGCTATATTTTGAATAACAGCATCCAAATTCATAGTAGTACCACCATCTTGTTCAGAAGCTGTAGTATTACTTTCATTTGAAGGGAAATCCTTAGAAGCATTAAAAGCCTCCTCACTAGTCTTCGAAAGAGCCCTATGAACTGCCTTAGGAAGAGGTTGGCCTCTCTTAGCCATAAAAGGAAGTTTACTAGCACCACCTCTCACCGTATCCGACCCATTTATTTTATCACCACTACCATTTCTGGCTAACTGCCCATTCGATTGAACAATCCCCCCATCGAGATCAACAACCTCAATATCCTGAGCAACACCATCAATTTTCGCACCACTACTAGATGCGACCTTTGGAGGATTAGATTCAATCTGCTTTGGAACATAAACCTTTTCACCCTTCTCCATTTGCAAGGCTGATTTAGAATCCTTAGGTTTTGAATTAGGATCTACAGATTTTTGAGCATTGAGAGAGGGATTGGCCTTTCGACAAACAGAAATATCATGACCCAAGATAAAGCAATGCTTGCAGTACTTAGGAACATTGTCATACTCTACCTTTTGAAAAAAAAACTCAGGCAAGCATCACCACAGTCAATAAAAATCTCATGGGGGAGCTTCTTAGTAGCATCAATTTGAATAAGAATTTTAGCAATACCAGGTCTAGAAAGTTCAGCGATGTCTTTGTCAAGAGATAAAGGGGTTCCAATCATAGAGGCTGCTGCAAATAAAAAAGGTTTGTTCATCAAATGAATTGGTAATCCCGAAAAACCAACCCAAACCGGGACAATAGGAGACTCCTGCTCCGGTGGGTTACGCCAAAGCGCAGGTGCATGATTCTATCCTTGTATGAACAAGATGAGTGAAAGAGTGGTTCCTATGCGTTTATCATGGTTTGATTTAATTAAGCTATCAAAAGGGTTTTGGGCTTAAGGCACGAGATGAGATTAAAACATGCTTGTGATATATGATGTCTAAAGAATCTCACAAAAGGATCTAAGAGTCATATATGATATGATTGATAAAAGTTATCTACCTAATTAATTTAATTTTGAGCAGTATCACCAAAGCGGACTTAAAATTGAATTAAAGTTGGATCTTAGCCCATGTAAATTAAATTATGCATTAATGTATTTGAAGGTTATATAATTTAGTGGGAGCATTTATGAAATACAAAAATTAATCTCTTTATGAAATTGATACTAATACATATTAATTCATGTTTGCATTAAAATGTAGATAATGGCTCAAAACACTCCCAACCTATCATTGCGATCTATCCTTGAGAAGGAAAAGCTTCAAGAGAATGGTGCTAACTTCATGGATTGGATCCAAAGCCTTAGAATTGTTCTAAAGCATGAAGATAAGCAGTACATTCTTGATGAACCCGTTCCTGAGGAACCTGTTGCCAATGCCCCTAAGGCAGACAAGGATGGTTTTCTCTCTCTAGAATTCTCTCCCTTCGTCTCTAGGGTTTTCCCTAGGGACTTCCGGCTTCAATGTCCTTTCCGGCTTCCTTCTTTGACGTTCCTGTTGCCCCTCTACACTCCGTTCCTTCATCACAACAATTGGTTTCGAATTCTCATGTTAATCCTAACCCTAGCATCGCCTCCAAAGGTGAAACCCTAATTTCTTCTGAAACCCTTGCGCCGCCAAGTCATAACGTGGCCGCAAAACCAAATACTTCTCATATTGGAATTCAGCAACCTAAATCCTTTGCGGGATTATTCTCTTCGCCTAGCAACGCTAATATTGACACTAATAATCATGTGATTCCAATTCCTACAGGGAATCATAAAGGTATTCCGGCTGTGAAACTCTCTAAAGATCTTATTGACGCGTTTTCAAAGCCCTTCAAGTTCACCCTTGTCGGAAAATTCATGCATGGCCGTCCTTCTATGGAGGAGGCTCATCTCGCTTTTGCCAAATTCCAGCTCAAAGGAAACTATAAGCTAGGCAATCTGGATCCACGTCATATGTTAATTCAATTATCCACTGATGCAGATTATCAACGATTATTTATGAAGGAAGTGTGGTACGTATCTCGTTATCCTATGCGAACCCTAGCTTGGTCACCAGCATGGGGACCGGAACAAGAGTTTTCGATTGTTCCGTTTTGGGTTGGTCTTCCAGGTTTACCAGTTCATTTGATAAATAAGAATTTTTTGTTTACGGTTGCTTCTTTGATTGGTACTCCTTTGAATTTAGATAAAGCCACTTCTGAATTATCTCGTCCTAGCATAGCAAAAATTCTCATCCAGGTTGATGTTTTGAAGAAATTACCTAATGAGATATACATTGATTGTGGAGATGCTTTGCCAAGCTTTCATCAGAAGGTGGAATATGACAACCTTCCTCATTATTGTCGACATTGCTGGATGTTTGGGCATGATATTCTTCAATGTAAAAAGGCCAACCCAAGTCTGAATGAACAAAAAAGCAATAAGGAGTCAAACCACAAGGTTCCTTTGGAGAAAGTTTATAAACCAAAGGATAACACCAAAAATCCTATTGATATTAAATCTGATACTAAAGGCAGTGATAAGGCCTCCAGTAGCAGTCCCAAACCTTCTAATGATGATGTTCAAAAAGGGGACAAAGGCTCTAAATCTCAAGATCAAGTTCCAGAACCGATAAGGAATGTCCAAAAATGGCTAAGCGTGGTCAACCCTTACCTGAAGGTATACATAATGGTCGTCAGCAAGTTCATGAGGGTGTTATTGTTATAGATAATGATCTTCATGCTGAAAGTGTTCAAGATGTTGTTCCTCCTGCAGCAAATACTGAAAGTCTTTCGGTTGATCTAAGAATGGTTTAGCAAAAGGTTGATCAATTTCGTAATCAACACAGCCATGTGGATGTGGTTATAGAAAATACTAATGACGAGGGAGAGAAAAATGGCCCCCTCAAGGTGATAAGGTTTTGGAACTAAATCTATCCCCAAGAGCTCCTCCAAGTAATGTTTTTGTCACAGATATGGCTGGATCAACCCCATTTGCTAATCAATCCTCTCAACTTACTGATGCTGATGGTTTTACTAGGGTGAAATCTCAAAAACACCGTGGTAGATCATTATCCCCCTCGGCTTAACTCTCTTCCTAGGTGAGTACAATTACTTATTTTTGTATCTTTTCCAATGGTAGCTTTGATTTATTGGAATATTAGAGGTATTGGTAATAGGGCTTCGTTTCGTCGTGCTAAAAAGTTGTTCCGGCTTCATGGAGCTTCTTTTTTTGCCATCTCGGAGCCCAAGCTTATGCATGGGCAGATTGTTTCTTTTCAAAGAAAGTTTGGTTGTGAGGGAAGTGTCGCTAATTGTAATAGTAAAATTTGGTTTTTCTGGAAGCATGGCTTTGATTGTAGGGTTATCAGAGATACGTCTCAAGCGATTACCCTTCAAATATTTCATAACCAGTGGGATTCTCCAATTTGTGTTACGGTGGTTTATGCTAGTTGTGATCGGTATATTCGTAGGGAGCTTTGGGATGAAATTATGGATTTCAGTTTCTGTCAAAACCCGTGGCTAGTTATAGGTGATTTTAATTGTGTGCTGGATCAATCTGAAAAGCTGGGTGGCCGTCCTATTAAGGATAAAGTTGTGGCTGAATTCTCGGATATGGTTCAATTTTTTGGGCTTATTGATGCTGGTTATATGGGTAATGTTCATACTTGGGTTGATAAACCTCGAGGTAAGCCAACGATTTTTCAGCGTTTGGATAGGGCCTTTTATAATTGTCAATGGATGGAAAGATTTCACTCAACCACGGTTTCTCATGTCAATCGTACTTGTTCTGATCATGGCCCGTTTGTTGTGCAAGTTAAGGTGGAGAAGGAGGTTATTCAGGGAGCTTTCAGATTTCTTAATGTCTGGCTTAAGCATCCTCAGTTCAATTCAATTGTTGATAATTCTTGGTCTGAGCAAATGGATGGGAGGCTTATGGTCCGTTTTGCCAAAAAGCTTAATAGACTTAAAAAGTGTATTTCCACTTGGAATAAAGAGGTGTTTGGGAGGGTAGATCAGCAGGTCAAAGATGCCGAAGATTTGGTCAGTCAATGTGAGCTAAATCTCCAAAATAATCCTTCGGATGAGTCAAAAACTGCTCTTAGCTTAGCCCAAGCGACTCTTCTTGCTAAGCTGAAAGTAGAAGAAGATTTTTGGCGTCAAAAGGCTAATATCTCTTGGTTAAAAGATGGGGATCGAAATACAAAGTTCTTTCACTCTTATGTTCGGAAGAAACGATAGCAGCTTTTTATTCATAGAATCAGAAACAGTAAGGGGGACTAGATTTCGGATAAAAAAGATATTCAGCAAGAGGCCATTTCCTTTTTTTTCGGATCAACTTCAAAGTTTACATGAGAATCCCAAAGATGATATTCTGGAAGTTATCCCTAGATTATTAAATGATGAAGATAATGAGGCCCCTACAATTGAAGAAGTGCAGAATATTATTTGGTTAATGAATGGCCAAAGTGCAGCGGGTCCCGATGGATTTACCGGGGAATTCTATAAAGGATGTTGGGATATCATCAAATCAGATTTTTATAAAGCCATTACTGAATTCTTCTCGGGTTTTCCTATGCCTAGAAGTTGGACTTCCACTCTCATTGTGATGCTTCCTAAAGTCAGCGCTCCTACGAGATTTACTGAGCTGCGACCTATTAGCCTGTGTAACTTCTCTAACAAGCTAATTACGAAGTTGCTTACTTGTAGACTTGCTTCTATTCTTCCAAGAATTATTTCTCCTCAACAAAGTGGCTTTGTCAAAGGTCGTCTCATCCATGATAACGTGCTCCTTGGTCAAGAGCTCATTCAGTCCATCAAAAAGAAAGTGAGGGGTTCAAATATTTGCCTTAAGCTAGACATGGCTAAGGCGTATGACCGAATTTCTTGGTTTGCTTTAATTAAGGTGATGAGGAAATTTGGTTTTTCAGAGGTTTGGAATGATCTGATTTACAGATGCATTTCTTCGTGTTGGTTTTCTATATTGGTTAATGGTGAATCTTGTGGGTTCTTCTCTTCCTCTCGTGGTTTGCGTCAAGGTGATCCGATCTCTCCTACTTTATTCATCATTGCGGCGGAAGTGTTAAGTAGAGGTATTAATTTGCTGCACACGGACTTTCCTCGTTTTAGATATCGTGCTCACATTCATACTCCTATGATCTCCCATTTGGCCTATGCTTCATATTGTTATTTTCTGCAATGGATCGAAGGATTCTCTTGAAGCTCATATGAGGTGCCTGCATTGGTATCAATCCTTCTCAGGACAGTTAGTTAACACTTCTAAATCGTGCTATGTCACTGGTGTTACTAATGAATCTAGAGACTCTATTATTGCAGAAGCCACGGGTTTTATTAAGAAGACATTCCCTATTACTTATTTAGGGTGCCCTCTTTATGTCGGAAGAAAGAAGATCTCCTTGTTTGATGGAGTTATTGCCAAAATGAAGGATCGCTTGGCTTCTTGGTCGGGTAAGATTCTATCTTTTGGTGCCAAATTTACCCTCATTAAAACTTGTTTGCAGTCTATTCCTTTGTACTACATTTCCATGCTCGACCCCCCCAAAGGTGTCATTAATTCCATGTATAGACTGATTGCTAATTTCTTTTGGAGTGATGAAGAAGGAAATAATAAGTGTCATTGGATTCGTAAATCTTTGATGTTCAAGCCTACTAATGAAGGAGGCTTCACATTTGTCATTTTGAAGATATTTCCCAAGCTTTTTCAATGAAACTTTGGTGGAGGTTTCGAAGTACTAATTCCCTTTGGTCGGCATTTTTGCTTGCTAAGTATTGTTTTGGCACGCACCCTATGGATGCCACAACAACTACATACTCTTCTCATATATGGAGTCGTAACCTGCAAGCTAAGGACATTGTTGAGGCAAACATTGGTTGGAGAATAGGCCGAGGAGATATTTCTGTATTCGAGAATTGGATTGATGGGTTCCGGATTATTGCTCCTGGCAATCACATTGAAGTGTCTTCTCTATTCGTTAATGGGATGCCCAGAGAAGACTATATTAGAGATGTTTTCGGTCATCAAACTCTCTCCTACATTCAGAATCAAAACATTGTTCTTTCGAACGTTCCTGATAAAGTTTATTGGCTCCCGTCCAAAAAAGGTCAGTTTACTATTTCTTCTGCATGGAATATATGTCGGACTAGTAGTAACTATAGCTGGATTCATGATTTCTGTTGGCATAAACACCTCCCTCTTAAAGTATCTATATTCTTGTGGAGGTTATTACATAATGGTTTATCAACTGATAATGCGATTCAGAGAAAAGGTATTCACCTTGTTTAATGCTGTGTCTATTGTTCTGCTGGAGCGGTAGAGGATGAGGATCATCTTTTTGTTTTTAGCAATGTGGCAACTCTGGTTTGATCATTCTTTGCGCCTTTGATGGGAGTTAAAATTTCTTTTCAGAATATCAGATCTCTGCTTTCTAGTTGGTGGTTATCTAAATCTAAAGAAGAAGGTATGGGTACGATTTGGCTTTTGCCATCTCCTCCCAGGAATTATTCTTTGGGAAATTTGGAAAAATTGTAATAAAGCGAGGTTTGATTCTGTTGCTATGGATGCTTTTTCTATTATTGGTGCTGTTTTGGATCAAGTGCGTTGTATTGTAAAAGCTTTTCAAATTAGTTTCCACGGTCCCTCTTTTGATGCCCAGATTCATCGGTTATTTTCTTTGAGAATGGCTGGCCATATCAACCGAAAGGTGCGGCTATTTAGCTGGAAGTCTCCATATATCGAGCCTTTTAAGCTAAACACCGACGGTGCAGCCAAAGGCAATCCGGGTGTTATCTCGGGTGGCGGTATTTTCAGAAACATGCAAGGAATTTTTTTTTTTGCCTATTCGAAATATTATGGCATTGGTACTAATATGGTAGCTGAAGCAAGGGTTGTTTTGGATGGTCTTTTGTTTGCAATTCGTTTTGGTATCCCATCTCTTTGGCTCGAAATTGATTCTGAGATACTTCTTAGATCTTAATCTTAGATTATCATATTCCTTGGCCCATTTGGTATGAAGTGCAGCATATCAAAAGATTAATGAGCCACATTCATGTTCGGGTTACTCATATTCTCCGTGAGGGCAATGGTGTTGCTGATCGACTTGCGAATGAAGCGGCCTCTACTAGATCTAACTCGGTCTACTTTTCATTTGAAGACCTCCCCCACAGTTGTAAAGGTGCCTATAAGTTAGATAGGGCCTCTATCCCTTACCTTCGTCTTTAAGTTCTTATGGCTAGATTCTTGTATAGCTTTATTATGTTTTGCAGTTATCCCTCCCTCATTTGTAGAGGACCTTACAACTTGTGTAAGGCCTCCCCCTAGTTTTCATTTCTCGGTGGTTGAGGTTGTCATGTCCCCCACCTTGCTTGTACTTTATTTTCTTCATTAATAAAATCTAGGGAGGTACCATCCTCTTTTCGCCAAAAAAAAAGGCAGACAAGGATGCTCACAAGAAACACAAAAGTGATTCTCGCGAGGTCGGTTATTTCATGCTTGCTGCCATGTTTTCTGAGCTTCAGAAGACCCTTGAACACTTGGATGCCTATGACATAGGCACTCAGTTGAAAGATATGTTTCAAGAGCAAGCAAGGCAAGAAAGGTTCGATACCATGGCTGCTCTGACCTCATGTAAGATGAGTGAAGGACAGTTGGTGGGTCCTCATGTTTTGAAGATGAAGGATTTTGAGCATCTAGAGAGGCTTGGATATCCCATCCATGTTGAGTTGGCGACTGATTTGATTTTAAACTCATTACCTAAAAGCTATAATCAGTTCGTAATGAACTATAATATGCATGGTATGACTAAGTCTCTGTCTGAGTTGCATGGGATGCTAAAGACAGCAGAAAAGAAAATCATTAAGGAATGTGCTCATGGTTTAAAAAGAAGGAAAGGGCTCTAAGGCCAAAGAAAAAGGGAAGGCAAAAGTTGTCAAACCCAAAATAAGCAAGGCAAATGTTGCCATTGCTTTGGTGGCTATACCAAACTCCTGTGGGGGATAAACCGTGGATTATTGTTGGGGATTTCAATTGTCTGCTTGAACAATCTGAGAAGTTGGGTGGTAGGCCTATCAAGGAGAAAATTGTTGAAGAATTTTCTGATATGGTTCAATTTCTTGGCCTTATTGATGCGGGCTATCGGGGTAATGGCTTTACTTGGGTGGATAAACCCCGTGGGCGCCCTACTATTTTTCAAAGGCTGGATAGGGCTTTCTATAATACTCTTTGGTTGGCCAAGTTCCATAATACTAGTGTCACTCACTTAAATAGAACTTGCTCGGATCATTCTCCCCTTGTGATTCAAATTCAAACCGAGGCTGATATTGTAAGAGGAAATTTTCGCTTTTTGAATGTGTGGTTGAAGTATCCTAAGTTCCATTCTCTTGTAGCTGATTCATGGCATGAGTATATGGATGGGAGGCCGATGGTTCGTTTTGCTAAAAAGCTCTCTCGACTTAAGAAGGTTATTTCAGGTTGGAATAAAGAGAGTTTCGGGATGATTGATCAACAAATAAAAAATGCTGAAGATAATGTCACTCGATGTGAGTTGGTGAGTCAGAATGATCCCTCGGATGAACATATTGTTGCTTTGAATGTAGGTAAAGCAGATTTACTGGGGAAGCTCAAAATGGAGGAAGAATTTTGGTGTCAAAAATCCAATATCTCTTGGATTAAAGACGGTGATAAGATCACTAAGTTTTTTCACTCTTACGTTCGAAAAAGAGACAAAAGCTCTTCATTCATCGCATAAGGAATTCAAATGGGGGATGGATTCATTCGAAGGAAGATATTAAAAAGGAGGCCGTGGACTTCTATTCGGACCAGCTACAAAAGCCTCATGTTAATCCTAGTGATGACATTCTTGATGTTATTCCTACTTTGATCACAGATGAGGATAACTTGATGCTCACGGCATTGCCTTCTTTGGAGGAGATTAAACAGGTGGTTTGGTCCATGAATGGTCAAAGTGCTGCTGGCCCTGATGGTTTTACAGGTGCGTTCTATAAATCTTGTTGGGACATTATCAAAGATGACTTTCTTCGTGCTATTAAGGAATTCTTTGCGGGCCATGCGATGCCAAGAAGCTGGACTAGCACTCTTATTGTCACTATCCCCAAGGTTATTTCCCTTACTTCTTTTTCGGAGTTGAGACCTATTAGTCTCTGTAATTTCTCTAATAAGGTTATTACAAAAATTCTTAATTCTCGGCTTGCCCCTATTCTCCCAAGAATTATCTCCCCGCAGCAAAGTGGTTTCGTTCAAGGTAGATTAATCCATGAAAATGTTCTTCTTGCCCAAGAATTGATGCAATCTCTTAAGAAGAAGGTGTGGGGCTCTAATGTTATTTTAAAGCTAGATATGGCTAAGGCATATGACCGTATATCTTGGTTCTCTCTTATCAAAGTTATGAGGAAGTTTGGGTTCAATGAAGTGTGGAATGATATGATATTTCGGTGTATCTCTTCTTGCTGGTTTTCTGTCCTTGTTAATGGCGAAAGTAGTGGTTTTTTCATTCTTCCCGTGGCCTTCGACAAGGGGATCCTATCTCTCCGACTCTCTTCATTATAGCAGCGGAGGTCTTAAGTCGGGAACTAAATATCCTTCATACCGAGTCTCCTCATTATAGATATCGGGCTCATATTCATACCCCTATGATCTCTCATTTGGCATATGCGGATGATGTTGTTATTTTCTGCAATGTTTCTAAGGATTCTCTTGATGCCCATATGAGATGCTTGAATTGGTATCAATCATTCTCTGGACAGCTTGTTAGCTCGGCAAAGTCTTGTTTTGTTACTGGAGTTCACAATGAGCCACGGGATGCTACTATTTCTGAGGCGACGGGATTTCAAAAGAAGGATCTTCCTATTATATATTTGGGCTGCCCTTTATATGTTGGTCATAAAAAACTCTCCCTGGTTGATCCAGTTTTGCGAAAGATGGAAGCTCGTTTAGCTACATGGCAAGGTAAACTACTCTCTTTTGGTGCTAAGTTGACGCTCATCAAAACCTGTCTTCAGGCTATCCCTCTTTATTACATTGCCCTTCTTGATCCTCCTAAGGGTGTGATTAATTCTATGTACCGTCTCATTTCCAATTTCTTTTGGTGTAATGAGGATGGTCTTCATAAGTGTCATTGGGTTCGGAGATCCAGCATGTTCCTTCCTGTTTCAGAAGGAGGTCTTGGGCTTCGGAAATTTGAAGATATGGCTATGGCTCTTGCTATGAAGTTGTGGTCGCGTTTTAGGAGCACTACATCTCTTTGGATAGATTTTATGGCTTCTAAGTATTGTCATGCTACTCATCCTATGGATGCTACTAAAACCTCTTATGCATCTCATATTTGGGGTAGAATGATTAATGCTAAGCCGCTGGTAGAAAATAATATCTGTTGGCGGGTTGGGAGAGGTGATATTTCGGTTTATGACCATTGGATAGCTGATCATACTTTGTTGAATGGGGATCATGTTGAAGTTTCTTCTCTTTTTCTGCATGGGCAGCCACGGATGGACTATATTCAGAATGTGTACAGAAACCAGCGTTTAAGCTTCATTCGGGATAATAATATTCGTCTCATGGACAATCCGGATATTTTGTATTGGCTCCCCAATGCATCGGGTAATTTCTCTGTCTCTTCGGCATGGAATGTGTGTAGAAAAAAAGGTATTTCTAAACCTATCTTTGAATATTGTTGGCACAAGCATATCCCCCTTAAAGTTTCAGTTTTTATGTGGCGTACCCTTCACCATGGCCTTCCCACTGATTGTGCTATTCAAAAGAGGGGTATTCATTTTGTTTCCTCCTGTAGTTGTTGTTCTTTGCCTTCTATTGAGGATTTGGATCATTTGTTTGTGTATGGAGATGTTGCCAAGGCGGTTTGGAGTTTTTTCTCGAACAGTATGGGCCTAAGGCTGTACTCCTTTAATATTCATTCTATATTGGCTAGTTGGTGGTTTAACAACTCAAGTCGGGACTCTCAAGGGATTTCTTGGCTTAGACGGCTTCTTCCTTGTTTCATTATGTGGGAAATTTGGAAGAGTAGAAATAAAGCTAGATTTGATAGTGTTAAAATGTCCCCGTCTCAGATAATTTCTTCATTTAACAATTCTATCAAGGATGTTGTAAAAGCTTTTGCTATTCATTTTTCGGGTTCTTGGAGTACGGCTCGGATTTTTGAATTTTTTGGTATGTCGGTCTCTCCCATGGTGAACAAGAAGTTGAGATTGGTTTCGTGGACTCCTCCTTCAATTGAGCCTTTTAAGCTCAATACAGATGGTGCATCAAAAGGTAAGCCATTCTCAAAAAGAGTAAGGCTTTAGGGATGAATTTGTTCCAGCAAAAACCAAAAATCTAAGATCGAGTCCTACTAGATCGACATTCTTGCCAAGCAGAATTGAGGGAGAATTTACCGGAGGAGGAAGGCAGCCATATAGGAGTATCAGGAATGTTGGAAACGGTTATGGCATGAGAATTAATTAATGAAAGCAAATGCATACCAAAACCATCCTGAATATGCTGAACTCGAGGTAAGCCATTCTCAAAAAGAGTAAAAATCTGCACGTGATCAATTGGGATATTATTAATAGGAGCATCAAACCATTTTTCATGAATAGAGATCTCCCCTCTACCAATACGCCAAGCCATTCTATCTTCCACCCAAGGTTTAGCCTCTATCATCCTTTTCCAGACATGCGAAGCATAAGTAGTAAGAGTAGCATCCATTGGGTGAGTCTCCCAACAATATTTAGCCAACATGAGACGGCTCCAAAGGGAATCAATGGTTCTAAGATGCCACCACAATTTCATAGCAAAAGCGAGAGATACATCCTCAAATTTTTGAATCCCCAAACCACCTTCATCTATCGGACAGCTCATGCAATTCCAAGAAAGCCAATGACATTTACGATTTCCATCATGATTGCTCCAAAAAAATCTGACAATAATCCTTTCTAAGGCATGGATAACACCTTTAGGAGGATCAATGAGAGAGATATAATAAAGAGCGATCACAGCAAGACAAGTCTTGATCAACGTGAGTTTAGCACCAAAAGAAAGAAGCTTACCCTTCCACGAGGCCAAACGGTTCTCCATCTTCCGAACAATAGGGGCAAAAAGGCTGATTTTTTTTCTTCCCGTGTATAAACGGCAACCCAAGGAAAATCTTGCTTAATAAACCCCGTAATGTCAGCCACATCATCCGCTCTATTGCTATTGGAACCTGTAATATAGCAAGATTTGTGAATGTTGACAAGCTGGCCCGAAAATCATTGATACCACTCTAGATATTTCATGTGACACTCAAGAGAACTCTTAGAACCATTGCAAAAAATGATCACATCATCCGCATAGGCTAGATGGGAAACCATAGGAGAATTAATATGGATTCGGAACCTGAACTGAGGGTATATTGTATACAAATGGTTAATGCTATGGGAGGATTTCAATACTTCATAACCTTCACTGATGATTATAGTAGATTTGGGTATGTTTACCTAATGAAACATAAAAGTGAAGCATTTGAGATATTTAGAATATTTCAAAATGAAGTAGCAAAACAACTTGGAAAAAGTATTAAGGCACTTCGATCAGATCGAGGTGGAGAATACTTGAGTCATGAATTTGATGATCATCTAAAGAATTGTGGAATAGTTTCAAAATTGACTCTACCCGGAACACCACAATGGAATGGTGTGTCCGAGAGAAGAAATCGGACTTTGTTAGACATGGTTCGATCAATGATGAGTCAAGTTGATCTTCTAATATCCTTTTGGGGTTACGCCATAGAAACCGCTGCATTCACACTAAACCGTGTTCCAACTAAATCGGTTCAAAAGACTCCATATGAGATGTGGAGCGGAAAGAAGCCTTGTCTGTCTTTCATGAAGATTTGGGGTTGTGAAGCTTTTGTCAAAAGACTTGTCTCAGACAAACTTGCACACAAATCTGATAAATATATTTTCGTGGGATATCCTAAGGAAACTTAAGGATATTACTTTTACAACCAAACGGACAACAAAGTGTTTGTTGCCCCAACTGGTATCTTTCTAGAGAAAGAGTTTCTCTCCAAAGAAATCAGTGGGAGTAAAATAAATCTTGAAGAAATTCGAGACCCAGAAAATAACATTGAACTAATAGTGGAACAAGAACAAGAACCACAAGGAGTTGTGGAACCTGTTCAAAATACACAAGCAACTCGCAGATCTAGTAGGTTACGATCCGAGCCCGAGAGATATGGATTTCTCCTAATGAATAGTAATGAGGTCGAAATCATTGAGAATGATGAACCGACAACCTATCATGAGGCGATGTCTTCTCCTGATTCGGAAAAGTGGCTTGGAGCCATGGAATCCGAATTGCAATCCATGCAAGACAATCAAGTTTGGAATTTGATTGATGCACCCGAAGGTGTAAAAACCATAGGATGCAAATGGGTCTTCAAGAAGAAGACTGACATGGATGGGAAGGTGCATACTTACAAAGCTAGACTTGTAGAGAAGGGTTATAGGCAAGTTCATGGTATTGACTATGATGAAACCTTTTCACCCGTAGCAATGATCAAGTCTATAAGAATTTTGCTTGCCATTGCCGCATATC
Organism: Campanula takesimana; assembly: GCA_026119855.1. NCBI lineage: Eukaryota > Viridiplantae > Streptophyta > Magnoliopsida > Asterales > Campanulaceae > Campanula > Campanula takesimana. The sequence goes on along the minus strand of JAOWBW010000750.1, from coordinate 20,771 downwards.
ATGACTATGAAATATGGCAAATAGATGTCAAAACCGCTTTCCTAAATGGAAAACTACAAGAGGATGTGTATATGACACAACCATAAGGTTTTGAACACAATTCTAAGGTATGCAAATTGCTGAAATCCATTTATGGATTGAAGCAAGCTTCTAGGAGTTGGAATCTCCGTTTTGATGAATCGGTCAAAGAGTTTGGTTTCATCAAGAACGGAGATGAGCCTTGTGTATACAAGAAGATTAGTGGGAGCATAGTGCTATTCCTTATTTTATACGTGGATGACATATTACTCATTGGAAACGACATTCCTACACTTCAGTCTATAAAGACTTGGTTGGAAAAGTGTTTCGCAATGAAAGATATGGGTGAAGCCACATATATACTTGGCATTAAGATCTATAGAGATAGATCAAGGAAGCTACTTGGTTTAAGACAAAGTACATACATTGAAAAGGTCATTAGAAGATTCCGTATGGAAAATTCTAAAAGAGGTACCTTGCCGGTGTTACATGGAGTTTCTCTAAGCAAGACTCAATGTCCTAAGACAAAAGATGAGCGTGAGAAAAAGAATGATGTTCCATATGCTTCGGCAATTGGGTCCGTCATGTATGCCATGATTTTTACTAGGTCGGATGTATCTTATGCTTTGAGCATGACAAGCAGATACCAATCCGACCCCGGTGAAAATCACTGGGTGGCTGTAAAAGTTATTCTTAAGTATTTGAGAAGGACTAAAGACTCGTTTTTGGTCTATGGAGGAATGGAACATGATCTCGTTATAAATGCTTACACGGATGCAAGCTTCCAAACCGACAGAGATGACACTCGATCGCAATCGGGTTTTGTGTTTATGTTAAATGGTGGAGCTGTAAGCTGGAAGAGTTCCAAGCAGAGTACAACCGCTGATTCTACAACAGAAGCTGAGTATATTGCGGTATCGGATGCTGCAAAGGAAGCTGTTTGGATTAAGAAGTTCATCACTGAACTTGAAGTGGTTCATAGTATTGCTAATCCAATAGACCTTTATTGTGATAATAATGGTGCTATTGCTCAAGCAAAGGAACCAAGGGCACATCAAAAATCCAAACACATACTTAGGCGTTACCATGTCATTCGAGAAATCATTGACAGAGGTGACGTGAATATATGCAAAGTACCTACTGATGACAATGTCGCGGACCCGCTAACAATGGGACTTCCACAAGCTAAACATGAAGGTCATGTTAGGTTCATGGGTATTAGATACATGGGAGATTGGGCCTAAGGCAAGTGGGAGATTGTTGGTAGTGGTACCCTAGGCACGTTTAATAAACGTTGGAATTGTTATCATTTATTTCACATCAATAAAGAGATGTTTTGATTATTATTGTTGTTCATGTTTACTTATAATAATCTCCATCCCTAGTACTTGTTAAGCACTAGTATAAAGGCTAAATGATCATGAGATGATCATGTTAGATTTATGGGTACTTGTTTGGAACAAGGTACTGGACATGACCCACTGTATGAGATTTATGTCATGGTCTATGTCGTACATATATCTTTTTTTTTTTCTTATAAAGAGGATCGATAGTGGTTCCCCACTTACCCCCTTATAATAATGATGTCCTAGGAGGCATGGGAAGGGATCGAACCCGAGACCTCACACATTGTGAAGTTTGGCTCTACCACTGAGCCACTCCTTATGGACTCGTACATATATCTCATATTAGTTATGTCATTTGAATCCTTTGACATGAAGTTATTATAGTCTTCCACTTGATGAACATTATGTTTGACATATTCAAACGCTACCTTAACCGGGTAGTTATAAAGGGTATGATTGGCATAATCGGATTCACGTAGGGAAAAATAATAAGCTAAATGGATTTGTCCCTCTTCGGAGAGATCTCAAGCTTAGGCCTCTCGTAGGAATGATGTTGATGAAAATATTCGGCCGGACTCAAATGAATTGATTAAATCAATGTCATTTGGATTATCAACATATTCGGAATTGAGAAAGTATTGAACAAAGACAAGTTGACCGTTTTGACCATGACTTGTGTTCAATGAGATCGTGGACAAAGGGATTGTGACATATTCTAAAGGAATGAGAACTTGTATCTAGTTATACTATTTGGGTAGGTATGACGGTTTGCTAGAACCTAATCATATCTTATGGATTCATGTTTGAACCCATTGCCAACTTAGTATAATCCTAGAGGGTCACACACAATAGAATGAATCCTAAAAGGACTATATTGGAAAATTAAGGCTCTCTGATCCTGGTGTGCGACCGCACAAACCAGGCTGGGCGGCCGTACAGGTTTTGGGCGACCGCACACCTGATTTTGGGCGGCCGCACAGTGTGTTGGGACAGACTCCCTAATTTGATTAGGAAAAGGATTTTGGACGGGTTTTGACACAAGTTTCCTATTTAGAATAGGTTTAACTTGTATATAAACAGCCAAATTCGGGCCAGAACAATCCATAGCTTTTGTGCAAGTCTCCAAAGAGTTTGAGAGAGTTTTATTTTGTTCTAAGACATCCTAGATTGAAGAACAAAATAATACACAAAATAATATTCCATATAGTTCATATTAATTGTGAAAACGTGTTTCATAATTTTGGTCTAGCAACCAAGATCAAGTGTTCTTGATATTCGTTCAAGGTGTGGATACCGCTAGAGGGTGAAGCTCATCATCTTCAAAGTTTGTGCTCTTACTTGTTCGTGATTAAAGCTTCAATTTCTCCACCAAGATCAAAGACCAAATTCAAAGTCATCAAGGGTTAGTTTTTCTAGTATTCATATTGCAAGTATTTGATTTAATCATATGAATGGATCTATGGGCTTTGGGTTTCATGAAATTTTAAATGCTATTTTCCGCTGCGCATGTTACTCCGAAACCAACATTTAACCCCTGAACTTATATTTGCAACAAGGACCCTAAAGTTTCAAATTAATCAATTAACTTCCTTAATCATTATTATTACTAACTAAGTAAATAACACAAATAATCAAGTAAGATGTGCAACTCATAAAATATGACGCAACACATAAAATGCACATATAATGTGAATTTAAATCCCCAAAAATATAAAATAAATAGGGACCGGTTTTGGGGTCCTTACAATCACTCCCCCTTAAAGAAAATTCGTCCCGAATTTTAGGATAACTTACCAAATGAATCAAACAACCAAGGATATTTTCTCTCCATTTCATCTCGAAGCTCCCAAGTAGACTCTTCCACATTATGGTTCCTCCATACAACTCTAACAAGAGGAATACTCTTAGTTCTCAATTCTTAAACTTTAGAATCAATCACCTGAACTGGATGCTCCTCATAGGACATACTGGGTTCAATATCCTCAGGTATCTCAGATAACACATGAGATGGATCATACACATACTTTCGAAGCATCAAAACATGGAATACATTATGAATCTTGTCAAGAGAAGGAGGTAACGCAAGACGATAAGCTCGATTTCCAACTCTTCCCAAAATCTCAAAAGGTCCTACAAATCTCGGAGCAAGTTTACCTTTATTCCCATATCTCTTAATTCCCACCTTTGGAGAAACTTTCAGAAACACAAAGTCATCCTTTTCAAACTCAAGGTCTCGCCTTCGGTGATCAGCATAAATCTTCTGACGACTCTGAGCAATAGTCAATCGATCCCGAATAAGCTTAACCTTCTCAACTGAGTCATTAACCATATCAATACCCCAAATCTTTGCTTCCCCAACTTCATCCCAACAAATAGGTGAACGACATTTTCCCCCATACAGTGCTTCATAAGGAGCCATCCCAATACTCGACTGAAAACTGTTATTATAAGCAAATTCTACGAGAGGCAAATGAATATCCCAAGAATCTGCAAAATCAACTGAACAAGCTCTCAACATATCCTCAAGAATCTGAATGGTCCTTTCTGACTGGCCATCTGTTTGAGGATGAAAAGCAATACTGAACTTGAATTCTGAACCCAAAGCCTTCTGAAATGCTTGCCAAAACCGAGAAGTGAATCTAGGATCCCGATCAGAAATAATGCTAACTGAGAAGACTTTGTCAATCTGTCTACGATCACCCAAACTGCATCATGCCTTCTTCGAGTATGAGGTAACCCTGACACAAAATCCATAGTAACATGTTCCCATTTCCATTCCGGTATCTCTAAAGGTTGAAGCAATCCCGCGGGCCTTTGATGCTCAGCTTTCACTTGTTGACAAGTCAAACACTTCGACACATAATCCGCTATTTCCCGCTTCATGTTGTTCCACCAAAAGTGTTGCTTCAAATCTTGATACATTTTGGTACTCCCGGGATGAATGGTATACCTCGACTTATGGCCTTCCTCGAGAACTTGAAGTTTAATTCCATCAACATTAGGAACACACAATCTACCTCAGAAAGTCAATACTCCTTCAGAACTGAGAGAAAAGTCTTCAAATCTTCCATCTTTGATTTTACCCAATTTTTTCTCTAATTCGGGGTCATCTTTCTGAGCATCCTTGATTTGTTGAATTAAGGTTGGCAATATTCTGATATTCGCAAATATAGCCCCATGCCTCGATTCAAAAGAACACCAATCTCGAGCATCTTCTAACATCTTCCATTCCCACACCATCAATGAAGCTACATAAGACTTCCTACTAATAGCATTAGCTACCACATTCGCCTTGCCCGGATGATAAGAAATGGTGCAATCATAATCCTTCAACAGCTCCATCCATCTACGTTGTCTATTATTCAACTCTTTCTGGGAGAAAAGATACTTCAAACTCTAATGATCTGTGAAAATCTCAAACTTTTCTCCATATAGATAATGCTTCCATTTGTGTAACGCAAAAACAATAGCTGCAAGCTCCATGTCATGGGTTGGATAATTCTGCTCACTAGGAGTTAACTTCCTTGAAGCATACGCAATTACCTTCCCACTTTGCATTAGAACACACCCGAAGCCTTCTTTTGAAGCATCACTATAAATCACCAATTCATCATTCCCATTAGGCAGTGCAAGAATAGGAGCGGTGGTCAACCTCTTTTTCAACTCTTCAAAACTGACTTGACATTTATCATCCCACACATATGGCACATTCTTTCGAGTTAACTGAGTCAATGGTGTAGCAATCTTAGAAAACCCTTCAATGAATCTTCTGTAGTACCCAGCTAACCCCAAGAAACTTCGAATTTTTGTAACTGATTCTGGCCTCTTCCAATTCACAATAGCTTCAATTTTTGATGGATCAACAGATATACCTCTATTAGAAACCACATGTCCCAGAAAAGAAACTTCATCGAGCCAAAAAGCACACTTACTGAATTTTGCAAACAACTGCTTCTCCCGAAGAATAGATAGAACCATTCGCAAGTGTTGCTCATGTTCTTCTCGAGACTTAGAATAAACCAGGATGTCATCAATGAACACAACCACAAATGAATCAAGATAAGGCTTGAAAACCCGATTCATCATATCCATGAAAACAGCTGGAGCATTTGTTAACCCGAAAGGCATAACAAGAAACTCATAATGACTATACCTACTACGAAAAGCAGTCTTAGGAATGTCTTCTGAGTGAATCTTCAACTGATGATACCCGCTCCTCAAATCAAGCTTCGAAAAGACAACTAACCCTTGGAGTTGATCAAATAAATCATCAATGTGAGGCAAATGATATTTGTTCTTTACAGTCACCTGATTCAGTTTTCTATAGTCGATGCATAGTCTCAAAGACCCATTTTTCTTCTTTACAAACAACACAGGAGCTCCCCAAGGTAATACACTGGGTCGAATGAAACCCCTATCAAGCAAATCTTGCAGTTGAATTTTCAACTCCTTTAATTCTGCTGGAGCCATTCTGTAAGGTGATTCAGATATCGGGGTAGTACCTGGAAGTAAGTCAATACAAAACTCGATCTCCCTATCAGGAGGCATAGAATACTCAGTAGAGAACACATCAGGAAACTCTTTCACAATATGCACATCCTCTACTTCAGGCAACCTTTTAGTAGTATCCAGAACACTAGCCAAATACCCCGTACAACCACGATGCAACAACTTTCTAGCTTTCACATAAGAAATAATATGAATTCCCTTACCCAAAGGAGCGGCCTCAAAAGTAAATTTAGGCACATCAGGAATAGAAAATGTAACCACCTTTTTATAACAATCAACTGAAGCATGGTATTTACTCAACCAATCCATTCCCAAGATAATATTAAAATCTTGTAATGGCAAAACAACTAAATCAGCAAATAAAACATGCTCCCAAATATGCACATCACAGCCATGTTACCTTATTAGTCACCAAACACTCCCTATAGGAGTAGACACTTCTAACACATAAGGTAGAGATTCAGAAGAAACATGCAATCAAGAAGAAAAATGCACAGACACATAAGAATGCGAAGAGCCAGGGTCTATAAGTGCTCGTGACCTCAAACTAGACATATAAATTATACCTCCTATCACGTTAGAAGAATTTGAAGCTTGTTGTTGGTTGATAGCAAAAACACGACCTTGAACTTTAGGCTTCTCTGAGGCATCCCTCTTCTGACCCTGAGACGATCCTGCTCCACTCCCATATGGTACAATCCTTGCTCTTGGACAATCCTTCTGAAAATGGCCAAGCTGACCATAATTCATACACTTTCCTTGCTTCTTCCAACATCGCTCTTCAGTGTGCCCTTCCTTCTGACCCTGAGACGATCCTGCTCCACTCCCATATGGTACAATCCTTGCTCTTGGACAATCCTCCCGGGGTGTTACCTTGATTCCTGATAATTGGTTGTCCTCTAAATTGTAATGATGCTCCCTGACCTCCTCGATTATCACCACGCTGTGGTTGAGGTCTTCCTTGCCTTCCTGTACCTGCCAATTCAACTTTCCTCTTTTGTTCTTCTATATTATGTTCCACCTGATATGCTCTATCAACAGCATCTTGAAAATCTTGCAACTTGTGGGATACTAGTTGACTTCGAATCACAGTTCTCAAACCCTTTACAAATCTAGTTGCCTTCCTTTCCTCAGTTGCCACCAAGTGAGTACAGTACCTGGATAACTCCGTGAATTTGGATGTATACTGAGCCACAGACATAATGTTATGCTCCAAGTTAAGAAACTTCATTTCCTTCTTGTCTTGATCCACCCGAGGAATGAAATGTTCCTTGAACTTCCTCAGAAAATTTTCCCAAGTATAGGGTACATGATTCTCATCCCAATTTGTTTTCAAAGCTTTCCACCAGTGCTCAGCAGCTCCACTCAGTTTATAGGTAGCAAACCTGACTTGTTCTTCATCTGTGCATATCAAGACATCAAATATTTTCTCCATCGACTCTATCCACCTCTCGACCTTTATTACCTCTGGTTCTCCTTCATCACCCATGGGTTTCATCTTCAGGAACTGTTCTAACCCATATCTCGGAGGTACTTGTTCCCCTCCTTACCTTTGATCATTTAAAGTTTTCATTGCTGCCTCGAACATCCCTTGAAACATGATTCGGGCCTCTTCTCTGGCATCCCCTTGCCCTGAAGAACCAGCCTGATCTCCTTCAGTTTCACCCATTTTCAATAAGTACCTGCATAAGACACTCAACGTTACTCACTCTATACACAACTACCCTCCTAGGTCACTTAGTCATTCTAGACCATCTACAACCTAGCTCTGATACCAACTGTCGCGCCCCGTACCTGTGGTCCTACTTGGCCCCACGCTCGGGACACGATTGGAAGACGTCATAAAGCATTTTAGAAAATATTTTCGAAATGTACTTTCATAAAAGTTTCATATAACCAAACACATTTACTTGAAACTTGATTTCATTTCACTCAAACAACTTTCACAACCCAAAGTACATAGCCATAAGGCTTACACACTTTACTTACAAATTTACAACTCACCAACATGTTCCAAAAATAAATGATACAAAGATGAAGTCACGGGTACACTACCCAAAAGGTTATACATTTACATAATGTAGCCTTTTCATACCAAACTTACTTTCCCAAAATGTCTTACCCAAAATCACCACCTCGACGTTCTCCCTTGTGCAGTGACCTATTCCCTGGGCTCTCCTTTATCTAAAACAGTAAACAAATAAGGGTGAGAATGAATCTCAGTAAGCTACTAAAATGCAACTACGTTACATGCTGAAATGATACTCAGAATTGAACAATGTCATTAAACATCCACATAGCACATAACATGAGAGGCTCCCTATCGCCAACCGTCCCATACCGGTTGGAAATAACGACCAACTCATCATACCACACATAAGGCAGAAATAAACACTCATACGTGGATACTGAGCCAAGGTTCTCGAATCAAACATATAACCATCTGAGAGGTATCAACTGAGCAGCACCAAAGGGCTGAAACCGATTCATGAACCAAACAACAACAACAACAACAACAACAACAAGAGGGGGAAAATGACACATAGTCATAACCCAAACGGTGACTAAACTCACACAAAGGAGAGCTAGCCCAGACCCAATCCGTGGCCCAAGGAAGGGGGTTAAAAATGGGAAACCAATGGTAGAAGCCTTACAATGACTTGGCTCGTGTGCCATTATAATCCCTACCACTGCCCGACTTAACAACAAGTACCAGCTGGACTTTCAAACGAGCATAGTAATGAATACTTGCTTAAACAACAACCGGGGGCAATGATTCCAAAGTAGGGAATCAAGCCAAACACATCACAAAGATGAACCAATCCAACACACATCAAAAGATGTTCAACAATACCCCATGTAAAACTTATTCACATTCCATAACACATTTGTTCACAAAGGAACCAATTTCAAACACTAGGGTGTTCCACAACAGCCCTCTAGGTACTCTAGGATATCACCTAAGACCTAGACCAAGCTTGAACTTTAATTCAATTGAAATGGAACAACTCCATTTTTCAGGAACCCTGGGCGGTCGCCCACACCAGCCTGTGCGGCCGCCCAAAACACTTTGCCCGGAGACAAAAATCTTCCAGATAAGTGTGCGGCCGCACGCCCTATTTGGGCGGCCACCCAACACACCCGCCAGACCCAAAACTTGCTAATTTTACTCCCTTCATTTATTTATTTTTTTTTGGCAAAGGAGACGGTACTCCCTAGATTTTATTAATAAAATGAAAAAAGGTACAAGACAACGGTGGGGGACATGACGGCCTTTACCACTGGAAAAGAGAAGACTAGGGGGGAGGACTTATACAAACCATAAGATCCTCTAAAAAAAGGGGGGGCTAACCAGAAAAAGAAATACAACATGAAAGTGATGAACATAAGACCTAGAGCCTAATATTAGGATAGGAAATCTTATCAAAATAAAGCAAACTCTTGCACAAACGAGGACAAGACTCCAATGAATGGAACTCAAAATCAGCTTACTCCCTTCATTTCACCGTCCCAAAAGTATAGTACTAGCATTACTAAATGTTTGTAACACAACTTGGCTACACAACTCAACCTTTCAACCCATCAAAACCAACCCTACCAAATACTCACTTTGTCCCAAAATTACAAGTATCACAAATATCATTCCAATCACAAAATTAACAAGTACAAGTATAAAGTATAACATATATGACCATTTTAATATTTAAAGGGGAATTAGTAACTTATCTATTTCCGGAAAAAGTATCGCTGAAATAAGTTTTGTTCGGCTAGAAATGACCTATTCAACACCCTGATCATTTTTATATAATTAGATTTTAAAACGGATAAGTAAATAAAAAGAATTAAATCGAAATAGGTTGAACTTACCTTTTCTTCTTAACCCTAAGGAAAGAACGAGAAAATTGCAGAACATATATGAACACAGAGGGAGAAAGAAGCAACTTGTTATAAGAGGATTTTTACCCAATTTTCATCTTTAGTCACCCAAGTTCCATTTTTAACACTTTAACCCCTGAACTTATATTTGCAACAAGGACCCTAAAGTTTTAACTTAATCAATTAACTTCCTTAATCATTATTATTACTCACTAAGTAAATAACACAAATAATCATGTAAGATGTGCAAATCATAAAATATGATGCAACACATAAAATGCACATATAATGTCAAATTAAAACCCCAAAAATATAAAATAAATAGGGACGGGTTTTGGGGTCGTTACATGCTTTGTCAAAGAAACTTACAGCCATTAAGACAAGAATTAGCACCATTCCTTCCCATGATGTTGATGTTAATGTTCCAATTCCAGATCTGCAACATCCTAAAAAATTATGTACCCATTTGAGGGATGATTCAGCAATGCGAGTTAAGCCTTCTTCCCAAGTAAAACGGAATGCTTTTAGCTCGTTAAACCTCTCTCCAAGAGCACCACAAGTGACATCTCTTAATCAAGTGATTGATTTTCAGCTGGATTACAAAGAACGACTGTCCCTGGTTGATGCAAAGGATGATGATGGATTTACAACGGTATCCTATAAGAAAAAAAAAGTAGGGAGAAATCTCCCTCCTTGTAAGTTTCTTATCCTTTCTCATTTACCCTCATTTACTCTCTTTATATCTGTTTTTAAATGGTGTGTTTCATAAGTTGGAATGCTTGTGGCATAGCTAATATGGCCACAATCCGTAGAATCAAACGTTTGTTCCGATCTCATGGTGTCTCGCTTATGGCTATTTATGAGCAAAAATCTGATATTTCCTCTATGGGTCCTCTTATTCAAAAGTTGGGTTGTGATGATGGGGTGAATAATAGAAATAATTGAGTTTGGGTATTATGGAAGCATGGGCTGAATTGTGTGGTTATTCATGACTCCAATCAAGCTTTGACATTGCAAATTTCTCATCCTCTTTGGGAGGCAGCCGTATGGGTTTCTTTTGTTCACGCTAGCTGTAATAGATTTTCACGTATTTCTCTTTGGGAAGAGCTAATGACTATTAGTGAGGTGGATTTCCCTTGGTTGGTTGTGGGTGACTTTAACTGTGTTATTGATCAAAGTGAGAAGGTTGGGGGAAAACCTATTAATGGGATGGCAGTCACTGAATTTTCGGATATGATACAATACTCTAACCTTATGGATGCTGGATATGAAGGTAATGTTATGACATGGTCTAATAATCGAATGGGAATAAGGGCTATTTATCAAAGGTTAGACAGAGCTTTGTATAATGAGCAATGGTTGCACTTGTTCCACTCTACCCGTGCTACTCATTTAGCCAGAACATGTTCAGATCATGCTCCTATTCTTATCACTTTGCAACTTGAAGCTGAAGTGAGACATGGCTCTTTTCGGTTTATTAATGTGTGGCTGAAGCATCATTCCTTTCTTGAGCTTGTTAAAACTTCTTGGGCTGCCCCTATGGATGGAAGACCGATGGTATGCTTTGCCAAGAAACTTGGGCGTCTCCGGAAGACAATTTCAGATTGGAATAAGCACGTATATGGGAGAATTGATCAGCAAATAAAAACTTCTACCCCATATATTAGGCGTTAGTTTTCCCCTCCTTTTTGTAGAGGATCTTATGGCTTGTATAAGTCCTCCCCCGTAGCTTTTTTTTCAGGTGGTTAAGGCCGTCATGTCCCCCACCTTGTTCTGTACCTTTTCTTATTCTTTTAATAAAATCTAGGGAGTACCGTCTCTTTTCGCCAAAAAAAAAAAAAATCAGCAAATTAAAAATGCAGAAGATGAAGTTTTGGCTAGGGAAGTTCAATATCAAACCCTTGGTGATGATGAATCTAGGCCTGCTCTAAATTTAGCCCAGGCTCAATTACTTTCGAAGCTGAAATTAGATGAAGATTTATGGGCCCAAAAAGCTAATTTAAAGTGGTTAAAGGAGGGAGATAGAAATACAAAGTTCTTTCATTTTGTTGTAAAGAAAAAGAGGCAGAAATTATGTATTCACAAAATCAAGAATAGAGATGGAGTGTGGCTTAAAGAGAAAAATGAAATTAGAGAGGAGGCTATAAGGTTTTATTCGGATCAGCTTCAAGGCCATTGTGAGGTTCCTTCCGATGACTTCCTGTTTCGTATTCCTCGATTGATCACTGAAGAGGATAACACTTCGCTAACGGCTGTCCCTAATAAGGATGAAGTTCGACAAGTGATTTTTTCTATGAATGGACAAAGTGCAGCTGGTCCGAATGGTTTCACGGGTGAGTTTTATAAGGGCTGCTGGGATCTTTAAAAAAAGGAAGAAAAAAAAAAGGCTACTGGGATATAATTAAGGCTGACTTGGTGCGTGCTATTGGAGATTTTTTTTTCTGGGTTTCAAATGCCAAGAAGTTGGACTAGTACCTTAATTGTCACAATTCCTAAGGTGGATTCTCCCTCTTCCTTCTCGGACCTGAGACTGATTGGCCTCTGTAATTTATGTAATAAGGTAGAGTTATTCATGAGAATGTCTTATTGGCTCAGGAAATTATGCAATCTATAAACAAAAAGGTTCGGGATTCTAATGTGGCTCTCAAGCTTGATATGGCGAATGCTTACGATCGGTTATCTTAGTTCGGGCTTATTAAGGTGATGCGTCAATTTGGTTTTAATGAGGTTTGGATTGATCTCATTTTCCGATGTATCTCTAATAGGTGGTTCTCGGTCCTTGTTAATGGTGAAAGTTGTGGTTTTTTTCATTCTACAAGGGGCCTTAGGCAAGGCGACCCCTTATCTCCTTATCTTTTTATTATTGCGGCTGAAATGATGAGTAGGGGTCTAAATCAGCTTCATTCTATGTTCCCTCAATACCGGTACCGTATTCACATCAATTCTCCTTTAATTTCTCACCTTGTTTATGCGGATGATGTGATTATTTTTTGTAATGGGTCGAAATCTTCTTTAGAGGCGCATATGAAATACTTGGATTGGTACCAGAATTTTTCGGGGCAGCTAGTTAATATCCACAAGTCGTGCTTCATTACGGGTAAAAATGGTGATAGGGATGAGATTGTGGCAGCCACTACGGGATTTGTAAAACAAGATCGCCCTTTGTTATATTTGGGATGTCCGTTATACACGGGTAAAAAAAAGATCAGCCTCTTTACTCCCCTTATAAGAAAAATGGATTCTAGGCTTGCTTCTTGGAAAGGTAAATTGCTCTCTTTCGGAGCCAAACTCACCCTTATTCACTCTTGCCTATCTGCTATGCCTCTTTATTATTTATCTCTCATTGATCCTCCAAAAAGGGGTCTTTCGTGCTTTGGAAAGGATTATTATGAGATTTTTTTGGAGTTTTAATGATGGGGAGAAGAAATGTCATTGGCTTTCATGGGAAAAAATGAGCTGGCCGATTGAAGAGGGAGGCTTGGGGATTCGAAAATTCGAAGATATGACTATGGCCTTCTCCATGAAACTTTGGTGGCGTTTCCGTAGTTCTAAATCCTTATGGAGTGATCTTATGTTGGCTAAATATTGTTGGGAAATACACCCTATGGATGCTTTTCTCACTTCGTATTCTTCTCATATTTGGAAAAGATTAATTGCAGCGAAACCTTTAGTGGAGGATAGATTAGCATGGAGGGTTGGGAGAGGTGACATTACTATTCATGAAAAATGGTTGGAAGGGGATATGGGTCCAATTCCTCTTGCTCACGCTGAAGTTTCTTCTCTTTTCCACAGTGGAGTTCCTCGTAATGATCATATCCGAGAGACCTATGGCCAGCAACTTGTGTCTCTTATAAATTCTCAGGCTATTTCTCTTTCGGACAAGGAGGATGTGCCTATATGGAAGCCTTCCTCTAATGGAAAGTTTTCAGTTAGCTCTGCTTGGAGAGAATGTCATTCTAGTCGTGCTCACTTTGTTATATATTCTTTTTGCTAGAGCAAATATATCCCCAAAAAAGATTTCGGTTTTTCTTTGGCGTGCTTTGCATAATGGCTTGCCTACGGATGAGAGAATTCGGTCTAAAAGTATCTTCCTTGCTTCTAAATGTAACTGCTGCATAGCAGCAAGTGAAGAATCCATTGCGCATAATTTGGTTTATGGGGATATTGCTAAGAAAGTTTGGGATTTCTTTAGTGGTTTGTGTGGCATTCGATGTTTCATGGGTAGTTTGAATCAGGTCCTCATTTGTTGGTGGCAAAGTCATACTAATTCTGACTCCAATGTCTTCTCATGGCTATCTCGTCTTCTTCCAGCTCTTATCTTATGGGAAATTTGGTGTGCTAGAAATAAGAGCAGATTTGAAGATGTCCATATGAGTTCCAATGCTATTATTCATAAGGTACGTACACAAGCTTCTAATATCGCTCTTTCTTTCTCCCTTTCATTCCCGAGAAGTCAAGATAATAAATATATGATGGATATATTTCATTTAGCCCCTAAACCCTTTTTGATGCCTAAAGTCCGAATGGTTCTATGGGATCCCCCAAATGTTGATGAGATTAAGCTTAACACGGATGGAGTCTCTAGGGGTAACCCGGGAATTGCTTCAGGGGGAGGTATTTTTAGGGATCACAAAGGGGATTTTGTTCTTGGGTTTTTCTCATTTTTATGGCTGACAATCCAACATGATGGCGGAGACCTTGGCTGTGAGGGATGGGCTTATTTTAGCTCAAGCTCATGTTTTTCATCGCGTTTGGTTAGAGGTTGACTCTCAGGTTTTGATGCGTATTCTTATTCGGGAGTACCATATCCCATGGGCTGTTTGGTATGTTATCTCCCATATCCATAGATTATTGGCTCAAATGGAAGTTCGAATTACTCATATTCTTCAGGAAGGGAATGGTGTAGCGGATGGTTTAGCTAACATTGCTGCAAACGAGGCACAAAATTTCACATTCTCCTCTTTTAGTGATATTCCTAGGCCTTGTAAGGGATGTTTTGCTTTGGACAAGGCTAGGATTCCCCATGCTCGGTTTCATTAACTCTATGGCCAGATTTTTATATAGATTGTTTTCTATTTATGTAGTCACCCCTCCTTATATTGTAGAGGACCATACGACGTGTGTATGGCCTTCCCCCTAGATTTCCTTTTTCTGGTGGTTGAGGTTGTAATGTCCCCCACAATATTTGTAATTATTTTCTTTATTTAATAAAATCTAGGGAGGTGCCATCCTCCTTTCGCCCAAAAAAAAAGCATGATCAAGGGTTACAAACCAAGGATGATCAAGGCTTGTTATGATTTAATGCACATTTACTTTATGTCTTTATATTAATGCAATTTATTTTATGTCTTTACATTTATGAAATTTACTTTCATGTCTTTACATTTATATCTTGTATTTAAATTTGGCTTGGTGATCCATTGCACATATGGAGAGAGCCCTATTTATTTATGTCATTTATGTTGATTTGTGTTGAAATGATCAAGTTTGATGGTAAAGTTTCAATCTTTATCATTTAACTATGATCCAAACACAATAATGTCCCTTTGGATGGTAAAGACTCAATGTTTATCCATCCAAAGGTTGATTTTTGATATCCCAAGGCTTTTCCTTGGATGAATCATCCATTTGGATGATACGTAAACTTGTGTATTTTCAGAATAAAAAGAAAATGATATGGACTAACTCAAGAACCTCGCAAGGAACAAGAGCTAGAACTAGAAAAACCTAATCTCGCAAGACTAGGGCCTGTCCTCGCAAGGGAAGAAAGGGTTTAAACCTCGTAAGGCTTAAGAATAATTCTCGTAAGAATTGAAGTAAGTTCGTAAACTCACAAAGGAAATTTTATTCAATCACTCAATGCCTTACAACTACATCTTGTAGGGTATTTATACTATTCTTGAAACATCCTTCCAAGTTAGGATAAACTAGACATTAATTATTAAGAGATAAGAAAATAAAGATAAGAACTAGGTGAAGAAAACAATGTAAATTCGGCCAATCTGAACAGTCAGATTCACACAGCCACAACTCTTCAAGTACTTGTCCAAAAACATGCCATAAGTAGTCATATGAAAGATCACAACCTTATCTTCATCCCAACGCGAAAATAATCACCATCTGGACTGTCATTGCATAGATAATAGCCAAACAAAATTATTCCAGAAACAGCTCAAACATTTGGCCCACTTATTTAAGCCCAACTAATCATGTTAACAAAGATTGGGCTCCAATTGACCCCTAAAGTCTGATCCACAACCTTGGAGCTCAACATTAGCTCATTTCCATTATCTTCTACCTTTGCTTCCGCATCATTGGATGTCAAAGTCTTCATCTTTGATCATTCAAATGGTGATTTTGGCTCAAATGTCATGTTCATCAACTTTCTTCATTTTTCCCCAATTATTGCCTTGATCATGCCCAAAACCACTTGTTTTGGTGTTTAATTAGTGATCAATGGCATAGGGATGATATAATCCATGCTTTGTACAAAAAAGATAAACTGAAAAGATTCAAAACAGTCCAGTTTTAGCAGAATACTCTTTTTCTGCCTGAAACTGGACTGATTCCTGATAAACTGTCAAAATTCCCAGGACAACCCCTATAGCCTTACGGCTGGTTTGTCCAGGGAATAGTTTTCTCAATTTTAACCCTTTTCTGTTAAACTGTTTGCAAAATAAGTCCTTTCCATTAAGTTTTTAACTATTTTTGTTAAAAAGTCAGTTTCTCCCACTTTTGAAAACACACACACACACACACTTGTACATTCTGGTCAATAAACTTAGGGAGACTCGGTTTTTATGAGGCGTCTTGGGTGAACAGCGATAAAGTTCTCCCCAAGACGTAACGTGACCTCCAAATCCTTTTTCTCTAACCTTTTTCGTTAAGTTTGGGTTTAAAATTAAACTAACGTGGTGACTCCGTGTTTCTTTGAACATAAAGTGTCGTGTTTGATTCACGAGGGGGAAAACATTTGCAATATATGTTGTTTTTTCCCGCGGGTATCTTACAGTGGCGACTCTGCTGGGGAAGAAAGTGTTTGCAAACTTCTTTTTAGAAGCTTTGGGGACACTTTTGTGTGGGTGAAACTCCCGTCCCTATTTGTTGACTTTGTGCATATTTTGTGTGTATTTTATGTTTCTGTTTTGATTTCTGGGAGTGAAACTGTTCTGGAAATGCAATAAACTGGGGCTTGATGATCAGAAGCTGAAAATTTGCAAAAAATAATGGAAGTACTGCGCTAGCCGTACGGCTGGTTTGGCTGGGCTCACAAAATGTTTCAAATTAATGATTGCTGCTATTCCTCCAGCAATCCCGTCCATGGGGCCTTGGCCCGCCCCCCAATGATACGCAAGTGCAGGAAGAAGAGATTAGGGCTTCTCAAATCGTAACGCTATGATCTCCCCTAACCCTAATGTTGTTGCCGCTCAAACCCCTCCTCCAAACAAATCTTTCGCCTCTCTCTTTGGATCCAAGCCAACAATACCCGTTTCTGAGATTCCTATCATCCCCTCGACATTGCACAAAGGGATACCTTCTCTTAAATTATCAAAAGCTGCCATTGATGCATTTGCTAGGCCGTTTGCATGGACTTTGGTGGGAAAGTTTAAGAATGGAAGACCAACAATGGAGGCTGCCCGTTTGGCCTTTGCTAAGTTCCAACTCAAAGGTGATTTTAAACTTGGTCATCTTGATCAACATCACATGCTGATTCAGCTATCAAACGAGGCAGATTTTCAACGTCTTTGGACCAAAGAAATCTAGTATGTAACTAAGTATCCTATGAAAACTACGGTTTGGACACCTTCATGGCGGCCAAAAGAAGATTCCCCTCTTGTTCCTGTTTGGGTAAGTCTCCCGGGGCTGCCTATTCATTTATTTAATAAGGTCTTCCTTTTTTCACTAGCTAGTACATTTGGTAAGCCATTATCAATTGATAAGGCTACAGCAGAATTATTGAGGCCAAGTGTGGCTAAAATTCTTGTTCAGGTTGATCTGTTAAAGAAACTCCCAGATAAAATACATGTGGATTGCGGGGATTGTGTTCCAAGTTTCTTTCAAGACATTGAATATGAAAATCTGCCATTGTATTGTCGTCATTTCTCGTTGCTTGGGCATGATAACTCATCTTGCCGTGTTCTTACCAATTACAAGCAAGCTCAAAAGGATGGGAAAAAGTTGGGAGAGAAATCTGGTGTTGAATCGGATAAAAAGGAAAACAAGAATACAAAGGTTTTAAAGGCTGATCCTAAACCTAGCAAGGATAATTCGAACGAGACTACACATATGGAAGTTCCCAAGGTTGCAAGGAGGGGTATTATTCTTCCTAAATAAGTTAATGATGCTTTGTCCAAGAAAAAGAAAGTTCATGATCAGATTGGGAGCAATAAACAGGAGGTTATTCCCCCAAAACAAGACGTTACAAAATTGTGT
The DNA here is from genome assembly GCA_026119855.1 of Campanula takesimana. Classification (NCBI taxonomy): domain Eukaryota; kingdom Viridiplantae; phylum Streptophyta; class Magnoliopsida; order Asterales; family Campanulaceae; genus Campanula; species Campanula takesimana. The sequence goes on along the minus strand of JAOWBW010000750.1, from coordinate 2,589 downwards.
ATGGCTATAGGAGATGATATAGCAATGCTGCCTAGCATCTCTACCCCCAAAAATAGGGTCATATGTAATATGGAAGGATCACTCAATCTCTCGCCTAGAGCCCCCCGAGTCACTTCTTGTGATCATGTCAAGGCTTTACATTCAGCATTTAAAGCAATTGGAAAAAGTATGGATGATGATGGATTCACATTGGTGACGTCCCGAAAGAAGAAAGAAAAGAAAAATGATGGAGGGGCTGTTTCAAGCCCTATCTCTTTTACTCCTGGGAATTAAGGTATCCCTCCTCTTTTACTCATTTCTAAAATAGTTTTTAATGGTTGGTGTTCTTAGTTGGAATATCCGTGGTATCGGTAATTCTGGTTCTTTGAGAAGGTCTAAACGGCTTCTTCGTATTCATGGGATTTCTATTGCTGGATTTTATGAGCCAAAGATTGATATATCCAATGTTCAGTCTTATACTCGTAAACTTGGTTGCTCTGGTGGTGTGTCTAATTGTTCTGGTACTATTTGGGTTTTTTGGAAACATGGCCTAAATTGTGAAGTTATTGAGGATACAAATCAGATTATTTCTTTCCGTGTCTCTCATTATCAATGGCCCCATGTAGTTATGGTCTCTTTTGTTTATGCTAGCTGTGACAAATATGAAAGGAGAGCTTTGTGGGATTCTTTAATATCCCTTGGTGATACTAATGTTCCTTGGTTGATCTCCGGGGGATTTTAACATTGTTTCTCACCAAGGGGGGAAATTTGGGGGAAGGCCTGTTCAAGAAAAATAGGTGGCTGAATTTGTTGATGCTTCAATTGGAGCTGGATTGATAGATGCAGGATATCAAGGTAACCCTTATACGTGGTGGAATAAACGGAGGCGGGCTACTATTTGTCAACGTTTGGATAGGGCTTTCTATAATGAGGCGTGGCTGCGGTTATTTCATTCGAACCTGGTGGATCATCTGAATAAGACTTTCTCTGACCACTCTCCCTTGCATATTTCTATCAAGGTTACTACTGAAGCGACTCGAGGGGGTTTTTCGATTCATAAATGCTTGGGTTAATAGTCCTACTTTCCTTCCTCTTATTCAGGAAAAGTGGGATAACATGGTTGAGGGCAGGCCTATGGTAAAGTTTGCTAATAAATTCGGTGTCCTTCGTAAGGCCCTTTCTATTTGGAATAGAGAACACTTTGGTAGGATTGATCAACAAGTGGTGATGGCTGAAAATGAGGTTGCTGCAAAAGAGTTGGTTTACCAACAAACCGCTACATAAGAGAATAGAGCGGATCTTCACTTGGCCCAAGCAAACCTTACATATCGATTAAAAATTGAAGATGATTTGTGGAAACAAAGGGCAAATCTTTCATGGATTAAGGATGGGGATCGTAACACTTCTTATTTTCATGCGTGTGTGAATAAAAAGGGACAGAAATTACATATCCATCGTATTCGAAATACAAATGGGGATTGGGTTACTTCAAAGGATGACATTCAAAATGAGGCGGTTAATTTTTTCTCTTCTTTACTCACTGCACCTCATGATATTCCCTATGATGACCTTCTATATGTCATCCCTCGGATTATCAATGAGGAAGATAATAATTCCCTTTCAGCCATTCCATCGAGGGAAGAGATTTTTGAGACTATATCGAGTATGCGCACCACAAGTGCAGCTGGACCCGACGGATTTACAGGAGAATTTTATAAAGTGTGTTGGCACATTATTAAGGAGGACTTATTCTTAGCAATTGGGGACTTCTTCTCGGGTTTCTCTATGCCTCGAAGTTGGACGAGTACTATTGTTGTGCTCATTCCAAAGGTGGAAGCACCCACTAACTTTGGTAAGATGCGTCCCATTAGTCTTTGCAACTTCTCGAATAAAATCATCACCAAGCTTATGACTCGAAGATTAGCTAATATTTTGCCTCGGATTATTTCTCCCCAACAAAGTGGTTTTGTTCAAGGCCGTCTCATCCATGATAATGCTCTCCTTGTGCAAGAAATGTTTAGTTCCCTTACTAAGAAGGTCCGGGGATCTAATGTTGTTCTAAAGCTGGATTTGTCGAAGGCTTACGATCGTGTCTCTTGGTTTGCTTTGGTGAAGGTCCTCCGGAGATTTGGTTTTTCTGAGGTGTGGATTGATATTATCTACAGATGCATTTCTTCTTGTTGGTACTCCATCCTTGTTAATGGAGAAAGCTTGTGGTTTCTTTCACTCTACAAGGGGTCTTCGCCAAGGTGATCCTATCTCGCCTACCTTTTTCATTATTATGGCTGAAGTGCTTAGCCGTGGCATCAATCTCTTACATAGCAGATTTGAGCAACATAGATATCATACAACCCATCTAATTTTCCAGTCATATCACACCTTGCCTATGCTGATGATGTGATGATTTTCTGTAACGGGAGTAGAGATTCCCTTGATCTTCATATACGTTGTATGGAATGGTACCAAGCTTTCTCGGGTCAGCTTATCAACGCCTCGAAATTGCTTTGTTATGGGAAAACATGATGCAGCTCGAGATTCTATTATCGCTCATACAACATGTTTCATCAAGAAGGAGCTTCCAATAATTTATTTGGGTTTCCCTCTCTATGT